>CM053592.1:162334612-162387560 GCA_028646515.1 Pseudochirops corinnae
CACACAGGAGAGTAGGGGGGATGGAGATGAGAGGTGGGATGATGGAGGGGAAGGCAGGGAGGAGGGGAGGGTGGCTGGAAGTACACACTTTTGTAAAGGGACAGGGACAGGGTAGGGAATAGAACAAGGGGGGAGCAGGATAGGAAGGAGGGACATATAATCAATCTCTCACAACATGTCCACTGTGGAGATGTTCTGTGTAATTACACATGTACAGCCTGTATTGAATTGCTTATCCTTCCAGTAGGGGTGGTTGATGAGGGAGGAAGGGAAAGAATCTAGAATTTAAAGTTCTATAATCAAACATTAAAAATATATATGTATATATATGCATATATATATACATATATTATTATTATTAACTACATGCAACTGGAAATTAAGATACACAGGCACTGGGGTAGGGAGAACCATCCTGCCCTACTGGAAAGTCAGAGGGGCGATGGGGGAGGACATAGGAGACAGCAGACTGGGGAAGGGGCTATACAGTGGGATCACTGCTTTTGGGTGGTGGGTAGGCAAAAGATGGGGAGAAAATTTGTAACTCAAAATCTCATGTAAATGAGTGATGAAAACAAGAAAATAAATAAATAAATTTTTTTAAAAAAGGAAGCCTGGGAAAACCAGGAGGCTGAAAAGAGAAGAGCTTTCCAGGCGTGGGGAACAAACTGAGAAAATGCGTGGAGCTCTTATTTGGTAAAGAGGCTTTGTCTCCCCATAGTTGTGAAAGTTATTTCTTTCCATATTCCTCTGATTTGATGCTATGACTATTTATAGCTAAGTTGTCCATTTGGAGATTATTGCAAAGTAGTGTGAGATGTTGGTGTAAATTAATTTCTGACGGGGTGCTTTGCAGTTTTCCTGGAAGCTTTTGTGAAAGAATAAATGAATCCCTCCCCTTAAAAAAAAATAGCACTGCTAGACATCCATGTATTGATGACATTTTCCTCTCATCAGAGATATTTTTCTCTTTGTATATTTCATGGTATCTTACTATATGTACCTATTCATTGGGCACTTAGCATTTATCATCTCCAGCGTTCATTATTTTTCCCGTATTTCTTATGGCCTTATCTCGTCCATTACACTATATTCTTCTTGAAGGAAGAACCTGCCAACTTTGAACCTCTCTTCATAGTGTCTAGGAAGTGCTGTTTAGGACTAGTTCCTCAAAAAAAAAGCCACTGTTGATCTTTTTAAGTTCTTTCAACAAAGTCTACTGAAATTACTCCATTTTTTAAAAAATGCCATTAACGGAGGGAAGGGAAAGGAAGGGGAGAGGAGGAGAGGGGAGGGGAGGGAGAGAGAAGAGAGAGAGAGAAAAAGAGAGAGAGAGAAAGAGAGGAAGAGAAAGAAAAAGAAAGAAAGAAAAGAAAGAAAGAAAGAAAGAAAGAAAGAAAGAAAGAAAGAAACAAAGAAAGAAAGAAAGAAAGAAAAGGAAAGGAAAGAAAGAGAAGCCACGTATGCTGTGATGGTAGTCTTTGAAGGGAGATGATTCTTTTTTGTTTGTTTGTTTTAAAAAAGTATATCTCCCCAAACTCATTCTCAAGAAGTATTTTCATTCACAGATTATAGTACTGAGAGATAATTAAGCTATAGCTTTTGTGCATGGAGTCATCTTTTCCTACAAGGTTTCAAGAAATCACATTGTAAGGCTATGATTTCTTAATTGTATTTTAAAGTATTTCCTTTGTTTTTTACTTAATGCTCATTCCTGAATGTATTTCCCTCTCCTCCCTACTCTGAGTGTACTATCCTCCTACACTGAGTGTACTATCCCTTGTAATAAAGACTTTTAAAAAGAAAGGAAGAAAATTCATCAAAACTATTCAACATTTCAGCTGAGCCTGACTCCAAAAGTCTATGCAACATCCCATACTTATGATCCTGTGATTCTGCAAAATGCAACAGAGGTACATTTCTCCCATTTTTCTCTAGTGTCAAGTGTGTCCATTATAATTGCCCAACATTCAGTTCCATTTTGGTCTTGTTGCTGATCTGTTAATTTACATTGTTGTATCCATCTTTAATGTTCTCATTGTTTGGCTTACTTCATTCTTTTTCAGTTCATAGAGTCTTGCCATGATCCTCTGAATTCTTTATACCCATCGGTGCTCATGGAACGAGGATATTCCATTTCATTTATGTAGTGCGATTTGTTTAGCCACTCCCTAGATGATGGAAATCTGCTTTATTTGTTTCATTCTTTGCTACAACAAAAGTGTTTTTGGACATTTTAACATATGGAATCATTTTATCTTTAACCTACCTAGGATGACCTAGTAGTGGGACATCTTCATTAAAGGGTATAATAATTTTAATCACTTTCTTTGTGTAATTACAAGTTGCCTTTCAGAATGGTTGGATCAATGTAGAGCTCCATCAAAAATGTATCATTGAAAGGCTATGATTTCTGGACTTTAAGAGATGATGTCACCACAATAGAAGAGTTTATTCAGGTACAAACCTGCCATGTTGACCTTAATCCTACTCTGTTGCATTGGGGTTGGTAAAATTCTTCCATTTTTATGAGATAAAGGAAGATATTCCAAGAGTCATAAATTTCTGAAATTCAGTGGTTGGACACCTCATCTAGTTGGCCAAGATTACCTACAACTTCTGAAATTCAGTGATTGGACACCTCATCTAATTGGCCAAGATTACCTACCACAAGAACTCATATGTGATTAACTTGGTGAAGTTTCTAAGCTAGGTTTGGGAAAAAAAAATCACTTTATCAACAAGCATGTGCTAAATGTTGGACTCTGTATTACTGTTTCATTAACACAAATGAAACAATCTCTGTACTCAACAGTAAGTTTACTTTCTACTGGGATATGGAAGCATCCAGTATGTAAGTCAATGTCAAATTTATATACACTAAATACCATGTGGATTGGTTTTTGGTGTAGGAGGAAGAGATGGAATTAGTTACCAGAATTGTGAGGAAGGGCTTCATTTGGGAGGTGGCACTGGAAGCAATCTTGGAAGGAAGCTAGGCATTTAGAAAGGCAAAGAAGAGGAGGGGACATACTCCAGGCATTGGCATCAGTCTATGCAAAGGCATAAATTAGGAAGGAAGAGGCCAGTTTGGTTGGAACATAAAATGTGTAAAGAGAAATGATAATTATTAAATGCCAGAAAATAAGCTGGAGCCAGAGCATGAGGAACTTTGAACAACTAACTGGAAAGTAATAATAACAATAAATATACACATATATTATATACACATACATATGTACACATATGCTGTAGATATACACACTGTATATGTGGCTACACTGAGTGTATGCATATACCCTATATCTCTGTTTGTCTCTCTTTGCATAATTATCCTAGAAATGATAAGGATCCATTAGAGTTCTCTGAGACAGGGAGTGGGCCCGATCAGACCTGTGCTTTAGAGCTGTCAATCAGACAGTTGTTTGATGGTAGACTGAAAAGAGCAGACAGTGGTGGCCAAGTGACCAATTTGGAGACTTTTGTACTAATTCAGAAGAGTGGTGATGAAGGCCAGAACATGGGTAATGCCTTTGTGACTAGAGAGAATCAGACACTCAGACACTTAACACTCACTAGCTGTGTGACATTGGGTAAGTCACTTAACCCCAAGTGCCCTGCCCTTCCCCCTCCAAAAAAAAAAAAAAGATATACCAAGAATAAGACAGATGCAAGAGATGTTATGGAAGCAAATTTCACAAGATAGGGCAACTGAATATGAAGGGTGAGAGAGAGAGAGAGAGTAAAGAGTCAAGACAACTCTAAGGTTTTGAAACTGAGTAACTAGTATTGTTAAATACTAGTAAACAAGTAAATAGCATTTATTTCAATAGAAATTTAAAAATAGTAAAGGGCTTTGGGGTGGGAGGTGTGAAATCATGAATTCAGTCTTGGACATTTGTAGTTTAAGATGCCTATGGGATAAAAGTCCAAGAGGTGGTTGGCTAGAATATATCAGAAATATGGGGCTGGAATGCAAAAGAAAGGATAGGTCTAAGTATATTGATGTGCAAATCATTGCATAGTGATAATTCTGGATGAGTAATCGATTCGATAAATATTTATTACTTACTATGAGCTAAAGCACTGTGCCAGGATCTGGAAATACTAAGGGAAAAAAAAACTGCCCTTGTTCTTAAGGACTTTTATCCTATTGGATACAGTTGGTATTATTTCATGAATGGAATTGAATCAAATTACATGTATATTTATATGTATTTACATATCCTCATATAATTCTAATATATGTATATAAATATGCACATAAAAGTTTATGTATACAGATATAAACACATTTATATGCACATATATATGAACACAGACTTCATAGCTTTTTTCCATCCTATAGAATTATAATCTATTCAATCCCAGACCTTCCCTTTGGGAAATTACAGACTAGGCATCATTTTATATCAAGCAAATCATTGAAACACATTCTCCTGCTAAAAAAAAAATGTAAATAAACCACCATTTCATTTTGTTCTAGAAAGAAAAAAAAAATCAACATAATCAGCCTGGGATTAAGAAGAAATTCTGAGAAGAATGATGAGCAGACATTCAGAATATATAATCACAAAAGGATTAATGAGCCCTCCTGTGGTGGTTGAATATGGCTGATTACTAAACTATGGACTTTCATTGAATAGAAAGTTATAACGGCTTCTCTAATAATTTCCTCAATTGTACAATATTTACAGCTTCCAAAAATGACAGACAAATGACAACACACTCTACTCTTTAGTGAGCTTTCTTTCCGATTCTGATGGAAAATATTTTTATAGCTTCCAGAGGGGAAAGAAAAAAAAATAGATCAATGGACATTTAAAGTCATCCCCCTATCCTCATCTCTACCATAAAGAAATGATAGAATATCTTTATGGCCACCTGAAGGTTCCTGAGCTCAGTATTTAGTGGAGACTGCTTAATTCTTTGACATTTTCAGGGACGCTGACATTTTGATTCATTTTTCTCTGCACTAAAAAGCCCTGGAAAGAAGGTAAAAGATGTTCTAGTCCCGAAGAACAAATATCTATCATTAAGGGAATAGGAGAAGGTTGTTGTAGAGTTACAAGTGAGAGAACTCACAATCTGGTGCATGTTTAATAGGCCGCTGAGCAATAAGCTGAAAGGCTGAAACAGTTTCCCCTCAAATTAATACTATTTTTCAGCACTGGGCTGCAAATTAATTTAGAAAGAAGAAATTGGAGCATGCACACCAAAGGAACTTAAATAAGAGATGGATATTTCATGCATTTCACCTTGCATTTGCAAACACTAGAGACAAAGACCCAAGTATAGAGGTGAGAATGTCCTGCACAGCATTTGGGTAAGCTCCATTTAGTTATCATTGTGCCTGCAGAAGCATTCTGATATAGTAAAAAGTACAGTGGATTTGGAATTTGCAGACCTGGGTTTGATTCACTGCTATATCACTTACTTCCTATATGACCTAGGACAAATCCTTATGATTCTGTAATATCTGGCCTCAGCCTCTCTTCTCCTCTCCTCTCCTCTCCTTTCCTGTCTTCTCTTCTCAGCTTATACCACTTCATATACTGAGAGCCAATGACACTACCCTTCCTAATCTTCCTCATACAAGACACACTGTCTCCCGATTCTGATCATTTTCATTGGTGGTTGTCCATTCCTAGAAGTATCTCCTCTCCTCATTTCCTCTTCATAGTTTCCCTGGTGTCCTTTAAGTCTCAGCTAAAGTCAAATCCTTCTGCAAGAAACTTTTCCCTGCCCCCCATTAATCTAATCTTAGTGTTTTCCCTCTGAGACTATCCCTAATTAATCCTTTTTCTGTCTTGTTTTTATAGATTCATTTGCTCCCCCTTCAGACTTCATGCTTCTGGAGGGCAAGGATGTTTCTTTACCTTTCTTTGTATTTCTAGTGCTTGGCTGAGTGTGTGGCACATAGTAGGCTTTTGAGAAATGCTTGCTGACTTGAGTCTATAAATGAGTGAGCTGGGCACAGGATAGGCAAAGATAACAAAAAAGACAAAAATGATAAGAGGAAACAGGCATACTGGTACACTTTAGGGGCAGCTGTGAATTGGTCCAACGATAACAGAAAATGTTCATGATGGAAAACGATTGGCAATTATTTCAAAAGCCATAAAAATCTTTGTACACGTGGGAGGTGAAAAACAGAGGGAAAGTCCTATATGTGCAAACATATGTATGCAGCCTTTTTTTGGTAGTAGCCAAAAACTGGGAAAACAATTCCATCAATCAGAGAATAGTTGGAAACTTGTAGGACATGAATAAAATAATATATTATGTTTCTCTAAGGAGCATAAAAGAAATGCGTAAAGACTTGTATGAGCTGATAGCAGAGTAAAATACATAAAAGCATTGAAAACAATTTCTACGAAGACCAACAGCAAGGAATAAAAAGTATGCTCCAGTGTAAAATTTCAGAAATGGTAATCAATGCAATGACCAACTATGCCTTCCTAAGCCAGATGGTGAAGCATATTTCTTGCTTCCCATCAGAGGTCATAGAGTATCAGTGAAAAATGCAGCCTATACCATCAGATATAGCCAAAGAGTTTATTTGATTTGATTAATTTTACTTCTTATTATAAGTGAGTGGTTTTATTTATTTGTTTGTTAGGGATAGAGTCATTGGAAAGTGAAATGAAGTTTAAAAAAAGTATTTAAAATATAAAACAAAATTAAACGATTGGGCTGGATGACCTCTCAGTGTCCCTCTGGCTCTCCATCCTCCAATCCTGAAAATAAATGGAAATTGCAGTGATAAAACTGAACTCTTTAGGGGCACAGAGGATACCTAATGAAAGTTCTTTCAGGATACTAAGATGGTATTCTGGATAGTAATATTTTAGGTTCTGGAGGTAACGTACAATACTGTCAAAACTAATTGCCAAAAGAGGAAAAGATGCCTGTTCATTATCATATTACTTTATTATCATGTGCCCAAAATGCAGATCTGTAATGAAGACCACAATAGCCCAGACTGTAAGAACTGTGAAGACATAGTTTACAAGTGCTCATTAAGGTTAGATGTCAGAGAGAATATTAAGTTACAAGAATTAAAGAACTTTTTGGATTATAAATTTAATATGCTAGGCTTACTTACATAAAATTAATCACATCCAGTTTAATTTCTCCTAAAGATTTGAGTATTATTTAGGCTCTTGCCAGTCAAGATTTATGTTTCTTTCAATGGGAGCAAGTTATATATCACACTTTTAAACCTACCGAAAGTCTCTAATAATTTGTAAAATGGCATTTCCCTATGTATGTGAATATGGGCAACATAAATGTCCCATTTAGAGAAAGACTGTTCAGACTTTAGGGTAATGTGACTTAAAGATGGAGTCTTAAACATGTTCTACATTCCAGGATAACTTTCTAAATCCTCTTATTATGCATCAAAGGCATAACAATTGTAATTGTCTCCATGAGATAAAAGAAGCCTACCAAGGTAATATCCTTAAGAATTAAGAGTAGAGAATTCTAATTCATACTCTTTTCACTTTACACTTACTATCCACATCAGTCTCCACAGGTAGGGTACAACCTAACCCACTGGTTTGTACATTGGGATGTACTCAGCAATTTCCCCATTATAGCTATATTCTCTGCTGGCATGCCCTACCCTCGCTTTGCCCTACCTTCTCCCATATCCCATAGTTTATGACAGTAATTGGTAGACTTTAACTCTGCCCAGCCACTTGAGGAGAGGAAGATATTGGAGAGTGAAGCCATGTTTAGTCAGGGAACTAAAGAAGTCAAGGAACTGTGGTAGACACCAGTCTGTGGGGCTACACAAGTGCTGAAGGAAAGGGGACTGGCATCTAGCTAGGGGCAGTCTTGTCCCCCTAGGCATCACTTGAAGCTGATACTGAAGACAGTAAAAGGTGAATTCCCCAGAATGGCAGATGGCTGAGGCAGCTTGGAGGTTCAGACCCTGTGGGGTAAATCCATCATCAAAGTTAAAAGAATCTGACAGAGGACTGTAAGAGAAAAAGAAGAATAAAACCTCCAAAAATCTCAGGAGAAGAAAACTCAGCTAAAATCCAAGACAACAAGCAGATAAATCGATAGGAAAGATATTAAAACACGAAGGAAAATGGATACCAAGACAACTAAGCAACTGTAAATGTTTACATAAATATTTAAAGATCTAGGAGAAGTGATGGTAGGAGAATAGACCCAAGATAATATGGACTAAATCTCAAAATCTTTCCTTTTTTGCAGGATAATCAGCAGTTTGTGGGACTAAACTACACAATGGGAGGGTACATAAAAGAGAAGTGAAGAGGTTGAATATAGAGGGTAATGTGTGAAAACGTGATGTATCCTAATTCAGATAATAGTAACAACGAAAGAGAGAAAAAAGGTTATTGGGAGGGAAATTCTATAATGGGAGATGGGAACCTTACAAAGGAGTTGTTGTTGTTGTTGCTGTTGTTGTTGTTTCATTTCAGACATGTCCTAGTCTTTGTGACTCAATTTGGGGTTTTCTTAGCAAAGATATTGGAGTGGTTTGCCCCTTCCTTCTCCAGCTCATTCTACAGATGAGGAACTGAGACAAAGAGGGTTAAGGGACTTGCCTAGCATTACACAGCTAGTAAGTGTCTGAGGCTGGATTTGAATTCAGGTCCTCTTGACTTCAGGGCTGGCACTCTATCCACTGTACCATTTAGCTGCCTACAAAGAGTATTCACACAGGAATTCAGATCACTTCCTCTGAGAGAGTATTGTGTCTGTATGGACAACATCCTTCCTCAGGAAAAGGAAAATCTGACTTTCTGGAGACAACTGGAATCCTGAACAGTAGAAGAACATGAACAAAGAAAGGAGATTCCATGGCAAAAGGAAAATTAAATGGTCATAGGGGAGGCAGCAGCTAAAATTGGACCACACAATCAAGGGCACAAGGAAATTTCTACCTTGGGGCAATATTTCTATCTTTATTCAAGAATTAATGATTCCAAGAGTGAGAAACAACAGGAAAAGGTGGGAGGGGATGCAAAGCCAAAATATATTTTAAAAAAAACACAAAACTTGTTTAGGATAAGACATTAAACCTTAGTACTTTATAAACTTTAATTCCATGAAGACCACAAAGAGACTAAAGAAGGAATAAATAAGCATAAAGACCATGAACCAAACAACAAAAACAATGAGAACAGAGAAACAGTCCTGCCATGTTAGCAACTGAGGCAGAGAAGCATGGTAGATAGAAACTACTATGGGGTTTATGATAACCTGGATTCAGATCTCACCCCTAACTATGGGATCTTTGGACAAGCCCCTCAATTGCAGTGCCTCAAGGGGCTCCTTTGGACTTATCTCCTATATCAATAGGTAGGCTGTGGTCTGATTTCATGGTCAAACCCAAAGCTCCCCTTAGGTCACTAGGTTACTTCAAGCTCTGACATCAGAAATCATCTTGGGAAGCAATCTTGGATAAAAAGGCTCTAGCCATACTCTGAACCACCAACACCAAAGGAATCTGCAATGAAAGTTGTATAAATCCAAGAGCTCCAAGAACAGCAATATTTCCATCCCCCAAACCTTTGGCCTTTTCTCAAACCTGACTCCCCAAATCCATCAGAAGTTAAGCAACTAATACCTGGGGGTTGTCAGTGTAGACAGCACAGGCCCTGCTTCCACAATAACCACAGTTACTGAAGACATTAGTAAGAAAGTTTTCACTGTCGATGTCCTTGGCACTACTGAATGCTTCAACATTAAAACAGAAATGGATTTATTAATAGAAACAATACTGAAAATTACATTACCTTCTGTTTTACTGCTGTACCACAAAGACCACTGGAACTTTCCAGTTGATTTGCAGCTGACACCCTTTGTATTTGTCTTCCTTCATTAGAAAATGAGTGACTTGAAAGTTGAAACTTACATTTCTATTTTTATCTCCAGTGTTGAGATTAGAGAAAATTCTTTTTTAAATTATTAATTGGTTTATTTATTTACTTTTAGTTTACAAGACTCAGTTCCAGAATCCCTTGAGTTTCAAATTTTCTCCCCTCCCTCTCCCCCCCTACCATGGTGGCATGCAATCAAGTATAGGATCTGCAAATACTTTCTCATTGGACATTAGTCTGGTTGTATAGAAGGGTTGTAACCAATGGAATGAACGATGGGAAAAAAGAAACAAATCCAAACAATCATAGAAAATTCTTAACAATTTTTTTCTTTTATTTATTTGAATCATTGAAGAAAATTCCCATACTAGGACTTCCCTTGGCTTATGAAATCACAATTCTCTTAAGAAATGTTACAAGTCCCTCATTAGAACAATAAGTCAGCCCACCCCATTGGAGACATACATAAGCATAATACAATAAATTATAATACGGAATCATTACTTTGGGGGCATTTAAGGACTCTATAGCCTAGGAGAAAAATGGAAGATGCAAAATGATGCGGCCAAGTCCAACTGTCTGAGAAACCATTGGCAACGATCCCCTTTACCACACGTTTCCATTTTTATTTGGCTGCTAAATGTTGCCTTCTCATTTTACAAATGCACTTGAAGATTTGTTTCCAGATGGATGCCTTATTACCTAAGGTCTTTTACATTTCCAATTCCCACTCCAAAGCTAATCCAGAAGGGCTCCTTAAAATAAGCATCCTAAATAAATGTATTTTTGTTAAGAAAAGACTGTTTAATTGTTAGCTCAGTTTTAGTAGGTCCATATACTAGATTCTTGATGTTGTCAGGGAAGACATCCAAGGGATCAGATGGGAGAGGAGCAGAATGCCTAAAAGATTTTTCTGTTCTCAGGTACTAAACAAACTGGAAAAACACTTTCCTTGCACTCAGAAAGGCAGGCTGATCACAAGTTATCACCAAACAAGAGCGTGGTATCCCACTCAGATAACTAGCCTTCCTGTGCCAGGCACCATAAATCTGAACACCTGTTATTCATGGGTGAGAGAACATGCTTGAGTGTCTGCTTGTTCTCACTTCTCCAAATAAGCATATTACTCTACTAGAAAAAGGACTTTTTTCCTTAACTGCATCAGAAATGTGAAGGGATCCCCAGAGGGGCATCAGGACCAATTTGACTCCTCCTTTCTGTAATTGGGAGACTGCAATGGCCACTATTAGCTTTCATTCCAGACCAGCACTCCTGTCATTTAAAATCATTATGGTTTGCTCTCTTCACTTCCATATCAGACAGATGGGAGAGAATGTATGTCCGGAAAATGATTCAGTTAATACCCTTGAGACTGTTAGAAAGTGGAGAGGCTTATGAAGACACCACTGGGCCTCCCCATGACCCAAATTACCACCATGTATTTTCTCCCCTGTGGTTTTCTCAACAAAGTGAGGCCCTTTTCTGAAACAACTATAAAGTATACTAGGGGTTTGGGGGAGATGCAGAAATTAAATGATGGTCTTAAAGGAAAAGATGAAAACATTGAAATAACCAAAATGACAGGATGGCTTAAGCATCCCATCTTTCCATCAATGTTTTCTAGTACATGTGCAACCTTTGTGACCACTGAGCCAATCAAGAGAGACTAGCTTGTCATCAGTGGGGCCAAATGAATAGTGAGCAAAGATAAAAAGCACAACCTCACAGTATGACCTCAGCCTCCTAGGGTATGTCTACACTTGGTTTTGCTTCCAAAGCTCATAACTACTCTGATCTCCAGAAACATACTCTTTCATTAATATTGTGTCCCTAATATTGACCTTACCCAGGAGATTTCATCTATACACATGTGTCCCTGGCAATGACTTCTTTAAAATTCCATTTACTAATACATTCCACTGGTATAATCTTCTCAAGGTAACTTGCTCTGTAGAACAGAGATGGCTTTTTTCCATGGTTATACTTCTTTATGGTACCATTATGATTTTTCCATTCAGTCTTACACCAATTGTTTTATATTTAGCACATGTTCCTTTCACAAACACATATTTATAATTTTTGTTGCCTAAAATTAGGAAAGGGAATAGAATCCCAAGAAAGAAGTTCTGGGTTCACATCTTACCTCTATCACTACCACTGTGACCTTGGTAAAGGTCACTGAAGTTCTTGAGGCCTCAGTTTCTTCATCTGTAAAATTAGAGAAGGTTAGAAGAACTCTAGCTATGGTCCTGTGGTCCTATAAGAATTCTCAGCACATACACAGGACCTGAATTTCTGAGGTGGTGCCAATGGTCAACAACCCTAATATGCATCACTGGAATGGAGGACCACATAGATCTAGTGACTATGATATAAGCTAGAATTATTGGGATATAGTTCTATTGAGAAAGGACCACAAGAAACTCATCTATTTAGGAGACACATAGAGAAGGTATGGCACGTGGTGTCCACAGAGAGTGTCCCTCTCTCCTTCAGATTAAATTCTGTTCCTAGAAGAGAAACATGGTTTCTCTATTGAGCAGCCATGTAAAATAATAAACAGAGTGTGGGATTCAGGATCTTTAAGACCTGGATTCTAATTCCACTGGTGACATTTATTATTTAAGCTTTCATGGGGACGTCACCAACCTCTCTGAGCATGAGCTTCATCTATAAAGTACTGATAACAACACTCATCATACATATCTCACAGAGGTTCCATGAGGCTCAAATGAGATATTGTTGTTAAGATGCTAGACAAAACGCCAAGGACTACATATGTATTTTGATGTCCAACTCTTCATGAACCCATTTGGGGTTTTCTTGGCAGTAGTCATTTGTCATTTCCTTCTCCAGGTCATTTTACAGATGAGGAAATGGAGGTAAGCAGGATAAAATGACTTGCCCAGGGTCACACAACTAGTATGTACCTAATTTGAGCTCAGCAAGATGTCTTTCTGACTGCAGGCAAGCACTCTAGCCACTGTACCACCTAGCTGCCCCATATGTGTACATATATATGGATAAATAGATTATACACACACACACACACACATATATATACACACACATACATATATACACATACACACATACATATATATATGTGATTTTGAGTAAAGTGCTAACTTGCTTTTGTAGAAAAGAAACATATATCCTATAAAAGACTACAATTTAATATTCAAGATAAATGTAGACTAGGGGATTTTTGAGACAGCCTCCACAAAAGAGAGACCCTAAATCTTCATCAGAGTCAGCAAGGTAGTATGGTAGAGAGGTTGTTGGGCTTGTAATCAGAAAGACCCAAGTTCAGATCCAACCTCAGACACTTATCACCTGTGTGACTTTGAGCAAAGCACTTAACCTCTGTTTCCCTCAGTTTTTTCATCTGTAAAATAGACTAATAACAGCAACTACCTCACAGGATTATTGTGAGGATCAAATTTCACGACACTTTTTGAAGCACATGGTACACTTCCTAGAATAGAGTAGGTGATCAATTAAATGCTTATTCTCTTCCTTTCTTCCTTCCATCTTTCCTTCCCTTTATCCTTTATTTCCTGCATTCTTTCCTTCCTTCCATTTTTCTTCCTTTCTATCCTTTCTTTCCTTCTTTCTTTTTATCCTTTCTTTACTTCATTCCTCTCTCCCTTCCTTCATTCTTTCCATCCTTCCTCATAACACGGAGGATGGCACAGGAACTTGAAGCCCATGACATTAGAACAGTATGGACTCTGGCTTATTCCATTTCTGGCTTCGAAAGTTCCTAGTATGGCCACTTCCAATATAAAAGTACCTTTTTAAGTAAGTATTAGAGAGTCTTTTCACTTAAAGGAAAACATTTCTATAGCATAGTCAAGGCTTCCAGAGTACTTTTTATACGTTATCAAATTAGATCCTCACAACAAACCTAAGAGGCAGGAGCTATTATTGCTCCTTTTTATATATGAGGAAACTGAGTTCAAGGTCATATAGCTAATAAGGACAAGAGGTAGGATTTAAGCTCAGGCTTTTCTGATTCTGAATCCTACACTGTCCACTCTGCTGGCCTGTTGCTTGGCATGGTACTTTACATGATAAATTCTTGGGCCCAGAAAGGCATGGGAAAGGTAGACAATTTAAATATTTTCAGTACTATATGACACCTTCCGTCTCCCCAGTGATGGCAAAAGAATGGCAGCAAAGGATACTGGGAACATAAGTGCCACAGAGTTCTTTTTAAAATCTGCAAATATTAACTATTTGTTTTCTGAATGAGTAATTCAACTTTCTCTGCCATGAATAGGAATTGATGACATCAAGAAATTGAAGTCACACATGAATAGAGAGATGGCAGAGGGATTTTTTCCTGGAGAAGAAAATAAGGGGTTGGTAAAGCTTTTCTTCCTCTGCCAAATGACCATATCATCATCCTTTCAAGGGATACTAGGGCATCTTGCCTTACAGTAAATGTGATGGCTGCAGGTAATAAGAATGACGTGAAAATAAGTGTAGCTTATGTGCAATGGTTTCTTGCAGAAGATGAAGATGTAGACATACAGAAATTTTAGAAAGAATTTGACAAGACCCTCAAAACTAAGCCAACTTATACCTTTGCTCTCAATGACTTCAGTGCAATGTTGAGCATATGAAGAGGATAGGGGAAAATATGATGGATGAAAAGTGACCCCCAAAAGGATCTTAAAGGCAGAAAGGATGGAATAAATCTCATTAGGGTTACTGGATTTGGAGTCAAATTCCATGGCTTCCGATTTTGTCTTTGATATTTAATTGCCATGTGTCCCTGGGCAAGTCAATTAACCTTCTTGGGACTCAAATTTCTCTATAATGAGGGCAAAGAATTAGATAAACCTTCTTTCTCTAAATCTATCAACTTAGATTTCCAGGATACTAAGGCCAACAAATTTAAAGTTTCTCTATACCTAGATGAAAGCATAATAATTTTGTTGAAATCTACAGCACTAAAAACTTTCTCTGTGAAATCTAAAGCAAAGTAAAAGAGATCAAACTAATCACAAATAAGAGAAAAACAAAGTAGATTAAAGTACATAACTACAAAGTTATGCAGCTTAAGCACATCCAAATAATAGATCCATATATGTGATCTTACAGAGATACTGGAAATTGACCTTCTCCAAAGCCCAGAAATGAGGAAATGAAGAATGGGTAAGGCCTTGTTTGTTTCATCTTTGGGGAAGAAAACCAAAAATAACAATAATATACAGTTAGTGAGGTAAGGATTGGATTGTTTCAGCTTTGGAAAATAATGTACAGAACCTTCAAACTATTTGCTATTGCAAATACCCATCTCATTAATGTTAATATTTTCCCAGGGATGTTACACTCGTGGAAGTGAAGGAATCTCATGGTCTCTAAAGACATAAAATGACAAATCACCAAAGGGCAATTAAAAAATTCATGGAAATACATAGCCAACAATATGACTCAAATATGTAATGTGGTACAAAACACATACTGAAGATACGTGTAATAAGGGGGAGGGGGCAGGGAGGGAGAGAGAGAGAGGAGGAGGAGGAAGAGGAAGAAGAGAAAAGAAAGAGAAGAGAGAGGAGAGCAGAGCAGAGGAGAGGAGAGGAGAGAGACAGACAGAGAGGAGGAAGAAGAGAAGAAGAAAGGAAAGAGAGGGGAAATAGGGGGACAGGGGAAGAGGGAAAGAGAGAGAGAGAGAGAGAAAGAGTGAGAGAGAGAGAGAGAGAGAGAGAGAGAGAGAGAGAGAGAAGAGAGAGAAGACAGATTGATCACAAGACAAGAATAATGACAGGTAACGTGAATTCCCTGAGTGTCCTATTCGAAACCCTCAGATGTTAAAAGTATAAGAAGACCATCTTAAGAGTTTGGAAGAGATCACTTATAGATGATTATTAGAAAACATCAAAAAGAATTATTCAGGGTAAGAAGGCATGAAGAGGTTATAATTAGTGTAAGTGCGCAGTGCTCAGACACTCACTAGCTGTGTGACCCTGGGTAAGTTACTTAACTCTGTTTGACTCAGTCTTTCCATGTGTAAAATGAGCTAGAGAGGGAAATGGCAAAGAGTATCATTCCCAAGAAAACCCCAAATGGGGTCAGGAAGAGTGGGACATGACTGAAATGAACAACAATAGAATACACATACTGGGTACATAAAAAATCTACCCAAATGCTGATACATACACACAAACATATATAAATACATGTGTATATATACTTGCATATGCAGAGATAATAGGTGATGGATTGGGAGAGATGAACAATGAAAGTCTTATTCTAGGGATAGAAGAAAATCAACCAAGTATAGGCTAGGGGAACATAAAGTCTACAGACTGACTATTTACAATGAACCAAAAACTCATTATGGTTTGAGAATGTAACATGGCAGTAAAAAAACCAAAAGCTCATATGATCATAAGGTACAGTTAAGAAAGTCACATTGTTCAGGATGAAGAAAATTATAGTATTTTGCCACTGTAGTTTGCCCAGATTAGACCAGAGCTATAAGATTTGATGTTTTTGCCTTTCTTCTATCAACAGCACTTAGCACACTACCTGCATGTAATAAGTGTTGAATAAACTCTTATTAATTGTTTGATGGCTATATTGAAAAATACTACATTTAAGGTAGGGCATTGAAAAACTGGGCAATTTCCAGAGAAGAATTACCAGACTTCTGTAGGTACTATGAACCTTGCAATGCTAAGAACATCTAGGGGATGGCTAGTTTGGAGAAAGGAAGACTATATCATAATTGTCTTCAATTATCTGAAGCATTTTAATTTAGAAGAGAGATTAGACTCATTTTCTTGGCAACATGACAGGGCAAAATGAGAACCAAGGCATGGAAGTAGCAGAAAAGCGGATTTGGGGTATACATAAGGGGAAAATATAGATATAGATATAGATATAGATATAGATATAGATATAGATAGATATAGATATAGATATAGATATAGATATAGATATAGATAGATATAGATATAGATATAGATATAGATATAGATATAGATATAGATATAGATATAGATATATAGATATAGGTATAGGTATAGGTATAGGTATAGATAGAGATAGAGATAGAGATAGAGATAGAGATAGAGATAGAGATATAGAGATATAGATATAGGTATAGATATAGATATAGATATAGATATAGATATAGATATCTCAAGTTGTCCTAAAGTACAATATGTTGCTATGGGAGATAGTGAGTTGCCGATCTTTGGAGGGATTCATAGACTGAATGACTATCTGCTGAGAATACTTTAAGAGGAGGCTCCCTTTTGGGAGTGAATTGGACTAAATGACTTCTTAAGGCCCCTTCTCCCTCAGCTAATTTGATTCTATAAGCACTTACTAATTCCAATGGATGTTACCATGCCAGACACTTTGGGGGAAAAAGAGAAGTATTCTCAAAAGAGAATTATAATTAAATCAAGCTAGAGAGAGAGGACAAATAAACCAGTGTTGTTGTTCTTTTGTCGTTTCAGATCTGTCTGACTCTTTATGACTCCATTTGGGATTTTCTTGACAAAGATGCTGAAATGTTTTGCCATTTCCTTCCCTAGCTCATTTTAGAGATGAGGAAACTGAGGCAAATAAGGTGAAGTGACTTGCTCAGGGTCACACAGCTAGCAAGTGAACCCAATAGTGGATTTTCAAATGTAACCAAATGTGCTTTGCATCACTTGAGAGAGCCTATGAAATAGCAAAGATCAACTGTAGATATAGATGATATATAGACATGTACACATGTATACAAACATGTATATAAGTGCTTATATAAACATACATGCATAGATGTGTGTATGTCACATATTTTAAGGTAGTAAGGTGTAATGACCTTACTAAAGTCTTCATCATAGTTCTCTGATCCATTATGTTTTTATACTGATATATTTCCAGTTTTTAGATAAATAAAAGCTCTTTATTTGGCTATTTTTAACCTTTTTTTTTTTTTTAACATTTTAAGCTATTTTAAAAAAAAAAACTTTTAAATGCACTAAGACTTTTGGGACACTGTACACATACACGCCCATATACAAGATAAGTGTACAACACATGAGGTGTTTGTGTGCTACATGTGTGTTGTGTGTGCATATATGGTGTCTATATATGTAATATGAAATTGTTATATTTTATTATCTTTATGATATATGTTTACATGTATATGGTATACAAAAAGCCTTAGTGAAGCTTTAAGAGATTAAATTGCAAAATGATAGTTGAAGGCAGAAAATAAAGAGCTTTTATTTATTAAAAACCAACTGGAAATATGACAGTACAATGAAACACAAAATGGTTCAGAGGACTGTGATGAAGAATTTAGAGCTATAGGTCATTATTGTCCTTCAGCTTAATTGTATATACATTTTATGGTTAGAGATGACAAAACTTTAAAATGACAAATCACACAAACCTTTGGAGACAGGTATGATTTTTAAATGGACTATAAATCTCATACCAAAAAATTGGTGAAATATAAATTTAAGTGAAAAGTGATTGAGTAAGTACCCAGTGGTTCTGATTTAAGCATTTGTAGATGGAACATGGGATAAAAATATGATATAGAAGACTAGTGATAGAAAATATGGAAGGGGGTACAAAACCTGTGGCCAGCATGTAATAATAAGTAGGAAGAGTAAATTCCTGCCCAGCAGGGTTATCCCAGCACCCTGAGTAAATTTAAGCATAACCATATGGTGATGGATTTGGCTAGTAAGCAAGCCAGTGAAAAGACGGGTGTGCACACACTCTTTGCAAAGTGCTCCATGCTCACAAGGTCTTGTGACCTCCTTGCTGTCCCTAGCACAGGACACTCCATCCTCCAGTTCTGGGCATTTTTACTGGCTGCTTCCCATGCCCAGTATTCTCTCACCCCCATCTCCTGGCTTCCCTCACTTTCTTCAAGCCCCACCTATAATCTCATGCTCTCCAAGAAGCCTTTCCCATTCCCCCTTAATGCTGATGTCTTCCCTCTGTGATTTATTTCCCATTTTGCTGTATATATTTGTCTTCCCCATTAGACTCTGAGCTACTTGTGAGCAGGGACTGGTTTTTTTTGCTTTAATTTGTAACCCCAGTGCTTAGCACAGTCCCTGGCAAACAGTTGGTATTTAATAAATGCTTTTGTAGATTTGATTTGTTGACTTAAGGAAGGTAATAACATGTATTATTTCCCCATTTTAAGGATGAGGAAACTTTGGCTTGAAGAGGCTAAAACCATTTAGGACTGATATTAAGACTTAAATCCTGGATACCTGCTTCCCACTCCATTGCTCTTTTAGGTAGGTTCTACTGTCTCTATAGAATCTTGTTTTTAGCTTTTCCTTTCAGTAAATTCTGTTTTACAGGCAGGAGAAACTCCAATGTTTGGCTCTGTGTCCAAGGTTATTATATTTAACTTTCTAAATATTTTACACTCAACTGTGTATTTAAAAAGCCTGTTCAGTGTCTAATGTAGGCCCTTAAACAATGTAGACGCTTAGAAATGTTTATGGAATCGATAGATGAATGGCTGATTCAAAGAATGATTCAATGAATGAATGAATGAAGCCCCAGTCAGCAGTGCATTAAATCTTCCAACAATGTGTAGGCTGCCCTCTGGTTAATGGCTGTAACCACTGATTGTAGAGCATGTTACTGTTTAAAGTTGATAAATACCATGGTTTTCAGGTAGATTATTATAAAAAGCATTATACTGGTGCTTTTATGAATTGTTTTTAAGATGGAATTGATCTTGAAATGCGGCTGCAGTAAATGTGATGGTATCATTTTTTACTACCTCCCATCTCACTGTAATTTGGGGTTTGATGGATGCTGCTCATTTCTATTCAATATCTGACTTTATACTGAAATCGCATCCAGAGACAGGAAATGTTATACTGTTAAAGGAATTAGATCTTTCCTGCCTCTTTTCTATGGGTTCCAGCCATCTGTCTGCTTAGTAAAATGTAGCAGCTTTGTATTCAACTAGCAGCCAAGCTTAAGTTGTTCAATATAACAAAAGGGAAAAAAAAAACCTGAGGGATTGTGGGATTTCCTAGCTGCAAGGCTGTCTGGACCTCACTGTCAACTCTTTTTGCATATGGATTGAGGTTGTAGGTTAAAGACAAGATGTCTTCTTCCGGGTGTTTTTTGCCTTGAGAATAGAGAGGGAGCCTCAGTGCTGCATTCTAAATAATCAGAAACTCCTGTATGACTTGCGGGAATCATGGTGTAGTATAAAGAACACTAGTCACCTGGGTTCAAATCTGCCCCCTTGGTTACCTTCCTCAGCTGTAAAATTAAGCCATTGGGTTAGATGGCCTCTGAGTTCCTTTCTACCTGTACATGTAGGATCCTATGATCCATGAAATCAACAGCTGCAAAAATCGTTCTTCAAATCTGGTTGCAGTCCATTCAGTTAAGGGAGCAGGCTTCATCAGGATCTCTAATCACTGTCATCAGTATGTAGAGGGTTCTCAAAAGCTAAAGAGAGAACTGCCTTGAAGATGCTCACATCATTATTGAATGGACAGTCAGCAAGTGTTAAAAAAAAAAAAAAGTGTTTCCTATGTGCCAGTTACTGAAGGACTGTGATAAGTTATAGAGATACAAAGCAAGACAAAAAATATTCTTAATTTCTGTGCCCAGACATTTAGGAGGCTTACAAAGCAGATGTGCAGGAGATAGCTAAGGGAAGACACCCAAAACATGCGACTCTGATCTGGTTATCTCCCTTGGGCAGAGAGTATCCCCATAGAGACCCAAGCGAGGTAGCCTTTTGGGGATAGGGAACAGGGGGTGATGGACTATTGATTTACACTTCTTCATCATAACCGTTCACTCTGCATCAGCAGAATCATGGATCCCAGTTTAAGCAACATCAGCCCCACAATTCATCAGTTCCAGCTTTTGTGATGCCTCAATGCAGGTATAACTCCCAGAAAATGGCAGCCCTTGCTCCTTGCCCTGGCACACAGGGTCAGTAGCACTTCTCACCTCACTGCTGCTAAATGAGAATTTAGCTCTGTCCTTAAATTGGGCAGCTTCACTGTGAACATGTATTCACTGTCATCTATGCCAAGCTCACTCAAATTATTTTGGAATCATTAACCCTTTCTGAATTAATAAGCTTGGCTTTAGGTACAGAAATCAAGTTGCCTTCCCTTATAGGAAGTTCATTACATCTGTTCCGAAGGTACTTGCTTCCAACTAAATATAGTCATGAAATAGGTTTTTTCTAAGAGCCAGTGCCAATTATTGAACAATTCCAAACTATTTCACATGAGGGATTGCATTGCATTTTTCAGGAAGAGGCTGAATATTACAGCATATGAATAATTCAGGTTTAAAAAATTCCTCTTCCAGCTTTTCAGCCACTTTTATAAGTAAATTATCCATTGTATGGTCTTTAATGATCTATGCATGGGAAAATATCTCCTAAACCATTTCATTATTTCATACTTAGACATATTAGTGCAGTCAAAGGCAGTTTCAGTTATATACACTGTATTTAGGCTTTGCATAAAACCACTTTTCTCATTTCTATAAAGCACATAAAGCATAATTTTAAAAAAAGAGATGACCATCTCTAAATGAGGTAGAAAATAGGAAAAAATAATGCAGAAGAGAAAGTGCCCGTCTTCTCCATTCAAAGTGCAAAAAGCGGGGTGTGGGCCAATCTTGGTTGAGATAATCACTAAGTTGAGGAGTGATATTCTTATTTTAGGGAAAATGTGTCCATTACTTTGTTGGAGAATGATGGATGGATCACTCTGAGACTTCAACAAACACTTTCTATATTCCATATTAGCAATACCACTCAAAGTGTATTTTGATGATCCTTAGCTAAGATGGCCCATTTCAGGGTGACCCCAACATGGTAGTATTTCAATATTCCTAATAATTGGCAGAATCAAGAGTTTAGATAAAAATTATTTTTTGCCCAACTTGCAGCCAGACAGAGTGATGATTTTCTTCCTTTCTGCCCTACTGCTGAGCCCTCCTGTGTATATTGTCTCCCTATAGTAAAGAGAGAGCCAGTTCCTTGAAAGAGAGGACTGCCTTATCCATTTGCATCTTTATTGTTCAGTGTGGCACATGGAATGTCATACCAAGCACTAAATAGTTGTCTCCCTCCCCCAACTGTAGTGAAACTAATGTCTAGAGGGAATTCAGCTCACTTAGATGACAGGCTCTACAGGGAAAAAAAAAATGTCTTCGATTGTAGATCCAAAGCAGATCTTTACTGTGTTTGGGTCAAAGCACATCTTAATAATATGGGATGTGAGAAAGAAAAGGTTGAATGACTCCCTATCCGCAAATTCTGCATTTGGGTGGGTGGTTGGACTCATGACCATTTCTAACTCTTCTAATTCTCAGAATCAATGATTCCATGATGAAAATCACTGGGTGTTCATCCTCAAAGAAGTTTGATTTGGCGTATCTTAAACTGTATAATGGCTCAGTGATGGGGTAGAAGGGTGTTTATCAATTTAATTGAATTCAGCAAACATCTATGAAATACCTTCTGCTTGCCAAGCACTCTACTAAGTCCTAAAAATACAAAGACAAAAATTAAACAATCACACACAATTATTAAATGCTTACTATGTAGCAAACAGTTGACTAAAGGGTTAGGATATAAAAAGAAAGATAAAAACACAGTCTCTGCCTTGGAGGAACTGACATTCTGACGGGGGAGACAAGAAGCAAACAACTATCTTTCTGCTTGTCTGTGCCTCTCTCTCTCTCCCCTCTCTCTCTCTCTCTCTCTCTCTCTCTCTCTCTCTCTCTCTCTCTCTCTTCTCTCTCTCTCTGTCTTTCTCTGTCTCTCTCTCTCCCCTTACCCCACCTATCTATATACACACACACATGCATACATATGTATACATCCATACACACATGTGTGCATGTACATAGATATATACATGTATATCCATATGTATCCACACAACAGATGGAAGGTAATTTGAAAGTAAAAGTACTTTTAGTAAAGGGGACTAGAAAAGGTAGGTGGGAAACAATCTTTGTCCTCATGGAGTTCACATTTGATCAATACAATCAATTACATTAATTTATTTACAAAGTAAAACAGAGTCATTTCAAGAGGTGGAGATTACTAAAAACTGGGGAAAGAGGGTCTCACATAACAAATGTCCCATGAATTGCATTTTGAAGGTAACTAAGGATTCCGGGAGGGGAAGGTGGAATTTATTCCAGACAGGGAGGACAGCCTAGGGAAGGGCACAAAAGTAGATTATTGAGCATTGTGTATACCGATCATCTTTTAGTCCAGTGGTGCTGGAAAGGAGAATTTGTGGATGAGAGAAGGCAGGTAGGATACAAGCTTTATAGAACTTTGAATGACATTCAAATGACATTCTTGTCATTTATCTCAGAGGCAATAGGGAGCCATTGATGGCTTTTAAATAAGGGAATGACATGATCATATCTATATTTTATGAATATCAATGGTTCATTTGGTGGAAAAATAGATCAGACAGCAGAGATACTAAAAGAAAGAAGAAGAAGAAGAAAGCTATGGAAACAGAATAAAAGTGATAAGGTCTTCAATTAGGGTGATTGATGTAAGAAGAGATGAGAATAATGACGAGAGAGGTTATGTAGACATAATCAAGAAAATCTGGCAAATGACCTTCTTTAGGGATTAGAGAAGAGAAGAATCAAAGGTGCCTCTAAGCTTGCAAAAGCCTGTGATTAGAAGGATGGTTCACAAAACACCTTACAAATATTATCTCATTTTATCTCCACAATGACCCTGGGAGGCACTTGCTATTATTCTCCCTATGTTACAGAGGGGAAAACTGAGAAAGACAGACTTCAGTGAAGCGTACAGGGTCACCCCTCGAGAATCTCAGGTCAGATTTGAACTAGGGTCTTCTGATTCCCAGTTGAATGCTTTCTCCACCTGGCTGCATTTTCTTCATTGAGCACTATTATTTAAACAGGATTTTCACACACATTATGGACATTAATCTAACATTCCTCTGATGTAGATGCTGGAGTTGAAATGAATTCTCATTTCCTTCTTCAGATGCTGAAACTGAAACACCAAAGGGTTAAACAATCTGGCCATTGAATTGGCTATCGCTGTACCTCACACACAGTGATTTTCACCATGCTCTCCTGCTTCCACAGCGGAATGGCTTGGCCACCCAGGTGATGAATTCCATTGGCCCCAACAACTCATTAAATGATCCACTGAGGCATGGAGGGATATCCACACTGACTGATGGAATCATCGATTTTGTGAAACATTGAATGTTTAGCTACAGCGTAAATCTTGAAATTGAACTAAACTTAAAATGCCTTAAGTGGATCTGAGCACAAAGTTTGCCCCTCAGAAATGCAATTGAAGGAGAGAAACATTAAAGGCTAGGACCAGGCTAAGGAAATCTATCTCTTCCCTTTTAAACCAACATAATACAAACCAATTTATTCTACTACTTGTCACATCAATTCAGTGCCCCACCTCCCAGCCCTAACGCCCAAACCTTGTTATTGTACAGTTGGTTACAAGTGCACACAACTTCAAAGTCTATCTGCAATTCTGTATGGAACTGATGAACATCTATTTCTCTCCCTAACATAGACAAGCAATTTCACATTTCCAGATCCAGGAACGTTTGTGGTGCAAGGAGGAGAAGACGTGCCCCAAACCCTCAAACACAAGGATCTTCCCTGGGGTCAAACAAGTTTTATATGTTACAATAAAAACAGCGATATACTACAATACCAATGATTTTTTATTATTCTTTCTACTTCGATTGTCATTATCATTATTATTTTGCCATTTAGGCTAAAAAAAGTCTTAACTAGGAAGAACGTTTTTAAGGAGCTTTTGCAGAGAGATATTGAATCGGCAGACTTTTAAAAGTAAATCCCATATTTCACGATGATCCCCAAAGCAAGGTCACTGCTTTGATTTCTCCTCCTAATGCCTTCTATACATTCTCTCATTTTAGTCCCACAACTATCCTGTGAGATGGTGCCACTAACATCCTCATTTTAAAGGTGAGTCTCAGAAGGTCGACACAAAGGAAAGAACACTGGGGTTCACACCCTGACATGCTGAACTCTTATGTGATGCTTATATGTGTAACCTTAAGCAAGTCACTTCAGTTCCCTAGACTTAGGTTTCAAGTGAGTGGACTAGATGGTTTCTGAGGTTTTTTTCCAGTTCTAGACCCATGATCCTGTGTATGTGCCCAGGGTTCCATGGAAAGTAAGTGTGTGATAATGAACTGGAACTCAGATTTTCTGGACGCTCTAGTAACATTATCACGATTGTTAACATGGGCTCTCTAACGAAGAAAGAAAGCCTTTCTGCTTGGCTAGCTGTTGTGTTACCCTGACAGGTTGGTAGAATCATTACAGAACCATGTTAACACAATGCATATAATAGATGGTAAGAATAATGAGATCCTGCTCTTGTATCATGTTATATAACATATAATAATCCCGATCATTTTTCATAGAATTTCAGGCTAAGGGATCTTGTTTTTCAGTCATTTATCAGTCATGTTCAACTCTTCAGGACCCCATTTGGGGTTTTCTTGACAAAGATCCTGTAGTAGTTTGCTATCTCCTTCTCCAGCTCATTTTACACATGAGGAAACTGAGGCAAACAGGGTTAAGCGACTTGCCCAGGGTCACACAGCTAAGTGTCAGAGGCCAGATTGGAACTCAGGAAGATGAGTCTTCCTGACTCCAGGGCCAGTGCTCTGTACACTATGGCGCCATCCATCAGCTCTTCAGAACCTATCTAAACTACCCCACGTAAGGAGAAGAAGCCTCCCAACACCACTACTGTCAAATGGTTATCCATCCTTTGACTGAAGACCTCAAATGAGAAAAAATCACTACCATAAGAGGAAACCATTTCCTAGTCCAGACATTCAGACATTTCTAATAGTGAGGAACATTTTTCTAACATCAAGTTAAGTCTGTCCCCTGAAACTTCCATGCACTGCTCTCATTTTTTTCCCTTCTAGGGCTTAGCAGAACAAATCAAAACATCTGCCATATAAACCACCCTTCAAATACAGTGGCCCCAAAATCTTAGTGCAGTTTTATTCTTTTAAAGTTGACTTTACAACCATATTTCATAACTGTTGTAATGCCCAGTCTTCACTGCTCTAGGATAGACACCCCCAATTCATACAGCCAATCCTCACTAGAACTATGTGTGAGAGGTATAACAATTATTTTTTATTTGAGAGGCAATATCACATATTAAACAGTGTGCTGGACTTGGAATCAGAACAGTGAAGGCTC
Source organism: Pseudochirops corinnae (assembly GCA_028646515.1). Lineage (NCBI taxonomy): Eukaryota > Metazoa > Chordata > Mammalia > Diprotodontia > Pseudocheiridae > Pseudochirops > Pseudochirops corinnae. Next base: position 162,360,757 of record CM053592.1, read on the forward strand.
AACTTTCCTTCTGACACTTAATAGTAAGCAAGTCTATTTTTTTTGAGTGACTTGACCCCAGATCACACAGCTAGTAAATGTCTGAGGCTGGATTTGAACTCAGGTCCTCCTCACTCCAGGGTTGGTGCTCCATCCACTGTACTACCTAGCTGCCATTGTTGTGGGTCTTCTGTAGATGTGACTGTACAATCTGCAGAAGTAGTCACTAGGCTGCATCTCCACAGGAGTTGCTTCCCTGGATGAGAGTTACGGTCATTGGCCTGAAAACATTGCTATATTTCCCTGGATCTTGGAGTCTGGATCTTAGGCTATCTTCATCAGGGTCTGAAGAGATATAATGCTTAATAGGGTTATAGTGGCTTTACCTGCCTGGCACACTGCTTTTCTCTATGAGGGTGCCTTGCTACATTAGCTAGGCCAGCTTACCTGCCTAGTAGGCGACAGGTGGTTGGGATGTCTGATTCTTTCTGTACTAGAATTGCCTCCCCAGGCAATGGCTATGACAGCCAATCTGGAAGAAAGACCAGTAGTCTGGGAGATGCTACTGCTCCCAGGGCTCCTCATTGGTAACAATAATAAACATTTATTGCTGGTGATGATGAGGAAGGTGGCCCTTCTCCATGGTGATTTCTCTTCTCAGTGATGACTGGACCCTGGGCTTGAAGCAGGTCTGGTGATCTGGAAGACATTGCTTTTCCCAAAGATCTCAAGTTCAGGATCTTAGACTATCTTCTTTAGGTTGAGTGAAGCGGACTAGATTTTCTCTGCATGATCTCCCATCTCCCATGTTCTGGGTTTTCTTATTCCCAATCCAAAGCTCCCTCTACTTAAACAATTTCCTTATCTAGCCCCAGCCTCCTCCCACCCAACCTCCAACCCAGGTTCAATTTGTTCGGACTCCGGATCTGTGAAGCCAGGGCACCCTATAGCCGCAATCCAGTCCTTCCCATTGATGCATGTCATCAATTTCACTGCCTGCATTTAACTGCTGAACTAAGGCACAATTTGGTCAAGAGCACAGGTGTTTCCTTATACTCTAGAGCAGTGGTTCTCAACCTTTCTAATGCTGCGACCCTTTAATACAGTTCCTCGTGTTGGGGTGACCCCCAACCGTAAAATTATTTTCGTTGCTATTTCATAACTGTAATTTTGCTACTGTTATGAATCTATCTGATACGTAGGATGTATTTTCATTGTTACAAATTGAACATAACCCACAGGTTGAGAGCCGCTGCTCTAGAGTGTGACCCTGTGACCCCAAACAGATTAAAATGTAATTGTGAAGTTTTTAACTAAATAAATAAAAGCACAATCAAACACAACGTTAGTATGTGGCTTTCTATGTCAATATTTGAACCACAGGCAACCAGACATCCTTACATATTGCTTAGTGGCCCCTATTTCCATATGAGTTTGAAAGCATAGGTCAAGAGGATGCTTAGCATCATTCTGAAAAGGAAAGATTTAGGCTCCTGCTGGCTCCTGAAATTTTCTAGTCCCCTTGTATTTTATTTTAACACAAGGAAGAATATAAACAAGGGGAAAAGTTCAGTTCAGGAAAACTGGTGAAAAATGCACTTCAGGCAGGAATGAATATGCTTTCAATAGCAAGTTATAGCATTGGAGTGGAGAAAATGGGAAAGAAGAATACAGGGTTTTTATACAGAGAAAATTCCATTTATTATTATTTTATCTTATTATAGTGCTTAAATTTAAAACAGGAAACATGACAAATAAATGTAATAATTAATGAGTGAAGAGTTAGGAAATAGTGATTATATATATATATAAAATCAAAGTTCAAAACTTGCCAATAGGAAGCTCACTAAAACTGTATGTGACAGTAGGAGGACAGCCCTTTTCCCAAAGTTCCCTATATCGATTAATTTGCTGATCCAGTATCTATCTTTTATTTCCTTAAAAAAATTAAAAATGCATATGACAACATCATTTCTTATATGATTCTTTTTCTTGTTCTATATATTTGACAAGTTTGTCTTTACTGATGACTGTCAGATTCACAAAAAGAATAATTTTTAAGTTTGTCAATAAACGTTTGCCAGGCACTGTGCCAAGCACTGAGGATACAAAGAAAGGCAACAGACTCTGCTCTCAGAAAGTTCACAGTCTGTTGGGGGAGACAACATGAAAATAACTATGTGTAAGTAACCTGTGTTAGGAGAGACTGGAGGTAATAAGCAGAGGTGAGATACTAACCTTAAGGGGGATCAGGAGACGTTTCCCATAGAAGGTTTTAGCTAGGACTTGAAGGTAACCAGGAAAGACAGGAGGTAGAGATAAGGTGGGAGAGCATTCCAGGCATAGGGAAAATAACCAGGGGAAATATACATAACCAGGGGAAATATATATCTATGTGTGTATATAGAAATACATAATTTGCCCTGTATGTCCAGCTGGGATGTAGGAAAGGGTTGTTTGATGTCCACTAACTTTTATGGCCTTTTTACCAGTTATCCTCCAGACTAAAACAATGGGCTAGCTTTGAAAAATATCAATACAGTTATTGTGATTATAAAAAAATTGAATGCATTTCTTGTGTCCTAACATGCTGATATAGAGGATTGAGATCACTCTAATCTCTTAAAGAACAAAGACAAGGCAGTTTTCTTCCAAATGAACTTCCAGGAATGGCCTGCAGATTGATAAACATGGCTTATAAGATTCAAAATCAAGTTTCTCAAATCTACTCCAAGTCTTCTACATATAGGGGAGAAAATCGCAAGGATTGCTTGAGAAGAAAATATTAGCCTCAGAATTTTTTTTTTTTTGTGGGTGGAAAAAAGGAGGAAGAATAGAAAAGCTAAGTTCTCTGGTCAGGACCTCTTTGATTTGCTGAAAAGCTCATCAACATTGCAAAGTGTACAGTACCAGGTGACAACTTATTCTATTTACTAGGGCAGCTAAATGCTGTTTGACCTTGCTCACTCATTCCTAGACCCCTTACACTACCACCTCTCTCTCTCTCTTCTTGTCTTATGTATCTCTCTGCCGTTGCTTCTTTGGTTGTATTTGTCTTTCTCTCTTTCTGTATGTGTCTCTTTAAGTCTATTTTAGTTTCTCTCTCATTCCCTCTTTCTGGCTTTCTCAGTTTCTCAGTTTGGTTTTGGTTTTTCTCCTTCCCTGACCTTCCTATCCCCCCAAAAAAAAGTGTGGAGTGGCAGAGAAAAATGTTGCTGTTATCGTTATTAAAAATGTCTTAATTCCTACCCAAAACACAGAAACCTGCTCTTCAACTTCCCTTTTCTCATTTTCATACCCTATCTTATATCATATTAATCTGTCTATAGTTCTTAACCACCTAGTAGAATGGATGTTCCTTGAGGACAAAAATGAGTAATGTTTTTTTTTTTTTTATCTTTATCACCTTATTCCCTAAAACAGAATCTCCCACACAGTAGATGTTTTAAAAATCTTTGTTCAAATAAAAGAAAAATTCCCAGTTTCCTTTTATCCAAAGAGAAGAGCCCTATATCTTATTCTATAGAAAGAAATATTGCCTGCTTTCCTGGCTATGCTCCACAGATAGCCTTCAAGGATGTTGTTGGTAAGATATTTTAGGGCTTTCACATGACAAGGCATGAATTTTACTCCTTCTTGGTTACTTGCCCCATAGACAGGATGAAATTAATCTGGGGGATCCAAAAATATATCGTGATTATCCATGTTGTGATGACTCAGGTCATGTTTATACTTCATGAACACAGTCTACAGAAAAGACCATTGGAAGCTTCCCAAAGCTCACCCCATAGTGCTTGCTAACTACATTTATTCCTTCCATATGCAAGGGGATGCCCCTACAATGTGCATGAAATTTTTTAGTCCTCTCTTCATAGAGAAGAAGTCTGATTTATTATGGTATTAGAAGATAAAATATTTTGATATTATACAATGCTATACATATTATTTTATGCATTTCTAAGTTTCTAACCTTAATCTGTGCCTGGTCTTTACATATCATTGGCACCTTCCACAAAATTCTATCTAATTTTTTATGCAAACTCACAATATATCAAAATCACGATGTGGGCAGTAATGATGTGGAAGGGATAACTGTACTTTCTCTCAAGACACAAAGCTAAAGCTAGTCTTGTAATGACTTCCAATACAATGGTCTTATGCCTAGTGGCAATCTACAAGGTATATAAAAACTACGAAGCAATTAAGGGGAAAAAAGATTTAGTAAGTACTTATTATGCTCCCAGTGCTCTGCTAAATACTGGGAGTACAAGGAAGCAAAAATGATCCCTGTACTTAGGGAGCTTATATTCTAATAGGAAGAAACAACATTTACCAGCACTGGTATATACAAGATGAATAGGGAGTAGCTAAAAATGGTGGTCTTAGTAGGGAAAGCACTGGGAACTGGGGAGTCCTGGAAAGTCTTCTTGCAGAAGATGATTTCTGAGATAAGAATTGAAGGAAGTGAGGAATTAAAAGAGAAGAAAGTAAGGAAAAAAGGATATTCCGAATTTCAGTAGGACTATATATAAGAATGGAGATTATTGCATCTTGTTTTGCTCCCACAGATGTTTTTAAGAAATGGTAAATGCTCCCTGGCTGCTGGGAGCTTGTGATAAGCATGCATATCTTGTTCTGCAAGGACGGTGGTTGAGCATATCCTGGCTTCAGGGAAAATAGAAAGGTTGGGATGTGACAAATGGCTTGGACCCAAGGGGTCATGCCACGATCACAAGTTCCCTCACTACTGCACCTGCGTAATTAACCTCAGGCATATTAACTGACCCACCTTAAGGTGGAGTTTTCTGCCATTTTCTGATCATAGGATGCATGACCAGGGAGGGATCTAAGGAGGGAATGTAGTTTTGTATAAGGAAGAATGTAACCTTGAGGAGTCTGGACCAAACCTAACTCTGATGGGAGGGATATGACTATACTCCCTGACCTTGCCTGGGAAATCCTGTGATCCCTACAAGTGTGTTTCTCACAACTAGAATTCACTGAATAGGCTTTGCCACAGTCAAACCGAGACCTGTTAAGGATCTTAACTTGAAAAGTCCAATGTCTCACACTGCATCTGGGACTATCTCCACCCATACCTGACCACTCGGCCCAGACCGCTTTAGAGGAGAGAGTGAAGCTGGTGACTTTGCACAGCCCTCCCTCACTTAAATCCAATTCATTTGCATGTCATGGCATCACCTTCCTGATGTCATGGACCTCTTTGAAAACGAAGGACTTAAAACAGCAGTAGCAGGGCTGGAAATGATCTTATCCAAATTCTGTATCTCTCCCAGGACCTAGTTGAAGACGCTCCACAGAGCAGGCAATTATTAAATGTGTTGATTAAGGGGAAAGGGAATGAAGGAGGACTTGTCCACCTCCCCTCCTCTATTGAATGAGGACTTAAGAAGTATTAAAGATCAAAAGATATAATGAGAAATGTAATTAATCATTATAAAACTTTAATCACACTTGGACTTAAGCCAGAAAAGACAATGTTAATTATGGACTCTACATCTTGGGAAGAATGATAGCAAACTAGAGTGCATCCAGAGGACATTTTGCCTGGCAGTGGGATATTCCAGGATGAGGAGATCTTGGGGAAATAACAGATTTTTCAGGGTGATAAGGAATCTAGCACTGAAGGAAGTCCCAGGGTAGAAAAAGCCCTAGGCACTGAGGGAACTTCCAGAGTGAGATGGTAGCTGAGACATAGTATAGAAGTCTATGAATTCATCAGCAAAACCACATCCTCAAGAAGAGGAGACTTGGGGAGAGCTACTGACTGGGATGTGAGAGGTGTCTTCAATTTTTTGAAAGTCTGCCATGTGGAAGATGAATTACAATTGTTGTGTCATTGCCTTCCACCCAGGAGTACAGAACTAGGAACTATGCATGGAAAAGTAAAGGCAAATTTAGATCTGAAGAGAGCTTATTTTTTTAAGAATTTATTATGTGAGGCCCTTTCCCAGGCCCTTCTGAGGAATAACCTACACTGGAATCCTGGGTGCCCAGGCAAAGCTAGCTGCTTTCCACCTCCAACCTTTGCCACAATCAGGGAGATCATTAAACTTTTCAGACTCTGAGTCCAGAAACAACTGTCCAAGAATTTCCTCTTGGACTTGAGGCTGACAAATAAGACTGGATGAATAACTGGACATCTAAAAAATGCTCATGTTTATGAAGTAGGCCCTGGGGCAGGTGGCATCCCAAAATCCATTCTTAATGTTGAAGTAGCTGATCTTGTGTTTGAAAGGGACACTTGATCTATTCCTGGGTTACAGATGTTATCTGATGTAGAACCTGGGCATGTATTGATGCTTTTCCAGAAGACCTGCAAAGCAGGTGGGAAGATGTCCCTCCAAGTGTGTATGTCATTGGCAACCTGACTCTCAGTCTGTCTACTCGACTTATTAAGAGGCTTGAAAATATTTCTGAAAGAGATGGACTGTTTATTTATAGCAGGACACAGATGACCTTGACCTTTCAAAAGGAAGTCGCTGAGAGACTGACTGCCAGTACAGGAAGTAAACAATGAAGTTGACTTTCCATCATGGTCCAGTATCTCTTCAAGGTTCAGCATTCCATTATGATTACAGGCTGAGCTTTTGTTCCCAAACCAGAAGTGGGTGTGGAAGTGGTTCTTTTTACTCCCCTGATGCAACCACAGATAAATCAACCATTTAAGCTTGTGGAAAAAACATTGTACAAAGTAATTTTCAGTTCAGAAATACTGCCATCATGGGATTTGAATGCCAGTCTCACAAACTGAACACTCAAAACACAATGGAAAAAAAATATTAACGCTGGCTGATGTAGAGCCTACTTTATGGCCAATCTAGCTCTCCATCTTGCATTTCAAGAACTTCTGTGATGTCTACAGAAAAATGCATGATAAAGACCCAGATCTTTTACCTATAATTTCAGGGATGAACTCAGGCAAAAGAAAACCAAAAAGCCTATAAAGTATATAGATGATGATAATGATTTAGATTATATATAGCTCTCATTCTGACTATAATAATGTACATAACGTTTAAGTTCATAATGTCAGGTTTCAGATCTGGATTTTTTTTCCATTTATTCTTATTGGGATAGAGATATTACATTACACAGATTATCATTAGACTTTTTCATAGTGACATTTCAGTAAGAAGTCTTAATAAAAATACTAATAACTAGATATGACTTATTTTTCTTTTATTGTACAGGTTGATAGAGAAAATAAACAGTCAAATAAGATTAAAGGATAAGCATTCTTTTTAATAGATACATTGTATGTACATATATATATGTTTATTATAAACAGCCTCTCTTATAATCTTACAAAAATTAAATTCTTGCAAATTGTTCCCCAAACCACACTTAAAAAATAACTTTAAAGCATAATTAAGCAAGGAAAAACAGTTGAAAGAAAATGCCAAGATGATTAAAAAAGCTGACCTTTTAAAAAGCAATTAATCATAAATTTCCCACCTTATTTTTTATGTAACTTAAAATAATTAAAAAGCAATTTTATTTTAAAGATACTAAATAATTTTTGATACGTGTTCAAAAATGGATATAAACTAAGCAATTTACAGATTCTGACCAGCTTAATTTACTTTCCTGATATACAATAAATTAAAATAATCTAAACCTTTACCGCTATTCTTCTGAGGGAAAACATAGAGTACACAAAACCAAAATAAGTAGTTTTCTGTCAATTTCCAATTTACCACTAGTGGAAAAGCAACATGAGCCACTTAAACCACATATGGATTAAAATTTAAATTTCAGTCAGCCCTATGATTTTCCATGACTCTCTACCTCATAAAAGCTCTCCTCATTAACAACAGATGTTAAACTCTGGACACTGAATTCTCTAGTATGGGATTTAAGTCAATGTTAGCATTTTCAGATTTACTGTCAAGAGACTGATGATGTGCTTGTAGCGTTAATAAAGTCCCTCTATCCTATTTGAAAAAAAAAACTGATTATGGGCAAAGCACTTGGAATACTACTACAAACAAAAAGAAAGTGCACACTCTCAAATAGTTTACTTTCTATTGAAGAAAGACAAATCATAAAAGGGAACTGAAAATTGCAAGAGATTATTTGAAGGGAGAAGGGAGCAAGGGAAGTTATCCACAAAGGACAAAGTGGAAAAATAGTCTGGAGAGTCAGGGGCCACTTAATTAACTCCGGTGGCTCCTGATCACTCTTAAGAGCAATTACAAATTCCTTCATTCAGCAGTTCTAAAAGCTTTACAAGCAGGCTTGAGCCTGCTTTCCAGCTTTCTTACCCTTTAGTTCTATTCACATAAAGCCAAAAGGTCTTTCATACAATTCCTTTTTATTCCACTTCATCTCCTACCTCTGTGCCTTTATACTTCCTAAACCCCAGGCCTGGAATGAACTTGCTCCTCCTCTTTGCTTCATAGAATCTTTAAGTCCCTTCAGAGCTTGGCTCAAATGCTGCCTTCTTCATGAAACCTTTTTGGGGCTTTTCAGCTACTAGTCCTCCCATCCCAAAATATGCATACAAATTCCCTTATATCTATTTTGTGCATATCTATAGAAGTAACAGTTGTCTCCCCTCAATAGATTATAAATTCCTATATAATAGATTATAAAGAGGGCAGGAACTACAGTCTATACTTGTCTCTGGTACAATGCCTCCTTGCTTGTTGATTGATGGATAGGTTGACTAGTAGCCATCATTCCAGCTCCAAACAGTGACAGTTTACATGGGCCAACAAACCCCTTTATGCTAGAGTCCACAAGCTGATAGAATCTTCTTTTTCTCATAGATCATTGGTTTCATCACCTTATAGTCTACTTTCCAACCTCCCCCCACGCTCTCTTACAAAAAGACAATGTAAGTAGACAGATCCTTTCACACGAATCTAATCTATCTCAATTATTTCCAGCTATTTTCTTGGATAGAATGCTCATTATCAGATAAATGATGTGGCCCCTGAAGGTCATTAATATGCAGAAAACTCTTAAGGAATTCTAATTATTTCAGGCCATTTGTTCTTGACCTCTTGAAAAGTTGATCTTTTATTGACATATTCCCATACTAAGCTACTTCTAAGCTACCTTGCATTCTGACTATATAAATCAATCAGGTGTGAAGAGCAGCATTAAATGTTATCCTGAAGTCCCTCTAAATTACTTTATAACCAGGATTTCACTCTTATCAACCTATTGGAAGAGATGATTCGGAATTCAAAAAAATTCATCAGACCAAAGCCTGCTTTTCTAAAGACATGCTGACTTCTGACTTCCTAAGCCACTACATCAAGGAAAGTCATTCTTGTCTCTTATCATATTCACTGATATTTTCTCTACTTGAAAACTGGTCTTCAGGTTTCTTCTTTCCTAGACCCATTATATGAATCCTATTTTCAAATGTTAGCCAACTAGGGTGTTTTAAGTGTTTTAGCCAAAGGCTTTCTCATTTCCTTCTTGACTTGTTCCCAAATCCCCTGAAGAAATTTATCTGATTCTCTGCCTGGTGGTTGTGTCAATTTTATTATCTGCTATGGTATATTATTACACTGATTTCATTTTCTACCACTACCTTTCTTTCACTTCTACTTCTATTGCAAAATAGATCTTGGCCTCTGTGAAGCATCTCTTTTCTAACTCAGAATCTCTCTAATGTTTTCACAGAAAGCCCCATTAGTCAGTTTCTCCACACTTTGTCCACCCTGACCTTCTAAATCCACATTGGCTTATTTCTTAGGCATGAACTCTGGGGTTTCTGGCTTTATGTCCTTTGGGGATATCTCTAAATTGGATCTTTTTTAAGGTCAAGGACTTCTTTAGTCATGTGATGAAGCCTATGAAGCCCTTCTGACAATAAAAATGCATGAAATAAAATATGCAGAATTAGAAAGAAAACCAATTATATCCAAATAAAGCCATCAAAATATATTTTTTAAATGTTCACCAACTCCAGTCAATGATAATTAATGTTCATAATGTTGACTTTTACGCAATATAAGACATCGAATGCCTTCTGAATGAAATATAAAGGAATACTTGTGTCCAGTGTAGTGAGTCAGATATATTCTATCCTTTTGCTGGCCTAAAATTAGTTGGCTCTTATCTCTTTGAAGTTCTGCATTTCTACTTTCTCTGAGATTCCTAGTATCTACTAGATCTGAGATCTATTGATCTGGGGGGAATGATTATTTCATTTTTTTCTGTGTTCCCAGTAGCTAGAACTGTGCAGGGCACAGAATAAATGTGTGTTGATAGATTAATCTCATAAATGTATGACTTACCTCAATAATAAATCTCTGCATAGCTATACCTGCCCGTGCTTGTCCCTTTCCTACTATGCTGGCTATATGACCCCAGGTAAGTCATTTATTTTGTTAGTGCCACAAGTAACTAAACTTGAAAGTTGCAGAGAAGGAACTAGTATGCATTGTCAAAAAGAGTTTCTCTTGAGGATTTCCCTTTATCAATAATAATTACATTTGGGCCAAAAATATAGGTGAAAACCCAGAAAATAGACCTCATACCATAGTGAGTTGTGAGTAAATGGTTATTTTATACAATAACACTCTTAAAAACAATGTCTCTCCCCGTTCTGGTCCATCCTCCATTCACATGGCAAACTGATCTTCCTAAAACACAGGTTTGATCCTGTAGCCTCTCCTCCCTCCCCCCTCCCCTGCCACGCCCATTCACTAAATTCTAGTGTCTCATTATCTCCAGGGTCAAAAAGGGTTAAGTGACTTGCCCCGGACCACACAGCTACTAAATGTCTGAGGAGAAATTTGAACTCAGATCCTCCTGACTTCAAGATTGATGTTCTATTTACTGTGCCACCTAGCTGCCCATTCATTCTTTAGGATGAGATTATTTAGTTTCCAATTAACTTTTAATCTATACTCTCATGGTCCTTTACTAAATGTAATTTTATTGCATTATGATTCAAAAGGGATGCATTAATAGTTTTGCTTTTCTGCATTTGGTTGTTAGGTTTTTATGCCCTAATACATAATCAGTTTTTTTTGAAGGTGTCACATACAGCTCAGGAAAAAAAAAAAAAAGATATACTCCTTTCTTTTCCTATTCTGTTTTACCCCCCAGGAAATCTATTCATCTCATTGACTACTTTCTTATTTATTTTATAGTTAGATTTTATCTAGTTCTGAAATGGGAAGATTGAGGTTTCCCACTAGAACAGTTGTATTACCTATATCCTCCTGTAATTAATTTAACTTTTCCTTAAAGAATCTGGATGCTATGCTATTTGGTGTATATGTGTTTAGGATAGATATTACTTCATTGCCTATGAAGTTTTTTTAATCAAGATGTAGTTTTCCTTTTTATACCTTTTAATTAGGTCTATTGTTGCTTTGTCTCAGATCATAATTAGTACTCCTCCCTTTTATATTTCAAGTGATGCAGAATAGATTCTCCTTGAGCCCCTTATTTTAACTCTGTGTGTATGTGTGTCTCTTTCAAGTGTATTTCTTGTGAACAATGTACTGCTGAATTCTGATTTTTAATCCATTTTCCTATCTACTTCCATTTTATGAGTGAATTCATTGAGGACCTTTTTCAAGCAGAACTGTCTAAAAGACCATTTTACAGAGAGGTCACATAAGGCAGTGCTCACACAGAGGTCAGAAGAAGCAATACAAAGACACTTTTAAGGTCTCTCTGAAGATTTTGGTATTGATTGTCAGACATGAGAGACACTAGCACAGGATTTTCCAGCATGGCATGCCCACATAAAAGAAAGTACTATGCTCTATGAGCAAAGCAGAACTGCAAGAGCTCAAAAGAAATGCGAGATGTACAAATTTAGAGACATATCCTTCCCAAATGTTTACAGGACTATTTTTGCTCGACTTGTGGTAGAGCTTTCTGAGATCATGTTGGTTTAATCAACCACAGTTGCACACAATGTACATTGACCCTGCCAGAGTCTTGCCATTTTGGTCCCCTTTGATTATGAAGAACAACAAATGAGTTAATCTCATTTACATTCAGAGTTATGATTACTAATTGTACATTTCCCTCAGTCCTGTTTTCTCTCATCCCTCCTCCAAAGTCTATTTTGCTTTTGACCATTGTCTTTTCTCTCTCCTTCCTTCTATCTTTTTCTGTTGTCCCCTTCCCCTCCTACTTCCCTGTTGGGCAAGATAGATTTCTATAACTAATTGAGTATGTGTATATAATTTCCCTCTTTGAACCCATTTTGATGTGAATGAGGTTCAAGTTTGTCTGCCCATCCCATCTCCCACCATCATTTTCCCCTCTTACTGTAAAAGCTCTTCCTTGCATGCCTCCTTTAAGTAACAATTTTCTATATTCTTCCTCTCCCTTCTCCTTTCTCCCAGGACATCACTGTCTCTTTTCTATCCACTCTTTTTTTTTACATTATTCCCAATATAGTTAACTCATTCCCACACTCTCTTTTCATGTAAAATCATAAGTGCCCTAATGATGATAAAATTTTAGGTGATACAGATATCATCTTCTCATATAGAAAGATGAACAGTTTGATATTATTGTGTCTCATGATTTCTCTTTCATGTTTACCTTTTTATGCTTCTCTAAAGTTTTCTGTTTTAATGTCAGATTTTCTATTTGACTTTGGTATTTTGATTTTGGTATTCCCCTATTTCATTAAATATCCATTTTCCTCCTGAAGGATTATACTAAGTTTTGTTGGGTAGATGATTCTTGGTTGTAATTCTAGATCCTTTGTCATCTGAAATACCATAATTCCAGCCCACTGATCCTTTAATGTAGAAGCTGCTAAATCTTATGTGATCATGTCTCTGAGTCCATAATATTTGAGTTGTTTCTTTTTGGCTTCTCGAAAATTTTCTCCCCCACTTGGGAGGTCTGGCATTTAGCTATAATATTCCTGGAAGCTTTTATTTTGTGCTCTCTTTCAGGAGATGTTTGGTAGATTCTTTCAATTTTTATTTTACTTTCTGGCTCTAGGATACCAAGGCAGTTTTCTTTGATAATTTCTTGAAATATGGTAAATAGGATCTTCTTTTTTTATTTTTAGGCTTTTTTGGAGGAGGGGGAAGGCAGAGCAATTGGGTTAAGTGACTTGCCCAAGGTTACACAGCTAGTAAGTGTTAAGTGTCTGAGGCCAAATTTGAACTCAGGTTCTCCTGACTCCAGCGCTGGTGCTGTATTCACTGTGTAACCTAGACCCCCCAGGATCTTCTTTTGATCATAGTTTTCAGGTAGTCCAATAATTCTTAAATTATCTCCCCTCAATCTTTTTTCCAGGTCACTTGTTTTTCCAAATTTGATATTATTTCACATTTTATTCAATTTTTTCATTCCTATGATTTTGTTCTATTGTATATTAATTTCTCGTGGAATCATCAGCTACCATTAGCTTACCAATTTTAAGGAAGTTTTTCTTCAGTGAACTTTGGCACCTCTTTTACCATTTGGCTACTTGTGTTTTTTTAGGTGTTACTTACTTCAGTATTTTTTTTTTGTGCCTCCTCTACTGGGCTGTTAATTGTCTTCATAATTTTCTATTTTTGCTTTTATTTCTTTACCTATTTTTTCCTTTATCGCTCTTACTTGATTTTGGGGGAAAAAAAAAAAGCTCTTCTAGGAATTCTTCTTGGCCTTTGGTTCAATTCATATCTTTTCTTTGACACTTAGCTTGTAGCTGTTTTGAATTCATTGTCTTCTTCTGAGTTTGTGTCTTGATCTTCCCTGTGAACATTGTAGATTTTTATGATCAGGTTTTTTTTTTGTTGGTTGTTTTTATTTCTACCCCATTTCTTGATTTGGAACTTTATGTTAATGTTGGGTTCTATTCTTGGCATGGGGAGCATGGTACTATCTCAGGTTTCAGGATTTTTGATTTTTTTTTTTTTTTAGTTTTGGTGTTTTTGAAGTTTTTTGTGCTTCTAAGACAGTGTGATCTGGGGAGGAGTGAGCTCTACTTTCTTCATGTATACTCTTCATATGTATTCCAAGTACTTGATGTGTACTTCAAAAGTACATCTGTACTTTTCTTCATTCTTCTTGCACATTTCTTCTTCCTTACTCAAAAAGGGCCCCTGATCCTTTGATATTATAATCAGTACTGCTCCTCAGAGACTCTCTTTTCTTGGAACTGGAAACAATACTGTTCTCCATCCCTCTTCATTTGGGGCCAGAACTGATACTGCCTCTTAAAACTTCCACTCCTTCTTTACTGAAAATTCTTTTCTCTGCCCTTGAACTCAGACCCAGAAGGGGGTATATGCAATGGAATTGCCCAGCAATGTCTGGTGTTGGGTATAGTGCTAGCACAGGAATCCACTATAATCTCTTTCTGGCTGGTTTTCAGGTCACCTTACCAGCTCTGACTTTAGAACACCCAAAGCTGCTGTTGCTTCTATCACTGTCTCACCAGTGGTACTTCATCCATGTAAGCTCTGGGCCAACCACCTCCCCCACATCATAGAACTCTTTCTGACTTCCTTTCTTGTCTTGGGCTGGAAAAATGCCTCACTCTGACCTTTTTGTTGGTTCTGCCACTCCAAAACATGATTTGAGGGATTATATTATGTGTCTGGAGGGGAATGTTGGGAGAACTCAGATGAACACTTTCTCTACTCTGTCATTTTAGCAAAATTCCCAGAAGCCCTCTGATTCTGAGTTCTCGAGGACTCTGGAGAGAACTATGTATTCTCAAAGGACTAGTCGAGAGTAACACCACTGAAACACAGGCCACAAGGTGATAAATGTATCCACCACATCGACCCACAAAGATTCTTTCTTAAGACATGAAAGAGCTGCATAGGTGGAAGAAATGCACATAACTTTGTTATAATGGATCCTTGTGGTACTGAAGTAATTTATTTTACCTGACTGGTTCCTTTCCTTGCTTTATTTCAGATTCTAGTCTCATATCCCACCTTAGCAATTCTATATAGGCCTGGGATATCATCAGCCTTGAGGTAAGATTTCTTCCCAGGATGAAAGCTTCTTAAACATCTCTCACATTTGTTTGTGGCAGATAAGATGCAGGTCTTAGCCTATCAACTACCAACAGTCAACAACTTAACTGTAGCCAATAAGCAATGGAAAGGGCATAGAGAGATAATCCTCATTTTACTCAATATTGTCCAGATAGGTTGTCTCAATACCAGGCATTTTTAACACAAAAAAAAAGGAAGGGGGGAAGGAGTTCAAATAAGAGATTTCACTTCTTTGCATTCAACTGCAACCCCACCTATGACAGCAAAGATATGAATATTTAGGTGCAACAAGGTGGCACAGAGGTAAAGAGCTATAGCTGGAGTGAGGGAGTCCTGCCTTTAAATCCTGAATCAGGTACTATCAGGTATGTGATACTGAGCAAGCCACTTAGTCACTATTTGCCTCAGTTTTCTCCAATGTAAAATAAAGATAATAGCTCCTACCTATCAGGATTGTTGTGAATATCAATTGACATAATATTTTTAAATGCTTAGCACAGTGGAAGCCACATTGTAAGCATTGCATCAATGTTGTTGTTATTTAAGTGACCCAAGTTTCCAGTTTTCAACTACATGTAAGACCATGGAGAAAAAGTCCGAATCTCAGAGAACTATAGACTTATAAAGTTAGAAGACTTCAGGGGCCATTGAATCTAATTTGCACCTTAATAGGAATTCCATTTACAGCAGAGCTGAATTCCTATTCAGTCTTTGCTTGAAGACCACTAGTAAAGACCTTCTAAACTAGTGATTCTCAACCTTCCTAATGCCACAACCCTTTAATACTCATATGTGGATGTATCTGCATGTGGGTGGACCTGCCTAGAGATGGATAGAGAAGCAGTGTCCCGGTTCCTAAGACCATCGGAAATATGTATTTTCCGATGATCTTAGGCAACCCCTGTGAAATGGTCATTTGACTCCCAAAGGGGTTGCGGCCCAGAAGTTGGGAAACACTGTAATCTAAAGAATTCCAATCAATTATAGATAAATGCTCCTACTTCTGGTTTCTGGGGCCAAGTAAAACAAGCTACATCCCTCTTTCATATGACATCTCAATGGCCTTAAAGATAGCTCTCATGTCCCGTCAAGTCCTCTTTTCAAAGAGTGAACACCCCCAAGTCCTTCAAATGACTTTCATATGACATGATTTTGAGGCCCCACACCATCTGTATGCTCACGAAATTATCAGTAGGATGGCCCTAACTGAATTGTATATTCCAAATGTAATCTGACCAGAAACAGCACAATCTTCCCTTTTATTTTAAAGTTAAGACTATATTAACTTTGTTTTTTTTTAACTGTCATATAATTTCTTGGAGAAACATCTTAAGACCTTTCCTCCACCAAAATATACATGTATATATGAATCTAAGTATGTAAGCACTTAATCTAAGTACTTTTAATTAATCTAAGTAAATTTTAATCTTATTTTTTCTTCCTCTTATGTTTAAACTGTGATAGGCTCTATAAAATTAGGGACTTGAAAAATATGATCTCTAAGGTCTCTTATAATTTTATTAAGACTTCCCTACTTCTCTAATTTCTTCCCTCATTCTCACATGGATATATGTCCTTATATATGTAGGAGCCATAGAGAAAAAAATCCATGTGACAGAATCCATCCAAATGATTATTATTTTCAATATTTATGCCTAATGTTGTATGTCAATAACCTTGCTAATATTTCATCAAATCATAACTAGAAAGAAGCATGTTTTTTGCAGAAGTATGAATTTCTCTGTATAATACCATAATTATATTCACATTTGGGTGAAGAAAGGAGAAGAAAGATAAAAGGGTTAAAGGAAGAAAGAAAAGGGGAAAGGAAGACAAGAAATGAGGAGGAAGGGAAGAAAAAAGAGGAAAGACAAGAAAAACAATAGCAAATACTTAATACTTGATTGGACGAGAATCCCATCAAGAAAGTCTATTTCACAATTCGTAAAATTCAAGGCAAAATCACTTCCCTTCAGAATCAAGGGACTCCAAGATCTTTTTGGAACTAATACATTTCACAGCTGGTCTTGAAAATTCCACTGAGATGCGGCGGATACTTATCCCAACAGCACTGGAGGAATTGGCAAATATAAACTCACCAAAACAGGTCAATTAATATTATTTTATGTGAAGGCATAATTTCAGAAAATACATTAAAAGTAAATCCCTATGCTACTCAATTCAACAGCATTAGCATGCAGCCCTAGTTAGCAGCCTGCTTCTTGGTGGAAATATACTTCCTTTTCCATTTTCCTGAAATACTTTTGGCCTACTTTGAAATGCTAACATCCCACTTCCTAAATAGTCGAACTGCTTTCAGACCCTAATAGTAGACAGGACTCAGAGTGGCTTCACTATATAGATTCTATGCTTGTGGTCCATAGATGCTACTCATTGAGCCCTTGGCAGCATTATGTTGAAAGGAAAGATGCCTACATGAGATGTTGGGAGTATCACCACAAATTCATTTCAAGGAAAGATGCTAGAGTTACAAGATGGGGAAGTTTAGATGTTGCAAACCTGGAGTGTATGTGTTCCACCTTTCCAAAAGGTATGAAAAGCTTGTCAAATGAATATGGAAAATTTTACATTTTAAAAATTAATACCAGTTGAGGAAGTTTCAAAATGTTGGCGTACCCATCGAGAAGCACATCACTTTCTTAATTTTCATTTCCTTTGTGCAGATGCATGGTCAACAATAAAATTTATCTCTTTTCATTTCAAATAGGCATCATCAAAAGGTTTACTGAAAGTCAACATATCTGGGGACCAATAAACATCTGGAATCTGTGGTATAGCTGATATAAAGCAGGATTGGCACCAAGAAGACCTACATTCAAGTTCTATCTGGGATATAAACTAACTGTGTAGTATGGATTAGTGACTCTATATCGATGCCAAAGGTAAAACTCTATGACTGTGACAAACAGGCTGCTAAGCTGCAGCATTTTCATATTGGGGGTTCCATATATTCATGAGATCAAAGGTTTGTGGATATAAAGTAGAGCATTTTTCCCAACGGAAAGAGAGAGAACAAAGGACAACTCAATCCCCCTTCATCATCTCTATGCATGTAGCAAATGTCAGATAATAAAATAGAAGCTAAAACCATGAGGGAACTTGGCTACCAGAAGTTATAAGAACCTGGATAGTGAGACCGACATTAATCAAACTTGTAGCTCTGATAAAATTGCCCAAACAGTGGACCTACCTCGGCAGATGGTTCCATTCCCCACATATCCAGGCTTGCAGGTGCAGCTGTGTCCCCTGACAGTATTAGTGCAGATTGCATTGTCATCACAGGTGTGCTTGCCACTATCACATTCATCATGTTCTAGGAGAAAAGAGGAAAAGAGAGAATGAATGCTTTTAGACTAAGAAGTAGAAAATGGTCAGGTAAGTATGAATTAAAGAAAAAAGGAGATCCTTGCCAACATCCACTTGCAAATATTTCAGTTACAGCTTGCAGAATCAACAACCAAAAATGGCATGAATGAAAAGATACACAAAAGTCCTCAATGGTAAGGCTACCATATTATTCCATGTGGCCTACTCATATAATGAATAATACTATTTGTTTCAACCATAGAGTATAAATGAAGAAAGGAGGTTACAGATTGCCCGTTACTGCAAAAGGCTATTTTCCAAATACTACTGACGAATCCTTTTTTCATAATCCTGGCCATAGGGAATGATAAGAAGCATTGGGCTGTGTCTTAAGAACTTGGAGTGGGATATACTGCCAAACTCCATTTTAGAATCCATCAGCAACTCAACCCTAATTTCAGTACAATCTATTTTCCTAAGGTTTAGAATTCCACCTCTGGTTTGAAGCCTGGGAAACAATAATAGGCTGACAATCACAACATTAAATATTTAAATTCTCCGTCATGCAAAATCTATAGTATTGAGGATGGGGTAGGATGGAGCAATTTTTTTAAATGCCAGATGAACTTGTAGAATTCAAAACCAGAAACATGAAAAAGGATCAGTCTCAGCCCAATGCTGATTCATCTGTTCTACATAGCCAACATAAGGAACAGGTATTCCATAGCCCAAGTTACACATGAGCATTGGGGATAAATTAATGTTTTTTTCAGACCTTTTTACAATGAAAACAATCATGGTAGCTTTTATAAAATCCAAATATGAGCTAACATGATTGCCATGTAGTTTAAGTTTTGAACAATGGACCATCTGAAAATTTTATTTCTTGGAATTAGAAAGGAAAAGAAAGGAGAGGAGAGGAGAAGAGAGGAAAATAGATAAATAGATACAGTGAGGGAAAGTGAGAGACAGACAGGCAAGCAGTAGAAGTGGAGCTTGGAATGTTGAGTTGAGCAGGTGTTGGGGGATGGGAGGACACAGAAGATGCTTTCTGGCATCAGATGGAGTGAGTCTGAATAGTTCTGCCAGCAGGAGTTGACCCATGACACAGGGAGTCTGAAAGAAGCTGTTCAAGACAATTCAATTAGCTTGCACCCAGCACCATCCTGTACTAGAGACAACAACAAAACAAACCCTGCCCTCAAGGAACTTATATTTTGTAATAATACAAATTGTGTTCCACAACTCCAGAGGGTGAGGAAGTACAGTGAGGGTGGTTATCAGGGAAGCAGACCTTTGATAGAAGTGCCCTAGGACAAAGCCCATGTTAATTATAGCTCTGAGAAACAGAAACAAACAATTTGGGTGTTGAAGCAAGAGTCGAAATTGTAACTTGAAACCCCAAAGCAACTGCATTAATTACAACAGAAAGAAAATTTAAACATAATCTATTAGGTGAATGGATTAAAACCTTGGGAATAATCCTCTGCTTCATTAATTTTTATTTTAAACATCCTTAAAGGACTAATAACAGAAAAGGTTAAATCCATAAGACATATTTATTTTGATTACACAGCATGTGTGTCTGATAAAGGCAAATCCCACCTTTGCAGACAACTTTCAGGTAACTGCTTAGGGTGGACCAATCCAGTAGTTAGTGCACCGTAAGTACAATGGGAATCCCAGGAGTGTAAGGGTGGCAGCCCAAAGAGCTAAGCTGAGTTAATAGCTGCATTGAGAACAGGTGAAGTAGCAGGTCTAGTCAACTCTATAATGGTAATAATATATTCAGAAGGTCACGTGGAACTTGGCATACAACATTTTAGGAAAGACATTAACAAACAGGACACACTCAGAGGAGAGAGACCAATATAACAAGAATATTCAAGACGCTAGGACTGTAGGATCAGCATATTATAAAGTCTAGAGCTGGAAGGGACTGAGGGCTCATCTATTCCTGCCCATTTTACAGATAAGAGACTAGGGATCAGAGAGATTCAGTGATTTGCCTAAAGTAGGTCTTTTGACTTTAGAAGACTGGTCAGAGGGACTGGGAAAGTTTTATACGGAGAAGAAAACACAGGGATTGACCACTGTTTTTGCATATAAGAATGGCTATCACATTGAAGAGAGATTAGACTTGATCTACTTGGCCCCAAAGAACAAAAAGAAATGGGAAGAAGTAAAAAAAGAATTCAATTTGGGCTTAATGTGGTGGTAGATGGAGGCAAGGGGGGAGGAGGGAGTTGGGTCCCAAGGAAGAATAGGCTGCCTTGGTAGGTCATGGGTTTGCCATCCCCAGAGGTCTATAGGCTCAGAATAGAAGGCTACTTTTCAGACATGTTGTAGAGATGATTCTAGTTCATAAGTAGGTGGGACTAACTGAAATCTGAAGTCTTTTCTGATACACAGATGCTGTGATTCTGTAAAATGTCTCTATCTCTGGATGAGACCAAGCAGAGCTGTTTCAGATGGGGAAAAAGCATGAGTCATCTCAAGGGGAGGGGCCAAAGGGCTACAAATGTCACAAGTGCCCAAAATGTCTGATAAGGGAAAGAGAGCAATAGAGTATTAGTGCCAGAAAGGATGTTAGAAAACATCCATTCCAAGTCCCTTGTTTCACCAATGAGCATCACTGAGGCCTCAAGAGACTTTGGGATCAAGTCAGAAAAACTAGCTGAACCAATGGTGAATGAGATAGCAGTGGTGTTGTAGAAGTTTCACAGAAAAAAAAAATGTTGCCATGCATAAGGTACCAGAAGGGATGGAGAAAGGAAAGGGAACTGAATCATGAATTCAGAAGTGGAAGGCACCTAGTAGGTTCAATCCCTCCATTTTGAAGATTAGGACATTAAGACACAGAGATGTTAAATGACTTATCCAGGGACACACAACTGGAAGTGTTTGAGTTGCCATTTCAATCCAGGCCTTCCTCACTCCAAGTCAAGCAGGTTTTGCCCTATACCGTGCTGCCTCTCAAGTAGGGAAATGGGTTTGTTGGGCAGATGGTCCCAGCTTAGTAAAAAACTAAATATGAATCAGCTATATAGTGTTGTGACTAAAGGTAAAAGGATGGATCCATCCATCCATTCATTCACCAAGTTATTTATGAAGCCATTATATTCAGGAGGGAAGGTGGGTAGCTTAGTGAATAGTCAGCCTTGAAGCCAATAAGACCTGAGTTCATGTCCTTAGATATTGGGTATGTGACTAGGCAAGTCCTTTAGTATTTCAATGCTCCAAATACCTCTCCAAAACTAGAAGTTGCAGAGAAGGTGGTGATTTCAGTCAGTCAATAAGCCCACGCTATGTTCCAGGCACTGTACTAAGTGGTACAGATATAAAGAGGCAAAAGATAGACAGCCCCTGCTCTCAAGGAGCTTATGGGCTGGCATGGGAAACAACATGCAAAGAGGAGGCAGAGGTTAAGAAAAGATAATGTTCCAGACATGAGGAATAGCCAGATACCTAGAAGAGTAGCATCTGAAGGACCTTACTAGATGCACAGAATCTTTTTCCATTTGAATCAACTCAAGATATCTACCATCATTGGGGTGACATCTTTGGTAGACATCTACCACCTAGTCTTATGCCATACTTGATGATACTTATTAGGGTTTTTGAAGAGAAAAATGGGATTTTATTTTTCAAGAAATCTTAAATGAGTTAAACATACATATAAAAGATTTGGAGAAAGCCTCTGCTCTACCATCGAATGCTATCTTGTAATGAGTAAACAATAAAAATTATATCTTGTACTATTTGGATTTTTCAGCTAATTGTACAACTCTCAAGATGTGGTCTGCTGGATAAGATTTTCTTTATGTGCATTTGCTTCTTTATTTATTGGGAAAATTTCTAATGCTTGCCTAGAATATAATAACATCTGATTCATTTAATAATGTTATTTTAAGTTAATTTTTCAATCTTTCTAAGCACATATTTTGTAGGGTGATTTTTAGGTAGAAATGTATATGACACTTGGTCAAAGATTTAGATTTCTGAATATCTTTGTATCATTTATATTGATGTCATTTACATCATGTGTAATCACCTTTAGATCATGTATATTAATTATATTTTCTTATTGTTATGTTATTTTCCTCGTGTTGAACTATTCCTATATTTCTCTTATAAATCTAATTGATCTTACAGAAATTTTTAAAAACAATTATTGCACTTTTGTTTTTGTTGGATTGTGGGTTTTCTGTCTAAGATTTAATTTTAAAATTTTAAATTAATATTCATTGGTATTATTGGTCTACAGGTTTTTTTTTTGCTTTATCCTTCCATTTTTACATGTTAAGACTATAACTATAGATCTTTATATTGAATATTTTGTATAAATGAGAAAGTACAGACATACACTAATAGGTTTTTTTAATAGGTCTCCTGATAGTCTTTTGGGAGTTATGTTTTTGACATACGAAGATTTTTTTTAAAAAAAAGCATGTGGTATGCATAAAGAAATTTCATGTTATTGTACACATACATGTTATTTCTCCTGATAAAATATAAACTTCTTGAGATTGGTGATTGTTTCCCTGTTGTCTTTGTCTCTCCAGCACCTAGCACAGAGCTTGACACACAAAAAACATTCTGAAAATTCTTACTGAATGACTGATTCATTGTCACACAGATCATGATTTTTCTCTATTATTTTGGTATCTTCCCTTCCCTGAGATACCTTGTTAAGCAATCCCTCAATGCTTTCAAGTACTTTGGCCAGTCCATCTCCTCCTCCCCAATTTCTCCCTCTCAATGCTATTTCTCTTTCTTTTTCAGGAAAACATGGTTATTGTCCCAATGTGGAAATATGTATCTCATTGCCAAAAACAGAACCTTACAGAAAGAGTGACTAATTTATTGCAGTTTTACATCTTTTTTGTTTTCTTCTTTCTGCTGCCACCTACGAATGCTTTTAGGATGATCTGAGTCATTTAAGTCACGCTTTCTCCAAACTTGTTTTCCACTCTTTTATAGCACAATGCTATCTGGAGTCTTCCTCCAACCTCTTTCAATGTGTATGACAAATGACAATTGCCCTTGGCTGCCATCTCTCTCTCCTTGGCAAGGAGATCATATATTTGCTGGCTAAGACAATTTCTGTGCTCTTTTAGCCCCCTTTTAATAATAATTGCTAACATTTATATACATCATACTATGTGCCAGGAACTGTGATAAGTGCTTTACCAATGTAATCTCATTTGATAATCATAATAATCCTGAGAGGTAGGTGCTATTATCATCCCCATTTTACTGCAGAGGAATCTGAGGCAAACAGAGTTAGTGACTTGTCCAATATCGCAGAGCCAGTGAGTATCTGAGACTAGATTTGAATACAGTTCTTCCTGAATCCAAATTTAACACTCTATCTCTGCCTTATCTACCTTCTTCTGGGGTTCTTCCATCACACTGGTTAAATTTTCGCCAGAACTGGTGACAACTGAGTTCGTCAACTTTCCATTTTTGCATTTTCCACTTTCAGGCACTGATGGCTCGTTGGAACAGGCCGAGTGGAAACTTTTCAGCTAATCACAACACACACCTTCTTATGTTTAGCTGTTCTTGGAATTTATGTTGCTTTTACCCTTAAATCTACCTAGGTTGGTGACCCAACTACACGTGAACAATTGATTTTGATTGCCACATCAGTAACCAATCATCTCCTTTCTGTCAATATAGAGCTAATTCCTGTGTGTGTGTTGATGTAGATTCACAATTTCTATATTCTTTCATTATTTTCCAAAACAAAGCCTTTATGACATGCAGTTGTGAAGCTTCTGAGTATACTGTAAGCGTTCAGTATCATTCACATATTCCAACATATTTTCCCCATCTTCACTTTTATCTACTTTGGCATAAGGGTCACCAAATCTAAAAGTATATATTAACTTGTTTTGGAGGATACTTGATTTCTTCAAACATACTTTTTCAGTTAGTAAGTATATAGTTTCTTAATTTCTGTATCATTTAGAATAAATATTAGTACATAGGCTATATCTATCTTTAAGTTGTTCTCCCCCCCCCCCACCATAATAATCAGAATCACTATATTATGAGCAAATTATGACAGTGGATCCTTATTCTGATAGTCTATCAGGGAATTAAAATGCCAGTGTCATTAGGTATGCATTCACTCATACAATACACTTAAGTCTAACTTCAGTGCTAGGCACTAAACTTAACTTCAATGCTAAAGATGTTCAATATACATCAGATACTCCATGGCTGTTCCCTAGCTGACTTCCCAACTGATTAGCAACCAACAGAAGGTAGACAACATGGAAAGAGAACAACCCAGGTTATCTGGACAATCACAGCCATACTTCTGCCCATGCATTATAGCATTACTTACATCCACCTGAAGAAGAAATGTATCAAAAAAAAAAGAACTTTATAGGGACACCTGGGTGGTATAGTGCATAGAGTAATGGTCCTGGAGTCAGGAGGACCTGAATTCAAATCCATTCTGAGACACTTACTAGTAGGCTGTGTGACCCTGGGTAAGTCAGTTAATCCTGATAAGGAAGGAAGGAAGGAAGGAAGGAAGGAAGGAAGGAAGGGAGAAAGGAAGGAAGGAAGGAAGGAAAGATGGAAGGAAGGAAGGAAGGAAGGAAGGAAGGAAGGAAGGAAGGAAGGAAGGAAGGAAGTGTAGAAAAAAAAGAACAAAGGACTTTATAATCAGTATGCCAGAAAAACGCAACTATAATCACATGCATATGCCTTTCTACTTATCTCCTCTGTCACCTTTGCTTTGCTGGCTCCCTGGGTTTTCCACACAATTAATACAAGCACATCTTAATCACCCTTCTCCACCCCCACTCCAATACAAACACCAGAGCAGAATTCCCTTAAAGGCAGCAACCCTGTCTTCGGTATTTTTGTGTTTCCTGTAGCATAATCACATGGAGGGGTAGAGTGGGATTGAGGGAGAAAGGGATAGGACAGGGCTGTATATTATTTCTGAAACAGCAAGGACCTTAAAGGTCTCATTTCCTTATTTTATAGATAAGCAGATTGGTTCCAAGGATGACTGATTTGCCCAAGGTAATAGAGTATTCCAGCTTTGGCTTTTTTTTGCCTTTATACTATGCTATAGGAGGCAATTGATTAAGGATGGATAAATAGACTAATACAAACTCTTGAAAAGATGCATTAATGGTAACACTGAAGTACTTCTTCAATTCTGAATAGGCCTTTCGTCGTTAAATTTACTTTAGGGCTATCTTACATTGCTCCTGCTAATCAGTCCCAGAAATATGGGACTGTAAGCCACAAAGACTCCCTAAAACCATGTTATTGTCCTGTTTCTATATTCAAATGGCCTGATAAACCCTATACTAAGTGAATTTATGAATGGGCTAGTAGTCTACTAAAAATGAGCCAGGGAGAGCCACCAAAGACATCCAATAAGAAATAGAGGATGTGTTTTCAAGGTCCCAGAGCAATACTTTAAATGCTACACACCTTTTCTAAAAAGATGACTGGCAGCATGAAGATTTTCCAACTGTGGGTAGACCTGAGCACATCAAAAAAGAATCCACTTTGAATAGTACCCTATATTCCAACACCCTGGAGCTCATCTGAACACAGACATGTACGACTGGCTCCTTGTTTCCACTCACTAGTCGTAAGGAAATTGAATCAACCTATCCAACAGGGAGGCCAGTACTAATTGTCATTATCTCAGTAACCAACCGTCTTCTTAAGTGGCCCATCCAGAGAACCCTATGGAGCTGACTGAAACTCTGACTCTCACTAGCTACAGAGACAAAGTCCCTGGGCTGAGATGCCTTGATAATGAACGACTTCTCACATTCCTAGACCACATCACAGTTTCTGAAGTGGTCTCAAACACAGTGCTATCATATTTGACTTTTACAACATTCCTCTGAGCTCAGCAGGGGAGGGGTTTTAATCCCCCATTGCAAAAAAAGGAATAATTGCAAAGAATCATCATTTTGAAAGCTGAAAGAAGCCTTAGAGATCACTTGCTGGGAGGATTATAGGTTTAGAGTTGGAAAGGACATTGTAGATAAGTGATGTCAAACTCTAATAGAAAGGGGAAGGAAGGGTAATAATCCATACATAAGGATCCCTCTGGGCCTAGTTGATTTAGTTTTGAAAGGTAATATTATCTATGTTTTGTTGCATTTTTATTTTTGTCACATATTTGCCAATTACATTTTAATCTGATTCAGTTGACACTTGGGAGTGCTGAATCCTCATTAGTCGAATGTCACTTTTCAGGTAAAGAAAGAGAGTGAAAGAAAGGTAAAATGATTTTCTGAGATCAACAGAATCCAAACTTTGACCATCTGAGAGCCAAGAACAACAAGAATTAAAAAAAAGAATCTGGACACCATATTTCGAAAAGTCATAAAACTGCCCAGATCTCATACAATCAGAGGGAAAGGTGGATACAATAACAATTCATCAGTTACTCCCCAAAATAATCCACAAAATGAAAACTCCTAGGAACATCAGAACCAGAATCTAGGACTCGCAGGTCAAAGAAAAAAAAAA
>CM053592.1:162388060-162408823 GCA_028646515.1 Pseudochirops corinnae
ATCCATCCTGACAGTGGTTCCATGCTACTGGAGTACTTTTTTTCTGATTCCTTAAAGTATTTTTTTTTTCTTTGACCTGCGAGTCCTAGATTCTGGTTCTGATGTTCCTAGGAGTTTTCATTTTGTGGATTATTTTGGGGAGTAACTGATGAATTGTTATTGTATCCACCTTTCCCTCTGATTGTATGAGATCTGGGCACCATATTTCGAATTCTTTGGGAGAGTAGATTAAGGGGTAGGGAGTATTAGTTCTAAGGAAATTTAAAAAACCCTTTAAGGATGTATAAAATGTATTTGTAGATCTTTTGCGGTGGCAAAAAATTAGAAACTGAAAAAAATTTGCATAAATTGAGGAACTGCTGGAATAGTATGGAATATAAATATAATGGGATACTATTGTGCTATAAGAAATGATAACGTTTCAGAGAAATCTGAGAAGACTTGTATGAAACGATGCAGAATGAAGTGAGCAGAACAAAGAGAACAATTTATACAATGATATCAAAATTGTAAAGACTAACAACTTTGGAAGGAATAGGGACTTGTGTCAACACACAATGGCCAACCACAATTCCAGAGGATGAATAATGAAACATGCCTACTTCCTGAAATAGAAAGGAAAGGCTCAGAATACAGAATTAGACATTTTTTTGACATGGCCAATGTGGAAATGTGTTTTGCTTAACCATACATATTTGTAATAGGGGTTTTATGTTTTCTTCTTTTTCATTGGGGAGGAGGAGGAGTAGATGTGTGTGAGGAATGGGAAAGAAAGTGGATTTTTTCTGGTTGAAAAAATATTTTTTCAACTGAGTTTTATTCATTTTTTCTTTTCATTCATTAATTAATTTTTAGCTTTCAACATTCACTTCCACAAGATTTTGAGTTCCAAATTTTCTTCCTCACCCCAAGACAGTGTGCATTCTGATTACCCCTTTACCCAATCAGCCCTCCCTTCTATCACCCCCACTCCTCTTATCTTTTTCTCTTCTTTTCTCCTGGAGGGCAAGATATATTTCTATACCTCATTACCTGTATATCTTATTTCCTAGTTGAAAATTTTGAGTTCCACATTCTCTCCCTTCCTCCCTCTCTATCCACCCTCATTGAGAAGGCAAGCAATTCAATATAGGTATGCATGTGTAGTCATGAAAAAAGCTTCCATATCAGTCATATTTACCTCTATCTTATCCTGTCCCCCATTTAATGTATTCTCTCCTTTGACCTTGTCCCTCCTCAAAAGTGTTTGCTTCTAATTGCCCCCTCCTCCCATTTTCCCTCCCTTCTATCAGCCCCCTCTTTCTTAGATTGAAAAAAATATTTTTAAACAATAAATAGAGTTAAGCAGATGATCTCTTAGATCTCAACCTAACCTATCACTGGCCAGTGATTCCATAAAAATGAGACCATACCCACAAAGAACCAACAGACACCTCAATAATTTATGTAGAGCAATGAAGCCCCACAGTAGGACACTGTTCTCCCAGGTACATGACAAACCAGCCAAGCCACAAGCCAGTGACGCTAGATAGGGCAGCTGATTCACAGCCAAGAGAGGAAGGACAAGTCTCTGTAATTTGCAGGGACAGATGTCTTTAGCTCCTCCAATTTCACCAGACATTGCTACAGTGATCATAATGTAGGCTCAGTGCCAATACTCTGGATAACAACAACCAAATAAAAGTATTAGCTATAAAGAGATGTTGAACAACAGTGGGGAGGTCCCATTCTTTGTTTTTAGAGCACCTGCTCTCTGGAGCCAGTTTTCTAGGCCATATTGAAAGGCAGGGCTGCCTAGTTTTGATCCCAGATGTTCAGTCCACATATCTGAGGCTGCAGAGAGTGGTCTACTGCTCCAATGGTGACCAGATAATCAGTGGAGCAACCAAAGCAGGTGTAAATCTACTTTCCAGCAGTGCACACCAAGAGTATTGCCTGACTGGGTAACCACCCATGGTGCTGACATCCCACAGTCACCAGGATGAGCCCACAGGAGCAAGGGAAACATTCATTAGAACACAAATTGAGCAAAACAGTGACAAAAACAGTGACAAAAACAGTGACAAAACAGTGACAGTAAAAGACCCAGATAGAAGACCTGGTTCAAATTTCACTTTTGATACTTATATGTGCGACTTTGGGCAAACAGTCTCCCTGCTCTTCACTTTCCTCATGTATAAAATGATGCCTAAGTTTGCTTCCATCTCTAGACCCTTTCAATAGATGAAAATGGAAGCATTTAAACAAGTCCTGATTCCTACAAGTCAAAATTCCTGCACCACATCTTAAAGAGAACTGAAATAATGGGCAGTTTCACTATCAACCCTATACCTTATATTGTCCTAACTTTCCAAAGGCGTAAGATATCACATAGTATTACTGAATGCTAAGAAAATGGCAAAAGAGTGAAAAACCTTTGAGATAGCTATATAGATTCGTAGCATCAGTGTAACAACTGCTTAGGGAACTTTAGTGGGTTTTTTAAAATAAAAGTTAATAAATGTCCTTCTATGCTGGATATAGACAGAATGACATCCAACTTATTTTAATTTATAACTGAAGGAAATACCACATTTCAGTTAGAGGTTAGTGAAAAACATTATGTCTATACATGTGTATAGATAAGAGCATATGTATGCGTGTATATGCATGTATGTATGTATATGTTGATGTCGATTGTCCAAGCTTAGAGATTCCTGGAAATCTATCATTGAGAATCTCTAGACTAGTTGAATTTCTAAGTCCATTTACATCTCCAACTTTCTGTATTATATGTTCTCATTCACTCATCAGACATCCTGCTGAAACTGGAAAGGCTCGTCTTGAATTTGGCATTTGGGTCCCACAGTCAAGTGATGTCAAATAGGAGGTAAGTGATTATACTATGAAAGCCCCTTGGAGGGGACAGTATTTTGGTGCTAGCATGGAAGGTAATTGAGACTTGGACGCAGAAAGGTCAGAGCGATAGTCACTTTGTACCTCTTGACTGGTCATTTATGTGAGGCAGAACAGTGGGGGTGGACATCACATTCCTTGTCAGAGATGACTGCAAGGCAGGTTTTTAAGCATTCTGTAAGGAGCAAGCATAGGGATATAGACATCTGCAGGCTCCAGGTTACCCTTCCTTTGAGCTGGACATGTGTAGAGAAATCTCTAAGCCACTGCTATGGAGCAACCCTTGATATATGCACTGGACATCATGCCAAAGGAAATTAAGGGTCAGGTATCAAATCAACTTACTATACTCTTCATGTTCGGAGTATAAGAAGTATATTTACTCTTTGTGGGACTCTGGATCATTAGAGCAAGAAGATTTTAAGTTGATTTTTTTTTAGGAATAAATCAGGGTTAAGTGACTTGCCCAGGGTCACACAGCTAGTAAGTGTCTGAGGTAGAATTTGAACTCAGGTCCTCTTGAATCAAACCAGGGCTAGTTGCTCTATCCACTGGGCAACCTAAATGCCTCAGGATTTTTATGTTCTGACCCTATCTACTTATATGGATGTGGATGAGGGAATTGGGAAAAGTTGCATCAGCACTCTGGAAGAAACTAGGGCCAA
Organism: Pseudochirops corinnae; assembly: GCA_028646515.1. Taxonomy (NCBI): domain Eukaryota; kingdom Metazoa; phylum Chordata; class Mammalia; order Diprotodontia; family Pseudocheiridae; genus Pseudochirops; species Pseudochirops corinnae. The sequence goes on from CM053592.1 coordinate 162,391,621, forward strand.
TTTTGAAAGTTGACTTACTTTGAATATCATCAATATATCAGTGATCTATTATTCCACCAGCATGGAAACAACCATCAACAATATAAATCACAGTCCATCTGAAACTTATTAGGTAATTACTAAAATGTTACCAGAAATTCATGCAGGTTCAATTATTTTCCCATGTTCACACAGTGTCCCAGGTAGAATTCAAGTACAGGACTCTGATTCCAAGTCTACCCTTCTATTCAACATACTATAATAGTGCTCATTGGATGAATATTATACTTGGTTTGGGATGGGGGAAGGGAAGTGTCATCATCTGAAGACAAATTATTGAAAATTATTTCTTCTCATGAAGAGAGGATAGTGAGCCAGGTTGTGACCTAATGAGCAAAACCTGGAAAGAAAAAAGCCAGAACAACCAACTAGGCATTGCGTGCATCATGATAGACTTCAAAATCAATGATGACAATCCAAATAACAAGAAGAACAACAACGCATATTTATTGGTAGTGTTGACAACAAAGATAGATAGATAGATAGATAGATAGATGATAGATAGATGGATAGATAGATAGATGATAGATGGATAGATAGATGATAGATAGATGGATAGATAGATGATAGATAGATAGATAGATGATAGATAGATGGAGAGATAGATAGATAGATAGATAGATAGATAGATAGATAGATAGATAGATGATGGATAGATGATAGACAGACTGATAGGTAGATAGACAGATGGATGGATAGATAGATACAGAGAGATAAATGAATATATAGATACAGGTATTTGGATACATACACAGATATAGATGCACAAGTACACATTCTGCCCTGCACATGCACACATGCACACACACACACACACACACACACGTATGTATATATTTAATATGATCTAGATACAGATATGTAACAACAAATTTCCATTATTGTTCTTCTTGCTATTAAAATTATCATCATTAATAATATATTTGTGTGTGTGTATGTGCCACACACATTGTCATCATTGATTTTGAAGTCTATCATGATGCACGCTATGCCTAGTTGGTTGTTCTGGCTTTTTTCTTTCCAGGTTTTGCTGGCATACAGGCAGACAGAAACATGAGGCATAGTGGTTTAATGGTTAGAGTAGGATTTGGAGCTAAGAATATTTGGATTTAAGCCCTGCCTCTGACACCTACTGGCTCTGTTACCCTGGTCTAGTCCCTTAAACTTTTAGGATTGTAAGCTACTCTTTAAGACTAAGTAGCAGAGAAGGTGTTACTCTGCCATAGTAGAGGGACTTTCCTCATCCTGGAGTCAATCAAATCACAATTCCAAATGTAAAGTAGGCAAAGTATCAGAGCAGGAAGAAGGCTGGGTCTAGTCACTCTCTTGCCAAGAGGAGCCCTGAGCTGGAATTATAACTATTTTCAATCTACAGGTACAATGCTCTCTTCAGGATTTAGCATAACAACCACTTACCCTGGTCCCTTTAAAAGGAAGAGAAATAGTCCCACATCACACTGGATAAGTAAGGATCATTTAGCACATCTTTGTTTGCTTATTGCAAATGTTTATTGCATAAATGGAAAGGGAGGTAATGGAATATGTATTTATTAAATACCTGCTATGTGCCAGGTTCTATGTGGTAAGCACTTTAAGAATATTATCTCATTTGATCCTCACAACAACATTAGCAGATAGGCACTATTATTATCTCCAATTTAAAATTGAGCAAATTAAAGCTAGTGGAAGTTAAGGGACTTGTCTAGGGTCACAGGACTTGTAAGTATCTGAGGCCAAATTTGAACTCAGATCTTCCTGACTCAAGATTCAGCACTCTATTACTGAGCCATCTAGATAGGTAAGGTATCTAGTTGTAACTTGTCAAAACCAACCAATTACATAACATGGATTATGGATAGTTAAGCAAAGATGTTTATTCAGGTAAGTAGCATAGTTATGTAGATCAGATTACGTGATTTTAAAAATTACACAAAAGAAGATAAGCTCTTTAGTTTTGGAAATATTAGCTCAATCAAAGAGTGAATAACCTAGCTCACCCAAGAAATCTATTCTCAGTTACTTGTGGGGGAGAAAGCACTGGCAGTGAAGGAATGTTTTTGGTGGGCTTTCCCCCACATACTTGCAATTCCTGGAAATTCCTCCATTTATCATTCATGGTTTCCTCTATTTCTTTGTCTCTATACTTCTCTATTTCTTCACCAATCAAGACTCACATTTTCTTCATATAGCTTTACATGGCATCAAAAGTCAGAAGTCTATCATATAATCAAGAGTCACTTCTCACACATAAATTGTGTCCAATACTCTCTTTAAAGGAACCAACTACTCTGAAGGAACCCTACTGGGTTGTGGTATGACATACATTCCCCATCTCAGTTGAGCCACTGAATCAGACTAAGTTCATGAAAATGAGTGATAACCCTCAAACCTGCACCAGAAAAAAACACAAGACAGGAATTCACAGTGGGAAAAAGTACGATACCAGGGAAACAGTTTCGTCTTTGTACTTTCCTCTGGTATAAATGAAAGTAACAACAGAAAGCTCAGTCCTTGGGAGGTCTATACAATGGCCCAGCATGACGGAAATATCCCTGGTACTGTTGGTTGGGAGACTTTGAGTGTCTTCAAGAGCCAGCCATAAGCCTTTTTCATTACCTGTCACAATTTGCCTTTACTTCAAGGACAAATGTGGGGTTGGTGACAAAAAATGGCTTCACCAGAAATGGCGATGTGGACATAGTAGTATGACCTGAACCTCTGTATCTCTTTCAAAAGAATATTGAATTTTAAAAAAAAAAACAGTACAGTTATAGAAATCAGTCCTTCTAAAAATGCAGACCTGAGAGAATTTCAGATGAGAAGGGCAAAATATTTTTGCCAATGTAGGACAGAATCATACGTGTCTAAGCATCAAATGTTTACATGTTTCTTTGCTCTACAGAAAGCAAATGCAGCAGGCTGACTGTCCAATAACTCTCCTCTATCTCCTCTCAAAAAAAAAAATCCCATAAATACATCAAATGAAGTGATTTCTTATCTGTGAAAGCTTCTGGAATTTAGGAACTTTTCAAAAGCTTGACTGAAAGCTACCCAACATGTCAGCACTACAAGGATTTCTGAAATGCTTCCATTTCATATTTATTACAGAAGGAATTTTTTTTCTTCCTTGAAAGACTTATTTTTCTTTATTGCCTATTTACTTCCTGTAGCAGGGAAATTGGTTGCCTCCAAAATGCAACCAATTTTTCAAATACTTACTGATTTGATTTTAAAGACATTTGCAACAGAACATTCATGTCTTCATAGCAATCCTACTGTATATTCCCAGAGTACAGTACAAGTGAGCCCCATCTTATGCAAATAGTTGGCTCCTGAAATTACCACATGCTAATAGATTACACGATAATGTTAGATATACTTTATCTAGCATGTCAATAGACAGAAGAGTTTGTTTAACAGAGTGAATATAGGACCAGTCTTGGAGAAAGACCTAGATTTATAATCTCCACCCAACACTGACATGTGCTGGCTGTGCCACTGAGGGCAAATCACTGTAACTTCCCCATTCTCCAGGAAAGACTCTAAATTGTAAAGTTACAAAGGAGGTGAAGTTGTGTCAGTAAAGGGAGTTTCCACAATGGAAAAGCCCCAATGTAATGACATCACAAGTCCAGAACAAAGAAATTTTTTAAAAAGGTTACCAAAAAATAATCATTCAAGTTACATCATTTATCAGGTTTCAGTGTCTTTATCTGTAAAAAGAAAAGTTTGGACTAGCCCGAACATTCTTAACCTTTTTGGTGAGTCATAAAATCCTTTGATAATCTGCTGAAGTCTATGGACCCCTTCTCAGAATCATATTTTTTAATATACAAAATAAAACATACAAGATTAGAAAAGAAGCCAATTATAATGAAGCAGAGTTATCTATGCACACACACATACGTGTGTATGTGTATATACCAGTTATATATGCATATATGTATACATACATTTACACATATGCACATATGTATATACATATATATATGCATGTAGACACATACACACAAGCATATAATGTTAACAGACCTCAGTTTAGGAATACCTGGATGAGAAAAAGCTGGAGACAGAGCCAAGATGTTAGATTAGATAGATGAACTATCCTAATAATGTCCTCCAAACAATATTAAAATCATGCCACTTCAAATCAAATTTTGGAGTGGCAGGACCAACAAAAAGTCAGAGTGAGACATTTTTTCCAGACTAAGAAAACTTTAGAGGTTGGCAGGGGAAGTCTATGACACAGGGTGGAGGCCTGTCCAAAACCCCCACATGCTGCAGGGGCAATTGTGTCCTCAGTGACAGCAACAGCAGTTTTAGAAACTCTGAGTTCTGAGATAGAAAAGGGTTCAAACAACTGGTTAGAAAGAGATTACAGGGGACCCTTTGCTAATACTGGGTATGACTGGTACTGACTGGCAATCCTATTGCCCATAAGCAGTTCTGGTCACAATTCCAGGAAGGAAAGAAATGCTGGTGGTCACTTACAGGGAGCAGGGGGCTGGGTCACAATTTCAAAGCAAAGAGATGCACTAGTATTTATGGGTGTAGAGGATCAGGGTCCCTGCCCAGGAAAAGACCAGAGAGCAGACTAGGAGAATAGTGACCATATCTCTCCCAGAATAATATGTTAGAAACACCCAAAACTTGCAAACCCCAGAACTATCTCTGAAAATAGCAGCATGAAAAAACCTGAAGTTTGGGACAGTTCCTCCCTATCCTCCAGTGAGCAGAGCCCAACTTTAACATAAAACTCAAAGTAAAGAAATAGGTTGGGAAAAAATGAGGAAACAACAACAACAAAAAGAATCTAACGATTAAAAGCTACTACAGTGGAAAAAAAAAGACAAAGACATAAACAGAAGAATAGAAAAAATATGAAACCATCTACAAGCAAGGCTTCAAAGAAAAATGTTAACTGGACCAAAGGCCAGCAAAAATACATGGGAGAGATGAAGAGGTAAGAATGGTAGAAGAAGAAATGGGAAAAGAAATCAGAGTGATACAAGGAAATTATGAAGAGAATTAACATAGCTTGGTAAATTAGGTATAAAAAAGTGTTGAACAAAATAACACCTTAAAAAACAGAATTGGCCTAATGGGAAGAGATACAAAAATTAACTGAAAAAAAGAATTCCTTAAAAAAAAGCATTGATCAAATTGAAAAAGAAATACAAAAACTCACTGAAGAAAAAACATTCCTTAAAATTAGAATTGGTCAAACAGAAGCTTATGACTTCATGAGACTTCAAAAAACAATAAAACAAAGTCAAAAGAATTAAAAAAGAAGAAAATGTGAAATAGCACTTTAACAACTGACCTGGAAAACAGATTAAAGAGAGAAAATTTAAGAATTATTGGGCTACCTGAAAAGCATGATCAAAGAAAGAACCTAGACACCATATTTCAAGAAATTGTCAATGAAACTGCTCTCACTTTCCTCAAACCAGAGGGTAAAATAAAATTGAGAGAATCTACCAATCACCTCCTGAAAGAGATCCCAAAATTTAAATTCCTGGAAATACTCCAGTTAAAGAGTTCCCAGGTTCCCGGGCCAACTTCAAGCAGCTAGAAAGAAACAATTCAAACATCATGAAGCAATAGTCAGAATCATACAAGACTTAATGGCTTCCATATTAAAGGACTGAAGAGTCTGGAATATAACAGAAGACAAAAGAGCTGGGATTACAACCAAGAACAACCTAATCAGCAAAACTGAGGCAAATGGACATTTAACGGAAAAAAGGACTTTCAAGCATTTCTGATTAAAAAAAAAATCAGATCTGAACAGAAAATTTTACATGCAAAGACTCAAGGGAAGAATAAAGAGGTAAATATGAAATAATAATCATAAGGGAATTAATAAAGGTAAACTGTTTACATTCATATATGGGAGCACAACACATGTAACTCCTAATAACTTTATTGTTATTAGAGCAGTTAAATGTTTACATAGACAGAAGGTATGGGTGTGAAATGATTATGCTGGAATGATCTCAAAAATGCAGGCTGAGAAAGATGGATGCACTGGGAGAAGGGGTAAGAGAGAGGTAGAAAGGGGGGGATTTTTCTCACATACAAAAGGCATTCAAGAAAGAGTTTCAACAATGGAGAGAGAAAAGAAGAAATCATTATAGGCAATGCTTGAATATCTAATCAGAATTGGTTCAAAGAGGGAATACACACGCACACACACACACACACACACACACACACAGTTATATCTAGACATCTAACTTACCCAATAGAGTAGGGAAGGGAAGAAGATGAGGGGAAGAGATGATAAATTGAAAGGCAGATTAAAGAAGTCAGTGATTAAAAGCAAAATAGATTTTTGAGGGGGGAGAAGAGAGGAAGAAAAAGAGGAGAAAGAATGAGAATGAAACAGAAAAAAATGGGTTGGAGGAAAATACACAGTAATTATAACTGAATGGAATGATCTCACCTATAAGGCAGAAGCAGGTAGCAGAATGGATTAGAAACCAGAATGCAAAAATATGTTATTTACAAGAGACACACTTGAAATAGAAAAACACACAGATAATTGAAAAAAAAAAAGGCTGGAACGGGGGTAGCAATCATGATCTCAGATAAAACAAAAGCAAAAATAGATCTAATAAAAAGAGATAATCAAAGAAACTAGATTTTGATAAAAGGTACCACAGACAATGAGGTAATAGAAAAAAATTGTAGCATTTCTCTGATAAAGCCCTCAGTTATCAAATATATAGAGAACTGAGTCAAATTTATAAAAATAGAGCCATTCCTCAATTGATAAATGGTAATAGGATATGAACAGACACTTTTCAGAAGAAGAAATCAAAGCTATCTACAATCATATGAAAAAAATATCAAAATCCCTACTGACTAGAGCAAGGCAAATTAAAACATCTGAGATACCACCTTGCATTTATCATAAATGACAAATGCTGGCGCAGATGAGCGGAAAATAGGTACATGATGAACTAGTCACGGAGTAATGCTTTGGTCCAACCATTCTGGAGAACAATCTGGAATGATTCCCAAAGGGCTATAAAACTGTGTGTACACTTTTACCCAGGAATGTCACTAGTAGGTCTACACTCCAAGGAGATCAATGAAAAAGGAAGATGACTTATAGGTATTAAAATATTTATAGGAGCTCTTTTTATGGTGGCAAATAATTGGAAATTGAGGCAATGTTCATCATTTGAGGAATGGTTAAACAAGTTGGGGCATATGATTGTGATGGAATATTATGGTGATATAATAAATGACGGGAGGGAAAAATATGGCACCATCTCCATGAACTGATGTAAAGTGAAGTGAGAAGAACCCAGAGATCATTGTGCATGGTATTAGCAATGTTGTAGCGATGATCAAGTGAAAGACCTGACTACTCTGATCAATGGGACAGCTAGGTGGCAAAGTTGACAGAGTGCTGGGCCTGGAATCAGGATGACATGAGTTCAAATCCAACTCCAGACACTTACTATCTGTGTGATTCTGGGCAAGTCTCTTAATCTCTATTTGCCTCAGTTTCCTCACCTGTAAAATGAAGACCCTGGAAAAGGAAATGGCAAATCACTCCAGTATCTGCCAAGAAAACTCCACAAATAGGGTTATGAAATGTCACACAAAATTAAACGACTTAACAACAACAATTGAGATCAATATAATGATCCAAGTCAATTCTAGCAGACTCACTGTCTTTATTTTTTCTTTTTTTTTTAAATATTGGCTATATGCACATTTCTTTTGCATGATTTCATATGTATAATTGATACTATATTGCTTGCCTACTCAGTGGGTATAGGAGGGCTGGGGAGGGAGGGAGAGAATTTGAATTTCAAAATCTAAAAAGAAAAGAATGTTAGAAATGAATAATAAATTAATTTAAAAAAAGAATACTTGGATTAGAATATCTCTTAGGACCATTCTAGAACCTCAACCTTCCTTCTGACTGTGCACTTCACTTGAGATCTACATTTAATTCTTATTTTAAGTCCAAACGTTTGGGTTTCAAGTGTCTTTACTGGTAGTCTATGACATCAATGTGTAAAGTGGTATGAAGGAAGCATCCTTTTGTGATATAAATAACCATGTCACATTGCAATTACATAATTCTTGTTTTTCCACATAAAACTTATTTAAAATTCATGGTGTTTTTTAAACTAGTCAGATATTTTCTTTCAAGACCTGACATTTAGCTTAGCATTAGATATTCTCCACAGGAAACTTCTATTTGAAAAATCAAGCACTGCAAAGTCTAGTCTAGTTAACTGATGGCCTGAGGCAAGTGGGGGTGTTGGGAGAAGATTGAGAACCTTCAGATTGAAAACAACCCATCACAAAACCAACAAATGTCAGACACTTAATGGGGAAGTCATCATAAGCTAATGTACACTCACATTATTTCATTTCTGAAACAGTGCTTAAGACAGAGAATGAGGACTCATGCTTCTCATCGTTACTGTGCTCCTCCATGTGGTTGTTGTTGCTGGTGTCAGTCCTTCATTTTCGAAGAAGACCAATAGCCAACACATCATGGGGTGATGTGTTGACTCATGCATGAATTATACTTAAGTGAGGCAGTTACCCAAAGTCATCAGCCTCACTCTCTCCTCCAGAGTCATGATGGAAGCCCCCTGAAGGCAGGAACTATTTCTGCTTTCCCTTGGAGCCCCAGAGCTTGTTGAGGAAGCGACTTCTTACTTTGTTTTTCCTTATTTCTTTGTATTTCCAGCACCTAGCATAGAACTGGGCACTTAATAAATGCTTAATAACCATCTTTTGGAGCAGATTGAATGAGAAGACTTGAGGTTTATATCACACCTTAAGGTTCCTAAAATGCTTCACATGCATTACCATATTAGAACCTCACAGTACCTCTGTGACATAGAGGGGATCGTCAACCCCGTTTGACAGAGAAGGCAAATAAGACTTAGAGCTGAAGTGACTAGTCCATTGTCACAAATCTAGTATCACAGGCAAGATTAGGACATATGACTTTTTGATCCTGAACTTAATATGCTCTCCTACCTTGCCTCTCATGAAGTAAAACTTATTATTTTTTTTTAACTTCTCTGTCCTCACAGGTCTGTATATATACTACCTCAAAAAGTACAGTTACTACTATCCCCATCTTACAGGTGAGTCATTTTCTCAGTCACGTCTGACTCTCCAAAACCCCATTTGGGGTTTTCTTGGCAAAGATCCTGGAGTGGTTTGCCATTCCCTTTTCCAGCTCATTTTACAGATGAGAAAACTGAGGTAAACAGGGGTAAGTGACTTGCCCAAGGTCACACAGCTAAGTGTCTGTGGCCTTCATGAAGAGGAGTCTTCCTGACTCCAGACCTGGCACTCTATCCACTGTGCCAGCTAGCTGCTGGGCACTAGGGATAAATAGGCCAAAAGAAAGCAGTACCTGCCCTCAAGCAGCTTACACGCTTAAGAGATTCCAGAAAACAATGCATGGACTGATATGTAAGTACCAAATAATTGACAGGTAAGACAGGACAACATGATCTTCTGGAGATCATCCTTAAAAGTAAGTTCCCTTTCAGAAGCTCTCTGAGTAGAGCCTTGGGGAGGGGAAGAGTCATACGCTGGCCTGGTATCCTTTGTCTCATTCTTCAGCCTCTAGCAAGCCAAATAGATATTATGTTGTTTCCACTTTCAGGTTTTGTGTCAAAGATTGTAATTAAGGCATTTGTGTTCACTCTCACATATTACCAGGCCATTTCTCCATCTTGGGATAGTAAGAACATTCTGTGTTTCTATAGCACCCAATGACTTAAAAAAAATGCTTTACATATATTATTCGATCATTCAAAAAGCATTTAAATGTTCTATGATGTGCCAGGCACTGTTCTAAGCCCTGGAGAGATAAAGACAAAAATCGCGGTCACTGCCTTCAAGGAGTTTACATTCTATCCAGGGCATACATTCAATTCGACAGATATTTATTAAGTACCTAGTATGGGTTCAGCCAGATGGGCAGTGCACAGAGGGCTGGTCCTGAAGTTAGGAAGGCTCATCTTTCTGAGTTCAAATCTGACCTCAGATACTTCCTATCTGTGTGACCCTGGGCAAGTTACATAACTTCTGTCTGCCTCAGTTTCCTCATCTGAAAAGGATGACAATGATAGCACCTGCCTACCAGGATTGCTCTGAGGATCAAATCAGGTTAATTATTATAAAGTGCTTAGCACAGTGTCTGGCACATAATAGGCACTTTATAAATGTTCTTCATTATGATTATGATTATTCTGATTGTTACAGGGCCCTTCTAGCTCCAAAGTTCTATGATTCAAACAAAGATAAGAGACAGACTCTACCCTTAAGGTGCTTAGAGACAGAAAACAAGTACACTAATAGTGTATACAAGATGTACACGTTCTTTCTTGGATGCATCTATGACATCAGAGACGTGGATATTCTTTTTAATATTGCCAATTACAACCTATCCAAACCCTCTAGTTCTATGCTCCTCTTTCCCATGCCATCCTACAAATCATTCACCAGGGTGCGAGAAGCACTCAAAAAACTACAGGTTCTATTCTGGTTATAACATAAACAGATCCCTGGAACATTTAAAGATAGCATGGGAAATTGGATGGAGAGTTTTAAGACTGAGTTTCAAGACTTACCTCAGGTACATCTGCACTGTGCAACCCTTGGCAAGTCACTTAACCATCTAATGCTCTAGGCAACTCTCTAAGATGGTATGTTACCAATCTGTAGTGGCAAAAAGAGTTTCCTACACCAGGGAAATCAGAGGTTTGGTAAAAACAAAAATGGAGCATGGAAGCCATCCATTGGTCATCCGTCTCTCTTGTTGTGTGACCGACCAACCCACCATCTCTAATCATTGATCTCTCAGCACAATCCTGCATACTGCTTCTCTTGTATAATTCCTGGTTTATAAATATGTCTAAGGTGTCACTGATGATTCAGTTCTGCTCTGTGCCCATCCACTTCCCATCAGCTATAACTCTTAGGATTCTATGGCATTTTAAGACTCAAAACCATACAACACTGGAAAAACAGTATTGGATTTTTGTTTTGTTTTTTAAAAATAGGCCTGTGTTATAGAAAGATGTTTGGGGAGACAGGAAACACCTACAATTTCCCCAAAAGCAATCTAGATGGTTATGCTTACATTTATTTATTTACAGATAGCTACAGTTATATATGCTGTATATAACTATATAGTTTTTATAGCTGCCCCAACAGTTCATTGTTCCCATACTATGAAGAAGATATACTTATTAATGGCACCACTACACAACACAGACTAGAGAATAAGCTTGTTTCATCCACTTTTTTTTTTTTGGCAAGGCAATTGGGGTTAAATGACTTGCCCAAGGTCACACAGATGCTAAGTGTGTCAGGTGTCTGAGGTCAAATTTGAACTCAGGTCCTCCTGACTCCAGGACCGGTGCTCTATTCACTGCACCACCTAGCTGCCTCTATCCACTTGTTTTGTCTTGTGTGAAGAGCTAAGTCAGATTTTTTTGGAGTGATTAAAGATTTCATTTAAGAAGTTCTTTATTATTCTATATTTAATCCAATCAGCACATAATGTATAAATAAAAGGAAACAGAAGCCTTAAAAGGCAGCATGGAAGAATAAGGTGCAAGGAGACTGGCCAAAGAGAGTCTAGTCCTTAAGAGAATTATAGTGTGATGTTTAAAAAAAAAAGCAGCATATATTGTTAATATGGTACTGGATTTGGAATCAAGAAATCCCAAATTCAAATCCTGCCTCAGATACTTATTAGACATGTGACCTTGGGTAAGGAACAATCCAATAAAATGATATAGTTGGATTCAATAACCTTAAAGTTCCTTTCCAATTCCAAATCCGTTATCCTATAACCTCATTACTTCTAAAGAATCCATTTTCCATTTTTTCTTCAGTTCACACAACAACATGATTATACTCAACTCCTTCCTGCTTTATGCCTTGCTTAATAACTGAAGTTCATTTGTCAACATATTTCTAGGACTCATGACTTATTTTTACACATGCAAGGGGAAGACCTGTTAGATGACAGTCTTTAAGTTGGTGTTTTACTCTACTAAATTAAGAAAATATTATCATAGTAGGATCTCACCCTTTCCATATCTGTAGTTCATATATGTAAATAAAACTGACATGCCATGGAACATTATTTGCAAAGTCCTGTTACATTTTCATAACTTTATGAAGAGTCTCTTTAATGTGTGTATAATTATTGTCACAATAATTTTGCAGAGATGAGAATGTAGACATACATGTCTGCTAATTATTGTATTTTCTCAGTCTCATTTTAATATCAAAAAGATTGAGTATTTTTTTTAATTTCAAACTTTTTTTCACACTCATCTACATTTCCAAAGTAATAGAGAAAAAGAAAGGAAAAATTTTGCAAAAAATAGGCAGTCAATAAAAAAAGCTTTTGCTTCTTTTGCCTTTCTTTCACCTTAAAAGTCAATTTCTCAATGGCTTCAAAATTCTGTTGCCTCCAGCACAGACCTCCTCTGTGGATACATGGGCAAGTCTAACTGAATTTTTTATCATTTTCTTGCCTGCTGTTTCTACCTTCTCATGTAACACTCTGGAGGCTGTGGTGAGTCCACATTTGGGCTTTGTGCTGTCATGGGTAAGGAAAATAGTTTGAAAGAGAAATCTTTAGGGATCTTTTCCATTTTCTATCATTTTCTTCTTTCTAAATTCATCCATAAATGCCTCCAGGACAATCTTGGTTAGCTAGTTCTCCTACCAAGCTTTAAACAAATTTGTGCTTCTCCTTGGTTTATGAGGCAATACTCAATCAGACCACTTAATCAATCAGCAAAAATATATTATGGCATCATATTGGCTGCTGAATATAGAAAGGCAAATGGAAAAAGTGGCTCTCCCTGAAGGAGCTTATAATGTAGTCAAGGGAGAGAACATGTACATATACAGATACATGTAAACTCAACAATTTTGGGGGGGGAGAATAGCAGCCAAGAGGATCAGGAAAAGCTTCATGTAGAAGGACAGTCAACTAGAATTTAGTAAGTGCCTACTATGTTCCAGACACTGAAAACTAGAGATTTTAAGAGGAAGAAGTGAGGAGGGAATGGAATCCATGCATGGTAGGCAACTGAGACAAAAGAACACTATCATCATCATCATTATTATTCTTGGATATTATTTATATAACACCTACTATGTACCGGGAACAATGCTAAACATCTTACAAATATTAACTCATGTGATCCTTATGACAAATTTTTAAAGGTGAGTAGCGTTATTATTCACATGCTAAAGTTGAGGAAACCAAGGGAAACAGGTTAAGTGACTTGTCCAAATAAGCTAGTAAATGCGTGAGACTGGATTTGACCCTCTGTCTTCTTGATTCTTGACCCAGTGCTATCTCTACTGTTCTACTTAGTCACCCCAAAGTAGGAATTGTAATATCTTATAAATGAATGTATTCTCTAAGCTGATACTTTTTTTTCCATATATCTTGTCTTCAAAAAGACTTCAAATTTCTTCCTGAGCCAGTTTCAGGTTTTTTTGATCTCCTTGTGGCAAGCTATTTGAATTATTTAAATTTCTATAAGACATGGTCATTGCCTCTGTCAATTTCTGTTCTTTTACCCATTTCTCATTTTTTCCCATCAGTAGTTTGCTTAAGTAGGTCAGGTTAACATAGTTTCAATTCCACATCAAATTTTCTATTTTTTCTTTTTTTTCTATATTAATGTGACATTATTTTTTATCTTTGATGTATGTAGGAAGTGATTCTGGAGACCAGTGATCCTGAAATTACTTCCACAGATAATCAGGCATTTCTCAAGTGTCTAAATATAATCAATTTCATTATCCATGTTATTGAGTTCTAATCACAGCTAGCATTTCTGGACTCTTTCCTTGAAGAATGTATTCATGAAACAAAGGCATGAATGAGTTGAAACATCTATAGAATCTCTCCTTTCTAACTCTTAAATTTTATTTTTCAACATGATTTTCACCTTTATCTCCTATGGTAAAAGCCCTAAAGTCATAAAATAAAGTTGATGTATTTTGGTGGATATTATCTAGTTCTCCCTTTCTCTCCCACTCCCCATTTCTATCTCTCTGTGTCTCTGTCTCTGTCCCTCTTTACATACACACACACACACACACACACACACACACACACAAAGACGTGTGTGTATAGAAATATGTGCATGTGTATTTCCCTACATCGAATTTCTGTTTCATATCTCTCAGCACTTTTTTTATACATCAAAGTACTTTCCCATTTGATTTTATAGTTATTTCTGTATGTTTCCATAGATTCCTAAATGAATTCTCATTGTAGTGTGGAGATGATGCTAGATTCTCCAAAGAAATGCCCATAGAAAGCAATCTCTGGCAGTTTCTACCATGTTGGAAACACTTTGAGTATGGGTCTGGCAGTAAACCAAGTCTACTTCCTGGACACTAACACTGATAAGTAAAGAGGTTCATCACTATGCAACATGACTAGTTCTTTGACCACGGCAACATAAGAAGCTAAGGGGAAAAAAAAAAAAAAAGATGGCCCTTGGTTCTGTGTATTGCAGAAGGTAATAAGAACTAAATAGCTTTTAGACTATCTTCAAATTATAGTCATTCTTTTTGATAGCAATCTATGCTGCAGCCTTCACTCCTATAGTTTTTGAAACTTTTGAGAACTAAAAGTGAGAGATAAAAGCTTTAGGACTTATGGAAGTCTTTGCATGTCAGCTGCTGCTGGAAGGAGCCATTGTCCCAGAATTGCCAACAAATAAGCCTGCTGTGCTAGCTGAGAATGTTCAGGGAACACTTTGGGAGCTGTGAATGACAGGGTGGGGCGCAGTTGCCATTAATGGAAATGACAGCCACCTGTCCACTTTCTTATGTGTCAGACTAAACAAACACAATCTCAAGTTAAATGCCTGTTCCTCTGCCACTGTCCCCATTGCCCAAGGCTCCACCTTTAAGGGATTGCTTTCCATCTGTGCCCAAAATTGATACTGATTGAGAGAAAAGAATATGGTCAGTAGAGCAATAGAAATAAAATCACCACTTCATTTCTCCCAGGACTGAGCTTACTTCATACTCCCAGTCCTCCTGTCTTTAGGTATGTAGAATCCTCCTCTTAGGTTCAAAGCACAGTCCTTACTTCATTTTTAAAATAGAGTTTCTAAACTGGTAGAGCCAGGAGGGCGGTAGGTAAAAGTTTACCTAGAATTTTGCAAAGTGTTTATTAAATTATTTTGTACCATTCTTCTAGGCTAGATGATAAAAAGATTAAATGTGAGTTTGGTGAGTGTATAATTAGATGACTTGAAACTAGTTGAATGGAAGAATGCAAAGAGTAGTCATGAATCTTTCCATGTCAAATTAGAAAAGGGTCTCCATAGACGTGACTCAGGTATCATAGTGGCCCTTTTTCATTTTAAAAGTGTTATCAGTGATTTAGGTAAATGCATATGGATTGTCCCTATCAATTCTGTAGATATCACAAAACTTCAAAGTATAGCTTAAAAAAAAAAGAGTGAAATATCCCAAAAGAATATAATAGACAGTGGTTCTATGAAAGCATTTGGTGAATTTTTCCAGGCATGCCACGAAATTTTGGATGTAATATTATTGCAGATAAAAGCTTTTACAATAAATTTTATTTACCCAGTATATACAGCATGGCAGGCAGAGTCCTTACAAAATAAATGAAACTCATTTGTTATTTGTATGCATTAAGAAGTATCAGATCTTGAATTCACAAAGGACTTCACAAAAGCAGTTGCTTTTACTAAAAGGGTATTTGTTAATGAATAAGTTTTCCCAATTCTCCCCTAAGGTTGTTGTCTTAAACAGTTAGTATGATTTCTTGTAACAAAAGATATTATGTTGTGAGATAAAAAAAAAAAATAGAATCCCTGGACCAGAACAGTGGGCTATATCTAAGAAGATGAGATTCAATAGAAATAAAGGAAAAATATTGTATCTGTGTTAGAAAAAACCATCTTCAAAAGTTCGAGTTGTGGGAGGAAGAGGAAGAAGATCAATAGCAATTGATCTTTTAAAAATCTGAAGGTTTTATAGAACTACAACCTGAACATGAGTTAGGAGTAGGAATAACAAATCATATTGATAACACACATCAAACATTTAAGGTCTGATCCTAAAAACCATTTAGGATCGCCTAAAAACCATAGGTGATATTATTAGCCCATTTTCCAGATAAGCAACTGAGGCCACAATGGGTTAATGATCTGTCCATGGTCACAGAGCTACTGAGTGTCTGAGTTAGGATTTGAAATCAGGTGTTCCTGAATCACAGATTAATGTTCTATCCATTATGTCAGGTAGCAGTCAGAACGAATTATTGAAAACTTGGGCCATGGTAAGAAAGGTGGAAATCAATACTTTCTAACTCGTTTACTTCTTCAATGATATACCAAACTTTTAAATGATTAATCCTAAAACGTAAAAAAAGGGAAATTCATTTGGAGCAAAAAAAAAAAAATGGGTCAAGAATCTCTAGGGAAATAATGAAAAAAAAGTAGAAACAAAGAGGGCTAAGCAGTTCTAGATTTTGAATTATACTATATATCAGTAATCATCAAATGATTTGGTAACAGCTTAAAAAATCAAAGAGGTTTTTCAATGAAATAGCTTAGGTACACAACATCCTAAAGAAATGAATACTAATAATCGAGTGTCCCATAAACCTAAAGATCCCAGCTACTAGGGTGAAGATTCAGTATAAATGAAAATTACTAGGAAAACTAGGAAGCAGTCTAGTGGAAAATACATTTAGATCAACATATCATACCATATAGTCAGACAGGTTTCAAATGGACATATGATGTGTTTTTTATGATATATACATGCATTTTATATACAGATGGAAATGAAAGGCCACATTATAAATAAATTAGAGGGATCAGAAAGAATTTCCTTCGGATTTAAGAATAAGGGAAAAAATCATGAACAGATAAGCAATAGAGAGGACTAGAGAAGACAAAATGGACATTTTTAAGTATAAAAAGTTAAAAATTTATTGCATAAACAAAATCAATGAAGCAACTAGGAAAACAATATTTGTGGTAAGTTTCTCTCATAGAGATCTCATTTCCAAGACATAAAAGGAGCTAAATCAAATTTATAAGAATATGAGAATAAGAATGAT
>CM053592.1:162417500-162437531 GCA_028646515.1 Pseudochirops corinnae
AATCAATCACTTAATAACTCAATCATTCAATCATCCTTAAGGAGACTTGCCTCCTTGAGGGCCACAAAATACAAAATTCAAAGTACTCCACCCCTGGGTAGTCTCAATTGGTGATTACTTTCCAATCATATACAAAGTACATTCATTTAGTCAATCACAGAGTCCTTAATTCAATCACAAAGTACAATAGTCAAAGTCTCCCATCCATGGAGTGCAATTAAGTTACAACTTCAACAGTCACTTTAATCAATCAAACATATATCATTTACCTAGTTCAGGGTAAAAAATCAAAACTCTGAACTTCAGGGAATACAAACAGAAGTTACAACAGAAAATAACACAATTTAGCAGACAGGGCTTTCAGCTGTCTGACTATTACATCCATACCTAGTTAGTTACCAGAGATGGAAGCACCAACATCTGGGGAGGGGAGGCCTCAATGGCTGCCCAGAGTCTCATTTGGCCAAATCACATAACTCTTCCCAAAGTGAGTCCCAAAGCAAAACCTCACATCAGGGTTAGTCACTACTCAGTATTCATGGAGAGGTCTTTTCATCTTGACTCAAGGCAGGCTTTCAGCTTTCATGGTTTCCCTTCCATGGTCCCAGCTCCCACCTGAATCCACCAAACTGTCACCTGAGTTCAAAGGCAGGCAGCTCCCAGCTCCTTGTCGAGCTCTCCATAAAGTTCCTGCTCCATATTGAAGCTCACAGTATCCAGTCCACCTCAAGTCCTTCATAGGTTCTGTTCCTGGGAAGAGAAAACTTAACAGAGCCACAAACAGACAAAGTACTGATACCACAGTCATGCTTCCTCTGGGAGCTCCAGCTGGCCACTCTGGCTGGTCCGGAAATCTTCAGCAGCTCTGGCTGGCCCTTGGAAGTCTTCAGCACCATAAGCTCCATTCTCAAAATAAAAATCACTTTCTCCCATTCTCAAAATCAAAAATCACTTTCTCTATGGAAGTTCTAGTCCAGCAGCAGCAGCCCAGCCTTCAGATGCTGCAGCAGCTGCCCTGCCTCCATGAAGCTTATTTCAAGAAGTTCTGACTTTCCTAGTTGGGATTTTTCCTTATGTACATTATTGCTTCTCTCTGTCCAGCTGCTTCCTGTTATGTCAGCAACAGGAGTTCATACCTTCCGTTTCTTTAACAGAGGCTTAATTTGAAACTAGCAATACAAGGGATCTTCAAATTTCGTTACTATTACATTGCTTAACCCAGTGCGGGCTGAATGACCTGGTGAGATTTTTCTTCCAATCACTCTTAACATTCCTTCTCTGGTGGGCCAACGGGTAAGTTGTAGCCAATTTGAACCAAGGGGAGCCTATTGTTAAATGTTCAGTGTGAGCATTTACACCTCAAAAATTGGCAAGCTACAGATCAGGGCTTCATCTATTAGTTGTTAATTGTTTAGACTTAAAGTTATGGGTGTGTGGAATTCATGGTGTGAAAATTCTTTCCACTGCTACCAGTCAGCAATTTGTTTATAAGTTATATTTATAAAGAATTGCTTTTCTGGGTCACTTAAAGGTTAAATGACTTGGCCACAGTCTTGAAGCTGGTATGTATTAAAGGCAAGATTTGGGCCCAGGTGTTCCCTACTGTAAGGTTAGCTTCTATCACCTATGCCACACTGTCCCTTCTCCCCAGTTTTGTGGTAAATCACTGGGTCGGTCATCTTCTCGGCATCTATAAACTAGATTAGGGGTCAAACAAATTCTCATTGGATGTGTTTTCTTTGATTTATTTATTTTTAGTTTTCAACATTCATTTCCACAAGATTTTGAGTTACAAATTTTCTCCTCATCTCTCCCCTCCCCCCACCCCAAGATAGCAAGCATACTCATTACTCCTTCCCCCAGTCTGCCCTCTCATATATACACCCCTATACCTCCCCTTTTACCCCTTACCCCTAACTTTTCTTGTAGGGCAAGGTGGATTGGGTGGTGTTTTCTTTTGTCTCCTCAATTCTAGAATGTTTAGAAACTATTTCCTCTTGTTGACTTGTTGGCTTTTTCCTTGGAAACAGTATTCACTTTCCTTTTTTTCCTCCAAATTTTGATTGATGGGATCAGAGTTTTAGAATTGACAAAGATGTTAGATCTCATTTTATTTAACCTTATCCTAGAGAGGAGAAAACTGAGTCACAGAGAGGCCAGATGACTTGTCCTTTACTGCACAAGTACTTACAGAGTCACTATTTGAACCAGGGCCTTCTGACTCCAAATCCAATGCTCTTTCTAGTTAAAACACAACTTCTTAATTGAAGAATCTTACGTGTATTTGAAAGTCAAATCATTCTTGAAACCAAACCAGTGGAAGACACACACACACACACACACACACACACACACATGCACACACATGCATGCACACACACACACACATATACACACCCAGAGGGTTTACTTCTAAGAAATTTTCATTTCCACCCCCTTCTTTATCTCTCATCACAGCTTCTAAATAAAGTCCCACTCTATTTTGAAATCTCTCTCCATCCATCAGGCCCTCTGTTCTTTTGTTCCTGATCATGCATAGGTCCAGTGCCTCTTAACCCAAATTGTGACTGTCATAGTGGCTCACGAGGTATATGGAGAGATACAAACTAATGCCCCCTGAAGGTTAAAAGCTTGATTTAATGTTCCTGGCACATTCGTATATTTATATGGCTCTTGAAGGACATGGGCAAATCAATTTCTAATACGCTGCTGTAACTTGTCACAGTTATGTAGGTGTTCCAGCAACAGATGGTTTAAGGGATCTTTGTTTACATAAAACATTAGCTGTCCAGCAGTAGTGGCAGCAGGGTGATGAGGAGAATTTATCCTTTTAATCTATTGTCCTCGTCTCATCCCCAGCTCTCTGTGCCTTCCCTCTCCAAATACTCATTTGGCAAGTGCTGCTTTAAAAAAAAGTAGTGATTAAAGTTCAATATTTACTGCTAGATCCTGTTTAGGGCAAATAGTGAGTCTTGAGAGGTAGTTGTACTATTTGAATTCAGACTACGTATTTCTATTGGATTGGAACCAGTTACTATAATTTACATGATTATAATTTTGAATAGAGCCCATTGGAATACACAGGACTCCTTCAGGGGATTCATTATTAACACAAATCAGGACCTGGCTATATTGTTTAAAATAAGACTTTAATAGAAGTAATACTATAAGAGGAAAGTAATGTGAGTCAATGAATCTAATCTGAGGAAAGACTTAAAAAATTTGATGCATTTTGGTTTTCATTTTAGATTGGGGAGAAGGGTTGGTAGGGGAGCAGAGAAGGAGTAAGATGGAGCTGCTGTGGCTTTGTCCCAGGTGCCCGCTCCTGGTGGGAAGGTAGTTCCTATTTCCTTCCGTATTTCCCTCTGAGATTACATTTTGGACATTTCTAGTTTTAATGGGCAGCTAGATGGCACAGTGTGACTGGCCTAGAGTCAAGAAGACTCATCTTCCTGAGTTCAAATTTAGCCTCAGACACTTACTAGCTGTGTGACCCTGTGTAAGTCACTTAACCCTGTTTGACTCAGTTTCCCCAATTGTAAAATGAGTTGAAGAAAGAAATGGCAAGCCACTTTAGTATGTCTGCCAAGAAAACCCCAAATAGGGTCACAAAGAGTCAAACACAACTGAAATGACTGAACAACAAAGTTATTTATATGTTTTATTCACTTCCCCATTAGAATTTGAACCCTTGAGGGCTAGAACAGTACTTTTTTGGGAGAGGGAAGGGAGAGGTTTCTTTGTGTCCCTAGCACTGATCACTGTAATGTCACAAGCATTTGTTGACTAATTTCTTCTCTTACTTGGTCTCCAGGCTGCCATCTCTTAGAGTCTCATGGCTGCCATCCTGGAGCTTGCCATTCTATGGGCAAGACTGGCTCTGATGTACTACTCAATTCAGAGGCTCAGACCATGCAGGATGTCTAGGATTAGTTAGGGAGATCAGTAGAAAAGGTTTCACATGCCAGCTGCACACTTTCCCCATTGTAAACTCAGCCCTAGCCCTCCTCAATACCTATAGTCTATGGTCTACAACCCCTCATCCGGTTAACAAATTCTCCTTTATCTTCCTGTATCACATTAAAAAAAATAGTCTAGGGTACATTGAAATCTAGCTTTCTCATTAAAGGTGCTCATCTCTTGACGCCCTCTCCAAGACTAGATGTTGTTCTTACTGGTCTCTAACACAAAAACACTAGAAAAAGCAGGGTTGTGAGCCTCCTTGTTCCCCACCATCAGTTCAGATGCTCCTCTCTTCCTCAGCAAACACCTCTCTTGCTTTAATGTTCAGTCCATCTTGTCCAGATCCTTGCTGCTCTCTTTGCTGAGCCTCTAAGCCCTCCTCCTGACTCTCCAATAAACTCAGAAGCTGCCTCAGAGTTCTCTTCTCTGTCCTAACTCCTACTGCCTTTGAACATCCTAAATTCCTAGTTCCTCAACTTCCTCAACATCAATGAACTCCATTTGCAGTCTGTCTCAACGACACACCCAGGGGTGGTCATATCTTAAAAATTGCTCACCATTGCCCAGCTGAGTAAAATCTTCCCTAAGTATCAGAGTTCAATTATGCCTCAGTATGTGTGTATGGAAGTGGGGGCACAGGGAAAATTGAGGGGCACACAAATTAGAACATTGAATTATGGTCTTTCTGTTGACTTCTAGTCACAAAGTTGTCAGTATTTTAATCCTACTAAAAGAACCTCACTATTAGTGTGTGTGTGTGTGTGTGTGTGTGTGTGTGTGTGTGTATGTGTGTTCATTGAAGCCGGGTTAGAGTATTTCCCCTAAGATAATGATAAGAAAAAACAAATCCATTTTTAATACAAATAACTAAGCATGCATAGCCCCTGACCAAGAATGGGCTTGAAATGGAAAAATTTCATCTCTGGAATATCAAAGCTTATATGTTTTTCTATTTTTTAAAGCTCAGTTTTATCAGAATTTTTTCCCTAATTTTTTTCCACATGACTCCAGTGACTTCACACCCACAGACTCTCTGCCTAAGCTTTCAAACAACATCTCTTCTCTTTTGCTTTTTTTGGAAGGAGGAGGGGCAATTGGGGTTAAATGACTTGCCCGAGATCACACAGCTAGTTTTGTGTTAAGGGTCTGAGGCTGGATTTGCACTCAGGTCCTCCTGACTCCAAGGTCAGTGCTCTATTCACTACATCACCTAGCCGCCCCAACAACAGCTCTTCTCTCTGATTTCTATGTATATCTTTTCCGGTACATGTTTCAAATGAGGACCATGGGTTCATCTTTTCTTTTTCATTGGACCCATGATTTCATTCCTATAAAGAAGCTTCTAGTAAAGAGCGTATTTCTGTCAAAGTATGTAGGTACCTGTTGTGTACTTTATCATCTTAGCAAGATGCCTGAGACACAGAGAAGTTAAGGGGCTTAGCCAGCATTAAGGGACAGATACATATCACAAGGCAGACCTGAGCTTGGGCCTCCCTCACTTGTTGTCCCAGTGGAATCCAAGATGGAGCTCTGGGCCTGGAGTCAAGAGGACCTGAATACAAATCTGGCCTCAGATGATCATTGGGTGTCTCTAGGCAAATTCCCTAACCACTGTCTCCCTCATTTTCCTAGTCTATAGAATGAGTTTAATGATAGTGCCTATCTGATAAGGTTATTGTGAGCCTCAAATGAGTGTATCAGCAAGTACCCTAGCACACCCAGGATGGCTGCTACCACAGGTTCTTAGATCTGCTTTTCTAAAGGAAAGCAACTCAAAATGGGTTAACAATCTGACTTTAATCAAACATATATCATTTACCTAGTTCAGGGGGAAAAGTCAGCACCCTGAACTTTAGAGAATACTAACAGAAGTTATAAGCAGACAGAGAAACAGATCTGCAGATGGGCTTCCAACTGTCTGACCATTACATCTGTACCTAGTTAGTTACCAGAGAGGGAAGCACCAACATCTGGGTTTTTCAAAGCCAGGGGGCTCAACAGCTTCCCAGAGTCTCATCTGGCCAAATCATACAACTCTTCTCAAAGTAAGCCCCAAAGCAAAATCTGTCATCAGGGCATATATAGCCTTCTTCTGGCTCAGAGAATGTCACAAGCCTCTTGACCCACTGCCCAATCACAAAGTGATAAGATGTGGGCATTCCTGAAAAACAAGTCTCCCACCACAGACTCCATGTGACCACATTAAGCCTATTAGGGGGCAGGGAAGATCAGGGAAGGTTCTCAGAGCCACTTAAGCCTATCAAAGGGCCTAGGGGCAGGGAAGATCTTCAGATTCCTGTAACAATGAGATATTTAAAAAGTGCTCTATGAACTTGAAAGTGGTATAGATAAACTAATTATTATTTTTAGTTATGTTATGCTGCCTCTCTGGGATTATCTACTATCTAAACTGTTTATGTAAAGCTCTTATTTTAATGCAAATGTTAGTGTTTTATCCAAGATAGGAAAAATCTGGAGGCAATGAAGGTATAGTCTATAGTCAGCACCCAGTGCCCCTCTCAGAGGCCCTCACATTGGGAATGCCCTTTATACAGCACCCAGGTAACAGGGGAATGGATCTGGCTAAAAGGACCCTCTGTCTTTATGTCTGTTTACAATGTCTCTGGCCTAGGAGCTTTTCGTAATATATAGCTTAATGGAAAAGCTTCCCTTGCCCAGTAGTTACCCTGAAAGAGTTCATTTTCGATCTAGGATATGACCTTTGGTTGTATTTGTGCCATTAGATTTATTCTTACCCTAAGGCAGTGGTTCTCAACCTTCCTAATGCCACAACCCTTTAATACTTGTATGTGGGGGTGTCTGCATGTGGGCGGACCCACCTGGAGACAGATAGAGGAGCAGTATCTCGGTTCCTAAGACCTATTTCCAATGGTCTTAGATGACCCCTGTGATCCCTGTGCAAGGTTGTGTGTTCAACCCCCAAAAGGGTTGGGACTCACAGGTTGAGAACCACTGCCCTAAGGCCTCTTTTCTGATGCTTCCTTGCAATGTGGGGGCAATGTTGCATTGCCTATGGCTATGCCCATACACCCTGCCCAAACTCCAGGAGGTCTAACCAAGCTTTAAAAGCTGTGAGTATGAACTGGAGCATTCTATAAAATAAAGGAGCTGGGCCAAGTGAAGCCTATGCCCATCATCCTAAGACTATACAATTGCTAGTAAGATCAACAGACACATTTGATGAACCAAGTGGGCAACATAATGGAAGAGCAATTGATGATCTCTCAACAGCAGGATGTTGAGTGTCTGCCTTTACTGTGGAGAAAGAGTGAAAAGTAGAAGTATTGTCTGGATTGAAGCTGCCCAGAATAGTCAAGAGGCCTTGTTGAAATTATCTTTCGACACCCTTCCTGGTCTACCTATCAGAAACTCAGAAGCTTTTTTTTTTTTTTTAATGCAAAGCCATGTCTCCCTTCACCATAAGTTACTTCAATTAGCCAAATTATTATTATTTTTTGTTGCAAAAGATGAATTACAAGCTAAGATCAAGTACTTTTACTGGGGATCTGGGTACTTTACAGGATACTTTTGCTAAAGATAAGCCTTGGGAAGATCTAGACAACAAAAATCAAGCAATCACCAAGCCTCTATTAAATGTCTACCATACTACATGCCAGGCACTCTGCTTGGTGTTTGGTTTCCAAAATAAAAGTGAAACATTCCCTTCTCTTAAGGAGATTACATTCTATTATGAGAGACAATGTGTACTTGCATAGACGTTCTAAGAACGCATGCCAAAAAGATAACCAGACCTAAAAGTGTTTGAAGGGAAATGATGCGTAATAAGTATAAACAGAGGCCAGGAGGAGGCGTGAGAATGCTAGGGCATGAGGAAGGTGAAGATTAAAGAAGTGGGAAACACAAAGGAAATAGGACAAAGGAAACAGGACATCTCAATATATTGGAAAGAGGGGAGCAGTGTAGGCTTGTCCAGACCTATGATTCCCTCAGTTCTGGGAATTTTGGGTGTGGAAGCACAAAGACAGGCTCTGCCTTTTCAATTCAACCATTGGCACATGGGTTGCTATTTCTTAGACTAGAATGTGGGCTAATCTAGTTCTCTAGCACTACATTACCAAGCCAATGACCAGGCAAACACAGCCACTTTTTTTTTTATCTTACTCATATAGCAGACAGAAAGGAAAAGAGCTGCGGAAATAGCATCCAATTGCCCAGAATAATGTGCCTCTGTGGCCTTGGGTGAAAGGTCTGAAATGATCTTGGATCATAGTAAGCACATGTTGGAAGTTTGGGAAAGTTATCCATATGAGAAAGAACAGAAAGCCATTTCCCCATCCTTAAAATTCCATATCAGTCTGTTTATTTGATGAACAAATGAATGAGCTGTAGGAACTATGTTTTTCCCACTTCAGGAAATGGGAATATTGAATCTAAGTTGATGGATTAATGTGCCCTTGGATCAGGGACCATGTCTTGTTCATCATTGTATGCCCCATGGTCCTTGGTACAAGTCCTTCCATGTAATTTAGGTATTCAAGAAATATTTGATGAATGGCATTGAATTAAACTGACCAGATCACCTGACACATTCAATCATCCATCAGCACCCATTGTTAAGATGCCTGATTTGCTGCTAACATGGAATGTTTGAGGTGTTTCCTGCATATACCATGTTTCCAAAAATGTGTAGGCAAACACTGGATTCAGAGTTCTGCCTCTGACACATACTAATTGCATGGTCCCTAGCAAGTCATTTCTCTTCAGGTATTTCCACCTGTAAAATGAACTGAACCCTTAAGGTGCTTTAAAACTTGGTCTATGATATTGTGATATTTTGCAATGAGAGGAGGTTGTGATTTTCTCAGTTCAAGGAATTTTTGGTGTTGAAACACAAACTAGCTTTGTAGATCAGCTACTTCTTGGTGACTTCTGCTCTTGGAGAATCTCACAGGGCTGTGAGACGTTAAAGTGATTTGCTCATGGTCACACAGTCAATATGTGTTAGAGGGTAAATGAACCAAGGCCTTCCTAATTCCAAAACTGGCTCTGTAACTCAGTGATTCTCAATCTTCCTAATGCTGCGACCCTTTAATACTCATATGTGGGTATATCTGCATGTGGGCGGCCCTGACTGGAGACAGTTAGAGGAGCCATGTCTTGGTTCCTAAGACCATCGAAAATATGTGTTTTCCAATGGTCTTAGGCGACCCCTGTGATCCCTGTGAAGGGGTTGTTCAACCCCCAAAGGGGGCGCGACCCACAGGTTGAGAACCACCGCTCTAACCACTATACCACACTAACTCATAATGAAAATTCAGATGTAAGAATATCCTAGCAGTGGTTCACAAACATTTTGGTAAATCAGAACCCCTGTATGAGATTAAAAATTATTGAGGACACATTCATAGAGCTCTTGTTTATATGGGTTATATTTACCCCCTTTTGCCATATCAAAAAATGAAAACATCTTAGTGTTACTAAGAAAATGGTTTCCAGGCCATGGATCTCATTTTGAGGACTTATGTATTATAGTATAGAATATTAAAAAATATATATTTAACAGGTTCGCCATCAACATTTCAGCATATTTTGAAATAAGAACACTTTATAGACAGATGAAGGCATGGGCATTTTGCTGTTGCTTCCTCTTCATTCTCTCCATCTTCTAGATAAGAAAGCATTCAGGTAATCTCCATCTCATAGTCATCATGTATCTATGAAATAATTTGTGGTGCAAGTTTGGAATGAATGACTCCTATGCATTTAAACTTTAGTAACATTTTCCCATTTTTCAATGTCAATTAAATTTTGCAATTGTAAATGTAGATTTTTATACACTTTAATTGCAACAACACAGTAGCAGTGTTAACAAGTGGTCTTATTACATATCCTATAAACACATTTCTATCTAGATATATAAATGTCTCATCAGTATTTAAACTGCACATGCATTTTTATTTGTATATGCTATGGATGAGAGGCAGCCTGGAATAGCAGAGGGTTGACCATGGAGTTATGAAGACCTGTCAACAATGGGAATATCATTTAACTGATCAGTGTCTCAAATAGCTCCCCACTTTCTCAATTAGGAGGAGGTGCTTACATGTATTGGTAAAGGGAGTTCTACCCTAGGGGTTCTCTATAGTGCCAAAATGACAAATTTGACTCTTCCCCCAACCAAAAATAATTAGAAGCTTGTAATACCTTTAGTTATTTTTAGTTGCTTTTGGTTCAGTTATGACACGTGATAATCATTGCCTGTCTGACTTTAGGCAAGTCGCTTTTACTTCTTAGATGAAAATCAGTAATGATAATAATAATACAGGTGATTGAACTCTATGATCTTGAAAGTGGTTTTCCTTTCTAATATGTGATTCTAAGGGATACAGAGATTCTAATCTCTGAATTAATGAGCGAATGAATAGATGAATTTGTTAAACCATCTTTGATAGGTATATTATTATTATTATTATTATTAGAACATTAATAAAATTCTCCTTTCTCCCCAGTCTCAAGCCCCATTCCTCAACCCTATGGCATGTCTCTAGAATAGGGCAAACAGAATTATCATTATTTCATAGACTGGGAAACCAAAGAAAAAATGAATTAAATCATTTTCACAAGGTCACAAAAGTGAGCCTGGAACCCAGATTTCTTAAACCTTTTAGTAATTCCATCAAAAATTCATCTGATATTTTCCTTTTCCTTAAATGATATGATTACATAGAAGACTAATCAAAGCAGGACATTATTGAAAATTCACAAAACTCATGAGTAGGAAATGCCAGTAAGGATCTATGTTTGACTGGGGTAAATGTTGTTACTTTCTCATATTTCAGAAATTAAGATAGGACAGGGGGAAATGATATAAATAAGCTTTATTAAAATGCTAGCATGCATTTGGATTTGACTGAGAGAAAGCAATATTGGCCTATAAATAAGAGAGTATGAATTGTCTACCCCTACTCATCAAAAATGGTCCCAGTGGAACAACTAAATTTATTTCTGGTTCCAAAGGAAATGCTCTTTGCATTTTATTAGGAGAATAGGGATTTCCCTATTGGAAGAAAACATAGGTCTGCCTATTTTCCTCCTTGTGAAATGAGGGAAGTATAAAACCTTCATAAGGCTGTTGTTGTATTGCACCATTGGGCGAAATAGCTTTGTGTCCTCAGGTGGGGCAATGTAATGCCCCAGATCGGAGAATTGACTTTTATTGTTTATATTTTCGCAGCTAGTATTTGCACAGACACAGACATTCAGGCACCCGAGCACTTTTTTTCTTTTATAAGAAACATACTATTTATTAAAATGATATCATCTGACATTGAGTTCCCCAGGTTAATTTTACAGAGTAAAAATGAGTTTTTATTTTAATTCTCTTTTCAGAATGCTGCCTTTTAATTTTATTGCTTGCCCTTTCATCCCTGGATCATAGTTAAAAGGCAGACAAGAACTGCCCAGATGGCCTGTTGGATGCAAGCCATTAGTGATTTGTATTTTTCTGCTGTTCTCTCATTTGCTCTTATACCTATTTCTAAGTAATCATAATATTTGCAATCTATTTATTCTTTTTCAAAAGAAACAAATGGAGTTTTTGGAGGGGGCAATTTATTTACGAATATCACCGCACATTTAGAGCAAACCACTTTGTCTCAATTCCAAAGAGCAGAAGATAATAGCATGCTTTCATGGAAAGCGTGGCAACTTCCCTAGAATATGTTGCCATTGCATTTTAGTTGCTTGAATTATATTTCATTCAGTGATTTCTTAAATTATAGAAGAAAATGTTTCTAGCATTATAATTTTCACTATGTAATTAATCCCCGTTCCCCTACACTGGCATCCTTGTCTGCTGTTTCCTGGTCTAGGAGTAACTCTCAGTTCATGAAGGCTATAACAATGGAGCATGAACTTTGGCAAGTCCAAAGACGAAAGGCTTTGGATGTGTTCTAGCTGACACACTGGGCCTACTATGTAAGGACCAGTCTGATTGTGTACAGAAAGGTTCAAACCCAGGAAAATGGCCTTTAGGTCACCAATTTTTTGGCCATCTCAAACCATAAAACAAAGAAAAATACAGATGGCTCTTGGTTGAATCCTAACTTTGCCACTTACTGGTTGGCACATAATACTCAAAGGTTAGTTGTCTTGGCATATGTGATCTTGGGTAAGTCATTTAAAAAATTCTTGACTTCAGTTTTCTCTCTTTTGAAAAAAATGAGGGACTGGATTAGGTGACCTCTAAAATCCCTTTCAGGCCTATGTCTACAATACTTATAGATCTCTATATCATGAACACTTGAAAAGATACAATTTGATTTTTTGCCCTTTAACTTTAATTTTAATAATTTCTCCTTAACCCCAGCCCATTGAATCCTATGTGTAATAGCCATAAAAACAATTGTACACCACATGGCAATTGTGCCTTACTAGGTATGCTATATTTTACATTTGTAATTCCAATTTCTTAGAATATAAATTCATCTGAAAATGTTATATGAGAAGTCAGATTATAAATTGTATTACCCTAAGCAAATCCAGAATCAGTGCAGGGGAAGGGTAAAGGAGTCTGCAGAAAGTTGTTGTGATATCCAACTAAGCAAGATATTTATAAATGGATAGTTCACTCCCATAGAAACTGTGCTAAAATCATGAAGTAGATGAGGGAACCAAAAATTCGTTTTACAACTTATAGAAACTCTAATTAAATTGCTGATTCTTTAAAGGTAAAATCCTCCTCAATGAATAATCACTGTCCTTTATATAGTTCTTGAAAAATTACAAAGCCCTTTATAGACATAATCTCATTTGAGCCTCACACCAATCTTTTTTTAGACAATTCCTATGTATATCATTTTTCCTATATTACAGATAGATCAAGGTTAAAAGAAATTAAGTGACATTCTCGTGGTCCAATAGCTAGAAAATGTCAAAGGTAGGATTGGAACCCAGGGCAAGTTGATATGGTACGGGCAAAATGAAATCAAATCCACACTGACATTCTCAGTATAAATAAAACCAGAAAACATAAAGAAGTTACATGTAGATAGAAGGAGGACTCACAGTTTCCCCTGATATTTGAAATATAGGAATTTGCAGAGTTGTTTCATTGTGCATACAAAAGCAACAAGGATATAATTTCCTGGAGATACTGAAGCATCTCACTTCACAAAGTACTTAAGATGATTGTTAAAAGAACACTATGAAGATAATTGTAGTTTATCTATCAATATTATTAGTAGAAGCTGAAGTAGAGAAATTCGACAGAGAATTTGAGGGCTTTTTGTAACCAATTAATAAAAATACTACAGTGTAAAAGGTGGTTGGGGGAAGACTATGAAAAGATATGAATTTTGGTTTAAGAAATGAATGAGGGAAAAGGCCTGAAGACCACAGTTATCCTTTCCACATCCTGGAGGTTAGGGATGCAGCACCCACACAATCTGGAAAATTCATGTAAAATTTTTTGGCTCTCCCTTCATATCAAAGAATAAGTCTGAATTACTATGGTATTAAAAGCTAAAATATGTCTATATTTACAATACTAGACATATGCTTTATGCATTTCTGGGTTTCTAAACTTTTTCTTTGTCAGTTGCTGGACTTCATGCATCATCTGCAGCTTCTGTGAAACTTCCCCAAAATTCCAATCTAATTTCTTATGCGGAACCATGATATATTGAAAATGTGATGGGGAAAATCACAATGTAGAATAACTTACTTGAAAGATTCATGTCTGTCACATCATTAAATACTTGGACTGTCCTTATTTGTGCAAATATTGTACACAATTGTTTTTCTTCAGTTATTTCTCAGTCATGTCCAACTCTTTGTGAACTTATTTGGGGTTTTCTTGGTAAAGATACTGGAGTGGTTTGCCATTTCCTTCTCCAGCCCATTTTACAGATGGGGAAACTGAGGCAAACAGAGTTAAGTGATTTGCTCATGGTCACACAGCTAGGAAGTATCTGAGGCCAGACTTGAACTCAGGGAGATGAATCTTCCTAACTGTCCTGTACACAATTATACCTGCTATAGAATGTTGTCTCCTCGAGACCCTGTTTACTAAGTGTCTTAGTGTGCTCGGCACCTAGGACAGTGTCTTTTAGAGAGTAGGTATTTAATAATTGTTTATTGAATTAAATTATAAATCAAGAGCTGATATACTGAGTCAAAATATGGTAGTATCACTTTCAGAATGATGAGAATAAATCAGTGCAGAAACGTGGCCAAGCTGATTCCATATTGCATGCCTTTGTTCTTTGTCGTCCTTCTGTTCTCATCTCTAAATGCTCTGGGGAGGATGAGGTGAGTATCACAGCCAACTTTCTGCAGCCTTCTTTACCCCTCCGCAGCTTTCTGCTGTTTTCTGAGGCGATGCAGCCTGTGATCTTCTGACCCCTCCTCTATACTTTTTTTTTTTTTTTAACACAAATGAGCTTGTACTCTAAACCAGTATTCCTTTTGGACTCCATTTCTCTCTGCTTATATGTGAAACTGATGCATATTTATTGTATTACACATGTATTATGCATGCATATGCAGTATATATAATGCTTTTGTATATAAGAATTTATAGAATAAATCTAAAGAGTAAATTCAAATATTACCAAGTAGTGAAACATAATTTAGGGGGGAGTAACTAACCATTGGAGACTCAAGAAAGTTTTCATTTTTTTTAAATAATATTTTTTTCCAATTACATGTAAAGATAATTTTTTACATTCATTTTATAAAAATTTTGAGTTCCAGATTTTCTACCTTCCTTCCCTTTCTTCTCCCTAAAAAAAGGAAAGAATTTAAAATAGGTTATATATGTATAGTCATGTAAAACGTATTTCCATATCAGTCATGTTGTGAAAGAAGCAGACCAAAAGGAAAAAAAAATACACACAAAAAAATTTTAAAAAGCAAAAATAGTATGGATGTTTCAATCTGCGTTCAGACTCCATAGTTCTTTCCCTGGATATCAATAGCATTTTCCATCCTGCATCCTTTGAGATTGTCTTGGATCATTGTATTGCTGAGAAGAGCTAAGTCATTCTCAGTTCTTCATAGAACAATATTGCTGTTATCGTGTACAATGTTCTGCTTCCCTCACTCAGCATCACTTCATATAAGTCTTTCCAGGTTTTTCTGAAGTCCACCTACTCATCATTTCTTATACCACAATAGTATTCTATTACATTCATATCCCATGACTTGTTCAGCCATTCCCCAATTAATGGGCATCCCCTCAATTCACAATTCTTTGCCAACATGAAAATTTTCATGTAGAAACATATGTGTTTATGTTCACATATGTATATGTATATACAAAGGTGTATACACATATAAATTATATGTATACACATGTCCATGTATGCATATATAAGTATATCTTAAAATATCTGAAGATGTGTATCATGATGCCCATTCGCTCTACATGTACTCTTTCCTAGGTTAAACATAAACAATTCCCTCAGCTGGTCCTCATATGGCACAATCTGCCCCTCACAATTCTGGTTGACTTCCTCTAGACCAGGGGTTCTCAACCTTCCTAATGCCGCAACCCTTTAATACTCATATATGGGCATATTTGCATGTGGGCGGACTCACCTGGAGACAGTTAGAAGAATGGTGTCTCGGTTCCTAAGACCATCGGAAATATGTGTTTTCTGATGGTCTTAGGTGACCCCTGTTACCCCTATGAAAGGGTCGTTCATCCCCCAAAGGGGTTGCCACCCACAGGTTGAGAACTGCTGCTCTAGACACAATCCAGTTTCAAACTGAATCTTATACTTTAGCTCTGGTCTGACCAGGACAGACCTACCTTCCATTTGTGGGTTTCCACAATGCATGAATGTAGATGCACAGTCTTATCAAATATGCTTTCATTGGTGATCAAAATACTCTGTTCAAATAATCCTAATGTGTTATGGGGCATCCTATTCATGATGAGGTCCTCCAAACAGCCCTGTTTCTGGATAACAGTTTGCACAGCATTTAGGCGTGTGGATTAGAGACCATCTAATCCAACTCTTTGATTTTACAGAGAAGGCACCTGAGACCCAGAGTGACTGTCCCCATTTCATACAGCTAGTAAGTGTCAGAGGCAGGATGTCAACTTAGGTCTTCTTGACCCCAACTCTAACACTCTAGGGACCTGATTGCATCAAAGCCCAAAGTATTATCTTGTCTGTGAAATCCATAGCCTCTCAAAAAGAGATCAAGCACTACAGACATTGGCAAAAGAAAAAGCAGGTAAAATAAAAATGTGTGTTATTTTACTAAGCTTATGACATGAAACATATAGGTTTGTAGACACAGAGATACAAAGTACTTTGGAGATCAATCGTTGAGTTCAAAATTTTAATTTTAGAGATAAAGAAAGTGTAGGAGAAAAAAGTTAAATGCCTTGCCCAGGATCACATGGGGGTAAATCAGAGAGCTCTTTAGATTCTAGAGAGGCCATGCTCTTTCTCTGTAAAGCAGTGTCTTAGCCTTTACAGCATGTAGATTGCTTAGGTGCAGCTGATGGTTGTGGGGCCAAACTGACTAGCAAGAGGAAAGTAGACTGAATTGTACTGGGGGAATTGTGAAGTATTATTTTTCTTCTCTATAGCTACTTTCCTTCACAGAACCCCCATCTTTTAAATATCAGTATTTCTCTATGAGTACTTTATGGCTGTGAATAATGGAATACCATCATCTCTGTAGAATCAAATTCTGGGTGACCCAAGGGGCACTGGAGATTCTTGACAGGTGTAAGTAGGCAGAAGCATATTACCCATGTTACCTTTTAGGCAAGAAGTGCTGAAAAAGAAAAATCATTAGGCAAATGTATGATCACAGAAGGGTCGGTGAAGCAGTGAGTATGAAAGTTGACAGGTGCCTAGTCTATGCTGAACGCTGCTCAATGGGAAATAATAAATGACCTAGAGGAAGGCCTTCAGCATATTGGATAGATCATAGACAAAAATCACATCAAGGATGACAGACCCTCCTGGGAGTTTAAAGCCCTTTGTAAGTTGCCTTCGATCCTTACCTGCCTTTACACATTTGACAATTTAGTCAGGGTAGCCCTTCTGCTTTTCTTTATTCAGGACACTCATCTCCCACCTCCATACCTTTTCACTGGCTATTCCCCAGGCCTGGTATGCACTCACTCCCTTCTCACTTCTCAGAATTCCTATTTTTCCATCAAGGTATAGCTCCAGTATGACTTTCTACATGTGGTCTTTCCTAATCTTCCTATTTGCTGGTATTTTTCCTCAAAATTGTCTTGTGTTTTATATATATATATATAACATATTATTACATTAATATATTATATTAGTGTGTATATATGCATATGCATATACACACATGTATTTATGTGAATACACACTTATATACATATACACACATACACAATACATATTAACAATGCTATGTTCTCTGATAGAATATAAGTTCCTTGAGGGTAAGAACTTTTTCCCTTTTGTCTTTACAGTGAGTTTCCCTGCCTAGCATATGGAGGATGCTCACTGAATGCTTGTGGACTGGTTGGTTGGGCACCCACATTGTTGAGATCATGGCTCCAGACAAAACATCATTTTAGTTTCAGTCACCCCTTTTAATTTAGTTCTATCCCTCCTGCCCCAGCATTTAATTTAATTGATTTGTCCCATGGCACTTTACATATGCCCCTTGGGCTGGATTTGCCCAATTATCACTAATCAAGAGAGAAGATCTTGGTCAGTTCCCGGGTAAGAGAATATCTGGTCAGAGGACCAGCAGGGCTTCCTGATCTGACCATTGTTTAAGTGGCAATGCCTAGGGTCTGAGCAATGCGAATCCAGAGCCCTGGGAAGCTCAGCTCTGGACACGCTTGTGGATGTGAGTGGGAGCGGTAGGGCCAAGAGAAAACAAACCTGCTGTTGTCATGCCATGGACCTCATCTACTACCTCCCAGGCTTTCTGTGGAGTCATTGCACAGTGGAGGCTCTGAACAAGGAAATCTATACAGAATTTGGTTCTCTGAGCAACTCCAGCCCTTACTTCCATCTTTCTCATCTCTATCTCAGTGCTAGGGAACTGGGTTCTAAGACTTTAATCCTAGCGTTTTGCTCTTTTAGGCTTAGGGTCATGTTCCTTCTCTAGAGGGTTTCATCAGTTGTGCATTCCTCCTGGAATCTTTTCAATGACTCTTGTTTCCATTCAGCTCCATTCATTTCTCTTTTCTAGTGGCTCCTTCTTTGGTTCCTGGATCTGTTTCTTCCTCAGGGCTATTTTCTTATTCATTGTGTATTTGTAAAGAAAGTTTAAGTCTATTTGCATTTTATTGAACTTTCTCTCACTGCAGCCTTTCTGTCTTCTGCTGCGTTCACTTTCCATCCCTTTCTCCCCAAGAAATGACTTTAGATATTTGAAATAGAGATGCTTATAATGCAGATGAGGTTTGTACATTTCAGTGTTAATCAGATTTCAGAAGTCTTATCTAGTGGGGCTCTTATCAAAGACTCTAGGTCCTGGTGCCTTTGTTTTTCCATTTCCCTGGTACAATCCCCAAAGGAAATCAGGAAGCCTGATCTTAGTACTTCTTTTGTGCCTTCCTGCCCTGACATCTGGACATAGCTGTCATTGCTTTTGAAATTTGTTCCTTGGTATCAGGCTATGGGATCCAACAAGGCACTAAATCTTAATGAATGTGAGTTTCCTCATCTCTACTTGCATCGCCTGCTTCATATGTTTGTGAGGATCAAGTGTAGTATCTGTGAACTGCATTGTAAGCCTTAGAGTGCCATGCTCTAGTGTTGTGATCTTTACAATGTCTAAAATGTCCCTTCTGCCTAATGGGGAAAGAACCTGCTGAATTTCTACTCATTCTTTAAAGCTTCACTCAAATGCCAGCTCCTGCATGAAGCCCTCCTTCATTCTGACTTTCCACTTCGGGCATTGCAGAGTGATATGGAAAGCACTTATGATAGAATGTGTATTGTCACTGATTTATCTTATCCCCGACTATACTGTAATCTTTGCAGGGGCTAATCTAAATGTTTTACCCTTCTCCACTCCACTCCTGCCACCCACTACCTAGAACAGGATTCTGTGTTGAATGTTTTTGTCGTCTTTTTTTTTTTTTTTTGCAGGGGGAAGGCAGGGCAATTTGGGTTAAGTGACTTGCCCAAGGTCACACAGCTAGTACGTGTGAAGTGTCTGAGGCCGAATTTGAACTCAGGTCCTCCTGACTCCAGAGCTGATGCTCTATTCATTGCACCACGTAGCTGCCCCATTTTTGAAATTAAAAAAAAAAAATTATTCTGGACTTAAGTAAAACAAGCATTTCCATAACATAGTAAAATAGGAAGAAAAAAAAGATGATTACACATGAAAATGCAAATCTGTTAGATACAATTTGTTGTTCCTTTTAAATGTATAATAGTTATCATGTAACTTTCTTTTTCTTCCTTCTTTTTTCATTTCCTCCTTCCCTTCCCTGCCCGAGAGAGGACTACCGTTAAACGCATATGTATGCATGTGTGTGTGTGCTTGTGTGTGTGTGTATGTGTGCCTGTGTGTGTATGTGTGTGCCTGTGTGTATGTGTGTATGTCTGTGTGCCTGTGTGTGTGCATATGTGTGTGTGTATGTGTGCCTGTGTGTATGTGTGTGTGCCTGTGTGTGCATGTGTGTGTGCGCGTGTGTGTGCACGTGTGTGTATGTGTGCACGTGTGTATATGTGTGCCTGTGTGTTTATGTGTGCCTGTGTGTGTGTGCATGTGTGTATGTGTGCCTGTGTGTATGTGTGTGTATGTGTGCCTGTGTGTGTATGTGTGTATATGTGTGTGCGTGTGCATGTGTATATGTGCGTGTGTGCTTTTGTGTGTGTGCATGTGTGTGTATGTCTATGTGTGTGCCTGTGTGTGTGCACACGTGTGTGTATGTGTGTGCGCGTGTGTGTATATGTGCGTGTGTGCCTTTGTGTGTGTGTGCATTTGTGTGTGTATGTGCGTGTGTGCCTGTGTGTGTATATGTGTGTGTGCCTGTGTGTGCGTGGGTGTTCATGTGTGTGTATGTGTGTATGCCTGTGTGTATGTGCGTGTGTGCCTTTGTGTGTGTGT
>CM053592.1:162438031-162513654 GCA_028646515.1 Pseudochirops corinnae
TATTTATATAAGAGGGTTTATATATGCATATAAGCACATATCTGAGTGTATATATATATGAACACATAGAGGCCATAAGATCAATTGAATAGGAAGGGACAATATACTAAAAGGTGAAATACTGAGGTGAAAGAGGATTAGATTGAGAGGAAATAGGGAGAGACAGAATGGGGCTGAGCATTTCATGGAAGAGACAAAGGATAATTGTTACAATAGAGGGGGAGAACAGGAAGGCAAAAGGGAAAGAGTCAACCTTACTCTCACTGAACTTGGCTTAGGGGAGAAATGACATAAATTCTAGACCGGTCATCTTGCCACACAAGAAGATAGGGGGAATGGGGTTGAGAGGTAGGATGATGGAGGGGAGGGCAGGGTGGGAGGGAGGGTTGATGGAAGTGCACACTTCTGTAGAGGGACAGGGACAGGGTAGAGAGTGGAAGGGGGGGGTGGGATAGGAAGGAGGGACATATAATCAGTCTCTCACTGTGGAAAGGTTCTGCATAGTTACACATGTACAGCCTGTATTTGATAGCTTGTTCTTCCAGTGGGGGTGGCTGATGAAGGAAGAAGAGAAAGATCTAGAATATAAAGCTCTATAATCAAATGTTAAAAACATATATGTATATATATATATATATATATATATATATACATATATATACAATTATGACTACTATTATTTTTAACTACATCCAACAGGAACTTAAGATTCACAGGCACTGTGGAAGGGAGATCCACCCTGCCCTATCGGAAAGTTAGAGGAGTGATGCGGGAGGACATAGGAGAGATTAGATTGGGGGAGGGATCATACAAGGGGATGGCTGTTTTGAGGAGGGGTAGGGGAAAGATGGGGAGACAATTTGTAACTCAAAATCTCATGGAAATGAATGATGTAAACTAAACTAAATAAAATAAAATATATTTTAAAAAATAAAAACAAAATGAAGTTCACCTACATTTTTTGTTATTGTTAAGTCAGTTCACTCATGTCTGACTCTTCATGACCCCATTTGAGGTTTTCTTGGCAAAGATACTGGAGTGTGTTTGCCATTTCCTTCTCCAGTTCATTTTACAGATGAGGAAACTGAGGCAAAAAGGGTTAAGTGACTTGACTAGGAACACACATCTAATGTCTAAACTCAGCTCCTTCTGAATCAAGGAGTAGCAAGCTATCTACTGTGCCACCTAGTCATCCCTACATTTTAGTGGTTTACAAAGAGGCCAGATGGTAGAACAGAAAAGAGCCTTGGTACTGAATTCAGAAAGTCAACATTTGGATCATGGATCTGCCTCTTAAAGCTATGAGACCTAGATAAGGAAAGGAACCTCTCTCAGTTTCTCCATCCATGAAATGGGGTGTTACCTAACAGCTAGGGTGGGCAGTCAGGTGGCACAGTAGATAGAGTGCTGGGCCTGGGTTCAGAAAGACATGAGTTTAAACTTAATCTCAGACATTTACTAGCTGTGTGATCTTGGGCAAGTTACTTTACCTTTGTTTTCTCATCAGTAAAATGACTATAAAAATAGCACCTTCCTCATTTGTGAGGATCAAATGAGATAATAATTGTAAAGCACCTAGCACAGTACTTTGCTCAGACTAAGTGCTATATAAATATAAAATTATTAACAGGGGGAATTCTGGAAGATAAAAGTAGATAACTAAGACAAACACTTTGTAGAGTTGTATAGTGCTAAACAAATGCCACCAATTATTAACATGAGAGACAAGAAACAAAACACACTTTAAATGGTAGTCTTCAAAAAACCCAGACTCACAGTTTTTAAGAACAAGTGTGTAACTGTTCTACCAACATTATCTGATTAAAGAGTTTTAAAAATAAGAGACATTTCCAAAAAGTTGAACAGATGTGGAACTCACCACTGCTTATCATTCTTCATGGAATTAATGCTGTTTATCTAACTTATCTAAATGTGAAGGCCAGTATTGTTTGTGATTATGTCACCCAGATATTTACCTTGTTAGACTTGAGCTCCAGAAAATAAGAATTTTTACAGCTGAGTTAATGGATGCTAACAGTTAGCCAAATAAATAACATTTTTAGTTGGGATTTCTCCATAAAGACACATAAATTTCTCAGGGAAAGATATGAAAGAAAGCTTAAATTCCAGAAATTGTTCTTAATCTGCTTGCTTGTTCCCCACCTCCTTTCTCTTTCTATCCCTTCCTCATTCTTCTCTCTTTCTCTCTTCTTACCACTGTCCATCCTTCCGTTGATCCCCTCCTTCACTTTCCCTTCCTCTCTACCTTTCTCTTCCTCGTCCTACCTTCACTGCTTTCCTCTGTTCTCGTCTCCTCCCCTTTCTTTCCTCTTCCTTTTCTAACTCCCTGTTTTCATCTTTCCCTCCTCTACACCTCTTTCCTTAAGCTCCTTGGGAGGCAGGACTGTTTTTTTACTCTTGCTTTGTATTCCTAGCACTTAGTAAAATGCTTGACATACAGTAGGTTCTTAACAAATGCTGTTAACTTGACTTGTCCTCTTCCTCATCTCTTTTTTTCTCTTTCCACTGCTTTGAGGAGCAAGTTACCAGGCTATAATGTACCTGTTACTGATACTTGGTAGAATATTGAGGTCCAGCTCCTTTTTCTTTGGACTTTAAGACACTTATCTAGTGGTACTGGGGGCCTTTTGAAAACCTTGATTTCTGATTCACATAGCACAAACCAACACTATGGATGCTTATCAGTCTATAGAAGACCTAGTGCTGAGTGCCCTTGCTTAGGGATTGGAATTAACGGCTTTGCATTTTGTGGAGACTGTAATTGCCCAATCTGCAAGAAAAACCACTGAGGCAGAGCTCTGAGCCAATAGCACTTTATTAAAGGGTCCGTGGTCCCTTCCAGTGAAGTGGACCTCAGATCTTCATCATGACCTGAGATGCCTCCTTCTTCCAGAGCCTTATTCTTATAGGGTTTGATAACCAGATTTGATACTTGAACACCCTAAAAGGGCTACACAAAATACTGAATCCCATTGGTTGATAGACCTTTCTTTGAGGGTCAAAAAAATGATTATCAAGCAAAAAAATAGTATATCAGCAGTGGCATCTTCTATTGAGTGAAGCATGGAGCATCTCCACTGACTAAGTGTTCATAAGATGGTCACCTACTCATTTTGGATAAGAGAGAATAGTCTAGAGGTACAAAAATAAATTGAAGGACTATCCATGTAATTGACCATGCTGGATTTGGTCACCATAACAAGGAAAAACAAGGGTGGAGGGCCTTTAGTTAGCTTCCTATGATTAATTAAGCAAGTGAACTTACAATCTGCAGTTCACAGCTCTGCGGCCTGACATACTGAATTTATTATCACTACCCTTATGGTATAGAGTGGGAGTGCTATTGAATTATATCTCACAATTTAAAAATGCTAGCAACTAAGTAACATTTCTCCTCCAAACTGCAGGAACAAATGCCAAATCATGACACAGCCCACTCCCACGCCCACCGTCAAACTACAAGGACAAGGTACTGACCTGCTTTGCTAATAATACCTTTGGGTGCTTGGGGACCAATCACCTGATTCATTTGTCCTCAGCATTACAGAGTCAGAGCTCTTCTCTAAATCATTTAGCAATAGCCAGGCAAATAGAAACACAGCAGATGTAAAATAAAGCAAAATCAGGGTGTTTCCAGCTCTGATTGCTTGGAGGTATTTCCCAGCACTGACTCCAGGGCCTTTCATATCTACCTTGTTGAAACAATGATATGCCTTGATGGGAATTGGGCACCAAATTCCCTATCCACTGTGCTCAAAGCTCATCCTTCTGAACACTAGTCATCTACCAGGAAAGATGTCACCCTGATACTGGAGTCTGTCTCCTCAAAGCGGTCCTCACTTTTTAAAAGAATATGTAGTAATTCTCCACTGACATAGCACCTGACTTTATTTAATTTAGATTTAAATATTAAAACTTAAATACACAATAATAAAAAAGAAACATATTATAGACTTAAACATTGAAACGTAAATACAAAATAGGAAAAGGAAAAAAAAAGCATTATTGTGTGCACAGCAGAACATAAGGAGGATATACATACATATATATTAAATACTATATATATTAAATACTATGCATTGTGTTGAGACCATTCATCTTTTCTTTGCTTCCTTGTAAGTTTTCTTTTGTTCTCTGCTGAGGACTTTTTACTTTGTTCTATTTTCCCCTCCCCCTGGGAGGCTACAATAAAGCACAGATGTGTTTATGTTTGTGTGTTTGTGTGTGTGTGTGTATGTGTATATATATATATATACATATACACACACATATATAGACATATACATGAAAATATATACATACATATACCCTTACATATATGCACTTACACATGCATATACTTAGACATCTATAATCATACTCATATATAGATATGTACATTCATAAGGATCTATGTAAAACCATGCTATACTTGCTTGTTCTCTGTTTCTCTGAGGGTGGATCACATCTTCCTTCATAAATCCAAGTCTTTCCATATTTTTCCAAGTCTACCAACTTATCATTTCCTACAACACAGAAGTAGCCCCACCTTAGACTATCTAGTTCTTTAAAATAGTTCAAAACCACATTGATGGATATGGCTGACACATAGTGTAGTTTCCCTGTTTTTCTCTTTTGATTAAATCTATTTTAGCCCGGCAGCCTGACTGCTAACAAAAATGACCATCAGGAAAAGAGCCATGAACCAAGAGAACTAGGTGAAAAAGTCCTCTGGAAAAGAGAGGGCTGACACGAATGTCATTATTTTTACCTCCATGCAAGTGGATAAAATTAAGCTGGCCTCCTTAAGAAGTTCTGTTATTCATTTCTGCTCTCCCTTACCTCAGGCAGAAGATTATAAGCTACAAGTTTAGGATAAATTGGGAATTTGAGGGAATACTAGACATTAAAATACTGAAAAGTGAGAGCTAACAGCAGGGGAAAAAATGGTAGAATGAGCCACTCTAAGGCAGCCTGAGGCCTTGTAAAACAGAGATAAGGCAACCGAGAAGAGGAAGGAGTGACAGATTAAGAGTCAGAAAAGGTCTGCATTCAAGTCTCACCTTGGACACTTAAAGCTGCAGGAAGTGGCCAAGGGCAAGTGCAAACCTCTCAGTGCCCCTCAGGGGACTTTCTAAGGCTAACAGTTTCAAAATCATTTCTGAGATGCAATGAAGCATGCAGTTTCTGTAGATCCAGAATCAATGAATGAATGAACTAAGAAAAAAGAAATAAGAAGAGTTTAAGGGAGGGAGAAAGGGAGAGAGGGAAGAAAAACTGAAGAGAGGGAGGACAGAAGGAGGGAAGAAAAGGAAAGGAAGGAAAGAGGGAAGAAAAAAATGAGAGAAGGAAGGAAGGAAGGAAGGAAATAAGGAAGGAAGGAAGGAAGCAATCAAGCAAGCATTTATTAGGATTAAGAACCTCCACTCTAGGGTCTACCAATTATTCATTATGGACTCCATGCACATCATTTACTTTCACTGACGGCTCAAGGACTAGGATATCTTGTAGTTCTGATACTTCAGTGGTGAAGAAAGAAAAATGCAGCAAAGAAATTCCTGTAAAATAAAAACTAATGGCAACAATATAAAGTTATTTTTGAAATAACATGGTGATTAAGGTCTGGGGGATTACACTAAATGCTCTGAACCCCTTCCAAATCCTCAACCAAAGATGATGGGCACTAAAACACATACAGGAAGGCTCCCAGTCACCACCAGAAGCACACACACACACACACACACACACACACATACACACACACACACATTCATAAGTACACACAACCCAGCACCAGCACCACCAGTACCTTCTATTCTTGGAATCTTGGAATATATAGACTCCCATGCTAGACTTCCAGCTCTGTACTACCTCCAGGCTGAGGGATGGGAGAGGCC
Source organism: Pseudochirops corinnae (assembly GCA_028646515.1). Taxonomy (NCBI): domain Eukaryota; kingdom Metazoa; phylum Chordata; class Mammalia; order Diprotodontia; family Pseudocheiridae; genus Pseudochirops; species Pseudochirops corinnae. The sequence continues at coordinate 162,443,929 of CM053592.1, forward strand.
TAATACTTTAAATGATGTTACACATTACCAGGTAAGAAACTTGAGCAGGGTCATATTTCAACAGTAAAATTTAACTAAGAAATTAAGAAAAATATATAAGGAGATCTTTATGAGCCAAGAAAAAAATATAGGGTATATTATGGAGTTAAACCAGTGCTAGAAATAATTTATCATAACAAAGAATTGTAAAAAAATAAACACACTTGTATAATGAGATTTTAAGTCAGTCTCAGAGGGAAGAATCACTATCCAGCCCTTGGAGATGGGAATTAAGAAAGAAATAGAGAAATATCTAAAGAGGCAAGGGGAAGCCTTGCATGCAGTGGGTAACCTACATGCAGCAAATCCAAGTGGGAATGCTAGACTCATTCCAGCAATTTCTTAGGAAGCTATAATGTTCTTAATAAAAGGGCTTTAAAAAAGGCTTAATTAAGATTCTAAACTCGAAGCTCCAACAATACTAGCCTATAGAAGCATTAACAAGATTTGCTTGATGAATTTGGGTCAAGGATAATGTAGGATTAATAGTCTCAGGAACCAATACCCTGTGGGCAAACATCCTGAGTCTCCTGGGTCTTCTGACATACCTACCCTAGTTTAGCCACTTGCAAATGTGGATTTGACTATAATCTACATAGAAACGGGTAAGAACCAATATACTGTAGAAGTCCTGAGAAGAGACAAGACCTAAGTGTTTGGGTTTTGGTTTTTTGGTACAAGTAACTCAGGTCTGGAAATGACCTTGATCACCACAGATTGGCATTTGCCTGGCAACTTCACACCTTGGGGAGTTACCTGAGCCATCAAGAGATTAAATAACCTGCCCAGGGTCACATAGCCAGTATGAGTCAGAAGTGGGACTTGAACTCATGTCTTCTTGACTTGAAGACTAGCCTTCTTTCCACTACACCACATTGACTCTCATGGAAATAGTACAGTGTCACATGCTCTGTACTAAGTATTTTAGTACCAAGTAAACTCAATGCCAACTCAAAATGAAAGCAGGTCATCATTGGGATAAAATAATGAGTCTTTCCACACTCTCTGACATGAGCAGCAAGAAAAATGTGCCATATTTTTTTCTGGAAAACTGGGGGAAAATGATCTCTGTCTTAAGAAGTAGCTACAATACGGTAGAGTGTGTAGAATTTGGAAGCCTAGGTCCTAGGTTTGAATCTGGGCTCTGCCACTTACTAGCTAAATGACTTGGTATACATGGCTTATCTCTGTAACTCTAATTCCTCATCTGTAACATGCAAATAATACCCAGGGTGCTATTATAACAATCAAATATGAATCGATGTGAAACACTATTTGGGTGTCAGCTATTACTGGAATGACCTCAGAGAAATTAATTTTTCTGCCAATAAAATGACCCTTGAAGATCATGTAAGTTATGGTGGGGTTGCAAGCTATATAAATCTCTAGGGAAGGGATTATCCATATTGATGAATTCATAAATTTTTGAAGTATTAAAGCACTATTACTGACATTATCATTAATATTAAATGTCCATCATATCAAATTTGGTTGTAGGTTGACCTGTTTCTTCCAACAAACATATTAGGGATTAATTATGACAGACAGCACTGGTGCTTCAGAAAAGTAGCAGGACAAATAGTATACAAATAGATTTGCGACCACATCAAATCTGAAGTACTTTCCATTGGTATTGATCATAGCCAATCCATGCCTGCCCATCCTCTTGTCAATGATACCCCATAAGTTTGCAATAGGGGGGTACCCTCAATGTGCTAGAGACCTGACTCACTTCCTCCTGACTCCATGAGGATATAGGTGGAGCATCTGGGCTGTTCCCAAAGCATGCTTCCCGTTCTTGCCACTTAATCTGTTCATTTTCTTTTTCTATCAGGTATTTGTCTACTGAGATTTTTTTTACTCCTTTATCTTTTATGTACTCCATTGGTTATATCTTGCAATCTGGCCACATCCACCATAGATCTTTCCATTGCTAATGTAAAAACACTGGTAGTGTGATATTAACATTTCATTTTAAATTTAAAATAAAAAAAATTAATTTTTAAATGTATGGGGACTATTGTATTCCATGTCTCATAGCCATTTCATGATTAAAGTAGAATATCAGAATTAAGTAATAGTCCTTCATTTCTGAGAGAATTGCCTTCTATTTAATTATGGCCTGAAGTCATTTACTGTTTGGGTTGTCTGTTCCAGACATACATATTAATGAATAGGCTGACCATCCAACCTTGCCATATATCCTTTGCATCTGTTGTAATCCATAAAAGAAAAGATATAAAATCAACCCCCCAAAATTGTCCACAATTTTATTGCTAATGAAACTCACTAATCAGGAGAAGGTAGAGAAATTCCATGTATAAAATTCAATGTATAATATATCTGTGAATTGACTTAGTAAGACAAATCCAGGATATATGTAATTAAAACTAGAAAATATTCTTTACAGAAATGAAGAAAATAATTGGAGAGATATACATTGTTCATGATTGAATCACACCAATGGAATAAAAATTTTAATAAAGCCAAAATTAATTTAGAAATTTAGTGTAAACTCAATCACACTGCCAAGGGGTTTTCCTAAAAAAAAAAAAACTACACAAAATGATAAGAAAATTAATTTGAAGGAATAAAAAATAAAATTCCTCAAGGCAAATACTTTTTTAAAAACATAAGAATAAGAGAGAGCAGAACTGTCCGGTCTCAATCTGTTTTTAAGGAGTAATCATCAAAACTTTAGTGGTTAAAAAAAGTAGAAAAGTTGTTCATTGTAACCAACTAGACAAGCAAGAACACAAAGATCTCAGGATAATCACACAAAAGACAAGAATTCAGTAAACCCAACAAAATGCACTATTAGATGACGGACTGTCTAAAACAATAATATTTATTTGTCTTGCTTATACCATAATGCGGCTGGAAGGACAAAATATTTAGTAGTAATAGTAGTAGTAATAGCAGTAGTAGTAATATCATTAATAGTAAATGATATATATTCATGGAATGACTTAAGTTTACAAAACATTTTTATTACCCATCAAGTAATATGTGTGAAAATGCTTTGAAAACATAAAATTCTATGTAAATATGAGTTTCTAGAATCACCATTTATTACGTGTAAGTTCTTTGACTAAATCTTGGATTTGTTTGCCTTATAAAATATTCTAAAAATTCCAAACATCCGAAAATCTAAAGTGCTATATCAACTTCTTTTCAATAAAATCAGTCTTTTTTACCTTGAGCTGAATTGTCAGACTATTATTTTTTTGATGCAAACTTCCTTAGAGTACATCAAGTGCACACTCCCTCCAAATTTTCCTCCTAGCATGCACATACACACACACACACACACACACACACACACACACACTTTCAGCAAGGCAATGAAAACCACACAGAATATTTGTTAGGTCACTTACTCACTTGTGCCCATTATTTCTTACATTTATGGGAAATTTTTGGCATAAAAATGAATGTTCGCCAATTACTGTCAAGTATCTGTTGTATTGTTTATCCCTTTTGCTGTAAATCACAATTGTGCTTCCTAAACTGTTTGAATGCCCAAGGATACTTTCTCGCCAGAAGTATGAACATTCAGGATAAGCAGAGGAAAGCATGAGAATCAAAGGCTAACCAAGGTAATAGGTTCACAAAACCCAAGAGCAAAATTCTATTCAGGGAAAAAATGGAGTCTCCTAAAAAATGCGATCTCTGGGCCTCCTGCTTCAAAGTTCATGGAAGATGAAGAACAGGGAAAGTGATTTAGACATATACATGAATTAGGATCCAAAAAATACCGAGGAACTACTGTGGGTCAATTGCTTTGGATTAGCCCCTCTCAAAGGGCAAGGAGAACATTCCAAAAAGATGTTATAAGCCTCATAAGATGTGTTGTTGTGTCAAGAAAAGATATTGTCGAACAATCCTAAGGCCGATGACTCTCTTACTGGATGCTATATCCTGGTAATCATTATTCTCTTGAACTCCTTGAAACATTTTTTAACTCCAGAGACAGAAGATTCCATTTCAATCTGAACCAGGTAAAGCTTTCATGGGTAGAGAACAAGCAGAGAGGTTCTGCTCTCCTCTTCCTTCAACCCTCCTGCATCCCACCAGAATTGAGCCCTTTTATCGCTGGGCTATTTCAGGAGAAAGCCCCCTGAGAAGTGGATTCTACACACATGGGAGTTGGAAAGGGGATTTCAGAAGTGCCTGCCACTTCTCCCAGACTTGATGACTATCTGGTTCCTGCCTACTTCTCATAATGTAAATTCGACTGCGATTTCATGAACGGTTCATTGGGAAAATTGAAAAGGTTATTGCCAGGCAATTTACATTGTTTCAGAGACATTGCATCAGAGGAAGCTTTTGCACACACATCACTAATAACATTAACTCTTCATTTGACCGATGTCAGTTTTCATTCTTTCCTCCAGTATATACAAAAGGAGGAAAACTGTTCTTTGGCCTCTACAAAGTTAATACTTCCTGTAGGGATTAGGTCATATAAATTGCAGGTGCTGGATCATTAAGACACCTAGTAACTGGTCTTCTCTCTTTTCCACACACATGACACTCCATCTCCCAGTTCCCATCTCTGTGACTTTACATTGTTTGGGTTTCCATGGCTCAGAGTGAGTACAAATAGCAATTGTTTCTGTTCTGGCCAGAAATCCTGAGGGTCTTTCCCGCCCAGATTGATTCTTTTACAAAGGCAAACTAGACCATCTTATCTAGGTTTTAATTACTGATTGGGCTTTGCCTCAAACAAATTGAGACCTGGCAAAGAGCTTAGTTTAAAAAGACCAAGGTCTCCCCCTGCATCGAGGGTCATCTCCAGTCACCCTGACCTGTCTTGCCACTGGATTCTGATGACTCTAGAGGAGAGAGTGAGGCTGATGACTTTGTGCAGCTCTACCTCACTTAAATGCAATTCACTTGCAAGGCAAGACATTACCCTCATGATGTCTCTTTGAGAACACAGGGTGAACAACAAGAGAGACTTTATGCAGGTTGAGTATTTCTAGGAAATCTCCAGAGACACTTCCATATAACCTAAGTGACTCCAATTTGTATCTCAGTCAGAGACTGAGAGTCCAGCCAGTTCTTGCTTTACTTTAAGCAGGCCATTCTACACACAACGGACCTTAAACCTCCCCCTCTCGGTTGGTCTCTGCTTTGGGCCTTCCCATCCAGGGCTCTGTGCCCTGTAGCCAGAACGGTGCCTGGAGCAGAGGACCCCTGGCATAGACAGTGCCCCTGCTGCTGCTTCTGGGAGCTGAACCTGGGCCAGATGCCCTGCCTGCCAGAGAACTAGAATTTGCATAAATCAAGAACTGTAGGTTAATGCCTTATGACAATATACTGCCCATTTCCCCCCTTCTTTTGTATTTCTTACCTGAAAAGTTAAAAAAGTTATTAAATTGGTAGAACTGAAGATCAGCTCCTAGATCCAAAATGAATCTATCAAGCCACAGTACAAAGACTTCCTCACCCAAAATGGTGGAAAGAGAAGGTTTATCATTGAAATATTTGAAGTCCTCAGGGTAGTGGCAGCAGCCACTAAGTAATTGATTTTATTCAGAGTCTAGAGAACTCTTTGAGCTAAAGAAATGAAGACTATCAATGATGAGATATTAAATATAAGGACACACAAAAAGGACAAAGGCTATCCCAAGAGGGGTTTCCACATACAGTACACAGGACTACAAGATGTCTGTTGGTTCAGAGAAACAATCACTTGGGTAAAAACATGATCTGTGACCCTTAGGTGAAAGCATCTCAAAAGTATCATGGGGGTCTCAGTAGCTTCCCACTCAAAACAAAGGCTCCTTATATGCCCAGAGGGCCAACAGCTCAATTTCAAGTCAGTTTGCTTGGGAGCAAAGTCAGCTCAAACTGCCCTGGTTCTGGTCCATAGTATCTTGTCTCACATTGACCCCAGCTGGTGGTGTGGGAGTAGAGCAGTTGGAACTACTCCAGATCCACTAGCATTCTGCTTCATGAAAAAGTCATTCAAAATGTATAATATAGTCTACTAAAATCTCTCATTAAACTATTCTGAAGAAACATGTGACCTAAAAATTTACCTTACTGTTACAAAATAGGCCATAGCAAATCCACTACTCCTAGTGGAAATCCAGGTGAATATCACTTCATGACAGCACTGGGAAGAGAGCCCTTTTTGCAAAGATGACTCTCATAGCTCAGTATGGAGAACAATATTTTTGTAGTCAGAAGACTCAGGTTCGAATCTTGCCCCTGATATTTACTACCCATGTGACCTTGGAGAAATCATTTCACCTGTCTGGGCCTCAGGATTCTTACCTCTAAAGAGAAGGCGTGGAGTGGATGAACTCTAAGGACTGAATCTACAATCTAACCCTAAACATCAGTCTCAAGACACCTAGGCAACACAGCAGATAGAACACTGAGCTTGGAGTCAGGAAGACTCATCTTTCTGAGTTCAAATGCAGCCTCAGACACTTACTAGTTCTGTGATCCTTAGCAAGTCAGTTAATCCTTTTTGCATCAGTTTCTCATCTGTAAAATGAGCCCAAGAAGGAAATGGCAAAACCACTGCAGTATCTTTGCCAAGAAAATTCCAAATGGCATCACAAAGTGTCTGACAGGACTGAAACAACTGAACAACAGAAATCCATCTAAAAATCTCCAAAGAACCAGAGACATTCCAGGTTGTAAGTGGTCCAATTTTTCTTTAAATCTTGGATGCCTTGGTACTTATTTTGGATATCTAGAAGAATTCTGGATTCTCAAGAATGCCCTGATCTAGTTGACTTCTTGATAATGATGAGAATCATTAGACATACTAGTTTCAGTCTGACCTGGAGCAGAGACTCAAGCTATTATATTATATTTATATTATATTATATTATATTATATTATATTATATTATATTATATTATATTATACAGGGATATTATGGTATTAAGTCAACCTTTATAGTTTAAAACAAGATTATATTCACCTATGTAGTCACTTCTTTGGACTGTGCTTATCTGAAGGTCTTACAGAGACCCAAAAGACACTGCCACTACCCAAATGCTCAAGTCTCAGAGATGGCATTACATAAATGGTATTCACATAAATCCTATATACTTCACAGGCATGTTAATTATAAAGTGAAGAAAAAGGAAGGAATCATAACAATACTTGCATTGCACATTAACTATGACCTTTCAGAAACCTTGATTAATTACAGGACTTCCCACCCAGACCCTCCCCCTATCCCTCATTCATTTGCTAAAGGACAGTGAATAAAACCAATTATACAACAATTAGCTGCAAAGTCACAGAGCATTTCTCTTTCCTAATAAAGGAAATTCTTCTTTTAGAAATTCCATGCATTCTTTAAATCATTGTTCACAGTAAAAAAAAAATCTTTACTATAAAAACTACAACAGAAAATTCTTATGTGAAGATGGTGTATAGTTATGTCAATATTTTTATTTCAATGAAAGATACATGGACTCAGGAAATGGGTGAAAAGTGATTAAAAGTTTGTGTTTCTGCTTTGCTTTCAAGTTTCACTCAGTCCATCAATAAGCATGTGTTAAATAGGAACCATATTCCAGTCGATGTGCCTAGTGCTAGGGATAAAATGAATTGAAAATAAAGTTTGACATTTGGAGATTGAAATTAGCACACTATGGGAATGTAGAAGGCACTTAATGAATGCCTCTTAAATTGACTTGAGCTTAATGAAGGGCAAACCACAACCTATGGAAAAGACATCATTTCTGCTACTCTGACTCCTTTATCTTGGCTTTCTTCACAGAGTTAAAAATAAATTGCTCAATCTTTTCAATTGTGTCGAACTCTTTGTGACTCCATTTGGGGTTTTCTTAGCAGAGATACTGCAATGGTTTGGCATTTCCTTCTCCAGTTCATTTTACAGATGAGGAAACTGAGGTAAACAGAGAGAATTGACTTAGCCAGAGTCCCACAGCTAGTTGTCTAAGACTGGATTTGAACTCAGAAAGATGAGTCTTCCTGATTTCAGGTCTGGCACTATGGGCACTATGGCACCACCTAGCTGCCTTGAAAATGAATAATACCTTCAAATAAGGGACACCAGAGGGTACTTGTAATGGTGACAACTGATCAGTACAATCTGAAACCAACATTGGTAGCTTATGGGAGAAAGGAAGGAAGTGGAAAAGCCAAGAAATAATGGTCTATGTTTACTGAGCCTTTCATCTTTCCCCTTTGTTGTTCCCCACTCTCCATGATATGCAAGTTTTTGTTTCCTATCATTTCATTTTTTAAAAGGAAAACAAAAAATGAATTGATATAAAAAAAAAGTAAAAATACAATTTATCTGCCTATGACAACAAAACAATCCAACATCTTAAACCTCCAGGCCCATCTGCAAGCAGCTACGGTTGCTGTTGCAAAACAATACTAATAATCCAAAAAGTCAGGATAAACAAGTAAACATTGGTTTATTTTTCACATAAACTGCAAAGATAAGGAAGAAATTCAGGAAGGCAAATATTCATGTAAATATGGGAATTTGTGATAGAATGAATCAAGTAGATGACACTACAGTGGGAACTTGATTATAAATGTAGATATAAATTGTCAAGAGATTCTAACAAACACCACCACTATAGCATTGTTCCATCACTGCTTAAGACTCACCCGTACATGAGAAATCATCTACACGGATATATCCTGGGATACAGTCACAGTGATACGATCCGGGCAGGTTAACACACACGGTGTTAGCGTGACAATAATGCATCTTAGCGGCACACTCATCAATATCTGAAGGAGAGAAGAACCAGAAAGAGACCTATCAGTTAAGCACCCCGAAGACTAGTCAAGAGCACAATAATTTTGGAATAAAACAGAAGACAAGGACTCTTTAAAGCAACCAAAATTAGTTTCACATATTGAGAGCAAAACTGAAGTATAAAATTGCATTCACGGGACTGATTCTCAAACAAAAAAAAATTAGAAAAATGTAAGTCAGGACATAACTGCTACCAACCTAAGAAGTAGGGAGGCAAAGTCTTACTTTCACGTTTTCCCTCTTAAAACAGAGAACTCTTCAAAACCCCAAAGCCAACAAGAGTGGTGCCCATGGTTTTGATATGTGCTAATTAATATTTATCACATGTCCACTATCCATAGCATAGTTTTGCCTAGAAAGATCAAGGGAATAGGTACAACTATGCTTGTCTTTCTTACTAAGACATGTTTTACTCTATATGCTGCAAAATGCTGTCACAGAGGGGCTCATTTTGCCCACAACAGACTGCTGATAAGGCAGCTGTATCAGGCATGCCCACAGACATGATGCAAATTACTGTACAGTCACTCAGCAATCCTATGACACATCCCATGGGATGTTATAATGGGATGTTCCAGCACAATTTGCTATTCTTAATGGGGGAGGGGAGGACTCTTTATGTTCCTCTCTCGGGCTTTCCTGATGAGCACTGAATAAACTAGTAATTGGAAGTAAGTAGAAATAGACCCTGGCTATAGTCACTGTTGAAAATTAGATTATATCTATTCTAGTAGTAGAACAGCTAGCTGGCAAAGTGAATAGAGGGTCAGCCCTGGAGTCAGGGGGAACTGAATTCAAATCCAGCCTCACAGACATACTAGCTGTGTGACCCTGGGCAAGTCACTTGACTCTGTTTGCCTCAGTTTTCTCAGCTATAAAATGAGCTGGAGAAGGAAATGGCAAACTACTCTATTATTTTTGTCAAGAAAATGCCAAATGTGGTCATGAAGAGTCAGACATGACAGAAATGACTGAATGATAATAACAACTCTAGGGGTGACTTTGAAAAATCTACACTCTGCAAAGGAGATTGGTTGACTACATACCTTTAAAGATCATCATTGTGACATGCTCTAAAATCCCTAGGTTTGGCTGCTGAGTATTAAAACAGGGAGAGTGTATACTTGGGAAACTCATTCCTTTCTTTCTCTAAAAGGAAGTTGTTGTTTTTTTTAATTTCACAATAAAAACATCATAGGGAACGAAAAAAGAAGGGGTAAAGGAAAATGAAAAGAAAGAAAAGGAAGAGGAAGAAGTAGAGGGGGAGGTAAAGAAGCAATGGCATCAAGTTCGCTTCCAACAAGGCATTCAAAGGGAAACCCACAGTTAGCTAACTTGCCAGATACCTGATTTTCTTCGTGTAACATCCAAACAATGGGGATACATTGTTTTGACCCCTTCATTGAAATAATGGTTGAACAAATTGTTGCGCTATGTGATTGTGATGGGATACTACTGTGCTATAAAAAAATGGACCCTTTGATTTTAGGAACAATGAATAAATTCCACTAAATAATGAAAAACAAAACGAGCAAAATCAAGAGATCATTGTATAAAGGAATAACAATACTATTTTTCAATTGTTTATTTATTTATTTACTTTTAGTTTACAACATTCAGTTCCACAATACAACACTGCTTTAATAATGACTTGAGTGACTAAGTCATTTTGACTATTATAAGTACCCAAGTTAACCCCAAAGGACCTATGAAGGAAGATGCTATTTGTTTCTAGAGGAAGAAATGATAAATAGAAGTGTATAGAGAATGATTTTACACATACACACACACATACACTTGTATCTAATAGTATAAATTTCTATGTTGGGGGAGGAAAAAAAAGAAAAAAATGAAATTTACATGATAACTTTATTATGTATTTAAAAGGAATGGTAAATAGTACATAATAGAAAGTCCCAAAACATTCCTTCAGGCACATAGGTGGGAATTAGATCTTGGTAGTTTCTTGTAATGAGAGAAAAAAAATAATCTGTGGAGTTTCAGGTAAGATTTGAACATCAATCTGAACTTCCTGCTTTTAAATAAAATTCATAAATGACAACAAATATTTAGCTAGTTTTATGAGTCAGTGGAGATAAACACAATTTGCAACCTAATGGTTCACCTTAGGCTGGTGAGCCCTTCCACCCTTAGATGTCTATAAACTGACTTTATTGTCTGCAGACCCTTCAAGTCAAGAAGAGAGAGGTTCATCCCTAGTAGGCTAGTTAACAAATGGTAACTTCTTTGGCCTTGATAAGTCATGAACTAAAGAAAAGTTCTAACTGTGATAATGTGACACATATTTTAAGGTTAATGAAGCCCTTTACATACATTATTTCTTTGAATCCTCATAAAAAGTCCTCTGAGGGAGGTAGTAGATGTCTTATTATGTACTCCTGGCAGATGAGAAAACTGAATCTTAGTGAATTTAGGTGACTTGTCTATAGTCATATATTGGTAAGTATCAGAGATAAGCTCAAGGCATAAGTCTCTTCAATTCCAGCACTGCTTTCATCACAATAGACAGATTTTTTTTTTAAAGCATTCTAATTATATTGCATTTTAAGACCTTTTCTTACAGCAACCCTATGAAGATAGCTTGTGTAAGTATCAATAGTTCAGTCAAAATGTATGAAGTTCTCACTATGTTCCAGGCATTGGACTAAACACTGGGGACAAAAAGAAAAGTAGAAACAGTCCCTGCTGTCCAACCAACATTAAAACAAGAAAGAAGGAACATGGAAAAATTGTTCAAACAAGATAAATACAGTGCAAATGCGAGGGAACCTCAGTGGGTAAGAATCAAAGTTGAAGGAATTCAGTCATTGTACTAATTAAATGGGCAGGGAAAGGACTCTGGCTCAAGTCTGCTATCATCACCCTAATAATGTTTCCACTATCCCATGCCAGTATGACAATACTCTGCCCTGGCCAGATTAGCTCTAATGTGATCTTCAAAGCATAGAGAGGCAGCATGGCTCGGCAGATTGAATGCCAGACTGGAAGTCATGGACATTCTCTGCACTATTTCAGAAGAGTCAAATATTCAGTCAAAGGGTCTCATGCTCTATAAGTATTGATGAAGCTCCCACAGCATTCCAAGCATTATACTGAGCAGTGGGGATACAACAAAAAGCAAAACATAGTCCCCGATCTCAAGGAGTTCACAGTCTAATGGGGGAAACAACATGCAGACCACTGAGTACAAATAAGGTATGTAAAATTCTCCATGGAATTATTATTTTGGGTTTTTTTTTTGGAGGGGGGAAAGTAGGGCAATTGGGGTTAAATGACTTGCCCAAGGTCACTCAGCTAGTAAGAAGTGTCTGAGGCCAGATTTGAACTCAAGTCCTCCTGACTCTAGAGCCAGTACCCTATTTACTATGCCACCTAGCTGCCCCAATGGAGATATTTTAAACAAGTTTCACCGGCACATTTAATAAGATTTCAACTTGAAGATTTCACTTATACTGCTACATTTCAAGACCTACTGAACCTAGCAGTTATTCCTCAGTAACATAATGCCTATTTTGCTCCTGTGAGTCACTCATTCCTGGGAGAGAACTTCCTTTGTGTGAAGCCATGGCACTACAACAGAGAAAGAACTTCACAATCATCTGAATCAATGAATTTCAGAGTTGCGAGGGACAGCAGTAGGCATTTGCCATCTGATCCATATCTGAAAGAAACCCCTTCATTAATAAACCCAAGGAATACTCATCCACTGGGTCAATCAACCACTCTGCCCATTCTATTATCTATTTATTAGGAAAATTACCCAGACACTAAACTTTTAATTTATATCTTGGCTACTACCCTCCACTGGTCCCAGTTCTGCCCTCTAGAACAAAACAGAATATATCTAACCCATTTTCTATATAAAAGCTTTTCACAAACTTAAAGAGAGCCAGCATATTCTAATCCCACATCTTTTTTTTTAGCCTAAATATCACCAGCCCCCATAAGACATGGGCTCACATCTTTCACTGCTTTCATTGTCCTTCTCCGTATAGTCTCCAGCTTATCAATATCCTCACTAAATTGTGGCAGCCAGAACTAAAAGCAATACATCAAGTGTGATCTGACCAGAGCAGAGTATTGAGATACTAGCACCTCCTTATTCCTGGAAACTTATTCTCTATTTCTGTAGTCTGAAATCACGTTAGTTGTTTCATCTGCCATATCACACTACTGTTTCATATTGACCTTGTGTTCCATAAACACCGCCTGCTAGCTTGTTTTTGTTTATTTGGTTTGTTTGTTTTTTTTTTTTTCAGACAAACTGCTGCTTACTCATGGCTTCTCCCTACATTTGCAAAGTGCAGAATGTTTTTTAACAGATATATAAGACTTGAGATCTCAGAACTGTCAAGATCTTTTTGGGTCCTAACCCTTAAGCCTCCTCACTTTATGACTAAGGAAACTGAAGCACCTGGGGTAATGTCTTACCCCATTTCATAAATAAGTAGTAAGGAAAAGAGCTGAGATTTCACTCCAGGTCTTCTGACTACAAAATGCATTCTATTTAGCCTACTTTATTCTGTCTCATTCAGACACCTAAAGATACATCATTTTTAAGAGGAGAAGAACTTCAAGTTCAGGATCAGAAACTTCTGGCACAATGGCCCATCCAACCCTTTAAATGAAACAATAGCAACTTTGCAGAGTGGAGGCATTTTTACGTGATATTTGTTGTCATTCATTTACTCTGATGTTCTTTTTGATGTTACTTGCAGCTCATTAAGGAAAATGAAACCTAGGGCTGGCATGGCACCCAGCAACCTAAAAGATTGACTTGGGACATCCAGGAAAAGAGAGAAACATCAGAATGTCCTCAAATGCTGAACTCTCTCAGTGCTACTCTTTGAGCTAATTGCATAGGTCTACACCTTATTGAGTTGCCTCCTAAACCTTAAGTTAAAGCCCTTTCACATAGTTATTGACTCCTGAAAGAGCTTCCCAATGGACCAAATGGCCAGGATGATATCTGGTGTTCTTGGTTCATGGCTTCATATTTGTAAATCTTATTTTACTATGTACAACAAAATCCCATCCTTTCATCTCAAATACTCTGACTCCAGCATGAAAAAATAAGCTCTATTCCTACCCACTAGACCCTTTGCCCTAGATAGAGTCAGATAGGGTTGAAGAGGATAGGACATGAGATCAAGTTTGCAGGTTATTATTTTAAAAGAATGTCAAAGCTAAGATAAAATGATTTCCATTCAGTAGGGGCATAGGGTCCTCATAAACCCAAGGAAAGGAAAGCATTGTATAACTTTATGTAGGGGATAGGAAGAGTGCCAGGTTTCTTACAGTAAATTCATTACTGTACCCCTTCACAAAGGGCAAGAGAATAAAGTTGGGTTTTATTGATAAAGTTGCATAGCCATAATACAAACTCCCCCTGACTCTTCCCTGGATTTTAGACAACAGGTTCTACACCCAGTGTCAGTTGATTTCCATCCCCCTCCCCAAGGGGTGCAAGGAAAGATTTTGAGGAGTGTATGAACTTCAATGGGAAACAAGTACATCTTAATTTTCAATGACCTCTAAGAGAACTTGGCATCTCTTTCAATTATTTGAAAACATCATTCTGAGAAAGGGTTCATAGGCATCACCAGATGCCAAAGAGGGCCATGACAGAATAAAAGATCAACGACCCCTTCTCCAGACCATTCCACAATGCCTGGAACTGAAGAAAGATGGGTTGGCTCTGGATGATCACGTCAAGTCAATTAACCTTTCTAGGCCTCCATTTCTTCATCTATAAAATGAAGGGGATGAAATAAATGACTTTGAAGGTCCCTTGTGACTTGAAATCTATATTTCTTTGACTCATTTAAAAATGAAGAACCCTTTCAGGCTTGCCTCAGAAAAGGTTTAATCTTTAGCTAGTTGGCAGCAGCTGCCAGCAAGGTTATCAACATGGATGGCCACTTCTGGACTGTGTACACTTGACAACTCATAATAACCAGGCTGAATCCATAGGCTCATTTCCCTCAGGCCATCAGACAGCTGTTCAAAGGCCTCGGCCTGGCCAGATTTGAAGGAGTGACTCATCTGTAACAAGCTTATTTGATTCTGAACCATGTAAGCCATCTCCTTGTTATGTGGGATTTTGAGGCCCTTGGAAAAATACATATATTTTCAAAAAGCAGATGTGGGGAAGGACGAGAAACTCCAGGGAGAATTTGCTACATTTGTTTATCCAATCAGTAGCCCTCTAAGTCACCTGGGACACCATGGAGGCACATCAGTGCTACACTGCTGACTGCCCCTTTTTAATAGGCTTTCCAGTTGGTGGCTTTAGCCATTCTGTTTCTTGCATAACTAACTATTTACTGGCATAGATCCAGGCAGAAGAGTGCCTCCAAATAAAGCATATATATATCTGACTAATATATCAGAAAATTAGCCTGACACAATTCCTCTTTGCACAGTTTCATCACTCGTCTATCAGAGATAATAACCAAAGCATGGAGAACCAGGAGGGGATGGGGACAAAGTTGGCAATGGGGGACCTTGGGATAAGTAGAAGGAAGACAGTGACGAACTGGCAATAAATTCAACTTCTAAATGGGTATGTCATTAACTGGGCAATTGCTAAAAATTAATATAAATTATCCTAAAAGTTGTTGTTGAAATTTTCTGCCCTGCAAATAGTTTCAATAAAATTTTTGAGAGAGCTCCAGAATTATACTGGATTATTATATTAAGAATCACAATAGAATTAGCAGCTTAAATTGGAGGATTTCTTGACAAGAAAATCTTGAGAACAACTTTCAGCAACTGAGATATTAAAAAAAACCTATGACCCAAATAATATTGTCAACCTATAGGTCACCTAGGGGAAAGTCAAAATGGATGTTGGAATTTTCATGAATGAGAAAACTAAGGCTTGGAGAAAAAACGTGAGTTGATAAGATTTAAAGAAGAAAACTACCCACAGTGGGAAAATGGAAGATGGGGTTTATATCCCTAGATTCTTCTCAATAATGATGCCCTTCTATTCTGAACATTGGGACTTTCCAAAATGGTGGCATTTCCTTTCCTAAAAGTAACGTATAAAAATTAAGGTACTTATTCAAGACATATCAGAAAAAATCTTGTGTTTTAGTTTTAGTCTACTCTGGGCAGATGGATCTAACTAGCCTTTAAAGTCCCAGTAAATGCTCAAAATTTTTGTTCCACTCATCCATCCCTGTCTTGTGGGTTATCCCCTCCCCTCTCCATATATTGATGTG
This sequence comes from Pseudochirops corinnae, assembly GCA_028646515.1. Taxonomy (NCBI): domain Eukaryota; kingdom Metazoa; phylum Chordata; class Mammalia; order Diprotodontia; family Pseudocheiridae; genus Pseudochirops; species Pseudochirops corinnae. Next base: position 162,459,997 of record CM053592.1, read on the forward strand.
GAATGATACCCCCAAGACTGTTAGATCCATATCCAAGGAAGAAGAATTTCATCCAAAATTCAGAAAGGATAACTAGATCCTCAGCAAAAAGATTATCTCTCCTTGAATACCTAAGGTATAGGGAGTGGCCCAGTTATAAAGTTATAAAGGGAACTCCAAAATGGTGGTTAAAAAAAACAAAACACCCTCTAACAATGTGGATTGGCACCTTCTCTGCAGTTTAGAGTATTAAAGAGTTGTCTAGAGCACTAAGGTTAAGTAATGTACCTAGTGTCATAGTGTCAAAATTTGGAGAACCTATCTGAGATGGGACTTAAACTTAGATGGGGTTCCCTCCCCATCTAGATCTGAGGCAAATCCCCTATCCATTATGCCATAATGTCTCTCACGTCCAAAAAAAAAAGACATCCAACTTAAAGAAATTTCCAGCAGCATACAGGAGTAGTTTTTACAGTATTCCTGTGGCCACTCTACCAGCTATTAGGCAGCATAACCCTAGACAAGTCACTTAAGATCTCTAAACCTATAGAAGAAATAGTCCTACGTGATTTAATGGAAGTGGGGAAGTGGGGAAGAATGCTCCCTGCTTATGTCTGTCTTATCAATTCCCAAAATATGGCAGGGATGTTATATGGTTGGGAATTTTGTAGAACTACAATCTTAGAAGGATTCAAGTTTCAGCAGATTCCAAAGGCTATGGGTGACGTAAGTAGGCAATGTTGTAGTAATCAATACCAACTAGAATAGGAAACATGCTATAAAAGATATCATTTGTCTTAAGCAAATAAGTGGTCATACAGAAAAAATGGAGAATAACAGACAATCCAAGTATAGAATTGGTATCCAGAATTACATATATATATATATCAAATAATATTACATATATATATATATATATATATAAAATAATCCAGATTCTCTAGGAAAGATTTATGGAAGGACACAGATGGAATTCAAGCAAGATGAATTGTGACTCATACTACTAGAGAGAGTACCCACATCATACTCATCAATGAAATCACCAATCTATTAAAATAAGCAACTTTTCTTAATTTTGCCCTCGAATACTATAATAGCAACAGTCTTATGATGACAGGATCTTGGATTTAGAGCTGGCAGCAACCTTCATGATCATCTTATCCAATAGTCCCATTTTACAGGTAAGGACAACGAGGTTCAGGTAAGTCAAGTGACTTTGTCCAACGTAGTAGAATTTCAGTTCAACAGCAATGAATTTCAAAGCACATTTCAATGCCCATCAAAACTTGCTGCAATATGTTTATATGTATACATACTTTGGCCTGAAGACCTTTTAAGGAAGGAGAACTCATGGTCTCTCAAGACGGTCCACTCTATTTTGGAACAGTTATAACAATTAGGAACTTTTTCTTCTTATTCTTCCTGAAATCAAGTCTAATTTTGCTTTTTTGTACTTTCAACCTATTGTTTTTCATTCTAATTTATTAGGCAAAACAAGTTTGATCTTTCTTCCACATGACAGCCATGCAAATACTTAAACACATCTCTTATATACCCCTGAGTCTTCTCCAACTCCATCAACTGACTTCTTGTATGACATTCACAATACTGGCTATCTTTACAATATACTATCCAGCTTATCTCATATAGGCAGAGACAGGATTTGAACTCAGATCCCTGGACACCCCATCCAGCAGTCTTCCCACTACACCAAGTGCCTCCAAATATACTGATTCATTTGGCACTTTTAGGATCAGTGGTATTCCAGGGATCTTCTCTAGCTGGGCCATTTAAAAATCTTGAGTCCAAAGCTCCCTCCAATAGGTGTCTCTATCATGTTTCTATTCCCAAAAAAAGCCATAAGCCTAGAGATAGTACTTTTAAAAAGTAAGCCAAATATATTCAATGAATCTCAATATGTATCTTCAGGCAAACACTGACCATCATGAGTAGAGTGAGAAAACGCTGATGTGAGCAGGGGCCAGTGTCTGGAACACACTGACTTTTCTGTCCATGTCTGATTTTTCCGCACTATCCAGACTCCATTTTTTTCTGTCTCACACTCATTATCATCCAATGGCATTTTCTCCCATATGGCCTCCTCCTGTAATATAGCCTATCTTTGTGCCCTATATTGCTTCTCTGACCTTTATAAATCAAATTCTCACATTTGATCATTTTAGGACTTAAGTGCCCCCAGAAACAAATTGGGCCAAGATACCCATTGCTGGCAGGAATCCAAAAGCACAGGTGGAGTCTGACTCAATTCATTTAGTACTTCAGAAAGACCCATGTAAGATTAAGCACCTGATGAGAAAAAAGGCTTTGGGTTTTTTTATTTAATGTTGTTAGAGATTCATCTATAAAGCACCCAGCCGCATGTATCATCTCAGGCACAATAGAGCTCAAATGGTGATTCATTCAGAGAGACTTTTTGTTGCATTTCAAATATTCAAGCTCATCTTCCAGTGGTCTTTGGAGATGATAAAATATATATGATTTATGTTTCTCTCCTGGTTGTTGAAGTCGTTTGTTTTCCTTTTTAAAAAGCATACTTATGGGTTTTGAAATAAAACCTGACATGGCATAATAATATTTCACACATAACTAAGCGACATGGGTAACATGGTTCTTAGCACCAACAAACACATGGGTGGCGAGGGAGAGGGATTCAGAAATGAGCATCATTCATTATACTATAGGGCATGGAATGGCTAGAGGTCAGAAGAACTCCCTTCAGAGACAGTTAATGAGCTGATCAGACATGGCATGCCATAGTGAATACAGGACCTGCCTCAGACTCAAGAAGACCTGGTTTCACACCCTCCCTCTAATACATCCTTAAGGTAGAATACTGGGCAAATCACTTAAAGATCACAGGGCGTCAGGCAACTGTTTGATTCTATAAGTCATTGGAAAATTGCTTGTCTATATTGTTGGATGGATTTTCCTACACTGATAAAATTATAGGTATGTAGAAGAGGAGAAGGAGGAAGAGAAGGAGGAGGGAGAAGAAGAGGAAGAGAGAGGAAGAAGAGAAGGAAGAGGAGAAGGAGGAAGAGAAGGAGGAGGGAGAAGAAGAGGAAGAGAGAGGAAGAAGAGAAGGAAGAGGAAAAGGAGGAAGAGAAGGAGGAGGGAGAAGAAGAGGAAGAGAGAGGAAGAAGAGGAGAAGGAAGAGGAGAGGAGGAAGAGAAAGGGGAGGAAGAGGAGGAGGAGGTGGAATTTTTTTTTACCCTGAATTTTCAAAGATCTTAGGGGAGACTTCAAATGATCTAATTCCAATCCTACACATTTGAGGTAGGCAGAGTACTATGCACATTTCAAAGGTGAGACTACCCAAACCCAGAAACTTTCATGATCATAAGATTATAGATTTAGAGCTAAAAGAGACTCCAGAGGTAACTGAGTTCAATCCCACTCACTTTATAGGTGAGGAAACAGACCCAGGAAGGCTGTGACTTGCCCAAAGTCACACAGGTTGCATAGAAGGTGGAATGTGGGTCTTGTATCAAGGACCTCTGATTCCAGAGCCAGTATTCTTTCTACTACTTCATATCACCATCCCTATGAGAGGACTAAAGGCTATACCAGAAGCAAAATAATCTCTAAAAAATCTTTATTCTTCCAAACAGAAGCATATAAAAGAAAAGAGAACAATTTTTACAGGACCAAGCTTTCCCTGTCTTCCCATATACCTACTGCCTGCGGAGGCTAATGGGACTTGTCTGCTCATAATAAAAGGTAGACTTTGTTCCCCAGGCTCTAAATTGGCTCCTGTTGCGTTGACCTTTATCACTCTAATGGGAGCCTTTTGCAGATTCTCTTTCTACCTGTTCATTACTACAGTTCCTGGAAAATATTTATGAAAACTGACCCATGTTTTTGCACTGTCCCTCGATAGCTGTGTCAAAAAGACTTGGCATCATAACCTGGCAGAATCTGGAATCTAGAAGCAGGCTCTTTATTCATATGACAAAGCAGACTTGGGCAAGTCCTTAATGGAATGGGGAGGGGACAACTTTCAAAGGAACTTTTCAAAGGTTCAAAGGAACTTTTAACTTCTCAGAGACTGGAAAGTGAGAAAGTGAATACACTAACAATATATACAATACCTTGCACATCTATACAGTTATCCCATCCACATCGCAACTTTTCCATTCCAGGTTTCAATATATTACAGGGTGACATAATAAAGTAAATGGGAATATTGGAGGAGTTTTGTAAAAGCCACAGATGACGCATGAAGACCATCAGATGACACAGAGAGTACCACCAAATACTTAACCTAACAATAAGATACTGTAAACACTCCATAAAAAAGAAAAAAAAAACTATTCAGACTTTTTCTCTGGGAAGGAGAGGTTAAAAAATTTCATGAGTATTTTCCAGATCAGGGTGGGGGCACTGTGCTCCTAGCTTGCTTTCAAAATATTTCTATAGCCCAGACAAAGAGGGCATTATTTCTACTTGGTAGATTAAGAAAGTGAGAATCTACTTCTCTTCTGTTAAGCTTTTCAGCTCATAGAACCCAAAATTATCTTTCAGGCCTTGTTTTCCATTACTTCCCTTCCCACACAGAGTAATTCAACTCTTCCCAAAGCCTACCTTTTGAAAGGGCCAGGAGCTGACCTTTCCAGGAACTCTCTGCTCTTGGTTTCTATACCAGGGAACATCAGGCCCTCCGAGGATAAGCTGATTACCTGACATCTCATCATTAAGCTGATGGCCTCTATTTTGGGACTCACCATCTTAATTCCCTCAGTTTCCTCTCCTCTTTGACACCCAAAGCCTTACTCTCTTCATGTGATCCATGAGGAAAGGGAGGTTAGGAGAGGGTCAGTCTCTGGCTCAAGGTCAGGGGCAGGATTCAAACCTAGACCTTCCTGGTACCACGCTGAGTATTTTAGTCTGCACTCTGCCCTCTGTTTCTCTATTTTATTTCTTTCTGAAGCATAACGTCTTAGTAGGCTAATTGCCACATACCACCTACGTGTTCTTTGGCAAGTGCTAATTTCCCAGCTATCTTATAATGACAAGAGTGAGTCTTACACATTAAAATTGTCCCACGTGCCTAAATGTTATGGCACCATGAGCTGCCGAGTGAAAATAATGCGATTTTCTTGTATAATAATGATGGCTAACATTTATATAGCATTACTATGTGCTGGGCACTGTGCTAATTACTTCACTTGATCTTCACAAGAACCCTGGGAGGTGAGTGTTATAATTATCCCCACTTTACAGATGAGAAAACTGAGGTCAACAAAGGTTAAGTGACTTATCCAGGGTCAAACAGCTTGGAGGTATCTAATACCAGACTGGAACTCAGGTCTTCCTTACTCCAGGAATGGTAGTCTATTCACTGTGCCATCTAGCTACCCCATCTTGTGTCACTCAGGATATCCGATGTCATGAAAATATATTGGTTGCCAAAACAAACCTGAAGACTGAAAATGAAAGTGATCCTCTAGTCCTTTAATGAATTGTAAAATCACTCTCTTCTTCATCAGCTTTAACTATGTCACTTTATGGTTGTCAGGATTGGAAATACATATAAAATGATTTTTCCCATATTGGACTCAGTTTTGGAATCAAGCACCGCCATGAGCCTATTTCTCTCTTTGTATGATTTAGGTTTCAACTGCACTAATTTTTATCCTAAACTGAAAAAATATTATAGAAGTCCACTCTAAGCTTTTCCTACAAGCCCAAAATTTCTGAATACAGTTATGAAGCCCTTTTCAGTAATGTGGCAAATACATATATACCAAAGCAGTTCCAATTCAACATCAGGTCCAGGAAGAATCTCATTCCACCAGAATCTGTCCCAGAAACTGAAAGGGAACTTGAATTCTTCTGTGCTGCTGACACCAAGAAAAATGTGGGCTGGTCCCTAAATGGACTTTTCCTTACATTAATACTTACTTAGCCATTAAGAAGAAAACTCAATAGAAACCCAAAGACAGGAGCTCTAGCAGGTCCCTCTTCCCCCAAGTCTCTTCTTGGAAGAAAAACTGTTAAAATAAGACACTGTCTTCAGATTTTGATAGTCCGTTTTTATCACTTTGATGGCAACACAGGCAGTTAAGCTCTGAGCTCACAGAGATAAAGAGGAATCAGTTTTCAGAGTTCATCATTGGGCCCAGAATGGCAATGAATGTGTCCATTCCCCTTATTCCTTCCTGACTATTTCAACTACTCCCTTCTCAAAACAAAACAATAACAAAGGAAAATCTTTAAACAACCCTTCCACTATCACATATTAATAAAATACCAACTTTCTGTAGTCTTGGGTCAAATTTTTATGCTACTCACCCCCAGATCTAGCAATCAAAGTACCCCAGTTTTCAACTTTTAATTGTAATGATTCAGTGTCAGATTTGGATCAAATTCACTGTTGCCTCAAATTACCCAGTGGTTAGATATTGGGATCTGAATTAAATAAACAAACAGAATTCTATGGACCTCAGAGTATGTAGTTAATGAAGACAATCTGAGGTCTAGAAAATCATTCTGTAACATAGACAACTGCTAATAGGATCAATACTGGAGCAGCTGGAGTTAGGCAGTAATAGGGATTTTGGTTCAAGTATGCTCTAGGAAGAAATCTGTTGTGATGAAATAGTCGTCTTGAACAGGAATTGATACTGTTCCCCATTCCAATTAATTTCATGCACAATAAACTGGTATATCCTAATATTACTCACTAATGTGTGGCCTATGGTCCTTGGAAACCATTTCTTTTGAAAATGTATTTCAGTAAAAAGAATATATTGCCACAATCATGAGGGTAGGGCAATTGATCTAGGAGGAGGATGGTAACATCTGCTACCAATAACCATGACAAGGGCATCAGCCCTGAAGCTCTCCTCTCCTCCACGTCCTCCCCAGTTGCCAGTAAACAACCTATGTGAAGTAGGGTAACCCAGTCTTCTGGGTTGGAAGTATGAAATTGGTTTTCATGACACAGAGGTGATTGTTGTGAAGGTAGAAAGGCAAAGAGACTTTTGGGTGGCAAAGCGTTGCAGCTCTCGGGATTCAGGTTAGGCATGTGGCTTTCTCTACATATATGTATTTGTGGTCCTTTCTGTCCTTCTAGGAAGAGTCTCATATGGTGGGTCTCACATGGTGCAAGCTGCCAGAGTTCTTAACATACTGCATACATCAAGGACTTGAGCACTTCTGACACTAAATCACAAGGTCAGGAATGGCTTCATCCTTAATGATACCTTCTCAGGTACTGTATCTTTTCTAGAACCAGCCAGTGTTAGAGAAAATGGGACCAGGATAGATGCCTTTACCAAAAATCAGACTGTACACCTGACCACCTTCATTAGATTAGCAGTCCAGGATAAAGGAATAAAACTCTAACCAAGGATTTCCAGGACAAAAAAAGAAAATAATAATAGTAACAATAGTCACATCCTATTTTAAGATTTACAAAATACTTTATATGTTATATCATTTGATATTAACAGCAACTTTGTAAAGTGGGTGGCATTATTGTACCCATTTTATAGCTGATAGAGGTGAAACCACTTGCCCAAGTTTACATAGCTAGTAAGTATGTGTGGCAGGATTCAAAGCCAGGTCTTCCTGACTGAGTCTAGCTCTCTCCCTTGCTGATGAAAAGACAGCTAGGGATCCTGCTTCTGCTCTGAACAGTGTGCTCTCGAGGCACTGTGGTCAGTAAAAGTAAGGACAAGCACCTTTCAATCTAGTTAAGGGGAACAGAATCTCACCCCTAAAAATTCACAAGACACATAAGGCAATATGTGCTAAGTGTAGAATGAAAAGAGTAGCAGTCTTCTCAAAGATGAAGGAGATCAATGTTTACTCTGGGAAAATTCAAGAATAAAAAGTATGGGGGTTAGGAGAACAAGGAACAGGTCATAGGAATCCAGGCAGGTATCAAGTGAGTGTCTCACGATCTGAAGTACAAGTACACTTGAGAGAAAAGAAAATCAGTGTGGATTCTATATTTATATCTATAAACAGTGTGGAAGAGTCAGATATGACCATCTATTAGCCACAGGTAGCTTCAGAAGAGGAGACTTGTTGACCTTGTCAGAGTCACTGGCAATAGCTACCACTATACATCTCTTGTCTGTTTCACCTGATTCTGGTAACAATGAGCAAGAGGAAGGAGAAAGAGGTTTTTAACTCCTCAAGGCCATCCTCATCTTCCAAGTAATGGATTAACATTAGAATGCCATGGGTACACCCTTTCCGGCTGAGCACTGATGTGCAATTTCAAAAATGGCAAGTTGGTTCAGTGGAAGGCTTGCTAAGTTTGGCGTCAGAGAACCTGGGTTTGGATGATAGCTCTACCACTGTGTGACCTTGAAAAAGTGACTTAACCCTGTGCCTCAGTTTACCCATCTGTAAATGAGCAGCTTGAATTAGATGATCTTTAAGTTTCCTTTGATCTCTGTTTATACAATCCTATGATTTCTACTGTTTTAGACATAGCCCCTCCTTGAGAGGTACCTGACCAAGCTGTGTGGCATAGTAAAAAGAAGACTGGATTTGGTTCAAATCCCACTCAATCCTATATAGGACTTTGGGCCTCAGTTTCCTCTTTTGTAAAATGATGGAGTTTACCTAGATGACCTCTAAAGGCTCCTCCAGATTGAAAACAATCCAGCTTTGGGAAAATCTATGAAGTCCATTGGAGTAACAACTTGCCTGAGCCCCAGCTCTAACATAAAGAAATGGATCATCATTTGGATGTTCCTTTCACTTCAGGGAAATTTCCTTGACCTTAGAAGAAAACCTATTGTCCGCATGATGATATGCATTAACAAAACTCATACTGAGAGTTCAGCTATCTCTGCCTCAATATCACTTTGTCTCTGTCTTTGTGTATGCCTCACATCTTGTATGGACGGCTCAAATGAACAATGAGTTGAGAATAAAAGTGCACAGAAGGATGGGAAAGGTTGTCTTTGGGAAACTGTCAAGTTCTTTTAATGACTCTCCAAACTGCTCCATGAAACAAAGCCCATCATTTTTTTAATAATAGTATTTTTTTAACTTTTGTGTTACCATTGCAAGATAAGGAAGATTAGTAATGGAAGAATTAAAAATGAATATCACCCAGAAGCCAATGGAAAGGCGCGAAGTGAGTGCAAGCAGTTCTCAAAGCATTAAAGATAGGGGAATGCAAAAGAGAAGAATAATGAGATCATCTAAGAAATAGATGAGTGAAAAAGAATATGGGCTACTCACATACTGAGAGCAAGGGATAACCCATGGATAGCCTTCGTGCTTCAGCAAAGTCCTTAAAAGGTCGTGAGAACACAGGGAAAGCCCCCAGCCCATAGAGTAGATCTCCTATGAAAAGGCTTATGGAGAGATGTGTTCAAGATTTGCTCAGGAGGGGCCATCATGGAGAGGCTGCATCTGTATCCCTCACTAGAGGTTACACTTAAAACAATGAGATCATGGATCCACTAGAGAAGTATTTTTCTTTTCTTTCTGGAGTCTGAATTTGGACCTTCAAATTGTGACTCAGCTGAGACAGCTGAGAACTCTTCACAATCCATTTTGCTCCCACAATGCAGACCTCCCCATCCAGAAATGTCAGGGACATGACTATTCTATTACCCAAATGAGACTTGCTTTACCACCACCTTCAATGAGCTGACACTCTTTCTAAACATGATAATACATCTATTCATTATTTTTTAAGTCTCTGCCTGATAAAACACTATGGGAGACATACTTGTAACAAGTAATTAAAAAGTGTCTTTTAAAAGAAAAAGAAAGAAAGGACCTTGTAAACTGAGGTTCTTACAATAAATGTTTTCCTAACCTAAAGTACCCGTCTACAACAAGCTTGATGGATTGATAAATAATTTAATGGAAAACAGTCGCAGTGTGAAAAAATGCTATTCCCTTGGCTGGAGGTGGAGGGGAAGTTGAAAAGGGACAAGAGACACTGTTCACTGCTCTTAGGAAGAATCACAACACATGAATAGGATGATTCTGTTGGTTACCAAAAAAAGTTATTTTAAAAATACACAGATGGAATGTGTAGTCACTGCTTAGCAAATGTATATTTAAAAAGAAACACTGAGGGACTGAGTCTGTGGGGCAGCCTGAAGAATCAAAAGCATTTCAGAACAGATTTCAAATGGATAGTAGTTATTTGGACAGTAAGTTCATGCACACAAATGTGCTCACACTTGTACGTGCACACATACACATACAAACATACATTCATGTCCTAATGCTCCTGAGAAAATGCATTATTTATTTAACAAAGAACTTCAGATCTTTAATGCAGAGCAAGCAACATCAAGATTCCCTCCAGAGTTTAACTGGTTTTGATGACACTCTTTAGCTTTCAGATGGTCAGAATAAGGTGGAAGTTGCTATGGCTCATATGGATGTCTTCAGGCTCCAAACTGTTGATTCGACCCTGTTCTCAGAACTATTCTAGCATCCCAATCTTGGATGATTTTCCTATTCTCTCAATTTGGCATTTTGTCTGCTAAGGCATTAGGCAAGCCTTCACAGAGAGGTCAGAAGAAGTGGTCCAAGGATATTCTCAAGGTCTCTCTGAAGAACATTAGTAGTAATTATGAGATGTGGGAGATGCTGGGAAAGGACCATCCAGTATGGCGTGCCCACATCAAAGAAGGTGCTGTGTTCTATGAGCAAAGCAGAATCACAGTGACATCTCATCCCAGATGCTCAGACTATTTGTGTCTGACTTATATTGGACTGTTCAGCCACAGTTAAATAACAGTGTACCTTGGCCCCAACGTAGTGAGACCATTGGTCTTCTTTGGTCCTCTTCCAGCATGAAGGATGAACAACAACAGCTGGCTAGCTGTCCCCTGATGCCTGGAATGAACTCCCTCCTGATCACTCACTACTGGAATTTGTAGCTTAATTCAAGACTAGGCTCATGAGTTATCTTTGATAGGAAGGCTATCCTTATCCCCTAACTTGTTGGTATCCTTTCCTCTTTCAATGCTCATGCTTATACTATTGCTGCTGCTTCTGCTGCTACTAAAAACATTTTAGAGCCCTTTAAATTCCATTGCATATGATATCTCATTTTATGCTTAAAATAACCCTGTGAAATAGGTATAATTATTGTCTCCACTTTAAAAATGAGGAAGACAGAGATTGCCTTCCTCTAGGATGGAGATGTCTCTATATTCAGCCTGACTTTGCAAAGATCTGGATGACTTTATTAAATGGGCAATTGGTAATCATCTAAGGAAGGAATCAGTGATTACTAAGAACCATGGAGTCATCAAAAATATATCATGCAAGAATTGATGGTGTCTGAATCCAGGCTGAATGCTTATCACATAAGGGAGGGGAAAGGGAAGAGAGGGGATGGCTTGGAAATCAAAACTTAAAAAAATAAAGAATGTTCAAAATTGGTTTACATGTACTTGGGGGGAAATAAAATATTATTGAAAAAATATATTATGCCAAACAAACTTCATTTTCCTATTTGACTGAATTGCTAAACCGGTAATTTGGAGAATAGTAAAGCTTACCTAGATTTCACCAAAACATTTAACAGAGTTATTAACAACATTTAACAAAGAGTATACTTTGAAGGTGGTAGAAGTAGCCTTGGATTCAGACATGGCTAGATGAGAAAACCCAAAGGGGAGCCATTGATGGTTTAATGACAACTTGAAAGAAGGTCTTTAATAGAATCCTCTAAGGCAGCGGTTCTCAACCTGTGGGTCACGACCCCTTTAGGGGTCACCTAAGACCATTGGAAAACACATATTTCTGATGGTCTTAGGAACCGAGACACCGCTCCTCTATCCGTTCTCCAGGCGGGTCCGCCCACATGCAGATGCGCCCACATACGAGTATTAAAGGGCTGAGGCATTAGGAAGGTTGAGAACCATTCCTCTAAGGTATTTCATTTGGCCTTATACAATTCAACATTTGTATCAATGAGCTGAATAAAAACATAGATGATACACCTCTTTGCAAATGATTTCAAAATAAGAGACATAGATTAAGAATAATGTTGCTAATAGCGTGCCCCATGCCCACGATAACTTACGGTCTGCAAAATGCTTTAAGCACATCATTTGGGGCTTTTATTACCCCTATTTTACCAAGGAGGAAACTAAGTCAGACAGGAGTAAAGTGGTATATCCAGGCTCACATAAGTGGCTGAGGCAGGGTTCAAAATCAGGACTTCCTGACTCTAAATCTAGTCCTCTCTATAAAATGGCTCCTAGCTGCAATAAAGATCCCAAAGGATCATATTGGGCTAAGATGTAGAACTGAACCTAAAAAGACAGAATTTAATAGAGATAAGTAAAAAATGTCCCACTTGGTTTCAAAAATTAACATTCCAAGCACCTAGTTAGATAGAAGTTTGCTTAAAAAAGATCCGGAGGTTTGAGTAGACTGCAAGCTATGCATGGATCAATTCATGAAAGAGGTAAAAGGAACAATAACAGTGTAACGCAATGTCGGGTTGTATTACAAGACGTGGAGCTCCCAGGAATAAGCAGGTGATAGTGTCATTAGAAACTGCTGTGGTCGGCTCAAACCCAGATCATCGTGTTAAGATGAATAGCAGCAGATTTTTGAAAGGTTAGCAACTAGCCAGAGAGGATCCAGAGGAGGGCAATAAGGATGGGGGAGGAACCTGAGACTATGGCATATGAGAATGAGTTGAAGGAACTGAGGAAATATAAAATGAGAAGACTGAATTAGGTGGCCTCTGAGGTCTTTTATAACTCTGCATCTGGGATCTCATATCTAGCCTGAAAATTTCCCCCAAAAAAGAAAAAAAGGGACTTAGTGGGAAGATAATGCCTGGTGTATAAAAAAAAGAATTAGACTTTCTCTTCCATCTCCAAAGGGAAGAACTAGTAATGATAGGCGATGGTTGCAAAGAGTCAAAATAAGGTTGAGTATAAGAAAATAAATGTTGTTATTGGTCCCAAGTTCACAGCAATTGCAAAGTAGAATGGGCCGCCATGAGAGGCAGAGGGTTCCCCTTCAACAGAAGTGTTCAAGTAAAAAAAATGGATAAGCACTGGGCTAATTGGTCACAGAATAGATTTATGAGAAAGGAGGTTAACTGGCCACCAAAAAAATCCCTAGGATTTGCTGTTCTTCCCAATTTAGGAAAAGAGGAAAGTGAAGAAAGATCAACCAATGGACAGGAGGGCAGTGGTTTTTCATGGCAAGAGTTTGGGATTCTTGAAAAGGCTAAGCAGAAGGAGGACTTATTCTAGAGGACAGAGGGAGGAAAAGGCTTTGTGGACAAATAAATACAAAGCTCTATTAAGGTTTCATTTGATTGAATGTATCAAATTACAAATAGACTTTAGAAATGGTACAGGAGAAATCAGCCTTCTCATAGCATATGTTTCCATGAAGTGGACCCAAAGGAACAGACTTGACATCATTTCAGAGGTCTAATAAGGACCATAATTTATAGGGGAAGCTATGAGAATATAAACCAGATTTATTATTATAGACCTTAATTGCATAATTAAATGTAAAACTACAATGCCCTTTAGATCCTTTGTTCCAAGACGGCTACAAAGGCTTGATTTTTGTTGCATTCATTAGTGCACTTTTTTAAAAATTTTGTCTTGTTTTGACTGTGCGTAGTGTTCTAAGTTGACTTCTTGGGATGTTTGTCAATAACTTTCACATTGTTATTTGGTACCATGATGTCTAATTACAGGTTCCAGAACTATTTGCAGGTGCAAAATTCCAAACCCAGAAGAAAGAATGCAACAAACCTTGGTAAGGGGTTGGCTGACTACAAAAGACTTTGGAATTTGTAGCTCTTTATAGTTTGGGAAGAAAGGAAATTGATGTACAATCAGCCCTCTAATGGGAGGGTGGAGATCTTTCATACATGGGTTATGGCAGGAGTTTGTAGACTAGAAGAGAATGAGGAGGGAAGAAGAGAAAAGTAAGGGCTGTTTTGTGACAGCAGGGTGACTGGGGTGAAGACTTCAGCAATTCCCTTCCTTTTTCAGAGCATGAGAAGTGATTGCAATGTGGACAAATGAAGAGGCATGTGACTAGGTGGATTTGGTTTTTTGTTTGTTTTAAATTGGGAGAGGGGATGAGATTGCTCCATAGCAGGAATGATGAGAGAAAACCAAATATGAAAAATCTGCATTTCCTACTGTAAGCCTCACTCATTCCACTTAGTTGTGTTTTTGAAAAACTCTGGTAAAAAAAACTACATTGATCATATTTAATATGATTTCTCATAAGTCCTGATCCTGTCCTTCCATAGCCTGTATTGGAGAAGGCATGGGAAATCTCTGATCTCAGCACAGAGCTGACAGTTCAAACCCTAGAACGGCTTTTGAGAGTCTTACTTGGTAACTGGGGGCTTAGGCAGAAGTCATTTCTATGATTCCAAATGCAGAATTATTGTGAATTTTATAAATCTGCTCCAGTGATAGCAGCTTAAAAGCAATTGGATATTATATGTATATGTCTTGGACTGGATTGCCTCTGATGTCCCTTCTAACTATAAAATCCCGTCATTTTCTAATTACCTCTTTCAATTCAGACTGTAACTCCTTCACCACTTAACAGATGACTTCATTGTTACACATCACCTGGTGACACTTATGAGCCTCTCTGAACTTGGCCAAGCTGGTTCTTGGATGAGAGTCAAACAGGCCATCGCTGGACCTTGACTGGAAGAATTCCCAACTAGTATAACTTTCCTGAATTAATAATGTACTGGTGTAACCTTCAAACACTCAAGATCACCTCCATCTCCCAATGAAGCAATAAATCAGAAAGACAGCAAAAGGAGCACTATGTAATCAACTGGGAATCAAGACACTTGGGTGCTAGTGAATGCAATTCAACAAGTATTTTTTAAGGACCTATGGTGTGCTCAACACAGAGGGCTTTTGTTTTACATGATTAGGACATTACCTCCTTGGTCTAGGGAACTCCCAGTGAGAAAAGGAAAATTATCTACAACTTATATCTCAGATAATTATCTGGGGTCACTGAGAGTTTAAGTGACTTACCTAGGGTCACAAAGCCAGTATATCAAAGGGATCACTTGAATCCAGGTCTTACTGATTCCAGGAAAGCCAGTTACCCAGTGCCCTACACCGCCCCAAACTTGGCACTGGAGATACAGCAGAGGAAAAATAGACTCTTCCCTGAAGGAACTTAGATTTGTTTTGTTTTGTTTTGCTTTGTTTTTGTGATGTACAACATGTACACAAATGAGCATAATATAAGACAATTTGCCTCAGGAGAGAACACTAGATACCTATGGGACCCCTAGTGCTGGCTCTGTCACTTGCTGGATGTGTGACCCTAGATAAGTGATTTCACTTTCATGTATCACATTCATAATATAAGAAGGTCAGATCAGATGATCTCTACTGTCTCACTCATCTTTGGGGACCTACTGGTTTATAGAAGAAATTCCTTGTATCAGACCTTTATAATATGAAGCAGTTACTTTTTAGGAAACATTGGTAGACTCATTCAATCCACAGGAATAACTCATGACATTGGCGTTCCTTTTATCAAAACTAGATCCACTGGGGTGTCTATGTCATACAAGATATGAAAGCTGCCATCTAAATGGTGGAACATTCAAACAATTGTCCAAAGCTCTCCATAAAGCACTTAGCACAGTGCTTAGCACATAGGAGGATGCTCATTCCTCTTTCTACCTCTTTCCATATCAGGTATGACATAGATCAGACATCTGTGTAAAAGCCTGATTCTTCCAGATGTTTTAATCATACCTACTCCATCACCTTTCTCAATTATTATTGTACAAACCTACATAATTAAGTTGAAAGTGTTCTTGCTTTGGACATAAAATTATTCAAGCAATTTTACCAAATCTTCATGTCCCTTTTCTAGTAGGGATCAGGTCTGTGAGTATGTCACAGAAATTTTCAAGTGTATTTGCTCTTCTGTATAAACTTGGGTTCAGTTCTTCCTCTGAAAGCATCTGTGAGTCACAAAAGCCAGAAAGTAACCGTAAAGATTATCAAAAGTAATAATATAATAAGACACAATAACTAACACCATATGTTTATACTTGCAAAACGCTAACCTCATGCCAACCCAAGAGACAGAATTATCTTGCCCATTTTTCAGAGCTGAAAGTGAGGATTAAAAGTCATGACTTGCCCAAGGCCACACAACTGAGTTTCACATTCAGAATTTGAACCCCAGAGCTGAGAACTCCAAGCCCAATACTGTTGTTTTTTTTTTCAATAGACTTGAAAACTAGGGAAACTGAGGTTCAAAGAAGTAATGAGATGATCATTTTCATAGGGCTTTTTAGACAAGACTAGAACCTGGGTCTGCTGATTTCTAGTGCCATATTTCTTCCTGCTACCACCCAATTTTGTCACCCATGCCCCAATAGGTAATGGTTACTAGTAAAACAGGAAGCCTATGACCTCTTCTCAGCATGGGTAAAACATAAGATCCTTGAGGACAGAAACTATCTTTTCTTTTGTCTTTTTGTCCTCATACCTAACTCAGAGCTTCACATAAAGTAGATGTTTAATAAATGCCTATAGGATTGAATTTGGGGTTAGCTAGTTGGTACAGTGGATAGGGGAAGGTCCTGGAGTGAGGAAGACCTGAGTTCAAATTTGGCCTCAGACACTTACTAGCTGTATGACTCTGGGCAAGTCACTTAACCCTGTTTATCTTGGTTTCCTCATCTGTAAAATGAGCTGGAGAAAGAAATGCCAAACCACTCTAGCATCTTTGCTGAGAAAACCCTAAATGGAGTCACAAAGAGCTGGATACAACTGAAAGGAATGAATAAAAGGATTGAATTATACAGATGTGGAAGAAAGACTCAAATGTGAGGTAGTGAAACAATATACTCATCTCTAAAAGGCATCAGAATATAAACCAGCTTCATCAAGGATAAATGGAGCATGGCATTATATAATGGAGAAGGTGAGGATCAAAGGTAAAAAGAGAAAAGAGCTGTCAACTCCTAGGGGGAGGATGGTGTCATCCAATGCTTCCTCCTCAAGAAAAAAAAAAATCAAAATCTCTCTCTCTCTCCCCTCCCCCTCCCCCTCTCAATCTCCCTCTCCCTTCCCCCTCCCCTCCTCCTGTCCTCTCCTCTCTCTCCCTGTCTCTGTGTGTCTGACCTACTGGCACAGGGAAAGCAACTGTTAAACCACCCTGCTGGAGAGGCTGGCATGATAAACCATGTAGGAAATAGGAAAGATACATGCTCAAATCTCATATCAGAAAGTCAAAATCTAAAGCACAGCTAGATACTAGTTGATTCTGCACAGATATTAGCTTCCCTGGCAGAGTTTTTTTTTTTTTCTTAGTTTGAAGCTTATCTAAAAAAACATAGAAAAAATATTTGCCCACTTAAGTGGAAAATGAACCTCTTGAGATTGTCTCCCAGTCCTACACGTTGGCTATAAGCTTTGGAAATAACCCCATTTGTTCATGTAAGTCCCCTTTCTAACATAAGAGTTATTTAAACCAGAGTAACATGAAGGTCAATTTCCAATGAGTGGGAAATTCCTCCAGGTACATTTTAAAAGGCTAGGAAAAGATTTGAACGTCTTGGTTCTGAGCTCTTTTAAATGAGGGGAAAATCTTCTGGGTAATTGTGATATATTTCCCATCTGCAAAGAAGGTCTTGAAGAAGGAACAAATCTCACAATAGAACTGGCTACGTGAGAAGCCTGAAACGGACACCAAGAAACTGGCTTCACTTCTCAGGAGAAAGAAGACATACCAAAGCCTAGGCTTCTCCCTGAATAAGGCATCAGGCATGAATACAACAGACTTCACCTACAGAATAAATCAATTGAATGAAATGGAGAGAAAGCTTTGAGTTTATGTCCTCACCCAAAGTGGCCCAAACATTTCTTCTCTATTCATAAGATCACAGGAACAAAGATTGATATCTGGAGGGAACTTCAGAAGATGTCTATTCTAGTCCAACTGGCCCATTTCATATATGAATAAAGTAAGACTCAGGAACGGTCCTTACCAAAGTCACTTGCCAAAGGTCATATAGGTAGTAAGTATCAGAAGCAGGATTTGAATACAGGTTGTCTGACTGCAAGTCAATGCTCTTACTATATATTAAAGCCCTTTGTTGGAACAAGTTGATTGTCTTTCCCATGGTACATTGCTTGAGTCAGGGGTTCATGTGTGTGTGTGTGCATGCGTGTGTGTGTGTATGCGAGAGAGAGCGAGGGACAGGGAGAGGGAGAGAGAGAGAAAGAGAGAGAGAGAGAGAGAGAAGAGAGAGAGAACACAAACCCTTTCACAATCTGATGAAGTCTAAGGATCACTTCACAGAATAATGTTGCTAAATGTATAAAGTAAAATACATAAAGTTACAAAGGAAACCAATTATATTGAAATAAATCATCAAAATGAAATTTTAAGTTAAGGTCAGAAAGCCCTGTTGTAGACCTTTCTTCAGCTGCAGTGATTCCTACATGCCTCCTGTGATTGTATCTCATTGTCCAGACCCTCACTTCAGTTCCTCTGGTGGGCCAGACTAAACAGAGGTAGCATAATAGAAAAAAGACTAAATCTGCTGCCATTCCACAGCAAATTCATTTCAACCTGATCCCAAGAAAAGGCATCAGGCACTTGTTACCCTGGATGATGGTGATACAAAAATGAAACAAGACACAGTCCCTAAAGTAGCTTATGATTGAACAAGAAACATAGCACATGTATATACATACATATAAGACACTGATTGCAATAAAGGCAAAGAGAATCTTTGACCAGTTTTGTGAGCAGAGGGCACTGAGAGATGACAGAGCTGAGATGAACATTGAAAGCAAAGGATGTCAGCTGGGAGCTATGTAGAGGAAGTATTTCAGGTACAGGGAATGAGGAGAAAGGTTGCTAAGGTAGTGGAAGCAGATAGGAAGGCTCTTCTTTCTAGAGTTAAGGGGCAGGAGACACATAGGCTAACAGCAAGTTTAATGAAAGGTATTTCTTAGGGGAGGGGAGAATTGCACTGTATATAGGCAGGAGGAAAAGACTTAGTAGGGAGGTAGCCTGGAAATACTTTCCTTCAGAATTTTGTCACCTGCAGACACCTGAATAAAACCATTACATGATCTGTCTCTCTCTTCTTTGATTTACAACTAGCCAGATGTTCCACAGCAGTGTTCCCTAAAAAGAGCCTATGTCTCTATATAACTCTTTTTTTTTAAAACAAATGGAAAGTGATTTCATTGCTACAGGCAACTCCCCATAGATGAAATTCCCTCTTCCAATAGAGGTAGACAGCTAATTTAAATTGAGAGTATTGACTAAGTGATGAGTGCTTAAGTGATCTTAACAAGAATCACATAGTTTCTGTGTGTTAGAGATGGGAATTAACACAAATCTTTCTGATTCTGAGGCCAGTTCTCTATCTATAGTATTGCCTCTAATTGTCCTTATGTATGTCTTCATGGCATAAAATGTGTCATTCAGTGTGATTTGGTTCAGTATCTCTAGGTTTTTTGTGATACTGTTTCGTCAGTCCTCCTCTCTGACCCTTCTCTCAGTTTTCTTTGCTGGTTCTTCATCCAGGTTGTACCAAAGCTTTGTCCCAGGTCCTTTTCTCTCTCTACTTTATTGTTTGATCTCATCTGCTCCCATGAATGCATACAATTATTATCTCTATGTAAATTATTCTCAGATCTATATGCCCAGCCTTATTCTCCTGTCCTGAGTTGGAGCTTTCATCACCAACTGCCTACTGGACATTTCCACGTGCATGTCCCATAGGAATCTAAATTCAACACATCCAAAACAGAACTCAATCTGTCCCCCAAAATATCTCCAGGTAAGAACATCTCTACCACAATTAAAGGCACTGCCATCCTCCCAGTTGCCCAGGAAGGACATTTTATGTGATCTTTAACTTCTATCATATTCACTGATCTTTTCTAATCTGTTACTAAGACTTGACATTTCTACTTTCACAATTTCTCATAAATATCTAGCTCTCTTCACTTGCACAGCTGTCAGGCAAAGCAATCTTCCTCAAATGCAAATGTAACCATTTCATCCTTCCAACACACACACACACACACACACACACACACACACACACACACACACACACACACACAGACATATGCAGTCAATGAACACCTGTGACTTCCTATTACTTTTCAGGATCAAGTATAAAATCCTCTGTTTGACTTTTAAAGCCTTTCACAACCTGACCTATTCCTTTCTTCCCAATCTTCTTTACTTTTTACTGTCCATGAATTCTATGATCCAATGACACTAGTCTTACTCTTCTATACATACAACACTCCATATGCTGTTTACTACATGCCAGGCACAATGCTGTGAGGGATAATTTATAGTGAAGTTTCCCCATTCTGAAAAATCAAATCTAGAATGGCTTCAGTATTCACTAGGCCTAGGTTTAGAAGTCAGCTGACCTTCCAGCAATCTGGGAATTAGAGCAATGGAGACCCTCCCCAGTGCCACCTCAGCACAAGATATACCAAATAAGATTAAGACTGCCTTCATTGGACACTCACATGTTTCTGGGTCTTTTGTCTCAGAGATAGATTCCCATCCTTAGGTTATGTGTCAGCCCCTCTACCAATGAGAGTGAAGGCCATTTGGGGGGGTTGGGTTTCTGCATTAGAAGATTGTATAACCATGGGCTGGCTTCTACCTGTTGCTCTCTCCCTGCAGATGCCATGTGGGTGACAGGAGCAGAGTCCTTTCTCATGAGAAAGAATAAAGACCTTTTCTGACCTCAAATTCAGACTCTGAACTCTTTCATCTCACACAGAGCTGAATACCCACCCTAATCTTATAATCTGTTCAAGGCAGGATCCACCCAGACAGGTAATGAGTGAAATCTCCACTCTTGGGGAAGGATAAGTCTTGGAGGTAATAGAATTGAGATTCAATGTGTAAAGAGAGCTGAGCTGATCTAATCTAAAGATCAAGATGAGTACATTATAAGAATGACTATGGGCTGGTGATGTTCAAGGACCAAGATGAGCAAGAAATCAATGAGTATCCAAAGCCATGGAATTCTGGAATTCTGCCATTATTTACAGAGCCAAAATACAGCAAAAGTTTTGAAGGTAGTGCTTTTTCTGAACTCAAACTGTTTCCCAGAAGTTTAGACCTTTTTGACCTGCATGTTTCTCTGTCTCTCTTCTGACAGTCAGCCAAGAAACATTTATTAAGTGCCTACTTTGTACCAGGCCCAGTGCTTAGCCCTGGAAATACAGAAAGAAGAAAAAGTCCCTGCTCTCAAAGGGCTTCCAATCGATTAAGAGAGACAAGCAAACCAATATGTACAAACAAGCTACATGCAAGATAATAGGAAATAATGAAAAGGAGGAGGGCATGAGAATTAAGAGGAGTCGGGAAAGGCTTCTTGTAAAAGATGAAATTTTAATTGAGACTTAAAGGAAGACGGGAAAGCCAGTGGGTGGAAATGAGGAAGGAGAACATTCCAGACATGGGGACAGTATCTGTCAGGGGTTCTGAACCCAGGATCCTTGAATTTGTTTATTAGAAAGACAGATATATAGATGTATTTTAATACAATAGTTTTCTTTTGCAATCCTAAGTATTTTATGCATTTGAAAAGCATTATGGGAAACCCATAGGCTTCACCATGCTGCCAAAAAGGTCCAGGATGAAAAAAAAGATTAAGAATTCCTGGTCTTCATCATGCTAAGCAGACCCCACCATCTTCTGCCATCTCAGCCAACTTCACCATTGTCAGCTCCATCCAATTATCACAGCAACACCTAGAAACAAAGTGCCTTCTCCAGGCAAGCCAGAGGCAGCTAGGTGGTTCAGTGGATAGAGCACTGGGCCTGGAGTCAGGAAGACAGGAGTGTAAATCTGGCTTTAGACACTTGCTCATGGTGTCATATAACTTCCCCCCTATTCACCTTAATCAAATGAAGCGAAAAATGCTGGACCACTCAAGTATCTTTGCCAGGAACAGTATGGTCCATGAGGTCACAAAGAGTTAGACATGACTGAATGACTGAACAACAACAACAAAATGGGCATAATAAAGGCACCTATCTCATGGGCACCTAGATGGCACAGTGGATAGAGTGCTAGGCCTGGAGTCAGGAAGACCTGAGTTCAAATATGACCTCAGATGCTTATTAGCTGCATGACCCTGGGCAAGTCATTGCTTGTCTCAGCCATCTTTAAAATGAACTGGAGAACGAAATGTCAAACTCCTCTGGTATCTTTACCAAGAAAACTCAAATGGGGTCATGAAGAGTTACTAAAATGAATGAACAGCAACATCACAGTCAAGTCACTCCAGTCTTTAGATGACTGGATGAATTGTAAAAATTGCAAAAAGACTAAGCAGCAACATTTCTCATGAGGAAGTAGCAATGGGGATACGTTCCAAATCTTGTTAAGATCCAGCTGTTAATAGAAGGCATAGCTGCAAGACTGTACCAATATGTCAGCTGTCAATTCATGAGTGTAAGGCTATCCACATGGGGCCTTATCAATAAAAATGTAATTTGCATGATAAATGGGTTCACCACAATTTAGTACTTGAGCACCCTGAAGGACAGAGCTTTAAAAACAGCTGAATTGAAAGGGAAATAACCATAATGTCATGGCTGGCTGTTTCAAGAAACTCACCTGCCTCAACTTTTTTTTTTTTTTTTCAATTTTCATCGAGATGTTTTAGCAGCAAGTTGCTGGTGTTTTTCTGCCCTGTCTGAAGTTCAAACAAGGCCAACAAAGCAATTCAGAAAACCACAAAGCTATATTTATTTAATAACAGAACTTCTGGACCCAAGTTAATAATGCAAGGGTCTCCTCTTGAATCTAATTGAAACACAGAATCTCAAAACAAAAAGAACCTTAGAAATCCTCTAGGACCTGCATTTGACAGATAATGAAACTAAGGCACATTGTGATGACATCTTGTTATAGAGTTCAAATTAGAATGCAGATCTCTGATTTTTCCCTAGCAGAATACAATATTCATTCTTTTATGTTTATCCTTTTCTTCTCAGTAAAAACTGAACTCCTGGAGTAGAAGGATTGTTTCATTTTTTTTTGTCTCTGTATCCCTAACACCCAGACCTGAATAAATTTTTGTTGAATGATTGATTTCCACCAGAGCATGTTCTAATAATGTGTCCTTACAGATGACTCTCAATGGGGCAGAAAGCCCCCTGATTAGCACAGCAGATGAGCAGTAAAGCAAGAATTATGAGATGTGGAGTCAAAGGACCTGATTAGATTCAAATCCATAATTCTACAACTTACTACCTTTGTGGCCCTGAGAAAGTCAGTTAACTTCTATGAGATTCACTTTCCTCATCAGAAAACTGAGGGGCTAGAAATGAATGGCCTTCAGATTGCCTTCGAGCTGTAAATCCAACTATTTAAATAGAACCAAAAGTGGAGAAGTCCCAGGCTTTCTCCATTGAAAGTGCAACAATGATACGTGTCAAGATTTGAAATCTCTGTAGAAAAAAAATGGAAAATCTCCATCATTCTCTGATGACCACAAATACAAATGACAGAACAACTACCAAGGGCTCATTCCACCTCCCACTCCAGAAGGAGGAAGTAGATCTTCCTGGGCAGTTCAGCCCATGTTCTGTATTACCGTATTTCCCAAATGTGTATGTCAAGCTAACCATGGAAAGATGGCTCCTGGCGTGGAAGCTTAGAAATACCAGAAAAGACTCTCATAGTCATGAAATAGTCTGTGTGCCCTCTTAGAAGGCATTGTTTTCCTCCTGGACAGGAAGGGGAGGGGAAGAGAAAAATGTACTTTTAATATAATTAAACTAATTAATATTCTCCCCTCTGAATTTTTTACCACGTTGTTTTTGAGCCTCCCTGTCTGGCCTTGAAAAGAAACTATTAAAGAGGGGCTGTATTACTCAGAAATGGCCAAAGATTTAACCACAAGTGATTTCCACCCACCCCACCCCCAATCTAATTGCTTATGTCATTTAAATCTCCTGGAACTGTGGGATAGATTGCAAGGTTAATTCCTGCCTTGAAGATATTTATAGGTGCCTTTTAGTCACCTTGCACATCAACATGAAAAGTGCATTTTATTAATATAATTAAACCCATTTTCATTTAGCTAATACACATTTTACCTTTGGAATCAGGTGAGATCTGATTTTCCTAATGGCCCAGGATGAAGACTAGGTTACAGTATTCAAAAGGAATAATTCTTCCCCCAACACTACTTATACCCTGAGCAATTACGTTAAAATACCTGGCTCTGCCAGCATTATCTTCCATGGTATCCACACCATTGGGGGAGGGAAAGGGGACTTTGTGTTCTATTTCTATTCCTTAATACTCTTACCCTGTTCATGTCTTTCTGTCTCTGTTCAGTGATATTAATGGGCTTACTCTTTCAAATCCACATAAATGCTATCTTCAAATGATAAATTGGAGCAAGCTGTCCAGAAAATTGATCTGGAATCCCTGTGCCCTCAGCAACCTTTTTGCCATGTCCTTTTGAAGGACTTTGGACCTATTTGGGAAATTAAATGCTAATGAAAACTTTGTTTTGTTTTGTTTTTTTCTTTTGGTCCACACTATGTCTCAGAATGCCACAAATGTCTAAAGAAGCCTAGGGAGGACATTCTAGAACCATTTCTAATATGTACCTTTGAAATAAAATGAAACATGTGACCTATTAATAGTGGCCCATCATCCAAAATTAATACTCTCACACTCTGCTGCTGAAATAATTCATTCATTTGACCAATCTATGCAGCATAAAACAGCATGTCGTTAATGGAAAAATACTGGTTCCTGTGGGTGCGCATTTGCTGGAGCATAGCTGGCCTATTTATGACTTCCTCTGAGATTATTTACACTGCCTTGGCTTTCTCCATGTATCTTTTCAAGCACATATCATGAGTCATTGTCACTCGTAATATCTGTGTGCTTATCTGTAAACTTCCCGCACTCAGGCATATAAAAGCCACAATACTGGACTTTATTTGTGCTACAAAAATTAATCACCTACAGCAAAATCCTTCCCCCATTCCTTTTTCCCCCTCAAAAAAAAAAAAACTCTCTTAGGCTACAGCAAATAGGCAGTTAGGATAAAAGGTATGCATATGCATGTACATGTAAATGTGTGCATACATATATGTATATATGTACATATAAATATACATAACTACAAACATACACTATTTCTTCAAAATTTAAGGAATGAAACCCTAAAAGTCATAACCATATGGATGCAGTGATCCTTTGAATTGGGTTTGCATTGGCTTTCACTTTCCTCAACAAGTTCTAGCTGACCCTGGTGTTCTAAGTAACCTTTCACGTTCAAACAATTTCATAGAACAATGACTTTGGAACATACATAAATAACATTATGGTAAAGCAAAGGAGTCTTCTTTGATCTTTAAAAAAATCATTCTATTCTCTCCCATTTAATGATAACATTTGTCAGGATAATAATGAAAAAATAGAGAATAGATGCCTCCAAAAAATCCTGGCCATCTGCTATGATTTATTACACTACTTACTCAAACAATCATTTTACTTTTTGCTTTCCAGATCATACAAGCATTAAATTCTGCAGCTATAACCCAAAGTAAGTGAAAAAAGATGAGAGACTATTTTTTAATTTTCCAGAAAAAGGCTTCCTTTTCAACTTTGTTCTATTCTAGATGTGTAGTGAGAAATTTCATTCTAATTGCTTGGCTTTGGGCTATGATGCCAAATAAGCAACTTTAATCCTAATGCTTTCAGTAACAGAAATTCTTTTTTTTAGGTTGTAACCATTAGATTTTTTTTTTTTTTAGTTTAATTCTGAAAATGTGACACAGTGGGTCAGTGAGCTCTATGGTAACTGTCTTTGCTATGACTCTTCAGTAATAAAGATTTTAAAGATCATTTAATCTGATAGATACATAAACAAGAATCTTCTCTGAAAACCATTCCAACAATTGATCATGTGTCCCCTTTGCTGAAGAATTCTAGCAACGAGGAAATCTCTAACTTCTGACATAGCCCAGTCTACTTTTGGGCAGCTCATATTGAATTTTCCAATTATATCAAGACAGTACTTCTCTACAACTTCTACCCATCACTCCTAGTTTTGCTCACCAAGCTTAAGGGGGAAAGTCTACTCCTTTTTTCATGTGAAACTCTTCAACTAAAACTGTCTTACTCACCCACCCCCACCAATAATCCAAGTTATACAAACCCAACTCTTTTAACTGATTGTCATAGCATTGCTTTCCGTACCCTCAATAAATTGGTTGATTCTCTCCTAACACATCCTACTGTTTTAATACTCTTCCTAAACCTTGGTGCCCAGAACTGAACATAATAATCCAGATGTGTCTGACCAGGGTAAAGTACATTGAGGCCAAAAATTCCCTTATCCTAATTATGAAGCCTGGGAACATTTTGTTCCCATAATCATAGCAATTACCCATATTGAACTTTCAGGGCACTGAAAATCCAAATTCTGAGAAAAAATTGTCATCTAGTCATATTGTCTCTATCCTGTGCAGCTGATTTTTTTTAAATCCAGGTATAGGATTTTACCTTTATATTGATCAAATTTCACCACTTGTTATTATTCTTCAAAGTCAGGATGACTTTCATTTCTAGTATATGTATAAATATACGGAAGTAGAAACTGGTGAAAGACTGTTAGAAGTTTTTATTCCCATATTTGAGTAAAAGTTTTAGAAACTAACAGAGCTGACATGTGCCTAGAGTTTCATCATGATGGCAATCAAAATGAATCCTAATTAAAGGAGTCTCAGGTAGCCTAGCTGGGAATAGCCAGTGAAAGCACAGCATACAAAGATTTTACCTGAAATAGTAACCTCAGAAATTGAAATCTTTCTTTCAGAATATAGAGATATACTCACAGAAATAAGAATTCATAAAGCAAAATGTGAAAAATAAAACCATCTGGTTCTAAAGCAATCTATGGCACTCACATCATATATATGTATGTATGTATATATATGTATGCGTGTGTATGTGTGCATATATATATACATATATATACACATGCATGAATATGGTTTTCTTTAATACCAGCTTTAAAACCCTATATATTAAATATCTGAAGCAGGAATTCTTAAGCAGTATGTGTGATTTTTTAATTCTTTTTTAATAACCATATTCCAATATTATTGGTTTTCTTTGTAGCCCTGTGCATTTTATTTTATGTGTAGCAGAACATTATTCTGTGAAGGAGTCCATTTGACAATCACCAGATTGTCAAAGAGATATGAGACAGACACACAAAAATTTAAGAATCCCTGATTTAGAGGCAGCTAAAGGAGGAAGAAAAGAAAAAGGAATTTCATCCCTACTTCTCAATTTCTCTGCTATGTCCATGATGGATTCACCTTCCCCTTATCCTTTAAATATACATCGTCATTTCCAAAGGGGAAATGGACAACTTCAGGATAGAGGAAAAAGCCCCTACTATGAAGCTGGCAAAATTTAGCATGTTATTATATTGCTGAAGTACCATGGACAGTTCACTTAATTAATCTCATTGGGTTTCAGCTTATCCATTTTTAAAGGTAGGGATAATAATGTCTACTCTCCTCATATCACAAGATTTGGGTGAGGACACAAGGAATTGTGAGAACATTATGAGAAGAATAAAGTTTTACGTGATTGTCAATAGTCCTCTATTTAGCTAACTGAAGCATGGTAGTAATTTGGTACTTCCCAGACAACTACTCAGGCACCTCCAGCCCAGAGAGCCTTCAAGTCCTGCTCCTTCAATCAAGGACCTAAATCAAATCTAGGATGACAAGAAACCTGCAGGAAACAAAGCTTTACATTCAAGCCACTACCCCAGATGGGGATGTTTCAATACCAATAGCTCACATTTCTATACTACTTTAAGATTTAAACAAATCTTCATGCCTTTACACAGGCTGTACATCATATCTGGAATGGTTTCTTTCTTGCAGCTGCTTCTTAAAATACCTAGAAAAGACACGGCTCAAATACAGTGTTCCACATAAGGCTCTTCATGCAATTCCTAATCATTAGTGGTATCCCTTTTCTCTCTAAAGCAGTGGTTCTCAACCGTCCTAATGCTGTGACCCTTTAATACTCAGATGTGGGCATATCTGCATGTGGGCGGACCCACCTGGAGATGGATAGAGGAGCAGTGTCTTGGTTCCTAAGACCATTGGAAATATATGTTTTCCAATGGTCTTAGGTGACCCCTGTGATCCCTGTGAAAGGGTCATTTGTCCACCAAAGGGGTCGCAACCCACAGGTTGAGAACCAGGGCTCTAAAGTTAGGTGTTTAATTTAAATAGATTTTGAATATACTTTTTTGGGTAGGTGTTGTTTTCCCCAGGAGAATATACATTTTTGAGGGTAGGCATATTTTTCATTTTCTTTATGTCACCAGTATCCAACACAGTTCTTGGTATAGTAGACATTTAATAAATGTTTATTGAATTAAATGAAACTACTTCTGTGAAAAATTTGGCATATATATCAATTCATTTTACAGATGTCAAAATGCATATAACTCACATATTACCACATGGCTATTAAGTGGATGAGACAAGGATACAAACTTAGGAATCCAGAAGAAGAGGAGGAGAAGGAAGAGAAGAAGGAGGAAGAGGAGTCAACTAGCAAAGACTAACCTTTGGAGAAAAGAGTAAGACAACTAACTGACTGAAAGAAAAGACTGAGAAACCTAGATAGAGACTCACTGATATGTGCTTTCAGGGCGTAAGGGGTCATATATAAACATGCAATAATTCAGGCAGAAGGCAGTGTATAAGTAGCTTCTCACCAAAGGGAGCAAGAAAAGACCTTCAAAGCTACTTGTTGATTCCTTACAAAGAGACATGAGGTTACTCCCCTCCTCCTAGAAGGGAAGAAGGGCAGGATGGGACACCATTACAACAATTAGGAAGACAAAATAATCGATTTTCAGGGCAGGAAATCAGAAGTTGGCTGCTGGCCCCAAGAAGGAATTATCCTTTCTCCCATTCCAGAATTATCCATAGTGAGTTTATGAAAGCAGAAAAAGCCAAAACATCTGTTTTCTAAACAGTGCCTTTTATTGCCCCATTGACCACATTGATGGATGATTGTATAGACTGGAAGGAGAGTGAATGTGTCAGGAAGAATTGCTTTGTCCCCCAGAAGTCCAGCTCTACAGGTTGAGGTGGGGAGAGGTCTGGTTACCTAAGTAGCTTTTCCTATGGTAACTATGCTTGTGTTCTTCTCTGTTTTGTATTTCCATGTATGAGAGAGCATAGTGGATAGAGTCCGAGACCTGGACTACAAAATATCAATGTCTGAATGTCATCTCAGACAAGTCCTAATTCACAAGATGTGACTCTGACCACTCCTCAAGCTTCAGGGTTCTTCATGTGCAAAATGATGATAACAATAGCACCTACCCCACTGGGATGGTGGGAAAATCAAATGAGCTAATCTATATGAAGTGCTTATCTCCAGGAACTACTAGATGAAGTCATACTTGTTATGGGAACAATAATGGAAGCTTAGGGAGTCCTAAAGTACAGGTCACAGGAAGAACTGGGCAGGGACAACATAAAGCATTTTTTCCACAACTTGATGTTCTTTAAAGCAACAACTGGTCTTTCCCCCATCTCTGGTTGCATAATTGACAGAAAACACAGGACATTTGCTAAGAGGTCTCGTGGGAGCCTACTCTCAACTTGCTCCACAACCTGCACTACCTTATTCTCTCAATTATTCTGACATTAAGGTTCTATGATTGTATGCATGTCCTACAGAGAGATGGGACAGTAAAATCAGCTCGCCATGTACAGAATGGTCTCTTATCATTCATTTTTAGGAAGTGAAATACAATGGTCAATACTATGGCACCTGGTAGAATTCTATATTCACCTTTTTCAGAAGAAAAAACATGATGCCCTGTAGAGAACTTCCAGGGGTCTCTTGGCCCCACTAATGGACTTTTCCCCTCTCCTATACAAACTTCTGTAAGGTTACAGGGCAGATTATCAGGAGGATGTGTAGTCTTGTTTGTTAATGTCTCCAGACCCAGTCTTACGATATGTCCCTAATAAATAACTACCAAGGTTACAGGGTAGATAATCAGGAAGATAGGTAGTCTTGTTTGTTTGTGCCTCTGGACATGGTCCTAGGATAAAGCCTCAATAAAAACCTAGCCTTTAGCTAGGGTAAAGAGTGACCAAGATCAAAGGATGGCCCTTGTACGTTGTCAGCCTTCTTTTCTGGTCACGTAGATCTTCTGCTGGGGGACATATAAGTTTTGTGGGCTCCTTGTATCACTGGCTCTGTATGAAATGGCTCTGTAATAAACAGACTGTTGATTATACCCCCATCTCTTTATTCTCGCCAATCGCTAGCCCACCTGACTGGCTGGTCACAACAATGCCCTAATCTTACTGACATAGAAAGAGTTCTTTCCTCTATCCAAAACCACGCGCCCTTAAGCCAGCAACATTACTCCCTTCTTTGATAACATCAACAGCAACGAGAGGTAGTGCGGCGGCACTTGTGTAGCACTTTAAGCTTTGCAAAGCACTTGAGATGCACCCTGTGTGCCAAGTGCTATTATTATCTCTGTTTTACAGGTGGAGGGATTAGTCTTATTGTGTCTAGTGGATAAAGAGCTGGTCTTAGAGTCAGAGAAACATGGGTTCAAGTCTCACCTCTCACATATATTGGCTGTGACTCTGGCCAAGTCACTTTACTTTTCAGCTGCCCCAAGCAGTTCCCTAGGCTAGAAATTAGGGAAGAACTGCATCAGGGGAAACAATTCCCACAATGAGAGCCTTAGATTAATGAAACCACAGATCTAAAGGAGAGAGAGAGAGAGAGAGAGAGAGAGAGAGAGAGAGAGAGAGAAAGCGAGCGAGAAAGAAGAAGAAGAAGAAGAAGAGGAAGAGGAAGAAGAAGAGGAACAAGAAGAAGAAGAGGAGGAAGAGAAAGAGGAAGGAGGAGGAGGAGGAGAAGGAAGGAAGGGAGGAAGAAAGGGAGGAAGGGAAGGAAAAACAAAACAAGACAAAAAGGAAAACACCAACAACATCACCAACTTTATGATTACCAAACTTTTCCCTTGCCATAACTGTGACATGGTTTAACCCTGTCATTACACATGCTTTGCAGATCTTTATGTGGCAATTGTTGGTCAAAAACAGAACTGTAATCCCCTCTATTCTTTTTCATTGATAAAATACCTATTTATATTCCTATAGTCAGGAGGCAGCCTTCAGGGAGTATTTATAAATAGATTATTTTAGGCTAAATCCTATTACCAGCCTTTAAAATTATTTTGAGTGCTTGAGGGGATGATATTTTTAAATATATGGTATATATATATATATATATATATATTAATATATGGTACCATGATCCCTCCAAATCCCTCCCTGACCATTCCATATTTCAAAAATTACACCATTGGGTTCATGAATTAATAGATACTTCCAAGCATTCTTTTACAAGGTATATAAGTATAAGGCCAAGCCAATCTGCCCTGATTCATTTGTTTCAAATAAGGCTCTTTTTTGAAGTAAGACTATGTAGATTTGTTCTGCATTACTTCACTTTGTACATTTTATATTCCAGCCAATGAGAATTACTTACTAAGCTCCCAAATTTGGAATGGCATTTCTCATCTCCATGTCTTTCCATAGGCTGATCCCCACTCCTGACTGCACTCTCTCCTCAATTCTACCTCTTAGAATTTTTAACTTCCTTCAAGGTACAGCTCATTAGCTAGCTCCTATAAAAGTCTTACCTGACTTCCTTAAGGATCAACACTTTTCTTTTCCCTTCTCAATTTATTGATGTTAACTTAACCTGTGTACTTATTTTCATTCTCTCAGAAAAAATATAAACTCTTTGAAGACAAGGAAAATTTTTTTTCAAGTTGATCATTATATACCAGATACCTTTCACATAATAAGAATTTAAACAAATGCTAGTTGACTTAAATGGAAAATGAGTACCATAAACTCAATCAATTACCATATTAAGGAAATATCCTACCTCTAATGACTATTACATATATGACTTTTGGAAATTTACTTAACTTCCCTGAACATAATCTATAAAGTGAGGGCAAGGGACTTAATCACCCCTGAAATCTCTTCTGGCTCCAGACTATGATTTCTCTTGGCAATTCTCCTAAAATATGACATCAACTAAAGTCTGAATCATAGTGAAGAGACAGGAGAGATCTTTTTTTTAGGTTATACACAATGATGCTGCCCATGAAGAACTCAATATGCAGAAATTAATTTCACACTACAAAGAGCGTTATCAGATCAATTAGCTCAAAAGATTTAATGAGTCTCATGAAACTTTTCATCAAGACCAGAGTATGCTATTTCTAGGTTCTCGATTTCCAACAAGGTCATTTAAATTAGTAGGAGCAAATCAGCAGATAACATATCTAAACCATATTCACCATTAATTCTTTTCCTCTTTTCCCATTTGTGCCACAGATGCCACTATTTCCCCAAAACTTAGGATTCTTTTTTCCACTCCTTCCTCTCTTCCAATCCCCAGTTACAGCCAATGGCTGGCTCATGTTGATGTCTCATCCAGATGAGTCTCTTCTATCAATTTTTTTTTTCCCATTCCCAATGCTACAATTTTAGTTCCTCATCACCTATTAGTGGAATACTGCAATATTCTCCTGACTAGCCTTTCTTCATCCAACTTTTAGTCTCTTGCCTCTTTCCAGTCCATTCTTCAAGATAGATTTATTTTCTCCAAACACTGCTTTTACACCTCCATTGCTTAAGATGCTACAGTGGCTCAACCTTACATACTCAAAACTTTGGATTCACTTTCTCCCCATCTGGAACCCTCCTGTCTAGTCAACCTTGCCTCTATATACTAACTTTCTTATCTCCCTCTGCACAACACATACCTCCACATTCTGATATATTGCTGCACCTTTACTCATGATGTTTTTTCTTCCTTTCCACCAATCCAATTCTTATGAAGAAAATCAGAGTTTTTGAGCTGGTTGGGTCCTCAGAGGCCATCTAGTCCAAGCCAGTCTTTTATATGAGAAAACTAAGTTAAAGAGAGATCATATGACTTATCTCTCCAAGGTCACACAGAAGGTGTTGGATATGGAATATGAACCTAGGTTATTTGATTCTTGTATCAGTCATCTTTCCACTGTACTACTTCTATCAGTTGATTAGTTAGTAGAAGGTAGAAGGAAGGCCGTATTAGGAGTTCAGTGCCTTTGGATTAAATTTGAATAAAATTTTAAAAAGTAGTTCCTTTTCCAATTCATGTTAATTGATTTCTGATTGTGCAGTTGAAGACTAAGTCAGAGCAGGGAGGAAGCAAGTCCAAGATTCTAAATCAGTACTACCATTCTGACCATTTTAAAATTATAGGAATTATTCCAAGTGCCATCAAGAGCATAACTCTCTTCTGAAATCCTGAGCATTATCTTCAAGTCTATTCAAAATATGTACTACATTTAAAATTTTTGTTAACATTATAGAAATCATTCATTTTTAAGAATGTCATTAATGCATCAAACAATGAAAACCCAAAGAAAGGTAATGAATTAAGTAAAGGTAGGCACTAAAATCTTTGTGTATACCTCACTTAATCCTAAGCATTTATATCACTAGTCTTCTTCTGGCCTGGCCCCAGACAACTGATTGACTAAATGAGCCTTTTCTATTCCAGTTTATGCTCTACTAAGGTTGCCAACTGGCCAAGAGATCAGTGGTTTGGCCAGTAATTTTGTCACCAAAGCTGGTTGCTTTTTATTGATATATCATGGGATGGTCATTAATTATATTTGCTCTTTGCTTGGTTTTGGTCATCCTACCCTCAAC
The DNA here is from genome assembly GCA_028646515.1 of Pseudochirops corinnae. Taxonomy (NCBI): domain Eukaryota; kingdom Metazoa; phylum Chordata; class Mammalia; order Diprotodontia; family Pseudocheiridae; genus Pseudochirops; species Pseudochirops corinnae. The sequence continues at coordinate 162,493,839 of CM053592.1, forward strand.
TGAAGGGTTTTAAAGTTCTTGATCTGGCAACTTTCCTTTATGTCTCTGGCATATTACTCCTTGGTGCATTTCCATGAAGCTCAACAGCATACAATTTCTGCTGGGACATCTGTTCCCCTCTCATGCTCAAAATTTGTTTTCTTGTAAAAAATGGAGTTCCCAAAATACTTCTCGGAAAGATAGGCAGATGTCAGATTTTCATGAGATTTAAAAGTCAAACAAAAAGTTCTGCTAATGTAATTCAACCAAGTACCTCATAGGTGCAAGGCCCTATACCCCTCCCAACCACTAGTTTATTTCATATAATTAACCTAAAATATTGAAGACCTGGAAATGATTCCATGTCTTTATCTGCTTACCAGCCACAACACTAATGCTTTGCCCTTAGCTAAGTAAGTGCTTTCAAGTGCTTTTGAGATTTTCTAGAGTTTTTGCTGCTAATATCTACAAGGAAAAAGACAGGGTTACAAATAACGAACTTGGCAAAGTTACAAGTCTTAGATGTCTATAAGAATAGTTTGAGATTCAGTATGATACAATGAATAGAGAGGTAGAATGGAAGTCAGGAAAATCTAAGATCAAATCCTCCCTCAGAAATTGACTTGCTGTGTGACCCAAGAGACCTCTCTCTGTGCCTTAGTTTCCTGATCTGTAAAATGATGGAGTTGAACTCTATTACCTCTAAAAGTCTTTCTTGCTCTAAAACTATGATTCTATCTTGGATTTTTGATTAAATGGAAGCCAAGCAAGGCTTAATCTTCATGTTCTCTTCATTCCTTTACTCTTTCACTTCCTAGTGGTTATTCTGAGACTTGTCTTAACACCCACTCTCTCTCTCTCTCTGTCTCTCTCTCTCTCTGTCTCTCTCTCTCTCTCTCTCTCTCTATTTAGTTAGCACTTCAGTTTTATCTCTGTAGGGACCTGTGGGCCCCAGAAGTTTCTATAGATGGAGAGAGATAAAAGAGAATTTGTGAGTCACTTGGAAGACCAACAGAAGGGGGTCAGAAAAGTTGTATTTGAAGTATACTCTGGACCAAGAACTGATGTGACCTGCATACTCTGATATAGAGGGCTAGCTGCCTAATTCTTCATTTTCCTGCCCAGATTCAGACTGTTCCAGATTCAGACTGTCTGACCACAATGTCAATAAGCTATTGCTGACACTGGACGGAGACTAAGGGGTTTCCTTGAGGTAGACCCAGAAGGGACTGTGATTTCAGTGACCAAGACAGTTACAAACCCGTGCTACAGGGGACACTTAGATGCTGAGACAGATATGGAAATAGAACCATAATGACAAAGGATATTGAGATAGAAAACCACCAACCACCCATATAAATCTTAATGGGATGGTGAGCTGGGAAGAGGAATTTGAATGGAAAAGATCATTTTAAGTACTCATGTAAGCAGAAACAGGCCATCAGAAAGGTTGTGTTATAATTAAATCAGTAGTGATGCATGTGAGAAAACATTAGTCAATTCTTTAGCTTTAAAATGTTGAAGAAACACCAGGACATGAATCAGCAAAGAAGCAAGGCGAGAATAACATTAAAGCATTTATTTCAAAGACCATCTTAGGCATGGACCAATATCCCACACCAAAATAAGGTTAAAATGGGTACATGATTTAGACATAAAGGGTGATACCATAAGCAAGTAAGGAAAGCAAGGAATAGTTTGCCTGTCAGATCTATGGAGAAGGGGAGGTTTTATGACCAAACAAGAAATAGAGAACATTATGAAATGCACAATGGATAATTTTTATTACATTAAATTAAAAACTTTTTGCACAAGCAAAACCAATGCAACCAAAATTAGAAGGAAAGCAGAAAGCTGGGAAACAACTTTTTACAGCCAGTATTTCCAATAAAGGTCTTATTTATCATATACAAAGAGAACTGAGTCAAATTGATAAAAATACAAGTCATGCCCCAATTGATAAACAGTCAAAGGATATAAACATGCAGTTTTCAGAGGGAGAAATTAAAGCTATCTATCGTCATATGAAAAATGCTTTAAATCACTATTGATTAGAGAAATTAAAATTAAAATGATGCTGAGGTACCAGCTCATACCTAATTGGCTAATATACAAAAAAAGGAAAAAATGATAAGTGTTGGAGAAGGTCTGGGAAAATTGGAACACTAATGCATTGCCAGTGGAGTTGTAAACTGATAAAAACCATCCTGGAGAGCAATTTGGAATTGTGCCCAAATTGTGCATATCTAGCAATACCACTACTAGGTCTATATCTCAAAGAGATCATAAAAAAGGGAAAGAGGTCCACATGTACAAAAATATTCAGAGTCACTCTTTTTATGGTGGCAGAGAATTGGAAATTGAGCAGATCCCATCAATTGGGGAATGACTGAACAAGTTGTGGTTTATGAATGTAATGGAATACTACTGTGCTATAAGAAATGATGAGTAGGTGAATTTCAGAAAAACATGGAAAGACTTACTTGAACTGATGCTGAGTGAAGTGAGCAGAACCAGAAGAACATTGTACACAGTAACAGCAACATTGTGCAATGATCAACTAAGATATATTTAATTCTTCTCAGCAATACAATGTTCCAAATCAATTCCAAAAGATTCATGATGGAAAATGCTATTCACAACCAGAGAAAGAACTAGGGAGTCTGAATGCAGATCAAAGCATACTATTTTCAGCTTTTTTGTTTTTGTTTTTTTCCTTTCTCATAGTTTTTCCCCTTTTGTTCTGATTCTTCTTTCACAATATGACTAATATGGAAATATATTTAGCAGGATTGTACACATATAACTTATCTTAGATTGCTTGCTGTCTTGGGGAGGGAACAGAGAGGGAGGAAAATTTGGAACACAAAATCTTATATTGAATGTTGAAAACTATCTTTGCATGTAATTGGAAAAAATAAAATACTATTTTAGAAAAATAAGAAAACACTCTCTCCTCTGCTTTCCATTCCTAGAGACCATCACCTTAAAATAGGGTTCTGGACATACAAAAATATACCTTATTGAAAGGGAAGTGTGTGTGTGTTTTGTTTTGTTTTGTTTTCTCATATCTAAAAGAGCCAGGAGGAGGAGGTTTAGGAGATGACTGGAAGAGGACAGGGGCATACAGGAGAGTATCAGCTGTTTCCTTTCATCTTCAATCTATTCAATAAAATACATGATCATAGTATATGAAGGGACTCTGAGTTCCCTTCCAATTTTTCATGCATGAGTCTATGAACCATCGATTTTGAGTCCTACGGGTATGGCATGAGAGGCCAGAAAGAAAGAAAGGAATTTCCAGATCTTTCTATGGAGTGATATTGTGTTGTGCTATAATATTTTTAGCAATATTACATTTCACTCCCAAGCTTAATTATTGATCTAGCCAGCACTGACACTTGAAGCTATAAATTTGGGGAGGGGGGGAGAATGAGAAAACCATTTATTTGTCTGCAGATTGAACATTCTCTGATAGCCGGAAGAGTCCTCTAGTCTTTTAGGAAGGATAATCACACATGTACAAGAGAAACCATTAAAAGCACTGGGCTAGTGACTCAAATAGAGAACGACCTGTTATTGCACCCCCTGTCTAGATAATTAAGGCAATGGCATGCTACTTTTATCTACATTTAAGGAATATAACACCCAGGCAGATAGGAATGGCCTACAGGACAACAACCTTCACAGGTACCAGGAAAGGGTGCACATGATTACAGGTGTTATATTTATTATGGCAACTGATGCTCTGACTTAGCATCTTACTTTCCATAAGAAAACTTATGTGTACACTAAGTCCTGCCACCATTCTCTCAGGCAAGTGAAAGATAGAAGAGAGGAGCAATTATCACTAATGGAAAAAATGTAAGGAACATACACACACACACACACACACACATTCTCATACACACCATTAGGTGAAATTTAATTTATAACACAAAGGAAACTACAAATATTATAAAGGACTAGAACAGATTCAGGAAAAAAAATGATAGTGATTAAATTTCTTATTCAATTCAATTCAGTAAGCATTTATTAAGAGTCCAACATGTACTAAGCACTGTAGTAAGCCAAAAGGAGATAAAAGCTAAAATGAAACAGTTCAGGCCTTCAGGAAGCTTATATTCCATTATTCTAATGGGACATGTACTCTGAGGTGAAAATACAAAGTGCGGGCAAACAAAATTGAAAGTAATATTTAGAGGGAGAGAACATCTACAACTTGAGGTCATAAGGAATGAGGTGGTACCTCACCTGAACCTTCAAGGAAACTCAAGACTCTTCAAGGCAGATATGAAGAGCAAGACAATTCCAGGCATAGGAAATAGCTCATTAAAGGCACAGAGGGAGGAGAGAAAATGTATAAGAGGAATATATGGGCTGATTTGAAAGGAACAGAGAATGTAGGAAGATATATAATATCAAATAAAATGGGAAAAGTTTGGGACTAAATAATGGAAAGCTCTAAATACCAGGATGAGGATTTTATATATTAACTTAGAAGCCACATTGAAGTCAGTGAAAATTTTAGAACATAGGAATGGCAGATATTGTGCCAGATATAGAAACTGAACACTGAAATTTTTTTTCTCAAGTTTCTTCCTGTTATCCCTCAATCCCATTATCCTCAACTTAAGAATCTGCAACTAGTTCCGTATTTGCAGGGAAGCAACAAACATGTGGGCAATGGGCAACCCAAAACTGCTTATCACATTATCAGCAAGATTAAATATGGAGATCCAGTAGGAAGAGACAGTTAAGGCAACTTTGGCATTATAACTGAATAGCAATGGAAGGAAGAAAGACTAGGAAAGAAAGAAAAGCAATATGGTACAGAGTAAAAAGTCCTAGAAATAAAGTCAAGAGTACTGAGATCAAATTCTGATTAGATTCCTTTTTTAAAAAAATTATTTATTTTTAGTTCTCAACATTCATTTCCACAAGATTTTGAGTTACAGTTTTCCCTCCCTATCTTTCCTCTACCCCCAAACCAAAATAATAAGTCCACTGAATACCCTTTCCCCAATCTGTTCTCCCCTATATTCTCCCTCATCACCTCCCTAACTTTCTAGCAGGGCAAGATGGACCTTTATACCCCAGTGCCTGTACATCTTATTTCCCAGTTGCATGTAAAAAACACATTTTTTTAAACTTTTGTTTTTAAAACTTTGAGTTCCAGATTTTTTCCCCTTCTTCCCTCCTCACCAGCCCCCACTGGGAAGACAAGCAATTAAATATAGGTTGCACATGTGCCGTTGCCCAAATCATTTCCATAGTTGTCATGTTGTGAAAAACCAACTATATTTCCCTCCATCCTATCCTGCCCCCCACTTGCTCTATTTTCTACTTTGACCCTGTCCCTTTTCAAAAGTGTGTGCTCTAACTACCTACCCTCTCTCCCAATCTGCTCTCCATTCTATCATCCCCCCTCCTATCTCCCAACCCCTATTTTCCTGTAGGGTAAGATACCCAGGAACCACATGGCTCATGTGGGGCTTCTCTCAGCTCCCAGCCTGGTGTGATAGATCCTTCCTGTTGCCTTGCCAGACTTCTTTCAGAGGGAGCCTTGTCTGTTTGTGGGTTCTGTAGCTCTAAAGTTTGTTTGGAGTCATTTTTTTTACTGTATTGGAAGTGACTGGAGGGGAGCCTGTACCAAGTTCATGCTTCTACTCTGCCATCTTGGCTCCACCCCACTCCTGGTTAGATTCTTAACTAAATGGCTGACCTTGGGCAAATAATTTCTTCTTAGACATTATTTTCTTCATCTGTAAAATGAGGGAATTTGCCTAAATTGTCTGTAAGGTCCCATTCAGATCACAGGATCATAGGTTTAAATCTAGAAAGGACTTAAGAAAGTAACTTTGAAATCTAGCCCACACTCCTAATTTTACAGATGAAGACAATGAAGTGGAAGCAGTTGAAGTAATTTGGACAAGAAAATACAGGTAGTAAGTTTCAAAATCAGGACTTGACCCCAGTTTCTCTGCCTTAAAATCCAGCTCTATTTCCACTGTAATTCATTCTCGCCCTAACTGACCAATCTGTGATTTAGCTCAGTTATTATTAAAGGCCTATCATGTGTAAAGCCCTGGCACTGAAGGGAGGAGAAGTCATCAGGAAAAGTTCCCAGAAGTGCTGCTGTATGTGTATTTGAATGGAAGGCAGAGCACATGTCAGTGAAACTCTGACTCCAGCTGTATTGCTAACTGAAGAGGCACACATATGGCTAATGACATATATTCTGAATAATCAACAAAAAAAGCAATGTTTTCTTCTGAGACAACACAATTACGGCCTGTTCTTCCTTGCTGATGTAGCCCAAGGCAGCCTTATCTCATTATAACTTTGAAGCATTCAGTTCTTACACCCCTTCCTTTACTCTTCTTTTTACAGATTCCTTTGGCATGAAAACTGATTCTATTTCTCCGTGGAAATCTCGGCCACACTTTATATTTTGGGTTCTATTACAACTTAACAACTTAACTTTAGCCTGCTATTTTAATGTATATGTCCCTGTCCATATAAATAAAGAAGGATTGCTATTACATTATATTCTTCCAAGAAAACTCTGAAGATCATTCAGGCCAAAGAAGGCTCTCTCTCGATAAGTAATTGATGTAAGAAATGAAACTACAATTCAAGACAGAGTTCCGCCACCAAGAAGAAAATACAATACAGTGCTATTGCTACAAACTATAAATAAAGCTCAATGACTATATGTACTGGGTAGTGATAATATGAGCCCTGGGACTTTTAGTGTTCTAGGGCTTCCTCCAATCCCCACAGCTCTTTGTTTCAAAGAACAATGGGTATAATTTACTTGCAATGTGATCCCAGCCTAGGCCACGATGTTTGTGTTTAATAAATTCTTAAATTTATTTGGATGCTGGATGCTTTTGGTCTATCACCCAAGGGTGTCCCCGGGCACATTCCAGACACCAACGACTCCTAATCCACAACCAAACAAGTTAATAGACACAGGCTTGATAAAGACACTTCTGCTAGTTTAACTGTATTCTCCTCTGCATATAACAGTGACAAATCCTATGTCATCAGAAGATAAAGCAATCTTATTCCCATGGTAATAAGGAGGCTGTCACTTTGAATTTCCTTTGCTCCTCACAGTGCAACTGCTATTTCTTACAGGGTTACTGGCTCATCAAGGCAAAGACTAACCAAGCCATCAACATCCCCCAAACCTTGAGTAGATACTTCAGAAGGCTAGATTGACAAGTGAGACAGACATGTTCATTCAGACAAGTCACACAGTTTAAGGAGAAGGACACAAATGCTTTTCCTTGCCGTTCACCTCTACAGGTCATACACAAAGCTCTGGAATTAAAAAATTCAATCCTCTTCCTCGGGGCATGCCTTGATTTCAGGTCTCCCCCTCTCAGAGCCACAAGCTGGGTGTTCTATAGCTTGGAAATAAAACACCAAGGGATGGAAGAGCAGAAATTGAGTTGGCCTGAAGAAACAACTTGATCACACCATATTCAGAAGGCAAAACAACCAGTCACACTGTGACAGCAGGAAGATGATTGGACAATGCAGTGAGCTTGCCCCCAGAGGACACGATTTCAAAGGACATGACCCATGTCACAACTGGAATCAAGCCTTCATCTCAGCTACTAAGTACTGGTGGGGGAGATGCCCTCCAACCTCACTGTCCTCGGGTTTTTATTAAGGAATTGAAATGCCTCAAAACACACCACTCCAGGAGTCAAGGGTTTATATTGTAGGACACCCATGGTTTTGTAAGTGAAGCAGTTACTGAGTGCCCAAAGAGCAAAAAAAAATCCATTGTCTACTAGCTAGCAAGTTTTATCTCTTATAGTCTCACTCTTACGTCTCACTGAGGAAGGGAAGCCTTGGGGAAAAGAAGATTAATAAGACTTATTGATGTATAACTTCCTCCCTTTGTTCTTCTTTTCGGAATACTCCTTGATATTGGTCCTATTTGGTCCCTGGCCAGGGTCTATGTTCCTTGGGTATCAAGTTAGTACAGCACAATAGATCCTGGCAATAAAGGAACCTGTTTAGAGTACATGTATTCAGCCTACTTCAATCCAACAAATATTTTTTGAGTTCATACGCCAAGAGACATAGTTTCTTGGTAATCATTTTGTTAACTATGCTAGAGGAAAAATAATAAAAAGGGGTCAGTGATACTCTCAAATGCCAAAGACTTCTCATGAAACCCATTCAATGTTTATATGCCCTTGGAAGACTAGATGTTCCTGAGGGTGGAAATCAATTCTGATTGGTTAATGAGTAATGAGAGAATGACTATTATAATTAGAGATGGGCTTACTCTAATGAGGGTCTGGGGGATGTGACTCTCTTCATTCAGTCTTGGTCAAAGAGATTTATCTGTACCCATATGACTAAGGTAATCTAGACAAAAAAGGGAATTCACTTTTACCCAGACCTGTCTTACTAAAACACAATAGGCCAGAATCCAAAATTTCTGTACCTTTTGATCAGATCTAAAGTTTCCCAATTGGGTGCTTTTTGCCCAAAATTTCATCTTATTATCAGCCCTGCAATTTAAAGGCTGTCTGAATAGCCTACAGAGGTTGATTTCTAAATGAAGATAAAGGAAAGGAAAAACCTTAGTCCTAATCCGATAACTGTCTATTAATATAGGAAAGAAATAATCATTTATTTCATTATACACAGCAGATAGGGTGCCAGGTCTGGAGTCAGGAAGACTCATCTTCATGAGTTTAAATCCAGCCTCAGATACATACTAGCTGTGTGACCCTAGACAAGTCACTGACCCCTGTTTGTCTCAGTTTCCTCATCTGTAAAATGAGCCGGAGAAGGAAATGGCAAACCATTCCAATATCTCTGCCAAGAAAACCCCAAAATGGGGTCATGGAGAGTCACACAACTGAAACAACTGAACACCAACAATTCAGCTCTGTTAATAATTCCTGAAATACTCTGGATAAAAGTGACTTTCACCAGCTTACTAGCCCCCTTCGGGTGTTGTCTTCTCAAATTCATTTTAGAGGACTTACTTATCTTTTTAATTTCCACATCTATGAATGAAAGAGAATAAGACCTGTTCTATCTACCTCATAGAAATGTGATGTCCTGAACAGTCATAAAGCATTTAGTAAGCACCTATTGGATGCCAGGTATTCTATTAGGCACAGGGCATAGAAACACAAAGAGTGAAACAATCCACACTCTCAAACAGTGTACATACTATACATGTATGATCCTTGTAAAGCACAAAGCATCCCTCAGATACAAATAAATTAAATTATTCCTCCCATTTATAGGGTCGACTTCAAAAACAGGTTTCTTGAGCACATTTGTCTTTACTATCGTGAATGAATGGAAACAAAAGCCCTTATTAAGCAATTACTATGAAACAAGCATGGTACTAGAAAGTCAGCCAGTTGGGAAATATCATGGTCAATGACAGGTAGTCACAGATGACTTCTCTCCCAAGACCTAACTATAAAAGGAAGGCTCTCTGATATGCATTGTAAATGATTCAGTCTAACGAAAAGATTCAGTGGGTTCAATTCACCACAGTTAATATAATTGGTTTTAAGAACACCAGCATCTGGAAGAGATAGATTCCCCAGATCTTTTGATTAGAGTAATTAGACTTCAATACATACAGATTCAGGTCAATTTTTCCTTTTTTTTCTTCTTATTGTAAATGATGAGAGTAAGGATACTCTAGCACTGCCAGCTGCCCCATCTTTCTGAGTTCAAATCTGGCTTCAGACACTTACAAACTATGTGACTCTTGGTAAGTCACTTAAACCTGTTTGTCTCAGTTTCCTCATCTGTAAAATGAGCTGGAGAAGGGAATGGCAAACCCCTCGAGTTTCTTTGCCAAGAAAATCCCAAACAGGGTCACACAGAGCCAGACATGACTGAAATGACTGAACAATAACAGCTAAAGCACTTTCTACATGACATTCTTTTTTGCTATACCCTAGTCATCTTCCTGCAGGTATAAAAATGCTGTGTGTGTGTGTGTGTGTGTGTGTGTGTGTGTGTGTGTGTGTGTGTGTTAGGTGTGGCCTGGAAGGAGGAGGTGCCTAAAGCCATTCTGCTAGGTAAAGATAGTATAAAAATGTGACACCTTTCCTAAACAATGAATTTTAATCCTCACCTACAGTCAGGACCTTCAGAAAGTACAGCAGCCATTGTCTATGAATTGTAACCATCCTCTCAATTGTTCTAGAAGATGTAGTGTAGTGTAGTCAGAGACTAGAGTAAGACATCTCCCACTGGGATGAAGGCTCACTTGAAGAAGGGCAAAGGCAGACAGCAGGAAAAATTAATAGATCACACATATTTAGAACTATCTTTTATTCAGGTTACAGCTCAAGTTTCAAGCTAATGTTCCCTTAACTATTTTGCATCTGCCCCTAAGGAGTTCTAAATATCCTTTCTTCATACCTTGTACCACAGGGGGATCAGCCACTTTTGTGTGTGTGGCTGATCTGACTTTTCTTCTCAGTCTTTTGGCTCTCTTCTGTGAATTAGATGCTGCATTTTCCCTCAGCATATTGATGCTGTCAACACAGTAAGTCCTGCTCCAATTAGAAACTGAGTATTTTTATTCTAGGGAAATGAATATCGCTTAAAAAATTCAAGACTCCCTGAAAATCTAATGCCTTCCAATTGTGAACGTTTCAACTTCCCTCTGCATGTAGAAAGTAGGTCACCTGAGTTGCCTTGATGTCCAGAAACTGCCTTAAACAGTTCACCTGTTTAAAACTAGATTTGGGAAGTGAGAAATGTCACAGGATGTGGAATGTAATCAGGAGCATACTGCTACTGAGCTGATATATGCTAATAATCTGTTTAGGAAGGAGAAAGAACCAAGTTTCTTAAATAGAACAAGGGAAGAATACTGGCCAACAGCCACTTCTGTACAAGCAACTGACAAGGTACAAAGTAAGGTCTCTGGGCTGTTCCAGCTCAGCATAGGGTTCAAAGCCTTGGGGTCAAAAGAACATATCAGTCTTTGTCCATAGAGACTGCTTAAAATGAAAACTAGAGTAACAGAGTATGAAAGGAATGATTGCCCAAAGGTTGGAAGGGAAAGTGGAAGCAATCACCAACCATTTATTAAGAAAAAGCAAAATGGGCCCTGCCCTCAAGGTTCTTACCTTCTAATGGAATATTCTAACAGAGTATAGTACTTAGAAATCTAATGCAAGGTATAGAGAGGGTCTGGATACAAGGTAATGTGCAAAAGGTGGGCACTAGCAACTTAAGTAGAACAAGCCAAGCCTCAGGCAGATGGCAGCATTTTGAGATGGGTCTTAAAAGAAGCAAGGCATTCCAAAGGTTGAAGTGAAGAGGGAGAGCATTCTAGACACAGGCAACAGCCAGTGTGAAGCAAAAAGCATGGAAGATGAAGTATTATGTGTTAGGAACAGCAAATGGGCCAGGCTAGCCAGATCATAGAATGTATGGATAGGAGGGAAATATAAGACCAGAATGGTAGGAGGGGCCAGGTTGTGAAAGACTTTAAATGCTAAAGATAAAAGTTTATATTTGATAAGATTACGAGGGAACACTGCTGTGCAGGAAGAAATGATGAGCAGGTTGGTGTAAAAATATATGGAAAAATTTGCATGAAATAATGAAGAGTGAAATGAGCAGAAATAAGAGAACATTGTATATGGTAACAACGATCTTGTTCTAAGAAAAACTGTGAAGGACTAAATTATCTTGAATACTATAAATACTCAAATCAACTACAAAGGACCTATGAAGGAAGATGCTATCCATTTCTAGAAGAAAAACTGACAAATAGAAGCATGATTTTATACAATCATATACATGCACATGTGTATATACGTGTGTGTGTGTGTGTGTGTGTATCTTGTCAAACAATGGCCTTCTCTAGTATGGGCTGGGTAGGGAGAGAAGAATTCAGTTCAGAACTTAAAATGTAACCAGAAAAATTACTTAATTTTTGAAAAATTTATATTTTGATCCTAGAAGTAATAGAGAGCTTACTAGAATCTATTGAGTAGGAGAGTCATACAGTCAGAACTCTGCTCTAGACAATCACTTTGGTGACCGGGTGGAGGATTATCATTTATTTCATCTCCAACCTCCACATTGGGGAATGCCTTAGCCTCCTTCAAAGAATAGCTCATAAATACTGCCTCCTATACAAGCCTTTCCCCATCCTCTCAGATCTCCCCATCTTGAATTATTTTTATTTATTTTATATAGATGTCGTATGACCTATATAACTACTTATATATATACTGTTTTTCTGCTTTTCTCTGTATTAATTATATCACATTCTCATAGAACGTAAGCTGCTTGAGGGCAGGGATTCCTTAGCTTTTTATCTTTCTGTCAGCAGTGTCAGAATCATTCTTTACACTAGTATGCACTTTAAAAGAGTTTGTGGAATTGAACTGAATTAGTAAAAAGAAAAGATTGTTGTTGAGTTGTGTCTGACTCTTCAGGACCCTAATTTGGGATTTTCTTGGCAAAGATACTGGGGTGGGTTTGCCATTTCCTTCTCTAGCTCATTTTACATATCAGGAACTGAGGCAAATAGGGTTAAGTGACTTGCCCAAACTGTCTGAAGCTGGATTTGAACTCATAAAGATAAGTCTTCCTGGTTCCAAGACCAGCACACCACTTAGCTATCCATAAAAATAAAGTTGAGGAAGTTGACTAGGAAGTTGTAATACTGAGAAGTTATGAAGCCAATGAGCCTGAAAGAATAATTTATTATCACAGAATAAGGGACTCATAGAGTTGTGTAAATCAGGACTAGAAGGGACCTTAAGATCATTAAGTCCAATGCCATTATTTTAAAGACAAGAAAACTGAGGCCCAGCAAAATGTGACTAAACCAAAATGACACAGAATTAATGTCATTACCTAAGTATCCTGAGACTCGGTGCAACATTCATTCCATTATACCATCCATTGAAAATGGACAGATTCAACTAAAGTAGTATTATATATATACAAATAAGACTGGTATGAAAATCTTTTAACAAATAGCCCTTTGTTGTTGTTGTCTTTGAAAACAGCTTAGAACATTTCCAGATATGGAATTATTGGGTCAAAGTGCATCATAGCTTTTATAACTTGTATTATGAGTTGTCACACTGAATTGTCATACTGGTTTATCATTCCACCAGTAAATAATGAGTGGCTATTTCTCCACAATCCCAACAGCACTGAGTTTCATTGCTTTTTATTATTTTTGCCAATTTGTTGGGTATCAGATGGTACCTCAAAGTTTGCTTAACTTGCATTTCTTTACCTTTTAATGAGATTTAGTATTTTGTCAATTTATGCTTTTTAAAAATTAGCTATTTACTTGCTTTGTCCATTTATCCACTATGGATCAGGACTCACCTTTGTAAAATTTTAACAGTCTAATATATCTTGGATATTTTTTTAGACTGAACCTGTAACTTTGTAGAGTATAGGTAGTGCCTAGTGAGAAACTTCCTCTTCCAATACAGATCTGCCCTTCATGAAGTCTTACGAAGTTGCATGGGGTATTTGGAATTTAAATAATTTACCTAACTTCACTCATTTAGTAGATGTTTCGGCTAGAATTGAATCCAAATATTCTTGAGTCTTGAGCTGGCCTTCTATCGTCAATCTACAATATTTCCTCTCTGAGTTTCTAAGCAATCATTTAAAAATAATAACAATAGTTAAAAGTCCAGTTGAACAAAGCTGTGAATTTTAATTTAGAAATGAAGCATGACTATTGGTCAATACAGACAATTCAATTTCCCCTCCAAGTAAGCAAACAAACATTAAGGGAAAAAAAAAAATAACATTTCTGGACAGTGTCACTAGCTTATATATTGATATACTGAATGGTGGTATAAAATACACATACACACATATGTATATATATATACATATATATGTATGTATAGGGTAATCTATTTGGTGATTTGTTTACAGATGATTTCTTTTTCTCGTGGAATACAGTGGCATGTCAGGACACTTAATCACAAATAATTTTATTGTGTTGAATTGTGAAAATGTATTTTTTTCCCTGAATTCCTTTTAAGCTACTCTGCCTGTTTTATTATGACTGGAAGTAAATTCTATGTTGAAATGCATAGAGTTCTTTTTTAGAAATCTCTGTTACAGAACTACTGTCTAAGGAACAGCATCATGTGCTAAAATGAGCTTCAAGTTTTGCTTTGAATTCTGTCTGTGCAATCAAATCTTGGGTTACCAGGAAAATCAAAGAATTGTGAATCCATTACCCAGGGGATAAGGGAAAAAAAACAATAATCTGTATCATTTTTAATGTCTCTGGAAACCTATGAATAATTCCTTATTCATCTCCAAAAGTAAGGGAATGGAGAGTCACTCTACAGCAATACATACACAGCTCATCTTAGCAAATATGAAGGTGTGCCATTACTATATATATAACCCTAGTAATAAATGCAGAAGACTTCCTAAAGAGATCATTCTTAGGTTATATTAATCCTGTAAGTGTTTTTAGTGCCTAACAATTTTGAAAATGTTGTACCCCACCCTTCCCACTAGAATATAAGCTCCTTGAGGGCAGGGATTGACAGTTTTGCATTTGTATCTCCAAAGCCTAACAGGGCCACGCATCTATTAGGTACCTACTAAATATTTGCTGATTGAGTAATACTTAATTAATATGTTCTATACAAAATAGCACTGTTGAAGTTAGTAGGGAAAAGCTTTAGAATCAGAAACTTGGGTTTCAATTCTGCCTCTGATATTTATTGCCCCTGAGACAATGCCCTCTCAGTGCCCCAAGGCAACTCAATCAGAGTATCAATTACCAACATCTGTATAAGTGGGTGAAGTTTCCACACACAATTTCCTATATCAATGAAATCATTGAGTGTGGTACTTGTTTCCAAATTAATCTATCAAAAAGCAATCATATTAATGAGGATGAATTGAGAACCTGCCATGTACCAGGCATGATGTTAGGTATTGATAGAACTAGGGGCTAAAACTGTGATTTCATTGAAATAGTGAATTCCCAGATGAAGAAGCTCCCTCTACAAATGCAAAAGGGCATTTTCTCTGCAAGTTATGTCCTTAGGTAATTGACTAACTTAGCATTTAGCACAGTGCCTGGTACACCACAGAAGCTTAATAAATGTTTATTGAGTAAGCAAAGTAGTAAGACTGGAGGAAAGCAAGGAAGGGGTGATGACTTTGTACAACTCTGCCTCACTTAAATCTAATTCAAGTGAAAGTCAAGGCATCACCCATGATGTCATTTGTCCTCTTTGAAAATGAAGGATCCACAGCAACAGCAGCAGTAAGAGCTTAATTGACTCGTTCAGGGTCTCACTGCCTGTATATATCATAGCCAAGACTTGAACTCAATGCTTCTTGGCCCCAAAGGGCATCTCTCTCTCTCCCCTCGCCCTTCTCTCTCTCTCTCTCACTCACTCTCTCTCTCTTTCTTTCTCCTCCTCATCATGTTTCTTTTGGGATACAAAAAACAGTGAGTCAGTCCCTACCCTCAATGAACATATGTTCTATTTTTTTTTGAGAGGGAGGGGTGGTAGAAAGATACTATATTAAAGTAGTTTAGGTACTAGACAAATTGATATGGTAAATATAATTTTAAAGTGGTCTCTGTAGGCAATCCTTTGTATTTAAGAGTAGTAAACATGGTTTAAAAAAAAAAAGCCATTGGGAAAATAGTATTTGTCCTCCAGAAGCTCAAAATCTAACTGGAGGAGAAAACATATACATCTATAATAATAAACCTCATACAGCATTAAGCAAAGACCTTTCATTTTGGTGAACAAATAATAGCCTCTTTCCTTGTCATGTAGGAACTTTTGAATCTGTTTTCAGAGTCAACCTTTGACCTTCACAACAAACTCTCTTAACCATAACTCTACTGAGAGTAATTAAGAATACATGAATACATGCCTATAATCCTTGCTTCTGGGAAGGTTGAGGCCAGCAAATTGTGCTCATGAGTTCTGAGCTATAGTTAGGCCAAAGTCAATCAGGTGCCTGTGCTAAATCCAGTATCAATATGGCAGAGTCTTAGAAAGCAAGGGTCCAGCAGGCTGCCTATGGAGAGGAGTCTCAATCCAAGCCAAAATGGATTAAGTCAAAAGATTCACGTCAATCACTGCCAGGAGTAGGCTATAAGTGGTCACTGCACTTACAGTCTGGATGAGACAGGAAGACAGTCTCAAAGTTCAAACAGACAGACAGACACACACACACACACACACACACACATACCCACACACAGTAAGAGGAGCACTTTTTTTCCTCCATGTAAGTTAATGCTCTCTTGTAGAAGACAGAAGTTTGAATGAGCATAGATTCAGACCTCAAAGGAACCTCAGAGGTGAATCCTTTTCATCTTATAATTAAGGGAATTGAGGTGTATAAAGGTAAAATGAGTTGTCCAAGGTCACACAGAAAATAAATAGCCAAGTAGACATTGAAACTCTGGTCCTTTGACTCCAGGTTCAATGCTATTTTTCAATTCAATAAACATTTATTAAGCACTTAATATATGCCAAACATTTTGCCAAGTGTTGAGGAAAAGGAGGCAAAGACAATCTCTGACCTCGAGGAGCTTACAATCTAACGAGGGAAACAAACAACACAAAAATATAGAACTATATTTCTATGAAGTATTGATTTTGTAAATTGGCTCAAGTGGTCCAATCTGGAAAGGCACCAGTGGCATACATATAACATTTACCTCAGCCTGTTCTTCTCTCTTCCCGATGTCTTATGGGTTGGTAGGATGTTTTTGGACTTTTTATTTTTAATTTATTAAATTGTTTCCTCAAGGTTGCATTTTCTAGGAACTGTCTCTTCTAAGTTCCTGCCTCCCCAATCTTTTAAATGTCCTGGACCCAAGCTAAGGAAGGTTTCATCTGAAAGCAGAGAAAAAGACCCTAGCAGGACCATGGCCAGAGATATATTTCTCTGTCATATTGGAACTAGAATCAGTTAAAACAAACAATTTAGCTATGTCTACTGAGACATATAAAACTAGAACCCTCAGCCCTTTGAGTCACTCAGTGTTTGGGGCTTGCCCCTGTTCATTCCCAGGACCCCTCGTAATTGGGAAGCTGAGTTCTAGGGCTGAAGGGACTGCTGGTTCAGGATCTCTAATGAACTTGCAAAAAGACC
Source organism: Pseudochirops corinnae (assembly GCA_028646515.1). NCBI lineage: Eukaryota > Metazoa > Chordata > Mammalia > Diprotodontia > Pseudocheiridae > Pseudochirops > Pseudochirops corinnae. The sequence goes on from CM053592.1 coordinate 162,510,987, forward strand.
AACAGTGGATACTCATTTTTGTGTGTCCCTGCAATAAATCTCACTTCTTTCTGTTAAGTCTATCAAGTAATCATCTTCTCCAGTTTTTAATTGAACACTAAGCAGAAAGCCACTTTTTCCTCATAGCTTTCAATCAATGAATCAACAAGCATTTTATTAAGCATCTGCTATATGGTAGTCATTGAGCAAGGTGTTGGGGATACAAAAACAAAAATGAACTAATTGTTGCTCTCAAGGGGCTTACATTTTATCTGTGGAAACCATACATACACATATAAGTAAATAAAAACATAGTCAAAGAAAATACAAAATAATGGAGGGAAAAGGTAAGGATCAAGAACGAATTCTTACAGCAATGGCGCCTGAACTGAGTATTGAAGGAAGCTAGAGATTCTAAGAGGCAGAGATAAAGAGAATGATATTCCAAGAGTGGTAAATAGCCCAAGCAAATACACATAGATGAGAGATGAGATATCCTCTGCAAAGAACTGGAAGTACATCATTTGACTGGATCAGTCAGAGGCTGAATAGAAAGCACCTACATAGTTCTAAAAAACTAAGCAAAACTGTATTCTATGGTATCTGAGTCTGGGCAAAATTTGTAATCCCCTTGAGGTCTTTGTACAAGAAAACTAGGAGTCCTCTGTTCTAGCTTCTTATTTGATGCAATGAGAGTTTACCCAAAGCATCCATCACTACCCATAAAGGTGTCCATTTTAATGTTCCCAATAACCTGAGGCCATCACCAGTCATCTTGACAAATATTTTGCCACTGGACTCCCAATGACTCTAGAGGAGAGTGTGAGGCAGAGCTACACAGAGTCATCAGTCTCACTCTCCTCTTCTCTTCAAGAATAAAAGACCACTACCACCAACAGCAATCTCAGTTACCTAAACAGGGTCTTCAGCAGTTAGGGCAGTCAAGGTTTATTGTTGTCATTCTAAATCCTAAAAGACAATCAATGGCATCAGGAGGGTGATGTCTTGACTTAAAAGTGAATTGGATTCAAGTGAGACAGGGATGTGCAAAGTTATCAACTTCCCTCTCTCCTCCAGAGTCATTTGAGTCCAGTGGCAAGACATAGGTCAGGACAACTGAAGATGGTACCAGATAAAATGGAAAAAACTTGTTTTTTTAAGCTAAGGTCTTTCCCAGATCTATTTGTCCAACTGATCAGTTGCAATTGTCTTGCTTCTGACCTGGTCCCCAATGCTATTATTGAAGGAGCCATTCTTGTAGAGAAGTGACCTACCTTCTTCGCCAACACCAAATACTGACCAGCTACTACTGATAAGGAGGTATATCTAAGAGCCCTGGTAATGCCAGTCCCTGCTTTCACCTCAATCAATCTATCCTGATTCCAGTCTGGGCTGCCCACTCCATCCACAGTCATCATCCAGGGATGCAAACCCTCTAGATATGTGAGCTGGCAAGTCCTTCTCAAAGTGTTGCAGTCACCAATTCCTCAGCAACCACAACTTTCAAAGAACCAAAGAAGAAAGTGCTTGACTACCAAATCCCAGGAATTGGCAAATGATTCAAAATCAAAAACATGTGTTTTTATCTAAGAAAATGATTTTAAAGATGTGTTGGCATCTGCTCTGTTGCTTCACCCTAAGGGTCAGGAGATCCTTCCATCGGATATACAGCTAAAATCTTCATGATGAGATGTCTCTTTCTTTGGAATATAAGTTCCTTGAGATCAGGGACAGTCTCCGCTTTTATGTTTCTATCCCCAGTTCTCAAAACAACACTTTGCATATAACAAGCATAAAATAAATGCTATTCATTTGTTCATCCAGTCATTTCACAGTTCAAGAGAACAGCTCTTTAGAAGCATTTCAATGATGCCAACCCAGTAGGTCCAGACTCTAGAAATCACCACATTTCTAACTGCCAGGAGCAGGTTGATCCTGAAAGGGGTCCCCCAATGAAATCTGTCCGGGGTATTGTTTGACAGATACCAGCTGTTTCCTCCTCCTTTTCCATCCTTACTATTCACTGTACCCTGGGGAAGGATCTAGCCATCCTGAGTTCTCCATAGCCAAAGGAAATCAGAAGATGGGGCCAATTTTAACCAGATACTTCAGGCTCAGGTCAATTGAAACTGTGAGATCGAAAATAATCACCTGCCTGAATTTATAGAAAGAATATCTTTACCAGAAGTTACCTATACTGATAAAATCATAGAATCAGAAACTTCCCCTATCACAAACCACCACCAAGATAAAAAATATCAGGGGTGGCTAGGTAGTGCAGTGAATAGAGCACTGACCCTGGAGTCAGGAGGATCCGAGTTCAAATTTGACCTCAGACACTTAACACTTACAAGCTGTGTGATGTTGGGCAAGTCACTTAACCCCAAATGCCCCTCCAAAAAGCAAAAAAAGAAAAGAAAAGAAAAAAGAAAACTATCAGACTTAAAAGATGGAAAGTTTTATTTAAAATCAGAGATTTACTGTGAATTTGAATAGCAAATTACCAGAAATTAAAGGATTTAGAAAGTGAAGAGACCAAATAGGTTATCTGGTTCATTTGATACACTTTACAAATGGGGAAGTGAAGCCCAGATTGAATATGTTACCCTAAATCACAGGGGTAAAAAGAGGGACAGGGACAGGGTAGAGAATGGATGGGGGGGGGGGGCGGGATAGGAAGAAGGGACAT
>CM053592.1:162514154-162538020 GCA_028646515.1 Pseudochirops corinnae
TGGAATTCTGATTCAGGAGAAATAGAATGTTGCCTTGCTGCAGCAAGAGTTAGTTAAGATTAGAAAACATAAATGTTTTGTAGGTCCAATGAACATGGTTTAGTCATTTCCTCATTTCAGTTCAGGAACATAGAAATAAGAGGAGGCAGAGAGTGTGGATATAATCCAAGACTAGGATTTGACACAGTATGATCAGTGATTGGACAAGGATACAAAGGATTTAGAAGTAGATGCTATCGTGGAACCAAGTCAGTTCACCAAGATAGACAGCGAATGAAGGACACAATAGCCAGTTTAGAGGCATCACTTGGAAGAAGGAGGGAATGGAAATCATTGGGAAGAACCCCCCAAAAGTTGAATTTATAAGGTATAAATCACACACTGGTAAAATATAATTTAAGGCAGGTTTTTTTTTTAATTTTGAGAATTATAAAATGTTCTATTCATCTGATTTTTAAAATTAAGTACTGTATAGGATAAAAAACAATTTAATAAGTTCATCAAAGCATTCATTAAATATATCAATTCAAAAACATTTATTAAATGCCTACTATGTGCCAGCTGCTGTATGAGTTTTTAATGATAGACAGCATAAGCATAATACATAGAAGATCATCCTTAAAGTTAGGTAAATATGGATTCAGACCTTATCCCTGACACAAAGACTATCAAACTATAGAAAATCACTTAATTTCTTGGTGTTTCTAAGCTCTTCTCAAAGACTATAAAGGGCAGATGAGTAGCTGAATCTGAATTGGTAGAGAGAATTCCTCACATTGTTTAAATCGCAAATCATCACCACCACCACCTCCACCACAAATAATAATAATAATAATTTAATACTATATTCAATTAAAATAAAGACAAGGAAGTACAGGAAGGCCTAAGATTTATTTAAAACACAATATAAGAGTGACAGAACAAAGAGCAGAAGAAATGATTAAAGAAACATAGATGGAGAATAAGTTGCAGGGAGGGAGAGAGGGGAAAGAGACACAAATAGTGATAGAAATAGAGACAAAGATGAAAAGAGACAAAGAGATAGAATGAAGTTTAGTATCCTTAGGTAAATACCTTATTCAATTTAAACTGCTTCTGTAACACAAATTCACTTGGGATGCTGTCTTATTTAGAGCTCGTTAACTGGGCTCACAAAAGGTTTTCTCTGCTTTGAATGAGAGAGCTATTGACTGACCACAGGACTCCAATACTCCAGTCCTCTGCTGTATCACTGTATCCAAAGCTTACCCCAAGACTGGTGAAGTCAAAGCAGAAGGCTGCATCTGGCTGCTAGACAGGAGGTTCCCCACCTCAATCAAAGCCTCTAAGAAGAAAATTCACCTTGCAGATTTCTTAATTTGGCAGCTTAGCAATGTTATGTCTTCATGAAGACAAGGTCTGTGTCAGATGTCTTCCAAATGTGTCCAGTGACCAGAAGGAAATTAGCTGAGAAAAATGAGAGGGGTCCCCCTTAAAATTGGCCCTGGAAAACATAGCTCATTTGGGCTGACTTGGTCCTAAAATTCAGTGGCTTTGAGTAAGGCAAGTTGGGAGGAGATGCTAGCATTTCAAGTCAAGGGGAACAGTGATATTGGAAGGCTGTGACCTAGAAAAATTCCAGGAAAGCATGTGACATAGATTGCTAGTTTTATCTGTGTTCAGTTTTCTTCCCCAGATGGCATAGTTGATAGAACATTGGACTCAGAGTTAGGAAGACCTGAGTTTGAATTCTGTGTCAGGAACTAGCTGTATGGATCTAAGCACATCACTTAATTTCTCTGTTTTATCTGTAAAATGGAGATAACAGTCCCATGGGGTTGTTGCAAAGATCAGTGGAATGATATATGCAAAGTATTTTGCAACCCTTTAAGTATAATACAGTTGTGATGACAGTGGTGGACTGTTAGTATTACTGTTAGTTCCAGAAAGGCTGTATAAGAGACTGCCTGGTAGGCAATTCTGTGGACACTCTCAGGGTACGTTCCTGAGTGCCTAACTTCCTAAATATAGCACATTCCCTGGGAAAGCTCGATATGGTGCAATAATGTGTTAGAGCAGCCCCAAAAGATCTATTGTGCTATGAGTGAGAGAGAAGAGAAAAAGAAGGGAGGAAGAAGGGAAGGGAAAGAGAGAGGGGAGAGAAGAGGGAAGGCTGGAGAGAGGGAGGAAGGGAAGAAGGAAGGGAGGAAAGAAAGGAGGGAGGAGGGAGGAAAGAAGGGGAATTTTTGTGGTTTTTTTGTTGTTTTTTTAGCATGCATCAGATGCCAAATACTATGCTAAGTGAACCTTGCAAATATTGTGTCATTTGATCCTTACAACAATCCTATTGTCTCTATCATACAGCTGAGGTAATTGAGGCAGTCAGACATTTAATTACTCTGGCCTAGGTCACACAGATAGTTAGGACCTGAGGCTGGAAGTGAACTCAAGTCTTCCCATTTCCAGTTACTTCTGGGACTTCCAGGTAGGATAGGACCAGGACCTGTGATTTCTTTGGCAGAGAATCCTTGGATGAAGAAAGTTCCACAAACAATGGAGGTCTCTCCCTTCTCTGTAATGTATAGTCTTAGGCTATAAAGAGAACACTGACAGGTGATGTGATGCTAAGAGTCACCAAGTGTAGAGATAAGCTGTGAAGCCAGGATTCCTGGCACTGACACTAACCACTATGGTGCCTCTACTGACTGACCTGTGTGCTCTCTCCAACCCACGGCTGAGGTATAATTCACTGATATGCCCCCCTAGCTTTCACTAGTCATTACAATCTTGTTCAACTACCTCCAATAATCTTAAGACAACACAAAACTTTCCTATCAATCCCCAAAGTGAAACAGACTGCCTTGGGAGAGGTACTGAATTCACTTTCACTGGAGTTCTTCCAGGGGAGGAGGGGTGAATATTTGTCAGGGATGCTGTAAAGGAGATTTATGCTTTAAGTATGGGTTGGACAATGTTACCTCTGAGGTGTCTTCCAACTCTTAAGACTGTCTGATTCAGTTAAGTTACATTGCCAGGGAAGGTATGATTAAGTACCTTCCCCTCAAAAAAGTGAAACAGACACAAAGTATTTTGAAGGAGAGAGAGACAAACATGAGCAGAAGCAGTTGAGGAATGTCTACTGAAGGAGGCAGAATCTCAGAATGACTCTGAAGGAGGGGTGGAATTTGGAATGCAATATCATCGATGGAAACAACAAGACAGCGTGCATTATAGGACATGAATTGCAAGAAAAATTATAATCCACAGACCTGGGCTCAGGACTCCAGAGGGAAATAAGCAAACAGAAAACCAAGCTCTTTGAAAATGAGCTTCTATCAAGTATATGGGATGTTTGAACCTGAGCAGGAAAGACAGTGCTGTTAGTGCTATTTAAATGGAAATAAACGCATAATTAGGAATTCAGGTCCAAGGGGCAAGAAGTAGCATCTGAGAGATTCTCAAACAATTTTTTAAAATTAAAAAAAATTAGTTGGAAGGGGATGAGAGGAGAAACATTAGGGTGAAAAATCAGACTTCAGTGGATGAAGTTCTATGGGAGAACAAACACAAAAACACCTTCCAGTGGGGAAAAATCAGTCTAGGTAGTAATCCAAGAAGACCTCAGGAACTCCTAAGATGCCTCAAGGCCAATTAGACTCAGGAGGGAGGTAGCTGCTTCCAGAAGGAAACACACCATTTGGTCAGTTCCAATTCTATTAAGTAATTCTTGTTCAGCAGAGCTGTATCATGTAGTGGATAGCTAGCATCAGCATCAGGAATATATGGGTTCAAATTCTGCCTCTGGTATCTACTAAATGTGTGATCCATAGCAACTCACTTAACTTTTCAAAGCCTCAGATTAACTCTTTAAGACTATAAGTTGCAGAGAAGATTTTCTGGCTCTTTTTGACCCCATTTGCGGTTTTCTTGGCAAAGAAATTGGGAGTGGTTTGGCATTTCCTTCTCCAGCTCATTTTACAGATGAGGAAACAGATGAGGCTGAAGTGAATTGTCCAGGGTCACACAGCTAATGTCTGAAGCCAGATTTGAACTCAGGAAGATGAGTGTTACTGACTCCAGGCCCAGCACTCTATCCACTGCATCAGGGAATGTACTAATTTACAAAGGCAGAGGAAGTTCCTCAAATGGAGGTCCCTATACAAATGAAATCACATGTCAGATTTAAAAACAATCAGGTGCTTAACTCAGTTGTTCTACCTTCTAAAGGAGGCTAAGTATTGTCAACATCCTTTAAATTTTGGTTTAAAGGGACAAAGCCCTCACTTAATTATGATTCTTCTTGGGAAAATGGCCTCCCCATTTCTTATCCTTATGATTGGACCAGAAATGGTGGTGGTGAGGGGGAGAGGTGATACCAGTCCATGGAGAAATGTTTAGAAGCACAAAGAAGATGACAAAAGTCTGATGTTTTTAGTTTAGAGATATGGGTACTGTGTATTCAGGATTATAAGGGAAGAGGCAATCAATGTAGAGTGTGCATTTCAGCATGAGAAAAAAGAGTGGAGTTGGAATCCTTGGCAAAGAAATACAGAACCTAGAAGGCACAACTTCATTGCAGAGATGGCGAAACTGAAGCCGAGATAGGTTCAAGGTCACACCATTAAGAGGTGACAGACATTTGATCTGAACCAAAGTCACATACTCCATGGTTGCATCATAGGAGCTAGTGAAGTTTCCAGGTACAGAATTCTAATAGGCAGTTGGAAACAAGAGCAGAGCTCAGAAGAAAGGTCCAGGGCCAGCAATAACCATTCAGAAGTCCCACCTGTTGAAATGTTAGCAGAAGCTGAAGAGTGGAAATGAGAGAGTCTAGGAAGAGATACTGACAGAGAAGGTCAAAGGAAAAAAAATGAATAAACGTCTACCTTAAGGAGCTGGGATGAAGTTCCCAAATCAATAATTTCATTGATATAGATGGAACAGTTAGAGAAGTAGGAGGAGAACAAGGAAAAATATGGTATTACTATGGACGATACATAGAGGGCTAGACAAATGTTATACAGAGAGCCAGTAGGATGGGGGCTGAAAAAAGACTCTTGCATTTGGAAATCAGATCTTTTGTGACTTTAAGAGAGAAGTTTCAGGGGAAGATTGGGGATAGAAAACTGATTGCTACATATCAAAGACAGATTGAGTCCTGAGGAAGTACAGGCATGAGGGCAAATACCACCTTTTTTTCTTTCCGAAAGACATTTAGCAGGGATAAGTGGAAAGATTGGGGGGGGGGGGGGGCAGTGTGCAGCAGCAGGAGAGCAAATTGTCAAGTGAAAGATTATTTAGCACTGAAGAGACTTGAGGATGTGTACAATATGCGAGAAACAGTTGTGGGGGCAGAATTCATGAGAGGACAGGAATGGTTGCTTAAATAATACCCTGGAGGAGGTAGGTGGGATAGCAATCAATGTCACAGAGAAGGGATTATCCTTAGTAAGGAGTAAGGGCTGTGTCTGTCTCTGACTAGAAGAAAAGAAGAGAGAGTTAATGATTATTTTGATAAGTTTTAAGGACTGGGGGGGCAGAGGATGGAGAGAGCTCATGTCAGATGGCATCAATCTTTTCAGTTAAGTACGAGATTATTAGACAGCTATTAAGGCTGGAGAGATGGATATGTGGTTGGAGTTTGGAGAGAGAAAAAATGGTTTAGGGAAGTCACTATGTGAAATCAATAGAATGAAAACAGAAAGATCATTGAGAAGCATCAAGGTCTCAGGTGAGGTTATGCACCAACAAATTTGCAGTGAAAAAGGAATTAACTTGTCTTGCTTTGGTCCAGCAGGCAGAAATAGAATTGGTAAGTGGAAGTTACACAAAGGCAGCTTTCAGCTCAATATAAACTTCCTAATATAAATATACTTATATATATATATATATATATATGATTATATTATATATAACTACATTAAAATATGATATGATATGATATAATGTAAATATAATAATATAAAACTTCCTACAGAGCTAGACAAAGTAAACTAGATTTCCTTGGAAAGTTGTGATCTCCTCATCACTAGAGGTTTTCAGATAGAGATTAAATAACAACCTTGTGGGGAGGGAATGGTGATGCCCAAGTAGGAGTCAGATTGGATGATCTCTGAAGTCCCTCATTACTCTGATATTCTACAATATCTATTATTCTATTTTCCAGCCTTATCTCTATCACATTCCCTATCTCAAAGACTCTGTCAGGGACCCTCTTCTCAGTTTCTATCTAGACTTTCGGTGAACTAAGCTTCCATGGATTCAGTTATCATTTCTACACAAATGATTCACAGAATATCTACTCCTAATTTTTCTCCTAAGCATTAGTCTTATATCCCCAACTGCCTATTGGACATTTGGAATTGAATATTTCATAGGCATCTGTGACTCAATGTATTCCAAAACTGAACTAAATATTGTTCTCCCAAAACCTCCTCTTCTAATCTTCCCCAGTTTTGTCTAGGGAAATAACATCCTCCCAGTCCACCAAGACCACAACCTTGATGACACTCTCCACTCCATAGTCTCTCACTCTATGAATCCAATCAGTTGCCAGGCCTCCTTGATTCCTCTTCCATAACATCTCCCACATCTATCATCTCTCTTTACACCCTACACCCTAAATCCCAGGCCTCATCACCTAACACCTGGACTACCATAATAACCTCTTCATTTGGTTTCCTTATGTCTAATCTTTCCCCTCCCCAATCCATTTTGCACCCAACTGCCAAAGTGATATGAAAAGCACAGGTCTGACCACGTCATTCCATGTTTGATAAAATCCAATGTTTCTTTGTTAACTTTAGGACCAAATAGAGACTCTTCTGATTAACATTTGAAACATTTACCAGGGCCCCAACACAATAAGGTTGGGACTGTGTCCTCTGTGCCGCAGGATCAGCAGAGTTCAACTTTAAATCACAAAACAGGCTAAAAATGAATAAAAGACAGAAAAGATCCCGGACAATAGAAAGCTTCTCTGATGAAAGGAAGATCAAAACACAAACTCGGAAGAGGACAACAATGTCAAAATGCCCACATGAGAAGCCTCAAGGGGGAAGATGAATTGGTCTCAATACCAAAATATCCTCCTGAAAGACCTCAAAAAGGATTTTAAAAACCAAATAAGAGAGGTTAAAAAAAAAATTGGGAAAAGAAATGAAGTTATGCAAAAGAGAGTTAAAACCCTGGAAAAGGGGGTGGCTAGGTGGCTCAGTGAATAGAGCACTGGCCCTGGAGTCAGGACTTGAGTTCAAATCTGGACTCAGACACAAACACTTATTAGCTGCGTGATCTTGAGCAAGTCACTTAACCCCAATTGCCCTGCTTTCCCCCCTCCAAAAAGAAAAAAAAAGCACTTGGAAAAGGCAAAAATTGACTGAAGAAAACAATTCCTTAAAAAATACAATTGACCATATGGAAAAAAAATTACTGGAGAAAACAACTCCTTAAAAAGTAGAAAAGGCCAAATGGAAAAGGAGATACAAAACCTAACTGAAGAAAATAATTCCTTAAAAATTAGAATTGGGCAAGTGGAAGCTAATGACTCTATGAGACATCAAGAATCAGTCAAAAACAAAATTAAAAGAATAAAAAAATAGAAGAAAATATAAAATATGTCACTGGAAAAACCACTGACCTGGAAAATAGATCCAGGAAAGATAATTTAAGAGTTATTGGTCTACCTGAAAGGTATGATCAAAAAAAAAAAAAAGAGCATGGAGAGCATATTTCAAGAAATTATCAAGGAAAATTGTCCTGATATCCTAGAACCAGGAGGTAAATTATTCATTTAAAGAATTCACCATTCACTTCCTGAAAGACATCCCAAAATGAAATCTCCAAGGAATATTATGGCCAAACTCCAGAATGATCAGATCAAGAAGAAAATACTACAAGCAGCTAGAAAAAAACAATGAAAATATCAAGAAGTTACAGTCAGCATTACACAGGACTTAGCAGCTTCTACATTAAAGGATCAGAGGTCTTGGAATATGATACTCTGTAAGGCAAAGGAGCTTGCTTTACAACCAAGAATCAGTTACCCAGCAAAATGCTATCCAAATCCAGAGAAAGAACTATGCAGTCTGAATGCAGATGAAAGCATACTATTTTCACTTTTGTTTTTTTTTTTCTTATGGTTTTCCCCTTTTGTTCTGATTCTTCTTTCACAACAGAACTAATATGGAAACATGTTTAAAGTGATTGTACATGTATAAGCTATATCAGATTGCTTGCTGTATTGGGGAGGGGAAAGAAGAAGGGGGAAAATTTTGGAACTCAAAATCTTACAAAAAATGAATGTTGAAAACTATCTTTACATGTTATTGGAAAAATAAAACACTATTAAGTGGAAAAAACAATAAAAATAAAAAGTAAAAAAAAACCCAACATTTAAAACCTTTAACAGCCTATTTTCAGCCTTCTTGTCCCTTTTTTCTCTGCATCATTGCTCTTCATTCACTCTGTGGTTCAATAAAACTGGCCTTCTTTCGGTCACTGATATCCTTAATAATATATCTCCCATCTCCATGCTGTAGGACAGGACTGTCACCAATGCCTGAAATTCATTCCTTCTTCACTTCTTACAATCCCTAACTTCCATCGAAGTTTCACTCAAGTATCACACGAGAGCCTTTCTTATCCTCCCAGCTGCTAATTACATACTTTGAAAAATGACTTTGTATTCGTTTTGTATAAATTTTTTTACATAAATTTATATAACATATAAGTTGCCTCCCTCCAAAGAATGTAAACTTCTTGAGGGCAGGAACTATTATTCATGCCTTTGTGTCTCTGGTGTCTAGAATATACTTGGCATATAGTAAGCATGTAATAAACACTTGTTGATTAATTGATTATTTCTCACTACTTTCCATAACCTATAATCTAACCAAATCAGCTATTCTGTTTTCTCCCAACACAGTCTGGACTTTTCCACTCTTGTACCTTTTCTTGTGCTGTTTTGTTTTGTTGTGTTTTTCTGATGATAATATCAATGCACATGCACAACACTAATTACTCAGTGAAAATTCTCTCCATCTTTCAAGACTTCACCCATATTTTGCTTCCTTACTAGAGTCTTTCCTTATCGTCCACCCCCAACCAGAACCAGTCTATTTCTCCTCTGAATTTCCAGAGACCTTCATTTGTACTTCATTTATTGCATTCTACCTTGTACCATAGCAATTTGGTCACTCCCACTACAGTGTATAAATCCTGAGGGAAATAATAATGTCTTAGTTACACACACACACACACACACACACACACACACACACACACACACATACACACACACACACACATACACACACATGTATGGTTTCCACATATACACATAATATATAATATTATACGTATTATTACATATATAATATATAATGTGTATACATGTATATATACATATATATGTGTTTAGATATGTATGTATATATGTGTGTGCATGCCATCATCTCAACCTTTTGCATTCCTGATATTGCTTCAAGGTTGAATTCCTCTTTTTGTCCATAACTATCAGAGGAGTCTCCCTCATCACATATTCCTAGATTATTGTATCTACCTCCCAAATTCTTTCCTCATCTTCTATGACACTTGTATTATCAAATAAGAGGATCTATATAGTGTGTTTTGCAAACATAAAAGTAACTTATAAATATTATATATTTTTATTTCTAGATGAAAAACATCACTTCATCATCTTAACTTTCATTCTATCTTTCACAAAAACGGGAATAATAATATTTTCACTCTTTAAGCCATGATGTTGTTAAAATATCAGATAAAGCATTATATTAATACATTATTATTATTTGTATATAAGCCATACAATAATGAACAGCATTAAAAATGTCTGATAATCTGAGCAGCAAAATCGAAGTACCTCATCAAATTAATGCTAAAATGGCTACCCAATGACTCTTAGTGTGATGACTGAACCAGAAAAGCCATGACTATACACAGATGAGACCTTAGGTACAGAGAACAAGACACAGGTATAAGCACAGTGTTACTACAAAATGGGGCATTTGGCCACACAGTATAAGGAAGGAGCTTTGGTGCCCTATAGATCCTTATGTTTTCTTCATCCAGAGAACTAAGTGGTCCCAAGGTCAAAGTTCCAGAGGGGAAAAAAATAGGTTTGGGTTAAGTGGCCCCAGGAGCTAGAGGTCATGACTCAGGAATTCAGAACACTCATCACAATGTCATTCTTGAGAGGGGAAGTTGGAATCAGGGTCATAACTAGGCAGAGACAATAGGGATTTGGCTCCTGAATGCCAAACTTTAGGTAATACTTTCATTTCAAAGGTAAAAACTTAGTTTAGTACTTAGGAATTACAATTAGTTAAAACAGAATGTTTCCAGGTAGCACTTCCTCCCCTGGGCAGCTGCACCCCTCATATACTCCTCCAGAACCTGAACACTCCCAGATTCTTTACCTATATATAGTCTCTGATATATTTCCAACACTCCTCTAGTTACTAGAATTGCTATATACTCTGGCTAGACTGAGATGGGATGTCTCAATCCTCTTTTAAATAAATATGTTTAGAAAGGATAGCTTATACTTTTTTAAAATTAACACAGCATCTTTATGAAGCTCTGAATGAATTCAGACTGATGTATCTATATCCAAAGAATTTGCATCATCATAAATCAGAACATTAAAGAATGGCAATGCCTCCCCCCCTTAGAAAGAATGAAGAATGTTATCATTTCTGAGAGCTAAAGGGTCAATATTACCTGCAAACAACTTTACTAGAAATACATATACATTTAGATAGATGATTTTCTTTGGATACAATATTGTACTGCCTTAGAGCAAAGACTCTGTATCATTCATCCACGCAAAATTAGGAAGAATAAACCATAGTGAAGTAAAACTCATTTAAACAACTGCCAAACCAGTCATCCCAAGGCCCTCTCCCTTCAGTGACTGACTGGAACCAAGATGACCTAGGGCAGCTCCAAAGATGTTGAAACAATTTTTAGGAAGCTTTCATTCACAGGTCATAATCAGTCATAGACAAAAAGGCAAGAAATTTCTCCAAATAAGGCACGCTATAGAGCATCTTTCTTGTGGCTAGGTAATCTAAATAAGCAAACCAATATAAGTAATTCCCATATATCTTGGGACATCCCAAAAGTCTTAGCAGAGTTTAAGTTACTTGAGTTTTAAGAGCAGTTTTAAACTACTGAAGTTTTTTAAAATGCACTAAGATTTTTTGGACACCCTTTATGAGTTGCTCCATGACAAGGGACCTTTTCATTTTTCTCTTTTGATCTTGATAGTTTAGAGCAATGTAGTAACCACTTATTAAATGCTTGCTGAATTGAGTTCAATTGAATTGAAAATAATTATCAACAAAGCTAGTCTTGTGAGTAGGCTGCAATTAAATTAATTCCAACAAACCTTTTGTATGTACCTACTATGATGCACACTGTGCTAGACTTTCAAAATCAAAAATGAAAGCCATTAACCTCAGGGAAGCTATATTCTAGTGGTGATTCTGTTGAAGGCCATGAGTAACAAGTTAGGTTACAAAGACAAGATTCAAACCCAGGCACTCTGACTCCAAATCCAGTCTTCTTTTCATTGTAGGGTATGATTTGACTCTGTATCTCTGTACAATGTTCTTTCCCTAAGTAAGTGCCAAACCCAGGGTGGGAATTTAGATCTCAGGATTCTAATTTGAGTATTCTTTACATTCAGCCCCTACAGTCTCTGAGATACCCCTGTTTGAAAGCAGGTACCCTAGGAAGGATCATACTTTAACCCAAGTATTCTTAACCTATGATCTGTGAACTTTTTGTTGTTTGTAGGAGTGTAAACAGTAACTTTACAAAACAGTTTTCTTTGAGGCTTTGCTTGTAGCTGTTTTCACATTGTCTTCTTCTAAATATATGTCTTGGTTTTCCCTGCCACCATAGTAGTTTTTTATGGTCAAGTTTGTTTTTTGTTGTTTGTTCTTTTGTGTAGCATATTTCTTGACTTTGAACTTTATGTCAAAGTTGGGTTTTGCTCACCTTGAGGTGGGAAGCCATTGCGCCAAGCTTCAGGGTTTTTTTGTGCTGCTGTTTTCACAGATAGTTCTGGGGGGGAGGGTCCTACAAGTTTTACTGCTTCTAAGGTGGCATTATCCTGGGAGAGATATGGCCATTGCCATCCTTATCTGCTCTCTGGGCCTTTACTCAGGAAGGATCCCTGTTCCCCTGCAGCCACAAGCACTAGTGCTCTTCTCAGGCCAACAGGTGTGAGCAGGACCCCTGTTCCCTTGTGACTGACCACAAGCACTCCTCTCTGCTTTGGAAATATGACCCAGAACTGCTTGTAGGCAATAGATTTGCCAATCAGCACCAGCTGCACCAAGTGCCAGCTGAGGGTCCCCTTTAAGCCCTTTCTGACTGGTTGTCTGATGCTCTCACTATCTCTGGCCTGAGAGTTCCCAAAGCTGCTACTGCTGCTGCCATGGTCACCTCTAAGGCCACCACTGG
Organism: Pseudochirops corinnae; assembly: GCA_028646515.1. Classification (NCBI taxonomy): domain Eukaryota; kingdom Metazoa; phylum Chordata; class Mammalia; order Diprotodontia; family Pseudocheiridae; genus Pseudochirops; species Pseudochirops corinnae. The sequence continues at coordinate 162,526,629 of CM053592.1, forward strand.
CACTTCTGCCACCTAACCTGTGCCCACCCCAGTATTACAGACCTCTCCTGCAGACCTCCTAAATCACTGTAAGTGGAAAAATGTTTCCTTTTGACCTTTTGTTGGTTCTGACACTCCAAAATTTGATTGGAGATATTATTTTAAAGTTGCTTAGAAGAGAATGTTGGGAGAGTTCAGGTTGGTCCTGGTCTGTTCTACTGACTGTTTAAAAAATATTTTGATAATTGTATTTTAATATAAATATTTTCCTTTGCCATCCTATGTTTTTGATTTTATACATCTACAAATATTTCTTCTAAAAAGGGATCCAAAAACTTCACCAGATTATCAAAGAAATTTATGACTCAAAAAAAAGATTAAGAACCCTAGCCTTAAGCCCTTATCTATTGATATCTGATTGTTTATTAGTTTATAAGCCAATATCATAATGGGATAGAATAATGAAACACATACATAAGAAAAGGGGAGGACAGAAGAGGGAATGAAAGACTCAAGGGTGCCACCTTGGAGAAGACCAAGGAAAACCCCCTGAGTGGCTGCCTGAAATGCCCTACCCCACACAAGGACAATAAAGCATAATACAATCCTCTGGGTTTGACATTTTAATTACTGAAAGCCAGTGTGCAAACAGGCCCAACCACCTAGAGGCCCAGACTACTATTTAAGGGAAAACAACTGAGGAAACAAATACAGAAAGCTGGGAGATGAATACATAAAGCCATCAAAATCTGTTAACAAGTAGAAGTGCTCTCCAATCATCAAGGCAGGTAGGTACCTTCTGTAAGCACGAAATACATAATTACTTATAATAAAGTCTTCCACTGACTTGCCTTCCCATCAACATGAAAGAGGAAAAGAAGTTTGCATTTTCTAGCTCAGTGCTGGGGGAAAAAAATCCACCATTGGGAAACCTGAAGTTGTCTGAAAGAAAATGTGTAATTATGCAGCAACTGCATAGGCCATAATTAATTGATAGTTTGCTAATGTTTTTTACACTCCCACACCAACATCAGAGTGATATTAAAGTTTTAAAACCTCCCTTTCATTTTCCCAAGTATGGCCAGCCAGGCCAAGCAGAAAGCTTCAGCATTAAAGGTTGCATTCCAAGGATGCTTGAAGACTGGAGAGTATTCCCTCCAAAATTGGGCATTTAAACTCAAATTTATTTCAACTCTTAAGGCAAATGTGGTTCATTAAAATGCAGTTGCCAGCAAAACACAATCCCCATTTTGTTATAGACAGGGCACTTTGTAGTTATTTCTGATGTTCTAAACACTCCAGGGAAAAAGGTTTTTTTTTTTTGAAGGCCTAAGTTCCTCTCTGCTCAATCAATTGACTGTAATGCTAGTGAGGCTTTCTGCATAATCATCTCAAGGGTAAACCTGTTACAACAACTCCACAGATCATTGCACAGAAACGCAGGGTCCAGCTGGTCGAATGTGTGCACTCCCCAAATTAATAGCTGGTTGTGTGCTTTCTACATCTGTGCCTCTCAAAATAGGAGAGACAAGAGGCCAGTGACAAGAGACTGCTCAGATGCACCAGCTCAAGGAAATGTGCCTCCTGACAGCAGGCAGGGATATTTATCAAGACAAAAACTCTGGGCATGTGGTAGGCAGCATCAGTGGCTACCCCACAATTGCTTCCTACCTTAGACCAACTGAGGTGAATTCAAATAAGCAACAAAGTGATTAAGGGAATGGCCACCTGGCAGAACTGCTTGTGCCCTTCAAAACATAGCTCAAATACCACTTCCTAAACCAAAATATCCTGATCTACCTGCCCCCTCCCAGTTATTATCATCTTGAAATTACTTTCTATTACCTCGTATCTCTGTTTTACTTTATTACTTGTCTATACGCCAACATGGCGCTGGGTCCTTAAGAGGAGCTTATTAAAGCCTTGTTAAATGACTGAATGTCATTTTCTCCATCAGCGGAAACATCCCCAAGAGAATGTAAGCTCCTTCCAAAAAGAGACTATTTCATTTCTGTCACTGAATTCCCAGTGTCCAGAGACACATGCAGGGTACTTGATAAATGATTCTCATTGAAAGGGATTAAATTGATACAATATTTAATTTAATACAGGGGCGGTATAATAAAGGAAAAGAGTGCTGGATTGGGAGTCAGATTTCCTGAGTCCAAATCCAAGTTCTGCCACTTGCTGTGTAAGTGACCTTGAATAAGTCAATGATCCTGGGCCTCAGCTTCCTCATCTGTAAAATAAGGAAGGGAGATAAGATACCCTTCCTTTACTGTTCTGGGATTCTAAAAATCAAATCCCCAAGGTCGCTTCCAACTATGGCTCTTTGTACTACCACAATCTGTCCACAGGATATGGCCAGGCATCTCTATTATTACAGTGGTTCTCAACTTGTGGGTCGTGACCCCTTTGGGGATGGAATGACCCTTTCACAGGGGTCGCCTAAGACCATCGGAAAATACATATTTCCAATGGTCTTAGGAACAGAGACACCGCTCCCTCTATCCATCTCCAGGAGGGTCTGCCCATATGCAGATACACCCACATACGAATATTAAAGGGTCAGGGTATGAGGAAGGTTGAGAATCACTGTTCTACAAGATCCCCTTTAATGGAAGTCAAGGACCCAAGTGAGGTATTTTTTTTGATAAGTTCAGGACAGGGTGAATACATATTAGTTATGATAAGCTTTACTGTTGTATAGAACAGAACCTGAAACTATGTTTCCAAACCCCACAGGCACTGGCAGACTGGGTTGATCTCTAGAGAAAGGCTACCAACGCTTCCTTCAAGAATATAGAGAAGCTTGGAGATTTAGGCTATGTCTATCCAATATTACAGCTGTAGTACCCACATCAGTACATGGATGGAGTCTGGGGAAAACAGGATCAAACTCGGGGAACAAGAGAGTAATTCAGTGCTCCTAAATGATGAAAATCTTTTTATCCTTTCATGTGCTCCTCAAGTTTTCACAAGGTTCTTTGAAATGAACTTCACTCAGTGTATTATTCATTGTACGTGGCTTATCCTGATCTACTGATAAAGAGACCACATTGATTTCTCCAGGCAGGGATGGTACAGATGGGAAGTCCAAAATCCTCCAACACTCCAAAACTCACCAGTCCCTCCTCTTGTTAAGGTGGGGAAGTGGAGGTGAGTTAGTGTTGATGAGACCAACAGCAAGGAAGGGCTTGTCTGGTGCTGGAAGATGCTCCCATTCTCTGGGATGCTAAACTGGTCTATTCTGTCATGGCAGCTAGGTGGTGCAGTGGACAGAGCCCTACGCTTTGAATCAGGAAGACGCACTCAAGAGTTCAAATCCTGTGTCAGACACTTACTAGCCACGTTAGCCTGAGCAAGTCACTTAACCCTGTTTGCCTCAGTTTCCTCATCTGTAAAAATGAGCTGAAGATGGCAAACCACTCCAGTATCTTTGCCAAGAAAAGTCCAAATGGGGTCTCAAAGAGTCAGACACAAGTCAAAAACAACTGAACAACAACAGTAAACCCTGATCAAGACATTTAGCCTCTGTATTCCTCAGTTTCCTCAACCATATAATGGGAATAATAATAGCACCTACTTCAAAGAGTTGTTGTGAGGACCAAACAAAACAATATTTGTAAATGGCTTATTCACTTCCCTCTTCTCCCTTCCCCTTGCAAGAAACCTGCTATTCCTGAAAATCTGCCACCCCAAGGAAAGTTGTAATGATTAACCCTGATGCCTGGAGTAAATTCAATCATGGGAGTGGGGGTAGCATCTAAGAGGACAGTCTAGCCATGGGTATAGTCACACCTGGAAGAAGGACAACCTGTCCCTCAGCATTTTGCCCCAAGACCCCATGATGATTAGATGGGAAAGGGCCCCATGGAAGAGGGGGATCATACCAATGAGACTTTGGGTGGCAAGCAGAGGATCATGAGAAGTATGAGAATGGTGATTACTCCGGGAAGAAAAGTGCCCCCAGAGTGGAAATGTCCTGCCATGTTGTCACTGAGCCTATCCCTGATTTATCTTGTACTCGTTAAGAGATGCTCTCTGAAAGCAGTCCATTCCTCTTTAGAATATAATTTATTGCTGGGAAGAATTTTTACTTTTGCATCCAGTCTAAATCTGCCTTTCTCTAAGTTGTACTCATTGCTCCTAGTTCTATCGTCTGGAGCCTTGCAGAGCCAGGCTAATCCCCCTTCCATGATACAGTCCTTCAAATAATCGTGCACATTCATCGAACCCTCCATACCCTACAGCTCTTCTCTTCTTTGGGCTACACTTTCCTTGGTTGTTCAACAAATCCTCATCCCAAGAGTTGAGAAAGGGAAGGGAAAGGGAAGCCCAAAGGAAGGCATGATATAAGAGAATGTGCTTACAAAATAAGGAAAGAGGTATTCAAAATACAAAATATAAAATATAGGATATTTAAAGAAATACTTCCTAAACTATTGAGATACTATATGGAAAGATGGAAAATCTCAGTCAAGACAAAATGTTTTTGTAAGAAGGATCTGAATGAATGTAGCCTGAGAGTTCCCTGGTTGTTATTTCCCAGTGACCAGTAATACCTCCAGTGTAGTTCCTCTGCCCTTGCTCTGTTTGATGAAGGGATAAATGAAGCTATATCAGTAGCATCCCATTATCATCTTGATCATTTGAAAATGAGCTTTTCTTAAACAAACTGTACATAAGCAAAAATAAAAATCACCATTCAATATCCAATCCTTTTTTTCTTTGTATATTGAAATACATGTCAAAGTTGAATATTGTTAAATTTATAATAGAAGAGGAAAAAAAAAAACTGTGTCTCACTAATGGCAGTCATTGGGAAAAAAATCCCCAGAAAAATCCAGAGCAACTTCCTTTCAGTGCCCAGCATTTGAATTGAATACAATTCTGCAGATGAGAAATGAATAAATGCTACCAGATCCCATTCATTCCTAATTTTTGCCATTTGATCAATAATATATATTACTCTTCCAAGAATAAACTGAAGAGTCATTTAAAATATACATCCTCCCTTGCACTGGCTCATGAGAATATAACATCATGTGACATATTGGCCTCATCTTTTAAAGCAAGAACGAATCTTCCTTTACACAACGCCATCATCTTCTAATGTTCCTGTCACACTAAAACAGCCAGCAATAAGATACAGAAATGACAGAAGAGAAAGTAACCCCCCTGAAGAATTAAATGTAATTCTAATCTGTAATATCAAACACGAGTGTCTGACACCACAGTGGCGGTAACAGAATTCATATAGCCTGTGCCCCCCAGCTATCGGTTTAACGGATCATAGTCCTTCTGTCCACTAGCCAGAATCCTTCATACCATTCTACAGAAACATATATTTTTATAAAATGGCAGTATCAGCTCTCAATGCACATCTTAAGCAACCCAGCCAAATGTCCTCATTCACCTTCTATATAGGAAAAATCAGAAAGGAAGTATTATGCTTCTTATAAAAAGGGGCACAATGCCTGGCATGTAGTAGGTAGTAAATAAATATATTTGATGAATTGATTGACTGAAATTGCTATAGGCCTCTACCCCCAAAACTATACAATATGCTAGCTAAGGTTAAAAAAAACCGAAGTTCTCCAAAATTAATAATATAAATATCTCTTCATCATTGTACTTTCCCAAAAAGGCACAACCGGCGGTCTATCTGTAGCATTTGATATTGTTGGCAAAACTCTTCTTACCGCAAAGACTCTTCCTTTTGTTTCCAAGACACGCTTCTCCTCTCCTTATCTTTTCTCTCTTATTGGCTCTTCCCTTGTTGTTTTTGTAGTTATTGTTGTTGGTTTTTGCTGCATCATGTACATCTCATCCTTCAACAATTAGTGTCTCTGAAGAGCATCTCCCTGAGACCTCTTCCCTCTGTCTACTTTCTCTCTTGGTGATCTCATTCGCTCTCATGGGTTCAATGATAACCTCTGTATAGATGCCTCCCAAGTTTTTAGATCTAGCCCTAATCCCTGTATTAAGTTCCAATCTTAAATTACCAAGTGCCTGCTAGATATCTCCACTTTGATGTCCTATAGGCATCTCCAGTCCAACACACGAACAAGAGAAGTCACTACCTTTTCCCCAGCCATAGCCCTCGAACAAACTCCCTTAATTTTGCTAAAGTTACCACTTTCCTTCCATTTCTCTGGGTGCATGATTTCTGATTCATCATTGACTCTTCTTCCTTCACTACTCCCAAATCTAGTAGGAGGCCATATTTTATCCATTCTACATCCACATAATGCTCTTCTCTCCAGTCATATGAGCACCTCCTAGAGGCCACTTGGAGTAGTAGAAAAACAGTTTTCCATAGTCATGAAGAAGCGCTTTGGAAACATCACCTAGATTCTTACAATCTATGCAACTTTCAGCCTCAGTTTCCCCAATTATAACAGGGGGATAATAGCAGCGCCTACTTCACAGAGTTGTTGAAATAATTATAAGAGATATAATTTAAGATTATAAATTCATAAATTTAAATTATAATTTATATAATTGTAAATAATTATAAGATATAAGAGATTAAATAAGATTTTACATATTATATATTATCTATAATGTATCCATATATTATATACACAAAGCACTCTGTAAACCTTAAAATTATTATTACTACTATTACTATTATTATTTCATTCAGGCCTTTATCAGATCTTCCATGGACTACTTCAACAGCCTCCTAGGCAGTTTCCCTGATTTTATTCTCTCAATTCATATGATTGGGGATGTAGAGTTGGAAAAGACACCAGGGGCTGTCTAGTACTATGCCTTCATTTTACAAGCAAGGAAACTAAAGGACATAAAGATAAAGTGATTTGCCCAAAGTTACTTGGAGCCAACTTTCAAACTCGGGGCCATCTGATTCTAAACCCAGCACTTTTCCCATTACCTCCCCAAAAGATCACAGGATAATAGATTTCTATATGGGAAGGACTTTGTAGGTGATGTAGACCAACCCCATTACATTACAAATGAAGAAACCAAGTCCCTAAAAAAAGGTTAAGTGACTTACTCAAAGTCACCTAGACAATAAGTAGCAGAACTGGGATTGGAACTCTGCTCCTTTCACTCTAAATCCAGCAATTATTTCACTTCATCAAGCTGCTAATCTACTTATCCTAAGGACTGGACCTAATCACATTACTCGCCTGCTCAAGAATCCTCAATGGCTCTATGTTACCTCTGAGTTGACTTTCAAACTCTTCTGCTTGGCATTTAAAGCCTCTTACAACCTGCCTTCAGACAACAGTACCCCCTTTCACCGCCACACATTCTTGCCAAACTGGTCCAAAATTAGTGTTGACCAAATGCCTCTGCTGCAAACTTGAATGCACTCTCCTACTTTTCCTCAGAATTCTTAGTTTCTCACAAGGATCAATTCAGCTGCCACTTTCCACAGGAAGCCTTTCCTGATTTGTTTCAATTAATGCTCTCTCTCACTTCATATAACTTTTAGTTATGTGTAAATACTTACATACACATACACACACACCAGCATGGAAGGGACTATTTTCATATTGTCATTGTAGGCTAGACACCTTTGATGGTGCCCTGCATAAGATGGGTGTTTAAGGGACAGCTAGGTGGCACAGTGAATATAGCACCAGCCCCAGAGTCAGGAGGACCTAAGTTCAAATCTAGTCTCAGACACTTAACCCTTACTAGCTGTGTGACCTTGGGCAAGTCACTTAACCCCAATTGCCCTGCCTTCGGGGCTAAAAAAGGACAAAAAAGATGGGTGTTTAATAAATAATTCTCTGTAACACAGGATTCACACAAGAAACCAAGGCAGGATTCCAAATGGGAAACAATTGACTTCCCATTTGCATATTAGATTTTTAATCACTTGCAAGAGCCACCAAGCTGAAATGAGACACACTCAAAATTCTACTATCCTTTCAAGAATCAGATGAGAACTGGACCTTGATCTACCACTTCTGAAAGGGCTTCAATACCTGCTTTCATTCTTCCCCTTATTGGGAAGTCATTCAACATGGAGAGAAGCCTGAAAGCCCAGGGAGCAATGGGACAGACACTGCTGAACTGAGACCATGTCTAATTTGCATGAAGTCAGTTGGAAACATGTCAGTCTATTCTTTTGCCAGGATAAGCCATGTGAAACAAGAGCCTGAAAGAAAGGAGCATAAAGGCCCAGTCTCATTCTTTTAATTGGACTCCAAGAACCTCTTAGCTACTGTTCTCTGGACCTTGAAATTGTTCCGAACAATTGTCATTTCAGTGACCAGGGAGGAGCACTAAGAGGAACCAATTTGAAAGCTTGCACCTAATCCCTTGATCCCTGGCTGGTTTGACAGGGCAGCGAACAGCCTTAGCCACCAAGGACCTGGAGATTTAGCCAGTCCTGGGCAACATTCGTCATCATCATCATTATCATCACCACCACGACCACCAGCTCCCATCACTCCTTCACTACATTAGCTTTTAACCAGGTTGCTGCAGAAAAATAAACAGAAAATGTTCCTGTCCTCCAAAAATGTTTCAGCTCATTCTTCTACTTTCTTTTTAAATATTATTTTTTCATTTAATGAACATTTTTTTCTCTTCTACCTCCTCAACTAAAAAAAAGACAAAAAATCAATCTTGTAACAAATGCACATAACCAAGCAAAAACAATTCCCACCCTGGTCATGTGCAAAAATATGGGTCTCATTCCAAGGTGATGGACCAAATATACTGCCTAATTCTATTTCACTCAACTCATAGGATCCCAGAAGCATAGCTTTAGAACTGAGAAAGCCCTTAGAGGTCACTAAATAATTTACAGATTAAGAATCTGAGGCCCCAAAGTGAAGAAGTAACTTGGTACATACACAAGGAGAAAGTCACAGTTAGAATTTGAACTCAGAACCTCTGACTCCAAATCCAGGATTCTTAGCATTGAACCACACTACCTCGCCTTGAGTATATTAAATAGGCAGAAGATGTGTTAAATGTCACAGGGTTCAAAAAAGTCACAACATAATTAAAAGGTTTGGTTCAAAATTAATAAAAAGTCTGGGGAAATCACCCCCATCCTAAGGCCTCTCTCATTTACATTTAAGGGGAACACATCTCCTAAATGTTTCTCACATCTAGGAAATGGTTAGAATTGAACTTATTTATCTGATTTATCTCTCTTTTTAAAAAATTTAATTAGTTTATTCTCAGGGATTGTAAGTTAGAATGTAGATAAGTTAAGCTACAAATGATTTGTAGCTAGAAAGAAGGCATGTAATTACCCTCACCCAGCACTGAATGGCCATTTATGTCCAAACGTGTAATGGGAGAGGAGAGGTCAGACTTCCAATATATTCATTATCTAGGAACCATTCATTAGTGTCTAATATTGCCAATAGTAAGTGTGTACTACAACTGAAGGACCACTTTACCGCCTAGTACCTGAGGAAAACAATTGCTTTCTTCTAGCATTTCAAACACAAAAAGCCAAATGGTTTAAGAAATCCACATCTCACTCTTCAGACAAAAAAAAAGTAAGCATTTTCTTCCCATGGCCAAGATAAAATGGCCCTTTAGGTAACAAAGCAGTAGTTCAGAGACAATGACAGAGTGAGGCTAATTATGAGGAGGTTTTGGGGGGGACATATTGTGTTGTTAAGCAGGGCGAGCCATGATAAAAAGAGAGAGATGCTCAGATTCAAATCTGGTGCTAACAATTGTATAGAGAAGCCCCAACAGTGGACTGAACAATGGCATTGATTCTAGGTAAGGAGGGAAGGAGCACAATGATGTTGGGGAAGGTCCTGCAAATGTGTCTTATACTCTGCTACAAACAGAAAGCATTCAGGATACCGCTGTCTCTTCTGGTCTTTGCACAGGAGCATCATTGATTGGGCTACTGGTGCACAAAAAGCCACCAAGCAAAGAATAGATTGTGAAAGACAGAAAGAAGAAAGTTTGACTTTCAAAGACAGATGTATGTCAACCCTCCACAAATTACGGAAAGCATGGGTATATGCCTGAAGAGAAATTATTATCACAGCAATGAGCAATGTGCTAGATTGCAAAGTAACTTTTTTTCCCTTTCTCTTTTGTATCTGGACCTGTGATTTCATAAGTGTGGGGAACTTTCCTGGTGTAGGAATTTTCATCTCCCAATGGAGATCAATAATGGCTGTTATATACATGTGTATACACACATATACATTGACATACATTCACATATGCATACATGCATATGTATGTGTGTATAGCGCCTTAGAGAAAGGAGGTCCATGAAACATAAAAACAAATATAGTTTTGGATAAATGTTTTTCGATATAATCAGTTTCTTTTGTAATTTTTATTTTATTCATTTAAAAACATTATTCTGCTAAGAAGTCATTAAGCCTCACCAGTTTGACAAAGGGGTCAATGACTTACAAAAGATTAAGAATCCTTGCCTTAGAAGACTTCCCAGGGCACTATTGTCTTAAAGGTAATTGTCATATTGTCATGAAGCTAACATATGTATTTGGTCTGACTGGATTTCAGGACTTCCACCCTGCAAGGCTAACTTTCTTCCTGCTATGCTACAAAACAGCACTTTGCAGGGAAGGGGAGGGGCGGGGATTGAAGGAGGGAAGGTACCTGAACCTAAGATCTCATTAATTAATAATCTCATTAATAATAAGATCTAATTAATAGAAAACTTTCTCACTTCAAACACATCAGTAGCTTATCTGTAACTTACAGCTAAATTATTTGATTATTTTAAGTGAGCATAACATAAAATTGAAAAGCAGGGATCAGGAGATTTTCTCCTTGCTTTTCTCCATAGATCAAAAGGCAGCCTTGTTTCTGTCATGAATGTCACTTACTACATGGGCAAGTCACATCGCCTCTCTGGTTCAGGTCACATTTTCTCAGTCTTTAAATGAGCACCCTGAACGAGATGATCTCTAAGGACTTTTCATGTCTAATCCCATGCTTCTATCAGGAGCAATTTTCATTCTTTACATACACATTCTGACATGGTCCTCTTCAAGAACAAAAGACGTACAACAACATTTTGACAATGATTCCCTTGATAATAAAATATTGAGAGAACAGAAGAATGAGAAACAAAGAACAAAACAAAATGGTGTAAAAGAAGATTGTTAATTTACAAAGGGTAGAGAGGAAGGGAGGAGAGAGAGAGACTGTCTTAAAGTTGCCTGGGACATTGAACCATTCAGTAATTCGCTCCTAGTCACAAAGCTTGTTGTTGTTCAGTCATATACATATATGTGTCCAACTCTTCAAGACCCTATTTGGTTTTTCTTAGCAAGATGCTGGAGTGGTTCACCATTTCTTTCTCTAGCTCATTTTCCAGATAAGGAAACTGAGGCAAACAGGGTTAAGAGACTTACCCAGGGTAACATAGCTAGTAAGTGTCTGAGCCCAGATTTAAACTCAGGAAGAT
>CM053592.1:162538520-162565059 GCA_028646515.1 Pseudochirops corinnae
GGTGTCTGACTGTGGCTGATTGGAGCAATGTGAGCTCAGAATGTTCTACCACAGGTTGGGCACAAATAATCCATTTGAATATTTGGGGTGGATTCTCTAAATTTGCACATCTCACGTTTCTTTTAAGCAACTTCAATTCTGTGCTGCTCACAGAGCACAGCACCTTCTCTGATGAAGGCACGCCATGCTGGGTGGTCCTGTACCAGTGTCTCTCATATCACAAATCAATTCCAAAGGTCCTAAGAGACTTTGCTTAAAGGAATTAGAGATACTACACCTGGAAAAAAAAAGAGATGATAACTATCTTCTAAGACGTTAGAGCCAAGTAGCCACCATGTAGAGAAAATGTTTTGTTCAGTTCCAAAGGACAGAACATATTTTGCTCAGCATGAGGTATTCCTAAGGAATGAAAGTCACAAGCAAATGCTTTTCAGGTTCTTTTAGGAAAATTTCTTATCAATTAGAGCTGTCAAAAAGTAAAAACCTGACTTGGGAAATTGTCAGCTACCCACATCTAAAATTCTCCCTTTTTCATAGTAGACACTAAGTTAACGGATGTTGAATTTAATAAACCTGGAAACTGGAAAGCCACTTGATGGAAATGGCCACAGTGAGAATCTCTGCCTCAGACAGAGGTTCAACTATGTGCCCCTAAAGTCCCTTCCAACAATAAAATTCTGTGATTTTAAGCAAGTATAGACAATATAGGTCACTTCTCTAGCAGCAAATCTAGCTTTTTTTTTTTATTAAAGGAGAGAGTTATGAATAATTTTGGCCTGATTTATGCTTTTTTCCCTTCTCTTTAAGTCCTGACCCTGGATAGATATCAAATAACTCTGAAGATAAGTACCACTTTAAGCAGTAAACTTACATTTTAGTGCCACTGGCTGTCCACTCTCATCATTAACAGTAAGATAATGGTGGCAGTAATCATACTTGTGTCTGGCTTTCAAATATCAACAAGCATTCCTACCAACAAATTTCTATGGATGTAACTAGGGTGACTTGTTTCCATATGAAACTGTTACAGTATGAATTATTTATAAAGTAAATGAAGATAAAGAAATGGTTCCTCACCATTATGAGTGTGTATATACATATATAAATACATACATACACACATACATACACACACACACACACACACACACACGAAACAAGATATTTATCAAGGATCTCAAATAGCATAAAAATGACCATCTAAAACCAAATTCAGGAGAAGGAGATAAAGTAAAAGAGGAAGAAGCATTATATGGTTACAGAAATGGTTACTTATACTGGAGGAAAATATTCTTTAAAAATGAGTCCATTTGTTGAATACGGACTTTTAGAACTAATAAATGCTATGTAAGTGCCACTTCTAAAAATATACAGTTCCAACCTCCTCCAAATGCCCAGTACATGATCAAAAATAATGACTTAGCCAATAGCCATCTAGCTGCAGGTAACTCAATAAATGATGAAAATCCTAATATTCCACTAAGCTTATATGATCTTTCATCATAGTCTAATACTAATGATCAGAATAAGTATCATCAAATGTAACATGCCCCTAACCAGGATAAAGCGTCATTTTCAAAACAAGCTAGGATGATGAATATTGATTTATTTGGATTTTAAACTCTAACAGTTCACTAAGAAATTATACATAGGAAGCTTAGAGTACTGGTATTAGATAATGGTATAGCAAGGAAAAAAAATGAAAAAAATAAACCATTATTTAAATTATCATTGCCAAATAAAAGAGTGTGCTACCAAAATCCTAAAAATATTTTTCGATTTAAAAAATACACAATTGCATTTATTTACAGATAGGGAGCCACAAGAACTGATTGGATCATCATTTTTTTTTAAAAAGTGAAAATAAAGAACAGTACTGATAATAAGATTAGACATTGAAATCAGGAAAGCAAAAATGACTGGATGTTCTCAAAGGTATTTTTCCTGTTGTTCTTTCTAGAGAAAAAAATGTTACTCATGAAATCTAATTATGAAATTGGAAATCTGAACCCTGTCATCTTTCTTCATTTTTTAAAAGTTCATTTTATTTTCAATTTTTGGAACAAAACAAGAATTTCCATAATGCAGCATAATAAAAAGATGATGGCACATGACACTGCAAATCTACTATGCACAACACAATACTCCTTTCAAATATATAATAAAATTATCATGTAAATTTCTTTTTCTCCTTTTTTTCCTTCCTTCCTTCCTTCTTTCCTTTCTTCCTTCCTTCCTTTCTTCCTTCCTCCCTCCCTTCCTTCCTTCCTCCCTCCCTTCCTTCCTTCTTTCCTTCTTTCCCTCCCTCCTTCCTTCCTTCCTTCCTTCCCTAGAATGATATTAATTGAGAGGAAAGTATAGTACAGTTGGCAGAGAACTGGCTGTGGTGCTAGGGAGACACGTTCAAGTGTCACCTTTGACACATAATGGATATGTGACATTGAACAAGTAAGTCATTTAACTTTCAGATACTCTAGGCAAATTTCCAAGATTATTGTGGAAAAAGTACAAATATGTCTTGGAAGAGGTCATTTCCTCATCCAGGAGTTCTTCAAAACAATAAAATCACAAATCCAGTCCCTTTCCCTATGACATTAATTAGTAACCACAACACAGTGTCAAATAAGATGGTTTTGTATACTACTGCCACAAGTTTTATTCTATATTCTACACTAATATAATAAATGATCTAATAAATTTTTTAAAAGTTAATTTACTGGTTTTCTTCAAAGTTGAACCAAAATCAGAACTAAGAAAGCAAAAAAATATATATTTATGACTATGATTATCATTCCATCAAGAATAGAAGACCAGCCAGATCTTGAATTGGCCTATACTTTAATTGGGTGTTGGGAAAATAGAACACCAATCCTGACTAGAACGGGAACCACATACACAGCTGAACTCTATGCCACTCTAGCTTGAGATCCCTCCCTCACTGTCCACTAGAACCGTGTTCCAGACCAGTCAGATGCTAGCAGAGGGCTAATACATATGGTGCTATCTCCAAGGACTGACCACCTATGTGAAAATATAGGTTTAGCTTCAGTTACTGACAACTTGATGGATTCTACTTAATGCATTTTCTATTTCTACTTGTATAAACTAGGTATGTGAGTGTAATATAATAGAGAGATTGCTTAATATGAAATGAGAAGTAGAGGTTTAATCCTGCAACTCATTAGAGCCAAAACTTTGGGATAATTACCAAATCTCTCTAAGTCTCAATTTTTTCAGCTATAAAGTGGAATTTTAATTCAACACAACAAACATTCACTAAGTACGATAGTTATTTTGTGCCAGGCACTATGCTAAAAGCTGGGGATCCAAAGATCAAATTAAAATAGTCTTTGCCTTCATGGAACTTACCTGGGGGCAAACACAAAGCTCATAGGTAAGTAAATGCAAAATGATGAACTAAGGGGCAAGTAGGGAATGGACTAACTCCTGGGAGGGTTCGGGCAGAAGGTGAGTCAAGAAAGGCTTCCTCATCAGGAAATAGCATTACAGTTGAGTCTTCAAAGGAGCCAAAGATTTTAAGAGACAGAGATGAGAACGGTAAATACTCCAACTATTGGGGACAATCTGTTCACAAGCATGGAGGCGTGATATAGAATATCAATTAGACCAATTTGACTAGAACATGGAGCATACGCTGGGGGGAATATGAAATTCTTCTAGAAAGAAAGGTTGGAGCCAAACTTTGAAGAACTTGTAATGCCATACTGATGAATTTGTATTTTATTCTAGACATAATGGGGACCATCGAAGGCTCATCAGTCAAGGAGTGACTTGGTCAAGACTGTGCTTTAAGGATATCTATTTACAAACTATGATGGTCTGGATGGAGAAATCATTAGGGTGCTACTGTAAAGGTCTAAGAAAGAGGTGGTTAGGACCCAGGCAAGGCTGGTGACTGGGCTACCTCTCAAGGTTATTTTGAGGTTCTCATGTAATACTGCAAGTAAGATGGTTGGACCTTATTAAAACTTATATTGACACAACTTGTTTGTATCACTAATTATTGTATTAATACTATTTAAATTAAGAATTGGGATAAGACCAAAAACAGTGGAGAGGAACAAAGCAATGTGGTTAGTCACTGTAATGAATGGAAGGGTTTCTATTAAATCAAGCTCCCTAAACTTTACTCATTCCCATGAAAATCCCAGTGGTGTATCTTTATTGTAAAATCATCTTTGGATGGAAAAGGAGCTATATAAAAATTGTAAGTGCCCAAGACTAAATAATGTCACCAATATGGCAGGTCAATATCATGGAATGTAACCAAGTGTGCTTCGGGAATAAGAAGGGTTAGATTTGTACCATGTGTGGCACATAGTCAATCCAGCCAGCATAAATGTGCTTCCTTGAATAATGTTACTATTGAATTTTGGGGAAGGGGAAGACATATTTCAGAACAGTTAGACTTTGCACATTTTTCCAAGTTATACCAGCTTCTGAGAAATGTTCACAAACACATTATAGCCAATATATTAAGGAATCCAAAAATGATTTCTACAAAAGCCTTCTGCATTCAAAGTGTACTTCTGATCCAAAGTTTTCTCCAACAAATAGATACTCCATTTTTATATACTGGCAACTTAGAAATAGAATATTGATCACAATTCCTAAAATCCCATTGATCAAAATTAGAAAACGGTCTAACTTTTAGTGTTAGAGTGCTTTAGGATATTAAGTGACTTGCCATGTTACAAAAGCACTATGCGCCAAAGACAAGACTTTAACAAAGTTTTTCCTGACTCCAAGGCTGGCACCTCTGCATCCCAGGTGCTTTAAGGAAGGGAGTATCCACGATGAATATTCCTCAAGACCAATAAAATCACAAGCCTAGACCAAAAGAAAAAAAAATCCAGCAAAACAAAAAATTATCAGAACACTGCAGCACAATGTATGGAAAGTGCACCAGAATGGAAATCGGAGGCATTGTCCTCAAAGTCTGCATCTGCTGATTATAACTTGTTTGACCTTGGGCTAGGCATTTAACTTTCCTGGGCCTCAGTTTCCCTTACATGGAAAATTAGTAAGTTAAATTCCATGATCTCCAAGCTATACCTTATAGCTCTAAATCCTAAAATCCTACGGTGTAACAGTTTTATAAACACAGGAAGGACTTATTACTGCACCAGTTTGGGAACATCCTCCACAAATGCAAACTGCCACCTATCTAAGAATTAGTAGATAAATCCTAGTGAATACCTTGAGGAATGCAGAGGTTAGATTTGCAAAGTGGCTAGATCTGAACCCAGGTTTTCTTGATTCCAAACACAGTACTCTAACAATGCTGCCTCTACTTAATAGCAGTTTTGAAAGTCACAGAAGTGAAGAATGTATTGAGGCCATTATAAAAAGTATAGGTGAAGAATCTATTACTCCAATCTAATTTTTTTAAGCTACAGAAGAAACAGTGTCCTATAATCAGAGCAAATATACATATATATGTATATTTACTCTGATTATATAATATATAAAATACATATAATACATAATATAATATATAATATAACATATAATATATACACACACATATATATGTATGTGTACATATGTATATGTATATATGTATATATATATGTATTTATACAACACCCACCGACCCCACCCCCAGACAATGAAAGCTTATTTTTCTTGGTCAAAGATCATTTTCTTACATAGGTAAGAGAAAATCTCATGGGGTGGCTGAGTGGCGCAGTAAAGTAGAGCACTGGCCCTGGAATCAGGAGGACCTGAGTTCAAATCTAGCCTCAGCCACTTAACACTTACTTGCCATGTGACTTTGGGCAAGTCATTTAACCCCCACTGCCCAGTCTTTTCCCCTCCAAAAAGCAAAATAAAAAAATAATAAAATCTCTTTTTTTTCTCATAGTTGTCATCAGTCCAAAATTGAAATTTTGTAAGAAATCTCACTGGGTTTTGAATTCTTTTCTATTCCTGCATTCACAAATATTGAATTAAGGACACAAGAAGGAGTTGCAAACAATTTAGCTATGACACCTAACAAAATTACACTGGAATTCTGTTTAGAGGAAGAGAGCTTCAAGTGTCAAGTATAATATTAATGTCTCATGTGGAATCCTTAACAATCCTTAATCTTCAGTTACAGATGCAAGCCTACCCCTCATAGGGCTGACAGTCAAACCCAGAAACAGCATTACTCATCCTCTGTAACTTTTCCTACAGCTTATGCTACTTCATATGAAAGAAATGTCAGCAAATAAAAAATAATTCTGAATTCTTTGAGATGACCTCCATGAAGGCATTCTTCACCTGGAATTCATGAACTTCTATTTTTAAAAATATGTTGATAATTATAATTAAATATAACTGGTTTTCTTTGTAATCCTGTGCATCTTAGTGATTTAAAAGCATCATTCTGAGAAGAGTTCGATAGACTTCATCAAGCTGTCAAGGAGGTCAACAGTAACCAAAAGGGTTAAGAAACAATGGTCATATTTTCCAGATTAAAAATTAAGATAAATGTTCTGATTTTTATAAATTATAAAACATATTTAACTACATCTTCAATATATCACCTTTGGGTCAATGATACTACATCTAAAGAAATTCCAAATGGAATGAATACACATGCCTACACGTTAACTGGAGGGTTTAGAACCAGGGAGAACTGGGTTTAAATCTAATCTCTAGCACATACTGGCTCTGTGCCTATGGACAATTCAGATAAACCCTCAGTGCCTTCTCAGGAAATATTCTAAGACTATATAAAGTTACATATCAGTTGCTGATGTGCATTAATAAAGGGATTTTCCATATGAGGAATACTCTGTATCAATGAAATCACAGATGTGAAGCAATTATAATACACGTGTATATTTTATCCACACACGTTTTATGTATATGTATAACATACTTACACATGAACATATACATATATACCTATTTATATATGCATGTGCATATGTGTGTGTACATACATAAGTATGTATATATTGATCCACACATCCACATATTAGTTGATACAATATTGTATCAGCAAGCGCCCTAACATACCCAGGATGGCTGCTAGCACAGGTCTTAGATCTGCTTTTCTAAAGGAAAGCAACTCAAAATGGGTTAACAGTCTCACTTTAATCAGTCAAACATATATTATTTACCTAGTTCAGGGGGAAAAGTCAGCATCCTGAACTTCAGAGAATGCAAGCACAAGTTACAAACACAAGTTACAAACAAACGAAGAAACAGATCAGCAGATGAGCTTCCAGCGTCTGACCATTACATCAATACCTATTCAGTTACCAGAGAGGGAAGCACCAACATCTGGGTTTTTCAAAGCTGGGGGGCTCAACGGCTTCCCAGAGTCTGATCTGGCCAAATCACACAACTCTTCTCAAAGTGAACCCCAAAGCAAAACCTCACATCAGGGCATGTATATAGCCTTCTCCTAGATCAGAGAATGTCACAGCCCTCTTGACCCACTTGCCCAATCACGAAATAATAAGGCGTGGGCATTCCCAAAAAACAAGCCTCCTGCCACAGGCTCCAGGTGACCACATTCAGCCTATTAAAGAACAGAGTATACTTTCAAATCAGGGAAGGTTCTCAGAGTCACGTAGCCACTTTAGCAAAGGGCCGAGGGGCAGGGAAGATCTTCAGATTCCCATCACAAATATTTATGTTGTAATTTTCATAACTGACCTACTGAATTTCATCATTCATCATCACATGGAAAGCCCTCACTAAGTACTTGTTGATTGACTGGTGACATGCTGTTCTACTCTCACTTGTTTAAAGAACTATGATTACTCAAGAAGTTCTTATTCTTCTGGTACCTACATGGTACAATGGACAGAGTGGCCTGGAGTCAGAAAGATCTGAGTTCAATTCTGGCTTCAGACACTTACTAGCTTGTGTAACCCCAAACAAATCACTTGACCTCTGTTTACCTCAGTTTCCTCATCTGTAAAATGTGGATGATAATAGCACCTACCTCCCAGAGCTATTGTGAAGCTCAAATGATGTAATAATCCTAAAGTGCTTATCACAGTGCCTGGTACATAATAAGCAATACATACATTTTAGCTGCTATTTATCATCATCATTTCTTTAGTCTCTTTTTGATGGGCAGAGAGATTATATAGACCTGTGATTTCATGGATGTGGGGGAACGCCTAGGGTTCCTGGTATAAAAACTCTACCAGATAGCTCAGCACCTTAGATTAGATGCCATTTATTAGTCTTAGACAGTTGACTAGGGCATTGAGAGATTCTGTACCTTGACCAAGGATTCATAACTTGTATATCTGACAGGTATAAGTCCTTGTTCACAGGACTTCTTGACTCCAAAGCTGGCCTTCTACCCACTACTCCACCCTGTCTATCAATTTGGATGATCATTTCAATTATCAAGATTTTATAATTCTAATCAGGAGAGCAATCTTGCTCTATTTTATCCGTTATACCCAAAAGCAAGATGAATTTATACATTTTTCTTTCCATTTGGTATAATGCTGAAAATCTTAAAGGACATCCAACCATGTCAAATTCTCATATTTTCCCCTTCTCATTAATTGTAGAGTTGGAAAGGAGCTGAGAGATTATATATTCCATCTCCTTGAGCTTACAGATAAGGAAGCTGAGATCAGAAAGGCTAAGTGACTTGCCTGTGGTAGCAAGACTTCTTAAAAGATAGATTTGAAATGTCTTTGAAATGTCAGAAGAATACTTTAAAAACATTTAATGTCTCTTCCTAATCATCCTATTCAGAGCATTGCTGGTCTCATGATCCCTACAATAAACTTATTTTTAGATGAGAAAACTAATTCTCCAGGGCTAATATGTTCGGCTTATCAATTTTGGAAATAGTCTAATGGAAAATAGGCACAGTATTGTGTCAGAAGCTGGATAAAAACTGACATGTGGGGTCTTAAAAAAGTTTTAGGGGAAGAAAAAAATTAATTGATAAGAAAATAAATTGAGAGTCGCTGAAACATTATTAGTATTCTTTCCAGAGGAAGCATCAACCCTGGAGATCTTTTGTTTAAATATGACAAAATGTATCTGGACTATGCTTTGATAAAAATCACAAAATAATTTCAGTGTCTTCACTCATATTACATAAATATGAAAAAATTGAATATTTTTACAGTAATAACTTCCACAGCAACAGAAAGCAGCGCATCAGATGCATTATTAAAACAATTGCCAAAAATGTGTGCGACAGAACCAGAGTGACATTCTACTGGTGTGAGCCCTCGTTTTCCAAATTCTGGGTGCCACAGAGGCATGTGGGAGAAGAAAATTTGTCTGGGATGTGGGGTCAGAAGACTCCTGGGTTCAAAACCCACCTCAGAAACTTGCTACTACCACCACTACAATCACCAGCGGCAGCACCTTCTCCTTTCCCCTCTCTTTCTCCCCCTCCATTTTCCTTCTCTTTCTTTGTTTCTCCTCCTCCTTCTTCTTCTACTATGATTGCTGACTAGAATGCATATAGTGCTTTAAGGTTTTGTAAAGCACTTGACAAATATTATCTCATTTGATCCTCATGGCAATCCTGGGAGGTAGGTTCTATTATTATCCCTGTTTCACAGCTGAGGAAACTGAGGCAGACACAAGTTAAGTGAATTGTCCTGGATAACATAGCTACTAAGTATCTGTGACCAAATTTTATCTCAGTCTTCCTGACTGTGTTCAGCACTCTATCCATTGCACCATCCAGCTGTCTTTATGTAGCTCTCTATAGCTGTGTTAACATGAGCATACTGAAAAAAATTACTGTTTGTCCTTCATTCTCAAAGAGGACCATGACATCAGGAAGATGATGCCATGACTTGCAAGTGAAGTGGATTTAAGTGAGGGAGGGCTGTGCAAGGTCACAAGCCTTACTCTCTCCTTTGGAGCCATTTGGGTCCAGTGGCAAGATATAAATCAGGATGACTAGAGATGGGCCCTAGCACAAAAGATAAGTAATGAATTGTCAGACCTCATCCAGGGCTCCCAAATCTCTGTTCTTCCTGCTACATTAAGAGACAAACTCCAAATATCCCATTCCTACCTTTCCTAATGCAGTGCTCATCTGTCTAATCAAAGAACATGCTTCAAACAAGCAGGAGACCCTTCAAGTCAGAGGAAATATAAAGGCTTCAATACACATTCTCTAGCAACCCAGCGTGAAGGTGGAAAATCTAAAATTATTCAATATTTTCTCAACCACAGCCATGCTTCTGTTAACTATAATGTACTAAAAATAACAAGCTGTTCCAAATTAACTATATATTCTATTTACCTGAAGAAAAACCAGATAATCTTTTTTTTTTATTCCAGAATTCCTTGCAGAAATCTTTCCTAAAAAAATATTTAACCATTTTCCTGCTTCAGTGAGTACAGTCTGTGGAATATAAGTGAATCTTTTCTTGAGAATTAAGAATCACATGGGGCCTCATCCATTCAAACACGAACTCTCATGTTGGAGTACATTCAAATGGGCAATCAGTTAAGGAAGCTCCACCTAGAAGATGTTGCTGCTGATGACTCCTTCATGCCAAGATTCCAATGACACCTAACAAACACCAAAATGTCCACTTCCAAGATCCTGAAGTTCCCTTATCTGATCAACATAGCTAGTCCTTCTATTTCATTATTTCATTCCTCCTAAATCTAATCTTCATCTTCACCTTGACTTCCAGAATTAAAGACATAATTGCAAAATAGAATTAAATATCTTAATGTTCTCCAATTTATATTCTTCATTAAAGAGCCAGAAACACTACCTAAGCAGATACAACTATTACCCGTCAAAGGATGGAAATCAGGGTGCTGAGATTAATCGTCTGTGTTATGGAAACTTTTCATGACTTCAAGTAGCGATAATCAGTCACAGAGAGGAAAGCAATGAGTACTCACCTGGGCATAAGACTGATATGGGAACACTCTGGGCATATAGTTTAACCCTTTCAAAATAACACAAAAACCATAATACTTAAGAATGAGAATAAAGAAGAAATTAAATGGAGAGGGAAAACCATTGAGTTTGGAATCAAAAGGGTCTGGGTTCAAATATAGACTCTGCCACTGTTGACCTTCAACAAGTAAATTCCCCTCTCCCCAAGGAGGCCAGCTGGACTCATTGATCTCTAAAGATCTTTATGGATCAATACTTACGATCCCAAGATTATATGATTACCAAATTCCCTCTCCAATCTAAATTGTATAATCATGTGAGTCTTTGGTAATTCTAAGTGATGTGCAATCAAATTTTCATTTTACTTCCTCTACTAAGATGGGTTATAGGCTGCTAGCCTCATTGATCTATAACTGGAAAGGACCTTAAAGACTGGCTCGATCTTCTCATTTTACAGATGAGAAAACTGAGGTTTAAAGGGACTAAGTGGCTTACCTAAGGTTAGAATCTTAGCATCATAGATCTGGAGCTCAGAGACTACTCCCCACCCCCACCCCCCCACTCATTTTACACAGAAGGAAAAGGAAGATCAGAGAGGTTAAGGAACTTGACCAAGGAAGCTGATCCTCAGCTATCAATATTCAGCACTTCTTAAACTGTGGGTCAAGACCTCTTATGGATTTCTGAATGCGCAATGCCAAAAATTAATTTAAAATCAAACACATAATGAATCTGAGGTGTCTCTGGAAGTACTTGCCCATGTTACATCAAGGAACAACTTCACTGGAACTTTGATTCTGAACACAAAGTATGTGCACTTTGCACTGCACATGCCCTCTTGCCATGCAATGCTGATGAACAGTTGCTGAAATGCAAAAAGGGGTCATGAGTGGGAAAAATTTAAGAAGCCCTGAAGATCACCCTTGGTCTGACTCCTGCTGAAAATTTATTTCAATTTCAGGCATGCAAATTGCAAGGAAAGGCCACAGAGTCTCAGAAAAGCAGCAACGGCCACAAGAGAAGGCATGCAATTTTCATCATCTCTGGCATTACATAGATCATGTTTAATCTAATTTCCCTTTATACTGAGGCATATGCAGGCACCAATTTTCCAGCACGCTCATTAGACTGCAGAGTTAATAATGTTGACCAGTGGGGGGGACACAGGGCTGATTCCTTCCTACTGGTCAGCATTATTGACCCAACCAAAGCTGCTAAATTAGCTGCTGTTCCCGTTCGATAGCCTGCATGATATATTTCGCTGGGCACACACCTAGAGAAAAAAGATTAATTTTGGTAATAATGGGACAGGAAGTACAGGAAGATGTTGAAGGACAAAGCATGAGCCACTTAGCAAAACATAAATCATTGTTTAAAAAAATGGGACAAAGTGCACAGGAGAAATAATCTGAAGCATAAGAATTTCCTCAAATGATCACACCTAAATCCAAAAGTAACTCTCATGAAATGGAAGAAATAAGGTACACCTTAAATAAATCACTAAAAATTGCTTGGAGAGACATAAAGAGACTAAGGTTCTTTTGGAAGGACTGTGGGATCATAGGCCTGGGACTAAAAGTATCTTCAGAGACTTTTAGTTCAACCTTCTCATTTTACAGATGGGAAAACTGAGACCAAGGGAATCAAAGAGACTTGCCCCAGGTCACATAGGAAATGAGCATCAGAGATCAAATGTGAAGCCAGATCTTCTGATCCTGTAGTCATTTTCCCCCTACTATACCACAATTTTCTCCAGTGCATTTTCTATCTACACCAAGGAGAGAAAGAACTAATGTACCTGATTGGAGTCTACTGAAATATTCACACTAATGCTCCCTCAAATTATCATGAATATACTTGGTTGTTTCTGTGTTCTGTCCTCCCTGACCCCACTAGTAGCAGGTGAAGTCCTTCAGGGAAGACGCTGTTTCCTCATTTATCTTTGTCCTGTCTCCTCAGCCCCTGGCATGATGCCTTATAAATAGGAGGCATTTAAAACATTCTTGTTGGATTGAATTGCATTGGGTGGCATTAGAATGGATTAGATTGAATTAGATTGGCTGGGATCCAGCTGCTTTTGTCCTAGGCATTGCTGGGAATGAAGCTTTGTAACCTGGGGTTCAGGCTGGGAATCCTCTGGAATACTAAGCACCAACAGTTACCTCTTCAAGCTTCTCTGAAAGGACGATAATGATGAAAAATGGAATGAAAAGCCAGAGCAGGACTTGCTTCTGCCAAGAAACTCAGAACATTTAGCCTTGAAAGGAGAAGATTCAGCACTGACTTAAGAGCTATCTTCAAATATTTGAAGGGCTGGTATACGGAAGATGAATTGGATCTGAGCTGAGCCTCAGAGGACAGAAACAGGATACATGGGCACAAGCTACAGAGGGCTAAATTCGATGTGACATCAGGAAAAACTTCGAGAATTAATAATAACAACAAATAGCATTTATAGAGCATTTTAGATTTGCCAGCTAATGCTGTTATTATTCCCATTTACTAAATGAAGAAACTGGGGCTGAAGGAGACTAAGTGACTTGGTCAGGATCACACAATCAGGTAAATACCTGAGACGGGATTTGAACTAGTTCTTCAGACTCCAAGTTAAGTATTCTACTCACTGTACCACCTAGCTGCCTAATGAGAACTGGCCTACAGGTGAAATGGGCTGCTTCAAGAGATAATGGATTCCACTTCAATGAAGATCTTCAAAGGTTGGGTGACAACTAAAGAAGAGTTTCTTATTCAGATAAAAGTTGGGTTCAGGAGCCTTCGGGATCATTTCAAGTTCATATTCCAAGACATTAACTATGAGGTCTTACATGGCTTGACTTGAGTGGACAGAGAGCTCTTGTCATTCAATCCAACACTGATTCATTGTTAAATGACAATTATGCGTAAGGCAATAAGGTGGCTAGGTGAGGTTGATAAAACGGCATGGGATAGTATGGAAGTCCAGGCAGTCTTCTGTGTCACCAAATTTGTTATGTTGGGCAAATGACTTCACCTCTCCAATCTCAGTTATCTTATATAGAGGTTAGATTGTTGTTTATCTTTATTCTCAAAGAGGACCAATGGTGTCAGGAAGGTGATGTTTTGACTTCCAAGTGAATTGGATTTAAGTGAGGCAAGACTGTGCAAAGTCAGCAGCCTCACTTTCTCCTCCAGAGTTATCTGGGTCCAGTAGCAAGCTATAGATCAGGATGACTGGACATGGTTCCACTTGCAGTGGGAGACCTTAGATTTTTAAGCTCAGGTCTTTCTCAGGTCCCAATTCATCTGAGGCAACAACCATTCTGTGATTAAGGCTAGGATCTGGGAGAGGAAGACCTTCACGGTCTCTGACCAAAATAATAACAATTGCTATTTATACTCACAGTGAGCCAGCAAAACCCAAACAATGACCAAGGAAGGCTTAGACTGGGACCTACTGTTGGCCAATCAGTGAAAGCCAGAGTGATTTGGATTTCAGATACAGTCATGTACTCCATTTGAATCCCACATGGGCTTTATCAGAGCTTTAAGTCTAAAGCTGTATTTCAAGAAATTGCAAATGAAACTACATTGGGAAAAGGAATCAGTTGTCCCAGTTTTTTTTCTTTCCCCAAAAATGATAGAATAACTAAGTATGGAAGAGAAAAAAAAGAAATCCAGCAAAAGACAGCATGATCTGGTCTAGTAAATAGAAGGCCAGCCTTCAGGAAGACTTGGGTTTAAATCTTTCATATTAAAATCTACCATTGATGTGACTATGGGGAAGTCAGAGATGAGCAAATTTGAAGGCTATTAGCATTTATCCCTTAAGCATCATAATGCTAGAAATATTATCCTAATATACCCATTGCTGCCCCACTCAGTCACTGAAGTCTTAACCACTCACCTGTCCAAAAGTTCATACCCAAGTTCAAATTCCAACTCTTTCATGAAACCGTCATTAACTGGCCCAAGCCAAGTGATTTTTCCTGTCTCTGAATCTCTCCTCTATCAGACTTTATCACCCCCACTTAACACTTAATTGCAAACTGCTATTTTTGCTCTCTAATTGTTTCAGGTGTAGTCAGCCTTGTCCCTTCAATTAGACTGTAAACTCAGCTGGTAGAGGCCACATATGCTGTGACTGGGATTCTGATGCACAAAACATTCCTGATGTTGCTGGAAAAAGTATGATTGAAGGAGGAGTTGTACTCAAGTTGGAATAAAGTTGGAATAAAAGAAAAATGTCAGATATATTCAGGGCATGACTGGCCATATGTCTACCTTAGATTGTTCCCTCTGGTGGAGCCTCATAACTAGATAACTTAAGGAGGTATATAGAAAAAAAGCTGCTAATTCTCATTGCGAGCCACCTCCAATAATTCGATCACCTTAAGCCACATCTTTAAATTCCTCTGGCCTCTCTGAAAGTAATAAAATCAAATGCCCACATTTGTAGAGGAATCTTATCCTCCTAGTGTTTTTTTTTTAATCTGTTATTTCCACACTAGGGGGAAAATAATTTTTAAAAGCCATGAAATTTGAGATGTACTACCAAATCAACAAACTTGGTAATCAGCTAAAGAGAAAAATGCATTGTATCTAGAAACAACGGATAGAACTTAAATACTAGCTTGGCCACTTACTACTGGTATGACCTCAGGGAAGTGATGACCTCTTTGAACCTTAGTTTCCTCAGCCATAAAATGAGATGGTTGAACAAAATGATATGTATTGTCCTTCCCTAATCCCTAGAGGCAGTGAAATGGTGTAGTGGATACAGTGCTGGAAATGGAATCAAGAAGACTCAAGTGCAAATTCAGTCTCAAACACTTACTAGCTCTGTGACCTTGGGCATATCACTGCCTCAGTTTCTGCAATTATAAAATTGTGACAGCCATAGCACCTACACCACAAGGTTGTTGTGAGGATCAAATCAGAAAACATCTGTAAAGTGCTTAGAACAGTATCTGGTACATAATAGGCATTTAATAAGTGTATATTTCCCCCTTCCCAGCTTTAAGACTAAGATCCTATGGTCCAATGCCACATGCTTCTCTTGAATGCCATCACATTAAACTTTGCATAAGATATACATGTATTTCAAAGTCCCAGGACCTGATTTCATCAGTGTGAGTCTTCTCTCTTTTAGAGAACATCATGGCCTCTCTATGCTTTAGTCTATGCACAGTGGTTCTCAACCTTCCTAATGCCCTGACCCTTTAATACTCGTATGTGGGCATATCTGCATGTGGGTGGACCCACCTGGAGATAGAGAAGCCAGTTCCTAAGTGTCAGGGTTCTCTGTCAAGGTACCCTAACTTAACTACAGGGGCAGCCAGTTACTTACCTCATTTGAGAAAGAGCCAGCGCATTCTCAAGAACAGAAGAGCCAAGGCTCGAAGGTGCAAGCAGAGAAAGTTTATTGAATCCTCTCCATGGGGAAGCCTTATAGCCAGATCTTAAGGCAGACTTCAAATCTGCCTCACCAGTTTGAGTCTTATATCTAGCCCAAACCCACATGCCATAAATGATATACAACAGAGCCCAATTGCCTAAAACAGGATGAAACAAAAATGGGAGAGGAAAGGTGCAGTCACAAGGGCATGAAGACCCCAGGGGGTGGAGACACTTATCTGGAACATCAGGTAATCCCACATAAGAGAATCTTGAGCAATGCAGTGCACCTGGCCTCCAAATGACCAGGGGCAGTGCAGTATGCTCTGATCTCTACGTGACCCAGCTAATTCCAAGGCCTCACCCTGTGCCTCAAACATTACCGCTGCAGCCTGCAATAACCCTCACACCTAAGACCACCTGAAATATTTGTTTTCTGATGGTCTTAGGTGACCCCTGTGACCCCTGTGAAAGGGTCATTCAACCCCCAAAGGGGTTGCGACTCACAGGTTGAGAACCACTGGTCTATGGCCTTCATGAGTTTCTATAGCCAATAAAATACCCTAACCTCTAGTCAGCCTGGTAAAGAACTCCTCCAAGCCTGACTAGACTTCTTCATATGACAGACGGTCCATTTTTAGACCCACGATATCATGTAGTAGAATCTGTGCTAGACAGAGTTGGGAAGAACTGGATTCAAATCCACAGATATTTAGCGGCTGTGTGACTCTGAGCAAGTCATTTAATTTCTGCTTCAATTTCCTCATCTATAAAACAGTCTTATATGAGAGAGAGTTTATAGTCCACTGGAATGGCCTTCAAGAATTCAGGGTTATCTCCATAGCATGATGAGACAACAAAAGAAGACTTTAGTAGAGATAACATTTAGTACTATGAAGTACACCATACCTACTCAACAGTTACCATTTGGTTGACTAATCTGTTGATGATTCCTAAATTATTAGCAAGTAAAGTAAGGCAACAAGAGGGCATAGCATGGTGTAATGTATAAGAGGTCGGGCCATAACAAATGAGAAATGAGGAATTCAGAGAAACATGGAAAGATGTACAAGAACCATTGAAGAGTAAAATAAACAGATTGGGAGATGTGGCTATATTGGAAATGACAATAATGGAAGTCACACTCCAAAATTGTAATGACAAGAATTGGATCCCAGGAACTGATGATCCAACCCACTTGGGAATTATAGATGCAGAAGGGAGTGCCACACTGTCAGAAATAGTTCCTGTGTCATTTGGGTTTGCTTGCTCTTCTTTTTCTTTGTTACAAAAGGCGTTACAATTAAGGAAGTGGGGGGAAAGAGTAAATGACTGTGTTATAAAATCCAAAGACATTTCTAAAATTTTTAAAGGACCATTATAATTGGAATAAGAAGACTTGCGTTCAGCTTTCCTACTCTGTCACATACCAACCCTATGCCCTGTCTCTGACTGACATTGCAAATATAATCCAGTGCATGTCATTTAATCTCTTTGGTGTCCCAGGTAACTCTATGACTATGAGTTGTAGAGGAGATGCCAGTCTGAATTGTAAAATGGAGTTTCTTTATCCAGGTTCTGCCCATGGCAGAGAAATCACTGGTCCAGTCCTATGTCATCCCAATACCTGCATTACCAACTTGCACAGGATTGTTGTGAGGACAAAAAGAGAAAATATATGTGTAAGACTTTATAACCAGAAAATTCTGCAGATCTTTCCATTCAAAAGGAGACTATAGAGAAGAAAGGGACCTTAGAGATCATCTGGTCAAAATTCTACCCTTTAAAAAAATGAGGAAACAGAGGCAGAGAGATATTGCTTTGCTTAAGATCTCATGGATTAGAAAGTGGCCAATCCTGATTTTAATCCAAATCCTCTGACTGTGTTCAGCATTCTTTCCCTGTGCCACACTGCTATTGTTATAGTAATTACTATTAGGAAATGAAGTCAACTGAGGCAAGGAATAAAAAAGAGATATCTTCTCAGAAGCACAGCAAGGGAACACTACTTATTGAGCATTCCTTTCCCCCCTCTGGTTCTTAGTTATTCACAGTTACTGAAATTAATAACAATTAATCACTGAAAAAAGATGAATCAAGTTAATTCCTCTGGACAATTCATGCAGACTGTATCTCCAACAATCAATTTTCTTTGTAGTAATTAGCAGAAAAAATAACATTAAGTCTGCTGGGTGTTAGCCTCCTTTGGTGGAACATGAAACTAAAGCAAAAGAATATCATACAAAGATAGAATAAGGAAAGAGAGAAAATCCCTCCCATCATAAAAGCCTTTCCATGGTTGTATCAAATTTGAAAGAAGAAAGGGATGGTTATAATCCATTCATTCCATGAGTTGTTCAAATATAAACTGATAGTTGCAAGGCTGAATTTGTTAGAACTGAAATTTATTGATGGCAATGTATTCCAACACACTCTAAAGCATATGGTTACCTTATTAGAAATTAAGATTCATTTTCATATAAATCTCAGCATGATACTGTACCAAAATAACTGGAGTCACTCCAGGGGACAATGAATAATTTTAGTTCAACTGTTCTAGGGCTTGGCCCCTGTGATATGAAATTTAAACTAATTCATTTGTAAACACAAAGGCAGATTTAACAAATGGGAACAAGCCAACCACCATAAGCATGGACAGAGAAGTTATTATTTCTTTCCACTTTGGGGCAGATGTAATTGAACTTTGGATCTCTCAGTTTGGTTGCTCAGTTTTTCCTCATTCACTTCCAAAATTTCCTGTTCTCTGCCAATACATCTGCTCAACTTTCCCGTTTCAGTTTGATTTGCTTTTTTTGTTCTGTCTTTGTCTGCCCTGCACCTGATCCATTGCTTTGTACAGAGTAGGTACATAATCAGTACTGAATGGATGGTACTGAATCAGCCTCTGAATTACAGGTATTTAGAGTGTTTTATCATCAGGAGCTTTCATACTCACTCAAATATAGTCTGATCACAAAAATTAGAGGATATAGGCAAACAACTCAACTTCATATCAAATTTATTATACGCGTTTGAGGAATATTAACTGCTCTTTTTTGCAATCTGTCCTTAATTCAGAATTGATCAGCCATGCCTCAGCTTGTTTCATTATAATTCACAGGATTAGAGAAATTGCATGGTACAGTCGAATGATTGTGAATTTAGAGCCAGAAGACATGGGTTCAGTACTGACTCTGACATAATTTGGGTGACAATAGAACAGTCACTTCAACTCTCTCAAGGTCGGGTTCCTCAACTGTAAAATGTGAGAGTTGAACAAGATTACTTCAGTGGACCCTTCTTGAAATCTTGAAATCAAGGAGCCCATTAACTCTATAAGGAAAATTGGTGGGAGCACTCACAACCAAGACAAGTGGTAGATAAGTTAGCCCAGAGCAGCTATGAACCTGAAGACTCCATGTTCAGGTGAACAATAATGTGATATCTCATAGATGGAACAGAGAATAGACATGTGACTTCAATGGCATTAGTTAAAAAAGCTGGGCAGAGTTTCTGAGTAAAGAAACTCCTCCAAATGCTATTGTAACACATAGCCTTAGAGAGTTCACCTAGGCTAAGGTGCTGAGAGCTTAAGTGACTTGCCCAGGACCATATAGCTAGTATGTGTCAAGGGCAGAATCCAAGTCTTCCTGCCTTCTGATCCAGCTCTCTGCCCATTATTCCACACTGACTCTTTTGTACCTAGGGTAGGAAATGTTCATACCAACAATGTGTTAAATTTCCTTTCTTTAGCAAGGGACACCAATGCCCACATCCTAGCTCTAGATATATCCCTCAATATGAAAGACTCAAGCTCAACAACAGTTAGTAAAACAAAGGAAGCAAATTTTGATCATTCAACTGTCCATGAAGAGTAACTTTTTGAAACTACTCACATAACAAAAACAAAAGCAAAAGTCAATTAGACTTTGACTCGTCTCAATTATACAAGATGAATATATTTGTAAATTAGGTAAGAAGTATATGTTGTTGTTGTTGAGTCACTTCAGTTGTTCCTGACTCTTCATGACCCTATTTGGGGTTTTCTTGGCAAAGATACTAGAGTGGCTTGTCATTTCCTTCTCCAGATCATTTTTCAGATGAGGAATTGAGGCAAACAGAGGTTAAATGACTTGCCCAGGGTCACACATCTAGCAAGTGTCTCAGATCCTCCTGACTCCAGGGACAGGGCTCTATCCACTGTGCCCCAAGAAGTCTATATATCAATCTGTATCTAAATATGTCTCCACACAAACACATATTTAAATATGCATATCATATTTGTTTTATTGTGACATCCCTGCCTTCAAAATATATGTGGAATAAGAGGGAAAAAAAAATCACGTTTTCTTTTTATTAACAAATAAATTAGGAACTAGCTACAGGAAATGCCCATGTCTGCCATGCACTGCTTTCTCTTTTAGAGACAGGACAATAAATAAAGATATAATCCTTAAGCATTGATCTCCTGGCCACTCCAATGGACACCTGCCAAAAGTCTTTCATCACTGTTGGTTCCAAGTAGAGAATGATAACATGTGACCTTAGCCTACATAGCAGATATCCCACTGAAAAGACTTGGCCCCAGTCGTAGCCTACAGATGTCATGTGTAATGCCCCCTGTAAAATATGCTGTTTAATAAAAATAATGTCACCTTATGTTGATATAAACTCTACAATTTACAGCACATTTTACACACATTATATCAATCAATTCTCTCAACACCCTTTGGGAATAAGGACTAAGGCTACACACTGTTTCCCATTCACCACATTGCACCACCTGATTTTGTACCTTTGCACAGAGATTTCTCCTGTGCCTTGAATGCTCTCTCTACTGAGCTCCATCTCTCAGAATTTCCAGCATTCTGGGAAATGTCTGATACCACTACATCTGATGGTTTAGACTCTGGATTGAAACAAAATGAGGCGTTTATAGACTACCTAACATTGTCAAAAGAAGGCATGCTCACCAATAACATGGAAAGGATATTAAGCAAGGGTATAGTATTGATTCAGTTGTGCAGAAACATGTATCAAGGATAAGGAACACCTTACTCCTTGTGAGATGGGTGTTCTGTTCAAGAGACCAGGAGGCTATGCCAACTTTTCCAGCCTTAGTCTTTGAAAATATTTAGCCTCAAGAACAGTATCATTGCCTTTTCTGAAAAAAAAGAAAAACAAAACAAAAAGTCTAGCCTAGACTACATGAAAATAGCCTTGATGGAGGTTCTTCCTCCAACTGGCCCCTACAATTGCTACATTCCTTCAAGACAGCTCAAAGGCTATCCTTTGTGTATATATGCAAGATATATCTTAGAGGTCGAAACCTGTGATCCTAGGACTGATCTGAGAGCCAGCAGTCAATGAGACTTCGTCAGCCTTACAACCTGAGCTAATACTGAATAGACTAGTACTGATGGGACAAAATATGGCTATTTGAATGGTCTTACTAGTTTGAGACTTAATATAAAATATGAAAGATCTGAGAAGACACAGGGATGGTACAGAACAGGCATGGCCATTCACATACAAATTGGTCGAGTCACTATTTGAATAAGGATTCTTCTTGAACTTCTCACCAAAAATTAACATGTCATATGAGTCCTAGATTCAAAGGTGGACAACTATACCTGAATACCAGAAGCTACTTTAGGAAATGAATGATCAGAGTCTATTTGCCACAATAGATGGCAGAAGGAATGGCGTCTCTGATGTTCACGCAATTTATTATGGGAAAAGGAAGAATGTGATACTGAAAAAAACAACAAGTAAAAGTTAAGGAGAAGAGATCTGCCTTAATTTCTATAGCATCTCATCAGAGATAAAAATAGAACTACAACCTTTGGTTTCTAAGATCCCAGTATTCCAAGTTCTACAGGAGAATGCAAAAATAGCTGTCAAGGAAAGAAAAGTAAAAAACAAAAAAAAAAAAAACACCAGGGGCAGCTGGGTGGTGCAGTGAATAGAGCACTGGCCCTGAAGTCAGGAGGATCTGAGTTCAAATTCAGCCTCAGACACTTAACACTTACTAGCTGTGTGACCTTGGACAAGCCACTTAACTCCAATTGCCTTACCTTACCCCCTCGAAAGAAAAAGAAAAAACAGTGGCTGTATTTAAGATACAAAGGAAATCTCTAATGAAATACCATAATCTTGAATGTGGGCAGGGAGAGATTTTTCAGTTAATTCAAAAAAGTTTTATCTTCCACACACAAAATGCTGGGGAAAAAATCACTATCAACCCACATGCCTACTTTCTCATATTTCTAAAATACAGAGAGACATAAGAATGCATGTTCAAGTATATTCTATAGGAGAGAAGGAAAAGTACAAACAATGTTTCATTTTTCTCTTTGTACTGCCAACGCATCTAGAATGGTGCCTTTCATCTAGTGCATGTTCAATAGATCCTAATTGAGTTATAGATAATTATCTACAATCAACCACATCATCATCATCACAAAGCTGATAGAAAATGGCAGAGAATGCAAGATTCTGCTTTATTTATTGTCTCTTTGCCGATTGTGTAGGTGATAACACTTAATTCAGTAGAGAATGACTCTCATTGAGCCTCTTCTCCAACAAGGTATCTACAACACATGTTAAAATCAAGTAAGGCTCCTAGAAAGATATATCCATACAGGCTATTTGTTCAATAATCCTCTGATTATCAATATTATGTTAAATGAGTCATGAAACTTAGATGTATGCTTGTCAAAGCATGTGTCATTGTCATGGAGGATGTCCTGTGCAAAGTCCAAACGGAACAGAGCTTCCTTAGAAATCTCCAAGTCCCCAGATATGCCTAATTTCAAAAGCAATAGTGTTGATTGCATTGAGCCTCAGAACACTAAGAGGCCCCCTGAATGAGATCAATGGTTAATTAAAAAGCATCGGTTTAGTAATTCACACAGAAAACAACAGCAGAAACAATGATAACAATGAAAGTAAACAAGTAAGTGAAGAATGTGTGTTGCCTAGATCGTAATATGGAGTTGAATGGCAACCCACTGAATTAGCCCAGAGGTAGAGATAGAGAGAAGTAGAGATACAGAAACTGATTGTGTTTATAGATATATTTGTGTATAAATGTATATAGACATATATAATGTGTGTATATACTTTATATATAATCTCTATACATAGGTTATATATGTACATATACAATATATGTATATACACATATATATATGTACACAGTGTGCATGTACATATGTATATTATATGTCAATATATGTGTGTACACACATGCACTATATCTACATATACATGTTATATACATGCACATGCATATACATGCACGATACAAATCTGCAGAGAGTTGTACATATGTGTACATTTATGTGTGTATATATGCATATACATATACACATACAGATAATTCAGATATATAGTATGCTGAGCTCCAGATCCGTTAGGAGATGTCATAGAATGATAGGTTAATAACTGGAAGAATATCTAGTCTAAGTCCTATATTTTGTAAATGAAGAAACTAAGGCTCATAGAGGAAAATAGCCTGGATTAGCATAAGAGAAGTGACAGAACCAGCATTCAAACATGGTTCCTCTGACTCTAAATATGGTGCCCACTTCTTTGCATTGGGACATTGCCCAGTATGGCTCTAAATATGATGCTCACTCCACTGTATTGGAACGTTGCCCAGTGTTGTCAATTATTCCAAATTGTTGCATTAAAACAGTCTATATTTTTAAATACCAGTGCTCTCCTAGGGATTCTACATGGCTTCAGGCCATAGAACACCATTGTTGTAAACTTACACTCTGATTTTTTTTTTCTCATACTCTTTATCTGGGTCCTTTTTTATCTCCCACTATGCTCTTACTCTGTTTTCCTAGGTAAAGACTACTAGGATGTCAGAACTGTTATATTCAAATATTCCTCCTCTTCTTGTCCCTCCACCCTCCTTTGAACCCTCCATCCTCCCTCCCTCCTTTCCTCCTCCTCCTTCTACTCCTCTATTATACTATTTCTTAGAGCTGGAATTACTCTAGAGGGAGGACATTTGAACGCTGCATGCTCTCAATTTTCCTGCTTAGCTGCACAGGCTGGGGATACCTACTAAAGGGAATACTGCCCTAAACTTGACTCTCCTGGCGTTCCAAGTATTTGAGTACATCTCAGGGACAAATTCAGCCCCAGCAGGGACCCATGCCTAGAAACACGGACAAATCACTTTTACCGAAAGCCTCAACTGTGACAGTCAGGTCACTGTCTAATCACATTGTTTCTCTTGTCAGGCCAAGGCTGCCGTTCACTCTCTCTGATCTCAGCCATACCACTGATCTTCTGCTCTCCCAATAGCCCTTGACTCATTCTGTCACAAATAAACAAAGGCCATTTTCCTAGCTTGCCCCCCTCCCCCCAGTTACTGGCTTCTGAAGAATAGCTTGATAATTCTTCTCTTTTATAGCCAAGGAAAAAACTGACAGCTACAGATTTGCTTAATACAGTCATGTATCTTCCCTCCCCCCTTTGGAATCTACTAAGTTCATTCTCAGAGGGATCAAAATCACATGTCCCAAAGGGCAATGACAAGACCAGACTCTATGTAGACGGCAGCCCATTACCAACAGTGATTTGCATACAAGAAATGGTACAAAAGACATCATTGAGAAGGTGGAGCAACTATGTGAGGAATCAGCTACAGATGGCCAAAATGTCACTGTTTTGTCTGGAAAGCCTCCGGCTAACTCCTCTGTGCAGGATTTCTGGAAGGATAATGACAAGAACTTTATTGTTTGAGAAGACATGGGTAGCAGCTAGGCATCACAGTGAGTAGGGCTCTGGGCCTGAAGTCAGGAAGATCTGAGTTCTAATCCACCCATGGATGCTTACTAGCTGTGAGACCCTGATCAAGTCACTTAACCGTTGTTTGCCTCAGTTTCCTCATCTGTAAATAAGAGCATCTGCCTCCCAAGTTGCGAGGAATAAATGAGATAGTAATTGTGAAGTGCTCAGTACAGTGCCTGACACTGATAAAAATGAAAAAGTCACTCAAAAAACATTGATTAGATACTGATACATGGTAGCCTAGTGCTAAGTGCTGAGGATACCAAGACAGGCCACAACATGGCCCCTGCCCTGTGTGATGTGACTATATAAATATTAAGTATTAGTATCATTATCAGGCAGCTAAGTGGCTCAGTGGATAAGGCATTGGGTCTGGAGTCAGGAAGACCTGAGTTCAAATCCAGCCTGACATTTATTAGCTGTGTGACCCTGGGTAAGTCACTTAATCTCTGCTTGCCTTAATCTACCAGAGAGGAAAATGACAAATCACTCCATAGACAGTACAGTCCATGGGGTCACAAAGAGTCAGAAACGACTAAATAACAAAAACGTTATCATTGTTTTAATTATTCCCAAAGATGAATATTCCTATATACTAATGAGATCTTGGATGCACTGAATTGCAAAAGTATTCATTATAATTATGATTAATAATACTGCTGCAAAAATACATTTTACTTTTTAAACATTTTTCATAGCAATCCTTATTAGGGGCAGCTGGGTGGCACAATGAATAGAGCACTGGCCCTAGAGTCAGGAGAACCTGAGTTCAAATCCAGCCTCAGATACTTAACACTTACTAGCTGTGTGACCTTGGGCAAGTCACCTCACCCCAACTGCCCTCCAAAAGAAAAAGCATAGTAATCCTTATTGCCCTGACTCATGGTGGAAGCCACAAAGCAAGGTTGTTCCAAAGCCCCAAGAAGGCTGGTGAATGAAGAATTCCTTATCTTGCCTGGGATGAGTCTGGATGGTTTCATCAGTAATAATGAGCCATTCATGTGAGCCCCAATTCCCTTGTAGAGCCAAGTGAAGAAAGAGAAGGTATGTAACATCTGAGGATTTGAATCCTAGCAACATCAACAGCTAGCCCTGTAACTTTAATCAAGTCACCTGGATCTTCAGTTTCCTCATTGGCAAAATGAGGCTGCTACTTAGGGCTCCTGGTGAAGCAATGGCTTGGTAAACAGGAAGTACTCTATATATATATACTCCAAGCAATCCACAAGCATTTATTAAGAGATGGATAGACACTGAGAGTACAGAGATGTAACAGCAAGCACCCTAGCATACCCAAGGCGGCTACTAGCACAGGTTCTTAGATCTGCTTTTCTAAAGGAAAGCAACTCAAAATGGGTTAACAATTTTACTTTAATCAAACATATTATTTACCTAGTCCAGGGGGGAAAGGCAGCACCCTGAACTTCAGAGCATACAAACAGAAGTTACAAACAAACAGAAAAACAGATC
>CM053592.1:162571314-162596202 GCA_028646515.1 Pseudochirops corinnae
TTCATTCATTCATTCATTTATTTATTTATTTTAGTAAAGGGAGTAAAATAGTAAGACCTGTTTTTTTTTTCTTTCCTTCAGACCAGATCTCTGATTTTATTGGGAGAGAAAATTCCCAGCAAAGAACTTCTCTCTGTCAATGCAAACAAGCACATTTTTTTTTTTTTTGCAATTTAGAAAACTGTCTGGAAGTATTGGGAAGGTAAGGAAGATGATTTGGACAGCTGTGTGAAGGATGTATTTAAGATGGGAGAGACTGAAGGCAAAGAGAATAATTAGGAAGATATTTTGATGGTCCATGCAAGATAAGAGCCTATACTATGATGGTGTATGTGATGACGGAAGGAAGCAGATATAAGAAATGTGGTGAAGGGAGAGCTGACAAAATTGGCGTATGATTAGATGTGAAGGAATGGGGATAATAAAAAATGGTTCCAAGGTTTTAAACCTGAGTAGCTGAAAGAATGACAGGACTCTCAAAATAAATAGGGAAAATTGGAGAAGGCATGGGTTTATGGTTATGAGTCTAGTTTTGGACAGGATAAATAAAAGTGGCTGGAAGGATTTCCGGATGGAATAATCATAGAAATAAAAATTGATCCCATGGGAGAGGATGAGATCATTCATAGAGAGAATAGAGAATAAAAGTGGACCAGTAGCAGAACCTTAGAGACCCTAAGGGGCAGAGTAAGTTCAATGAACAAACAAAGGAGACAGATTGAATGGTCAGACAAGTAGGAGAGTGAGGAGATATCAGTATCACAGAAAACAAGGGAGGAAAGCATATGTCAGAGGATGGGGTGATTCTCAATGTCAAAAGATACAGATAAGTCAGGAAGGAAAAATCACTAAGAAAAAGACATTGGATAAGAAATGAAGAAGTCATTACTGAATTTTGAGGAAGCAAAGTAGTAATCAGTAATCACTAGTAATCAGATCAGAAGCCAAATTGTAAATTGATGAGTGAATGAATAGATGATAGGGATTGGAGGTAGGACATTTAGACCACTCTTTGTAGGAATTTAGAAGTGAAAGCGAGGAAAGATAAAGGATGACAGATAAAGAAGAGGTCAAAATCAAGCTTTTTTACAGAGTGGGAGAAATGTCAATGTCTTTGTACATAGAAGGAAAGAAACTATCACATATACATGGACTGAAGATTAATAAAGTGGAAAGTATCCAGAGAAGGAAGGTAACCATGATGATGAAGAACCTTGAATCCATGTCACAATGGAATCAGTTGAAAGAATTTGACATTTTTAGCCTAAAAAAAGAAAAAAAAAGACTCAAAGTGGGTATGTGGTAGGTAAATGTTATTATCTGAAGTGCTAACTTGTGGAAGAAGGATTAGATTTGTTCTGTGTGACCTGAAAAGGGTTGATGTTGCTTAGGTTTCATGTCAGGAAAACCTTTTAAACAATGCGAGCTGTCCAAAATGGAAAGGACTGCCTAGCGAATTGATTGGGTTTGCCCTCCTTAGAAGTCTTCCTTCAAGCAGAAGCTAGATGATCTTCTGTCCAATATGTTATAGTAAGGATTTCTGTCATATATGAGTTGGACCAAATGACTGCTGAGGTCCCTTTAAATTCTTTAAGTCGATGATTCTGTGACAAGAAAGAAAGAAAATGGAGCAAGAGTCAGAAAGAGAAAGGAAGGAATAAAATCAAGAGCAGAAACAGAGGAATAAATCTGGACAATGGTTCTCTAGGAGCCTGGAAGGGGAAAAAAGAGGATGGATAAAAGTGTACAGCTGTCTTGCAGAAATAGGAGAAATGGGACAACTCTATGGATGCCTGATTTTCACAGTCAAGTGGAAGATGAAGCTATCTGCTGAGAAAAAATTGGAGTCAAATGGGGACTCAGTCAGGAAGAAATGAATAAAGAATTTCTCCAAAGCATTCTACAAGTTATTCCTAATTCTCTCCTCCAGAACCAGATATAACAAATCTCATCCCTTTTGCACAAGACATCTCTTCAAATACTTGAAGCCAATTGTTATCTCACTTCCCATGGATTCCTCTGAGTCTCACATGGCATACTCTTCTATTTCATCATCATCGTGGGCAGCACCCCCCTTTCAACATACAATTGGTCTGGTGATGTCCCACCTAATATGTGACATCTAGAATTAAATGTGATCTGACCAGGAAAGAAGGCAGTGGGATTATTATTTTTCTCATTTTTTACACTATGGTTTTCTTAACGCAACCCAAAATTGTATTGTCTTTTCTGGCTGATCTACCACATTGCCAAACTCACACCACAAAACTTGTTATTACCTTGGGGCGGCTAGGAGGCACAGTGAATAGAGCACTGGCCCTGGAGTCAGGACAACCTGAATTCAAATCCGGCCTTAACACAAAACTAGCCATGTGACCTTGGGCAAGTCACTTAACCCCAATTGCCCTACCTTCCCCCCTCTTAAAAGCAAAAAGAAAAAAAAATTTATTCTTACATAGTCTCAAATAAATATAATCTAATCATGTATCCTCAACTTGACAACTTCTTTTTTAAAAAGGGTTTAATTTAACATGGTTTTAATATGATAGTATTTGTCTCATCCCCCAATATGAGCAGGGGTTCGAATGTGCCATCAAAGTTTATAAAATAAAAACAGAATAAATTGTTTACTTGCATATAGGCACTCTAATCTTATTTGAAATAATTAACCAGAAAAGTTCATCACTCAATCCAGTCAACCAAAAAAAATTCATTTAAACTCATCAACAAAAGATACGTATTTGATTATTTTTTAAACCAGTCTGAGCTCATCAAATCAATTTTTCAACATGTAGATAAATCCATCTCCTCTTAGAAGAATTAGCTGTGGATCCTTGATCAAATCACTCTTTTCTGTAGACCTACACCAAGTTTCTTGGCTGGAAACATAAAGGGGTTTGGCTAAATGAACTCTGAGCTTCCATTCATCTCCAAAAAAACAAATGGCCTCTGTCTTCAAGGAACTTATGTTTGATTGTAGAGGAATAATATGTATGTAGATAAATAAAATCAAAGCATAAACGTAAGTAATTTCAAAAAGGAAAGATCACTAACACTTGGGGGATCAGGAAACGACTTGTGTAAGAGCTACGTTCTGAGGGATGCCAGGGATTTGAAGCAGAGCTGAAGAGAGAAAAAAAAAATCCAGACATGAGGGAAAGCCTATGTGAAAAGACAGAGGTAAGATAAACAATGCACCATACTAGAAATAGCTAATAGGTCACTTTAGCTAGGACAGAATGTGTGAAGGGGAGTAATTCCATTCAAAGAAACTTGGCATACCTTTAAGACTGAATAATTTATTCCTTTCTCATTTTGAGTGACCCTATCACTGCAAGGTTGGCCATTAAAGTGCCACCAGTTTCTCATGGACCACTAAGAAGATATCAGATGGCAATGGTTCATCACTAATGAAATGAGTCAGCACATAAGATAAAACACTGGCTAAGAGGATAGAAGGTTATGGAAGCCGTTCATCCCAAAGAAGTTTTAAGAAGACTCTGACATTGATGTGAAACACTTGTGGAACACAACTACTACTTTAAGATGTTCAAAGCATAGTATGAATCTGAATGCCACCCACTATTTTACAAATCCAAAGGCAAGAATAATTCCACATAGCTTAGCTCCGATACAGAGTTCCTTCAGCCAAACCATAACAAAAAGGCCTGAGGAAAAGTGATCAGAGGAAATCAGCTGATAGATCTGATGAATAAGAAGACCTATCCCCAGACTAAAATTCAATTTAGTGTACAAGCATTGGTTGTCGAAACATTTCAATCATCTCCAACTTTTCATGACCCCATTTGGGGTTTTCTTGGCAAAGATATTGGAGTGGTTGGCCATTTGTTTCCCCAGATCATTTTACAGATAAGGATCTGAGGTAGACAGGGTTAAGAGTCACATCACTAATAAGTGTTTGAGACCAGATTTCAGCGGAAGAAGATGAGTCTTGGGGCAGCTAGGTGGCACAGTGAGTAGAGCACTGGCCCTGGAGTCAGGAGGACCTGAGCTTAAATCTGACCTCAGATACTTAACATTTACTAGCTGTGTGACCTTGGGCAAGTCACTTAATCCCAATTGCTCTGCCCTCCTCCCTCCAAAAGGGAAAAAAAAGAAAGGTGAATCTTCTGGACTGGGGGTCCAGAAGCTGGTAGCTTCTGCAGTATCCAAGTCAACTCCCACTTTCAGAAAATAACATCTGAAATCTAGATTTAATTATAAAAACAAAGGTAATGATTATTCCTGTTACCAATGTATACAAATTTTATACAAATTTACACAAATTTTCATAGCACAGATATTCAATGAACTTTAAAGTATTTGCTTTACACATTTAACATTTAGACAGTTTTCAAAAGAAATATACACATTATATATACTTTTTAATTTTTCTCACGTGTTTTAAAAACATTTTTATTTCTATCATCTGTGTTAGCCTGTGAGTTAAGATAACTGGCTCTGGGAGATCCATTTCTGCAACTACAAAGCTAAAGTCCTCAATTTCTGTGTACTTCATTTCCTTAGCCAAGATGGAGAGCTGACAAGATTGTCTCAAAGGTAACCTGTACAATAACATTCTGTAATCTCACTTTTTTCCCTCAACAAAATCCCTGTGATATAGGAAGGGAAGGTGGTAGCATATTTATTTGACAGAGATAACAAAGGAAGAGAGAAGTTAAAGTCAGTCACATAGCTACAAAGGGTCACAACAGGTACCAGGCAGGACCTGCTGACACCTTCTCCTGGTACTAACTGACATAGGACTCTGAGCTTCTCCTACTTTTCCTACCATGTGTAGCAGCAAGCACCCTAGCACACCCAGGATGGCTGCTAGCACAGGTTCTTAGTTTTGCTTTTCTAAAGGAAAGCAATTCTGAATGGGTTAACAATCTTACTTTAATCAATCAAACATATATCGTTTACCTAGTTCAGGGGAAAAAGTCAGCACCCAGAATTTCAGAGAATACCAACAGAATACAAACAGAAGTTACAAGCAGACAGAAAAACAGATATGCAGACAGAGCTTCCAGCCGTCTGACCATTACATCCATACCTAGTTAATTACCAGAGAGGGAAGCACCAACATCTAGGTTTTCAAAGCTGGGGGTCTCAATGGCTGCCCAGAGTCTTGTCTGGCCAAATCACACAATTCTTTCCAAAGTGAGCCCCAAAGAAAAAACTCACATCAGGGTATATGTAGCCTTCTTCTGGGTCAGAGAATGTCA
The DNA here is from genome assembly GCA_028646515.1 of Pseudochirops corinnae. Lineage (NCBI taxonomy): Eukaryota > Metazoa > Chordata > Mammalia > Diprotodontia > Pseudocheiridae > Pseudochirops > Pseudochirops corinnae. The sequence goes on from CM053592.1 coordinate 162,576,543, forward strand.
CAACCCTCTTGACCCACTGCCCAATCACAAAGCTACAAGGAGTGGGCATTCCTGAAAAAATAAGCCTCCCTCCACAGGCTCCATGTGACCACATTCAGCCTATTAGGGGGCAGAGTATATTTTCAAATCAGAAAAGGTTTAGATTCACTTAAACCTATCAAGGGGCCAAGGGGCAAGCAAGATCTTGAGATTCCCATTACACCATGCAACTTCTCAAGGTTATAACCAGAGAATGAGGTAGGGGTTTGATCTGTCCCGTCTTGCTCTGTTTTTGTTTTTTAGAGGTATCTATTTTGACAGAAGACTCTGCATTGGCTTTTGCTAAATGTCCATCTTAGTTTAATGATCTGGAGAAAATCTGAAGGTGGTAGAATGAAGCAAGTAATAAATAGTCAGGAACTGAATAGTTCTGGAATTTGACAAGACGCACTTTGAATGATTGGAGTATATAAGGGGCAGTGATGTAGCTTAAAACTAGAAAGAAAAGGTAACACTAAATTACAGAGAGGCTTGAATAGTAGGGTAAGGAATTTGCTCTTTATCTCTCAGACAACAGGAAACCATTGAATATTTTTGACCAGAGGAATGACATAATCAAATTGGTGCATTGTTTTAGAAAGACATATAGAAGAGAACAATAGTGTGTAGGTTGGGCTATGCCCAAAGCATTATACTTCCTATAGCAGTAAGAAGAGAGTTGGGTATTTCAGAAAAAGAAATGCATGTACTGGGGAAAGAAAAGAGTTTACTGGGTAGAACCTTCAATTAATTTTTAAAAATTCAATTAATCAAAATGCTATTTCTCATTTCTAGATAATCAAGATTTAATTTTACCTCCTTCCCTATACAAATTCCCTATAGTCAGCCAGGCTAAAAACAGAAATATTTTCAAAACAAAAAACACTTCCATTCTGCAGTGAAATGTAATAAACTACAATATTTGCATAAGAGACAACGAACTCCCAACCAAGGCTATGATTTACTGTATTGGGAAAAATATGAGATATTTACAAATTCAGGTGCAGTTGCAACATCCAATTTTAGGTGTCCAGCATGCATTTTATAGTAATATAGTTTGATTTTGTTTTGCCTTTGTTTTGGAGGGGACAGTGTTGTAAGGTGGGGGAGGGGGCATCTGTCTGTATGCACGTGTGTTGTGTTCTATGTTTTTATTCTTCAGAAAACCACACATTAATTACTTTCACCTCTTTCCTATGTTAATTAAAGGGAGATTTATAAAGCAAATAAGCAGTTCCCTCTTCAGAGTGGTTAAGAATTACAAACTCATTGACCTTTCAAGAAAAGAACTTGGTTCAGTCAACTAGAAACCAAGTGCAACTAAAAGGCTTCCAATTAATTCGTTATTGTAAATCACCTGTCTTTCCTCATATAATTTTTTCCTCCTTAAAAAAACTACTTTATTCTATTTGTAGTACACCTATCTTTGGCAACTGCAAGGAGAATACTCCCCCATCCCAACCCCACCAAAGGAATGGCGGGTCAAGTGGACAAGGTACAGGACTTGGAAACAGAAGGCTTCAGTCCCAGGCCTGGCCCTGCCTGTTGTTCACTTGGTGATCTATTCCTCAGCTCAACTGGAGTGCAAGCTACTGCATGAGACCCTGACTAATTCCTAAATATCTTCCCCTTGGAATCACTTTGACTTGCTTTTTATGTATTTTGCGTGTTTTCTGTGGCCCATACCAATACAAACTTAGTAGAATATAAGTTCCCCGAGCTCAGGAATATTATATGGGGGGGGGGGGCAGTTATTTTATCCTCCTTGCCTGCCATTACTACTGGTCCTTGAATAGGATGGAATAGGACTCCAGAACTGGAGCAAGGATTTCACTGGTATAAGGAACTCACGATAAGGAAACCTTCCTTTCCAACAATGACCAGGTCTTTCTCAGCAACTTTTAGTCTTAGCAACTACATTGATTCAGGGATCCTTCAACTGGGGTCAGGAAACTACAATAATTAAATAGACAGACTAAGATTGATATAAATATAGACAAAGAGACAGATAGATAGTTTGATATATTCAGCACTTAGCGCAGGGTCTCACATAGAGTAGGCTCTTAATAAATGTTTATTGATTGATCAATAAATTAATAAAATCAATTTCCTTGGTAATCTTATACTTTATTTTATACATTAAAAATATTATTCAAAGAAAGCATCCATAAATTTTGCCAGACTGTCAAAGATATCCATCACACACACACACACACACACACACACACACACACACACACACACACACACACCAGTTAACAACTCCCAACTAACTTTGAAAGTTCAAGTGATTTATCAAGCATCACAAAGCCAGTAACTGTTAGAAGCGGGCCCTGAACCCAGCTCCATCTGACTCTATGCATTACTGCTGTGTGCCTGGCATTCAAGTTGTTCAATTAAATTATACTTTAGTTCTCTTTATCTACAAACTGAAGACAGAAATTCTTAGAAAGTTCTCCCATCAGACCACTGTGAGTAAACTCTTTTCTAAATCAGAAAATCATCTATGTAAGTTTTTTTGTATATTTGTTCATTTAACACATCGAGGATTTCCTGCTTTTGGGAGTTCCTCAGCGGGATCAGCACTGGCTTTAAAACAACAGTCTTAGAGAAGGGCTGGATGGGCCATTGAGAGGTTAAATGACTCGTCTAGGGCACACAGTGAGCAGGTGACAAAGGCATGAATTAAATCAAGGTCTTGATTCAGAGATCTGCTCTCCTTCTACTTCACCAGGGTGTGTCTCATACTCCTATTTTTACCTTTCCTATTTTTTCATATCTAATCTTTCCTTAATTTCTTCTTGTAGCGCTAGAAGGAGAATAAAATCAAATTAAAACTGACTACAGAGACAAACACTAGATGCATAGTAGATGTGAACAGGCTGTTTTATCATTATCAACTGAGACTGGACTTCAAAAAGTGGAATTAAGAACATCCATGACATGAATGACCAGGATAGGAAGTCAATCAATCAATCAGCATTCATTAAGGGCCTACTATCTACCAGGCACTGTGCTAAGCACTGTGGATACAAAAAGAGAAAAAAGACAGTCCCTGCCCTCAAAGAACTTCCAATCTATTCAGATGGCAAGAGAAGGTAAATATATAGACACTCCTCAAGATATTAAAGGAACCAGAAGGCTTCAACAATACTCAACAGATTATCTATAAAGGAAGTGGACAAAAGTCACCCAGGGCAAGAAGAAAAAAGTTTCCTATCTGCTTCCTGTATAGTGAGGAAAGGTTTTTCAGTTGGCTGCTGAGTTGGAAATATATGTGCAAGACTCCCATAAAGAAAGCTCAATCTCTCTACCCTGGCTCCATTCTAACTGAAAAGACAAACTGGTGTGGGTGGAGACTGGCTCTTGTTAGTGTCATTTTTTTTTCCTTTTGCAGAAGGTCTTGTGAGACTTTGAAAGGTCAAAACAACCAAGGTACAGTGACAGAAGTCCATGCCAGAATTTGCCAGCAGCAGATCAGGGGGCTCCAATATAGTCTTGGGGAATGATCTGTCAGAGGCCACCCACCAGGGGATGGAGACAGGGAAGGAATGGTTCATCCATTGGCAAACCTCACATTCAGAAGTGGGCTGTGTAGAGGAAATGCTTATAGCAGTCATGATGAATTCATTCTCCCCAGGGTCTGGGACATTTGTCACAGGTTCAGTGTTTATACTTCTATTTTTGCCATATCTTCTCAGTAAACATCCCCCTGTAAAAGTTAATTGATGTTAATTGGTTAAATGATATCAGGATACTAATTACAGGGACCATTAATATATAAGAGCAAATATATTTAGAAACTTATATTTAGATCTAATTATATTTAGACATTATATTTAGAAAATATAATTAGAGATTGCTATAGGGGAGAAGACTGGAATGGAAAATAAAGATGACACTATTAGATAAAATGTCATTTATTCACAGGAGTACCCCTAGACCCCTGGGGGAAGATGTAGCTAGCCAGACCTTGGGGCACCCAACTCATCAAGTCAAGGCAATAAGCCTTTATTAAGTACCTACTATGTGCCAAGCACTACACTAAATGTTGGGAGTCCAAAGAAAAGTAAAAAAATGAACAATGCCCTGCTCTCAAGGAAATCACGGACTAAAGAAGAGGGGGACACACAGAAATGCCTTCACCCCATTCCTTTTCTTCATACAAATTCCCAGTTCTTTTAGTGTGTTAATTTAGAACTAAACAAGCTAGACTTTGTGAATAATGCTACCCTTGACTAAACTTTACAAGCAATATTATAGATAGTGGGGGTGGAGGAAGGAAGAGGGTGTTTTATTTTTCTTGGCAGAGAAGGAGAGAGGATATAAAGGAAGTGTCAAAAGAAACAACTGTCCTTTGAAGGCGTCCATTTTCATAAGGACAATTAAGGTTATGATTGCAAATAAATTACACTAATCCATTAAAAGCAGATCCAGGATGACCTGAAGTGGAAATACTAGTGAAATGCTAGGCTTTGCTATTGAGCCTGAGGGTCTCATGGTTCTTATTGGGTGTGAATTACAGAGCAAAACAACAGATTAGGCTCTGAGTCTGACAGGGCAGACTGAAAGATCTAGCTTCATATTAATATTGCCCTTGAAGGCATAATTGTGAAATATATGAATGACTCATGATTATGTCCCCAGTTAGAGAGAAAAAAAATTCAATAGACTGAATGATTGATATCTCAGCCCTGATGTAGGAAGGGGTCACTATCTCCTGGGTGGCTTCCACAACTGCCCCTATGTTCTCATCCCATAAACCAATGGATTAAGAAAAATTCATATTCCTAGATTGCCCACAGGCATTTATGAGGGAAATTTGTTCCAAAAAAACATGATTTATAACAGAATGATGGAAAAAAGCTTAGAAAACAGTACCAGTAACACTCAGCTAATGACTTGGAATAGCTCAGTGTCTGACCAGTCACTAATGGAGCAATTTATCTGTCTTTACTTCGGAGGGATATCTCCTCTTGCATTCTTTCCCTATGGCATGGGGAAAGAACACCTATATCTCTTGCTGTTTTTCAAATGGCTGTACCAGATCTTGCTTCATTTCATCCTCCATCCCCAGCTCCTCTCTCCATTTTCTGTTGACCTTACAACTCCTTCTGTACCTCTGGGTAACAGGGAGCAGGACTTCATTTTTTGTCTTCTAGGTCACTTCTCTCCTGGGTTCTCTTTTCAGTCCCACCACAGTCACACAACAATACCAATTTGTCTCAAGACATGGCAGAAAAATCAGTCTATGTGATGTCCAAGGCATTAACATCCTCTGAAGGGAATATTACACTAGGATTTAGTTTTCAGTTATCAAAGTAATATTTGCTTTTGTTTTTAATCAGGAATTCAGACTTTAACTCATTCAGAGTGGTCTCCCTCCAGTTAGTCTGAATTATTGAAGCTTGACCATATTAGCGTTCACTCAATCTACTGTGGCCAAACTATGGGAATCTCAGAGGAATACTCAATTACAATCACAGCCCATCAAAGATAATTGAAGGTCTAGGTTTAGTAAGTATATCCATTTACTATTGTGAGTCTGAAATGGACAAGAGATACTATATTTTTATATATTTTTTTAAATCCTGTGTCAGAATGATAAGCACAAATTCACAGCCAGTGTTACTCATGTGTGAAGAATAACCCACTGAGACAAGAATTATGGTGTATTTGCTGTCGGACTTTGATGATTCAATAAGTCAACGTAATAAATATGTATTATGCTCCTACTATGTGTAGTGAGCTCTTTGCTAGACACTGGGAGAAGATGAAAAGATTAGATAACATAGGGAACCTGTCTCCCTCAAGCTTAAATTCAAATAGAGGGATACACACAACTAGCTGTCATATAAAATAATACGTGGTAAGTGCATACAGACAGGTGCAAACGCCAAATGTGGTGCAACAAGCACTAAGGGGATAATAAGCACATGCTGAAGCCACTTTTCTAATCATCTAGTCTGCAGGACTTCACATGATTCATCTATTATTCCAAAAGTTCCCAAGCAATGACTTAGAAATCCAGGGTTTCAGCACCATATTAAGAGAATGTCCTAGTTCTCCCGCCTTTTCTTTGTTTTTTTTTTTATATTTATTAAGTACATCCTGTGAGAAATTTCTTTTCTCTCCAAAGGAAAGTGAATATTCTGTCCACACTTGAGGGGCAACAGTGCTAGGTCATCTGTGACTGTGACATCCTCAGGTTCCTGCATCAAACAACCAGTTACTTGCTGGGGCTCTTCCAACAAGAGTTCACAGCTACCCTCAAAAGCCAAAAGGACACACAGTAGAACCCCTTGGAAGAAACTCTATGGAGCCTCCCTCTAATGCATCAATGTGCAATATCCTATGCAAGGTATAGGGGAAATACAGGCAGGCAATTAGGGGAACACTTAGGCAAGGGAAAGACATTTCCCACTTCAGAGTGGAAAAGGTATTTTGAATACTGAAATGGGCTAAGTGTAAACCAGAAGTCAGGTCCAGCTGGTATCAGGGTGTTTTCACAAACCAAATGGAATGAGAAAACCAGGAACGGGGATTCCACACCGAAACAGGTTAACCAGAAGTTAACCAGTTGTCTAGTTCAGTACATCCCCCCTAAGTACATTTATGAGGACTACTTGTACTCTCTAGCTACCTTGCCCCAATGCTGATTAGTCATCATGGTCTTGGAAGGGTCCAGCATGCTATGTAATGATTAAATCATGCCAGTCAGGTCATGGACTTATACAAGTTTCTTCATCATACACAGTTCTCCAATTCTCAAGGCCATGACTTAGAGGAATAATGTCAATGGGAGGCCTTTGCCAAATTTGAGGCATGCACATTTTTTTATTATCCCATATTTTCCCCTCAAGTCCATATGCCTGCCAGTCTACTGGATACTGGATGCGACCCTATCACTTTTGGAAGGAGGAAGGAAGAAAATGTGTTCATTAAGCCTGTACTAGGCCCCAGGATTATAGATATAAGCAAAAAGAAAGCCCCTGTCTTCAACAAGCTTATATTCTCACAGGGAAAAACAATATACAAAGGGGATCTTAAAAGAAGAGGCAGGACACATTAGGAAAGGAAGGAGATCCTGAAGAATGTAACCTTCTTTACCCAGTCACAATTACTAGTAGTCTATGAGGGCTCAGGGTTGAAGTGGCTTTATCATAGCAAAGATCATTGAATATGTAATGAGAAGACCAACCCCAGACAACAGGGCACAGGACTGACTAAGTGATGAGGGAAAGGGCCAGCCACCCTTTCCTCAAGTTTCCTTAAATTTCAAGTGATAGAAAGACCATAAGACAAGAGCCACACTTGGTTATGCACATTTGAGACCCTAGTGAGTATGTTTTGGAGGGTTAGAAATATGGAAAGGTGATTTGTCCCTTGTTTATATGTTTATTTGGCAGTGCCCAGCACACAGTAGGTGCTTAATAAATGTTTACTGAATTAAATTGAATTTATACTGCAAGTCATTCAGGATGTCCCCCAACTCACTCAGACTTTGGGAGTAGCAGTGCCCAGGGTAAGGCAGGCAAACAGCAAATATAGAAACCATCCTTCATATAGTAGGTCAAGTACTGAATGGATGTGTGAGTGAAGTCATTACAAAATTCTCCAAGTTGGGTAACCTGGTCATCCTGATGCTTATATTTACATCTCTATAGATAATACCCCAGGGTTTGCTTCATATACTTTTCTACCCATCAGATTGAAGATATTATATACATAAAGGGAGTTATACTGATCTTAAGTATTTTTCAGTAAATTCTTACATGGACCCACAGGGGTTTAATTAGGACCAAAGTAGGCAAATTGTTTCAACTCTAACTGGGAATCCTGGGGTTCCTACTCATTTTCTCTAGATCGGAACCAAGTCATAAGGTTTGAATGATCCAACAAAGTTGGAACTCACAGCACCTCCAGACCTGAAAATTAATTCTCAGAGGTCAAGAATGAGTGGACATTTGGAGATCTGAAGGATAGTTAATCTTGGGTTGGAAACAGAAAAGTTTTTATATGTAGAGGAAGGGGAAGGGAATAAGTAATTACATAACACCCAGTTTGTGCCAGACAATGGGCCAACCACTTTTTTCTTTACAAATATTATTTCAGCTGATCCTCACAATAACCCTTTGAAATAGGTATTATTATACACATTTTACAATTGAGGAAACTGAGGCAGGCAGATCTTCCTGACTTCAAAAACCCACATAGTAAGTAAGCACTTAACCGTTGAGCTCTAACCCCTTATCCACTGTGCCCCCAGCTCCTTCTCAGGGAAGGTAAACTGGTCCATGCACAGGTTCCCTCACCCCCATGGGGTGCTGATATAGAAGTGATGACCTAAGCATGTTGCCACACTCCAAGCTGCCCTGGACTCCAGGGATTCTGGAGCTAATTCTCAGTGGATAAACTGGGAAAACGCTAGAGATGGAAAGGATAGGAGAGCTAACATGTTTTACTATAACTGAAGGTAGAATTCAATGTGAACTCATTACCAGATAATTGAGAGTAGACTGACTGCCAACTCAACATAGAAATATAGATTTAGAGCTGAAGGGATGCCCAATCTCCTCATCTTACAGTTAAGGAAATGAGGCTCAGAGAGAAAAAAAATGACCTGTTCAAGCCACAGGATTGTACCCAGGTCCTCTAAAGTCAATGTCCATGCTTTTCCTCTACACCAAAACCAGGCTAACTCATTCCAGATATTTAGAACCAACCCTCCAAAAACTAACCCCAAAGTACGTGCATTATATACCAAGTTAAGGGATTATAGGATTTAGAGCTAGAAAGAACCATAGAGATTTTCTAAAACAATTTCCTCATTTCATAGATAAGGGAACAGAGGCCAAGACATAAAGTGATTGCTCAAAGTCATTCAGGTCACAAATATCACGGTGAACATTTGAACCCAGATCTTCTCATTTCCAGATCTCGTGCTCTAAAATTCGGAAGCAGCTGGCATAACTTGTTAACTTAGGAGTAACGATTTACAGTCCACTGACCCTGCTGGATCGGATCAGCCATCTCACTGTAAGGCAAGGGGGGAGAGAGGGCATTAAGTATTTCCTAGAGATCCTCCACATTTGTCCAATAGAGGGTCTTTTTCAGTGAGGGAGAAGATGGTCTGCCAGGCAGCCCGATCCTAGAGGGAGAGCACCATAAAGACTATTTTAGATTGATGAGGGGAAAAGCCCAGAAGTTTCCAACAAACCACACATTGAACCATAACCTTGGAGGTTTTCTGTCTTACTAAGGTTCAAATGAGATTCTTCTTGTCTTACAAATGGTTGAGGGAAAAGGGAATGTCCAGCGGCTTTCTGAATTCAACCAGGGTCCATAGACAATAACTCCAGGTGATGTGTAGGCTATAAGTTTATTTCTTTCATATATAGATAGATAGATTAACAGATAAAGAGATGGACAGATGGATGGATGGATGAATAGATGGATGGATGGACAGATGGATGGACAGATGGATGGATGGATGGATGGATGGATGGATGGATGGATGGATGGATGGAACAAGCATTGTTAAGCATATACAATGTTCCAGGTACTTGTGCTAAGACCTGGAGACATAAGTACAAGCTGCATAGTTCCTGACCTCATGGAACTTAAATTCTTATGGGGAGTTGGTGGAGTCACTACACTCTAATGACCCTGGAGTGTCATCTGCTTTATCAAAGGTCTAGAACAGTGGTTCTCAACCTTCCTAATGCCATGACCCTTTAATACTCATATGTGGGCGTATCTGCATGTGGGTGGACCCGCCTGGAGACAGATAGAGGAGCGGTGTCTCGGTTCCTAAGACCATTGGAAATATATGTTTTCTGATGGTCTTAGGCAACCTTGTTCAACCCCCAAAGGGGTCGTGACCCACAGGTTGAGAACCACTGGTCTGGAACAATGACCCCCACAATTCTGTGGTCTTCAAGAAAACTAGCCACAAAGCATAAGAGTAGAGATTCAAGTGGAGATTCGGGAATAAAATCGAGCAAGTAATAATGCATTGGATATTTTTCTGCTTCCCCATGTTTTCACTAATGTTTTGTTCTTATTGTGGCCATTGCTTGCATTCTTTGTATGATTAATAGGAACACAGAGGTAGTGCTGGAAAGGACTTTGGAGATTGTAGTCCAACTCCTCATTTTATGGATAAGGAAACCGAGCCTGAAAGAGGTCTGGTGACTTACCCAGTGTTACATAGCTACTATGTGTCTGAAGCGATATTTGAACTCAGGTCTTCCTAACTCTAAGCCCTTAAGTTCTATCCATTAAACCATTTCCCCCAAATTCCCAACAATGATATATAGCAAACTCTCACCCAAAGGAGTTACACACAGGCACTTACATATAATACGACAAATTCTACTTTCAAATCTGGGTTAGCCTTGGAATCTCTTATTGGTTAAGTTTGGCCAGTGGACTATGTCATACTAATTTACCTCCCATCATCAGCTGTCCAGGATTCAGTCATCTTAACATCTAAGATACAAGCAGTATGCCCATACTATCTCCTCCCAGATTCTCCTCATTATACTTCAATGGGTCTATCATTTCATTGGTGCCCATACTCCCTATACTGAAACAGCTCATAACACATCCAAATCTTCTCATTCTATGTAATTCTTATTCCTGTTTTATAAACCCTCCCCCAGAAGATATAACAAATGACATGGAGACCTACCTCGGGATTTTTTTAATACTGTGAATACAAACACTGCATTCAGACTCTCTTATTTTCTCATTCTCCCTATATGAATGGCCCCTTCCTTTTCCAGTTATACACGTTTTGGTGAAATTTTTTTATGTTGCATCTTGCATATGTCATTATGGATAATAAGCTGATTATATATGCTATCAAACTTCTTCCCATTATCCCCAAATTACTCACCTATCATTCCTCAACCATTGTTTTGCTTAAAACTGGTTCTGCTCTAAAGGCACCACATTACACAGTTCCCTAAGGCCACTTCCCCGATTCCTCCACCTCACAGGAGAAGAGTAGGAATGTTTCTTGCTCTCTACTTCTATTTACCTTGTATTCCTCCACTGCCATCTTTAGATGACCTTTCTCTTTTTGAGATCCATGAATCCTGTTTATCTCATCTCACTTTATTCTTGTTGCTTTTAGGTCACATTCCCTAAATTTCTCAATGACTCATGATCTTCCTCTCCACCCATCTCTTGTCATATCCTTAGGAATCACACCATTCCTGTTGGTAATCCCCCTGACAGACTGATTACAAGTGTATTCAACCTCCACACTTCCATCTGAAATTCAGTCCCATAGCAGCATCTCTTTAATCTCACTGTCTCTTGGAATTGTACAAGTCAATAACTCAATAGACATTTATTAAGCACCTTTTATGTGCTAGAAACTGTGTTAAATGCTGGGGAAACAGAGAAAGGCAAAAGGCAGTCCATGCCTTCCACCTAATGGGGAATGTAAACTTTAACATCAACTATTATCCTAGAACCCCTTACATCTTCTAATTTCCAGGTTTTTGAATCTTCATTTCCAGATAATTGCCTCCAGGGACACTTAGCATTGGATGATAAAATCATAAAATAATGCTGGTTTCACCAACTACTGTATAAATGTATAGTTGTTGTTTGTCATTCAATTGTGTTCAACTCTTTGTGACCTCATTTGGAGTATCCTTGGCAAAGAAACTGGAACAATTAGCCATTTCCCTCTCCAGCTCATTTTATAGATGAGGAAATTGAGGCAAACAGGGTTAAGTGACTTGCCCAAGGTCACACAGTTAGCAAATGTCTGAGACTAGATTTGAACTCAGAACTTCCTGACACCAGGCATGAGCTCCCTCAGTGCTCTTCTCACTTCCATTCCTTAATACTGCTCATCAACATTATCTTCTATCTCCTCCTTCACTCTGGTCACAGAAGCCTTCTGATTCCTCTTTAAAGTGAATCCCTTTATCTGAACTTTTTTTTTTCTCAGCCAAAGAAAAGCAAAGTTTATTGAAAGATTGCCATACTGGGTAGATTCTTAAGGAGCTTAGCTATCTGTAAGGCTTGCATTGGGCAAGCAGTCCAGAGTAAGTCTGTGCTAGGGAATTCTGTGAACTTTTCATTCCATTCCTCAGACTATCCAGCAGGATCTTACCTGAGCCATTTTCTTCTCTTCTCAATGCTGCTCTGCCCCTCTCCTGAAATTCCTTTCCATCTTCCTACAAGCATGTTTAGTCTCCTATGTCCTTAAAAAAAGAACTTGCATTCTATCCCACATAGCTACCATAACATTTCTATCCTTCACTTCACTGTTAATCTTCTTGAGCTGTCTACAGAAGACCCAAAGGCTGAATTTCAGATGCACCCCCAAAAATTATCAAGGAAACCCAGCATTAGCTGGCAGAATCAATTCCAGGGATAAAAGCAGAACCTAGTGAAAGCAACACATGGTATTTTCATGTGATCACTCAGGCCCACCAGATTCCTCATTTTGAAGGAGTGACTTTTGAACTTAAACTATCTCTTCTAGGAGAATACCCAATGGCAGATCTTAAAGTACATTTCATGACCAAAATTTATCATCCTGATGGAGATAGTTTGGCAAGAAAACATTCTGATATAACGAAAGAAAAATGGTCTCCAACATTCCAGAATTGTTATACAGGACTTCATGAATTGCTCCCAGTATGGGTGATCCATTTGCAAATGATATAGTGGAAGATCCAAGAAGACCAGGCCAGTGGTGTTCAACTCAAAAAGAAAAGGAGGCCAACAAATTGCACATGAAGATCCCTGCGGATGTCTATATTGACTTCCCAAACCACAAATTAGCATTATCTATGGTCTTCTGTATTTTTACTTCTTTTGTTATATATCTCCCAATTACCTTTTAATCTGGTTTGGGCTGCCTTTAAGAGTGTTGCATATGTGATAACTCAGCTATAAATTGACAAGCTTGGATGCTGGAACAAAGATGGAAGCATTAAAGCACAGAGCCCTCACTGAAATCATGATTCTGCTGCCAAAGAGAAACATCCATTCAAGAAAAGTATGTGACCATTTAGTGTGGTTTCTCTGGAAGCCATACTATAAATCTTTTTTATAAATCTTATCATAAAAATTAAGAAGCAAACAAAAAGCTGTCTAAACCCCATGCCTTTACCTCCCCGTTATAGACTCTCTCCTCAATTCTTTGCAAACTGAAAGTAATTTTTTTGCTTTTTGGAGGGGGGAAGGCAGGGTAACTGGGGTTCAGTGACTTGCCCAAGGACACATGGCTAGTAAGTGTTAAATGTCTGAGGTCAAATTTGAACTCAGGTGCCCCTGACTCCAGGGCCGGTGCTCTATTCACTATGCCACCTCCACCTCTGAAAGTATTTTCTTAAGGGGCACCAATGCCTTCCTAAATACCAGAATCAAAGGCCTTTTAAAAAAATTTTCTTCTTTCTGAACTTATTTTGATCCTGTTGGCCAAATCATCCTACTGAATATCCTTCCCCTGCCCTCCACTTTGACTTCAGCAACGCTCAGCAATCCTTGTTCCCTTCCCATCCCCTTCCCAACACTTTAATGCATGTATCCCCAAAACTCTGACCCTGCCTCTCCTTCCTTCTCTCTCTACATAATCTTTTATGTCTATTTCCTTCATTTTCATGGATTCAACCACAATTTCTATGCAAATGAATCTCACATTTGTTTTCTCATTTACAAACTCTCTTCTCAACATTATATCTGTGTCTTCAACTGCCAGAAGAACATCCATTTGTATATTATGGTGGCACCTCCTCTTCCCCTATGAACTTGTTTTGCCTTCTGACATCACCATTTGTCTGTAGCACCACTATTCTCTTTGTCTCCATTCTCGAAACCTTGGGTTATTTCTGAATAGCCCCTATCCATCTTTTATAACCAATCAGTTAAGAAAGCCTAGTTATGCCACATCTGGAACATTCCTCCCATATGAGTCTTCCCTTACATTTCTGCCATCTGAATACAGACCTTCACTTCAATTCTCTGGGGTTTCGAACATAGCCTCCTAATAGGACTTTCTGATTTTGATCTCTTCCAGCTTCCAAAAGAGCAAATATCTCCCCATCACTACCAGAATGATCTCTATTTTTGGATATGTATAGAAATGTTGAACTTAAACAAATCCAAACCCAGAATTTATTATCAAATGTACATGTTATGACCCCTTTATAATATAGGTTTGTTGAGGCATAAAGTGGTTTTCTCTTATAACCACAGTGTCCAGCACATTGTAGGTGTACAGTAAATGCTTACTTGATTTATTTTGAATATATATGCAAATATGTATTTGAATATAGGCATAGATATATATATACATATATACATACATATACATATATATATATGTTTGCTCAAATATTTTAATAATTCCCAGTTGTCCGTGCATAAATGCCAAATTTCTTTGCTTGGTAATCGAGGACCTCCATGATCTGACACCACCTTCTTTTCTAGCTGTACTTCATAATACCTCACTGCATGCATATTGTGTTCCAGTCAAACTAGTCTACAACAGTCTCATGGATTTAGAGCTATATAATCCAGTCCAGCTCCCCTTACTCTATAGATGAAGAAACTGAGATCCAGATTAAGTGACTTACCAAATGGCATAGATCAAAGACTTCAAGTTCTCCAAAGCAATCTTAACCACTGAACATCCTTCTTGCCTCCACACCTTTGTCCACACTCCTTCAGAAGCCTAGAATGGACTCCTATCAATTCACAAAGCTCAGTTCAAAAAGTAACCCCCTCCATGAAATCTTCCCAGAATTCTCCAGGTATTAACTTTCATAAGTAGATCTAGATTTGGAAGGGATCTATAAGGTCTCCATTCTAGCCTCATTTAACAGAAAACGAAGTGAGAACAGGGATGGGAAAGGGAATTACCTAAGGTCACACATGTACTAAGACCAGAGGCTGGATTCAAATCCAGGTATTCTGGCTCAGAACCAGTGTTCCTTCCCCTGTCCCATTACAGTTATTTTATACCTCTCCAAAGTACTTACTACATAATATCTGTAATACAAATATCTATGGATGTCTTATCCCTGCACAAGATTTTAAATTCCAAGGGGGCAGAGATGATGGCTTAGCCAAATTTTATATGACCTCCACCAATGTAACACCCAGCACAGCAGGCACTTAAGGTATCCAGCATGAATGCTAAATAATAAACGCATGTGGAAAGTGTAGAGAGGCAATCTGGTATAGCAGATAGACCGCCAGCCTCAGAGGCATGGAGACCTGGGTTCAAGGTCTTCCTCTGATCAGCATCAGCTTTGTGACCCTGGGTAAGTCATTTAACCTCTCAGTGTACTCCTCTATGGCTAAACATCTGTAGAAAAAAACTGATCTGTTTTAGTAGATATTTCATTACTGATAAAATTACAGCTTGGTAGGTATAGGTGTGCATGTGATATATATGTGTATATATAAGAATATATGTATATACACATGCGTGCAAATATGTACTCGCACATATATGTACACAGGCATGTACAGATATGCGGGTGCATGCCTGTTACATGTATTTGTGCCTTACATGTATATACATATGTACACACATGTGTTTGTGTGTATGCATGTGTTTGTGTGTGTGTATATTTATGGGTAACTTTGCTACCACCAGCTACTATCCCACTGAAAAAAATAAAGTTTTTCTGGGGAAAAAAACAATAACAAGAACAATAAACAGTGCTTTGAAACCTGTCTGCCAAACTAAATTTCCTTAGCGAGACTCCAGCTGTTCTCATTGAGAGTAATGAGAAACCAGGTGTTAGCAGCGGAAGACAAAGATCGGTTTTCAGCAGCAACAGGAACAGGAAAAGGGAAACACAACAGAGATGAATGAGGGCAGGTCTCTGAACCTCTAGTGTGATATCTTAGGAAGAACCATTACATTCCTTTCTACAAATCCTGTTAGTCATCGCCAAAAGGAAAAGCGATAGATTTATGTAAAGATGCGCAGGGTGTAATTGGAACACTCTTAGGAAAGGCTGTTTTAAATTTTATATATATTGAAATTTGCCAATACTTTACCCCCTAAAACTTGCTGTTAAAAAGATGCCAAGTTCCAAATGAAAATTTAAAAATTCAACCAGCCAGATGTCTCTACATCTCTGCCTGGAGGTTTGATGCATCTAAGTAACTGTCTCTCATATGATTTCTTACTGACCATTAGTAACATCTCCCAGATCATTTCATCTTTCTCTTCCTGCTGCCTCCATCTTAGTCCAGGTCCTCATTACCTCATGTCTGAATTACAGTAAAAGGATCTTTGCCAAAAGGAGCCTCCACCTTGATCCCCTATGCCTTATGTCCAACTGACACCACTGTAAGACTACTCTTCCAAATACACTGTCCTCATAAGGTCACCAAAACCCTAGACTAAACACTTCTAACAGCTTCTATGTTTGCATAGGAGGACCTTTGCAATGTGAGTGTCCCTTTTCTACCCAAAAAGGCAACATGGTATTGTGGGAAGGATATTAGATTTGAAACCCAAGAAGCAGGTTAAAATCCTTATTCTACTACTTGCTACTGGTGCATCTTCAGACAGTCATTTGGCCTTCCTGTAACTCAGTTTCTCTCTATATAAAATGAGAACTGGACTAGATGATGTCAAAGGTTTCTTCTAGCTTTACATGTGCAATCTTATAAACTTAACCACCCCTTTCTAACACAACATATATTTTCTACTTTCTATATAGGACTCCTCATTGTTTGCTCTGTGAATAATTGCAATTTCCACACCCCTGTCTTTGCTTATACTTCTCTATATAAAACATTCTTCAAGGCTCACCTCCTCCATGAAACCTTTCCTGATAATTTCACCCAATATATCATCCCTTCCTAATAGCCTACCCTCACTTTCCATAAATTTGGGGTAATTTCTGCCCTAAATAAATTTATTCAATTTGTCATTTTATTTTATGCTGATGTGTTTTCTAATTCATTGATTCCTGTAAGGCTTGGTACTTCATCTTCTATCTCCATACTTTGGATGTGTGAAATGCATCACTCTTCCCCATCCCTAACCTCTTGGGCCTGAAGGGTTAGTGATCCATAATACTCCCTAGTGTGGCTCAAACCAGATCAAAATGGAATAAGGAAATATTTGACAAAATAAATAAAAATATAACAAAACACAGATAACATGAATATACGAATTTCGAAGTCAATATGCAGCCTACAGACTGTGTGTTTTCAATGTATGTTTTCATGACTTACCTTTCTATTTGGGTTTGACACCACTGGATTAGAATG
Organism: Pseudochirops corinnae; assembly: GCA_028646515.1. NCBI lineage: Eukaryota > Metazoa > Chordata > Mammalia > Diprotodontia > Pseudocheiridae > Pseudochirops > Pseudochirops corinnae. The sequence continues at coordinate 162,593,838 of CM053592.1, forward strand.
TCTGGCTCCTTTCAAAGCTCCATTGTTTCCACCTTTTACACCAAGCCTTTTCTAATCACCCCAATTACTAGTTCCTCCTTCTTCAAATTGTACTGTATTTATTTTGCACACAGTTATCTGTACATGCTGTCTCTTTCAGTAGACCTCCTTGAGTCAGGCACTCTTTTCATTTGTGGCTTTGTATCACCAGTACATTAACCTGGAACCTAGAAGATGCTTCGTAAGATTTGTTGACTGACTAATTCCCTAACATGATTGAAAGCTCAGTGGGGTAAGGAATCATGCCATTTACTTCTATTGAATGTTCTTACACTTAAGAAATATTTTCTGAATTGAATTTTATTAAAATGGTATAGCAAAAAGAAGCCAAAAACTAGAAACTGGGAAGTCTAAATTCCTAATTCAAACTGTATCACCAGCTTCCTATGTGACCTTGGACTTTGTTCCTCTGAAAAATAGGGGAGGGATGAATTAGATAATACCTATGGCACCCTTAAACTCTGTCAGTCTCTAGCTTATGGAATGCAATTTACAAATGACTAATGCTTATAAGCATCTACCACCCATGCCTTACCATTCCCTTAGCCACCACCAAATACCCACCTAAGTCAAGGCACCACTGTCTATGACACTGCTTCTATGAGAAATGCACAGCTCATTTGTCAGGTGCAGACTGGTTGAACCTAGATATTGTGATAGAATAGGAGCACGGAACAGTACAAGAAAGATTTTTGATGTTTGATTTTCTCAGATAAAAACAACTAAACCCAGGAGAATTCTAATGACCAGCAAGGGTAGTATCAGTTTAGGAATCAAAACCAAGGTGGGCTGACTTTTATTCTTATTGCCTTCTTCCATGTGGCCTCTCTGCCTTCTTTCCCTTTTTTAGCCACATAAAAATGCTAAGTATCATACTTAATTTAAACTGTCTTTCAAGGAGACCCCATAAAGATCTAAAACACTATGTACCACAAGTCAGAAGAAATATTTAATGAGATATTCTTTTAAAAGGCAAAAGTAGGGAAAGAACATTATTGTCATAGTCTGGCCACCAAGTACTTTCAGATCACCTTCAGAAAAAAACCAAGAGGTGTAGCAAGGAGGAGTTACCACTAAGAGTTTAGGGACAACTTGCATCAACAGAAACATGAAAGTTGAATGGTAGATCCAGAATTGGGAATCAAAGTATCTCATGGGTGTGATCTCAGATAATCTCCCGTATTGTCTTCTTATTGTCTATATTAGTCAATTTCCAATTCTGTGCATTGGACAAGGACTAATACATATCAATGTAACATAGCACCTAGGACAGTACCTAGTAAATAGTGGCACTTTTTTGTGACTGATTGATTAAGAGATAGTGGTTATGCAGCATACAAAGGAGAGGTTTTCTGAATCACTTAGGATAGTCAGTGTGAGTTGAGCAGGCCACAGAACTCTTTATAAATGTCCTTGGAAATGGTGTCAATGCTCTATTATCAGAGGGAAATAGAAGAGACAAGTAAAAAGATGGAGGTTCATTTCACTACCCCTTGCTTTCTGATTTCCCTCCTGATATTCCTGCTAGAAAATATGGGTAGTGAGATCGTCTAGACAGAGACTAGGAAAAATCTTAAATCCAATGAGGACAGCCAAACAGAAGGAGATTGAGAAACTAGTTCTCATTTCTTCCAAATTAAAAGATAGTAGAATTCTTCAAGTACCTGTTGGAGCCACCAATAAAGAGGATGTCACCTCGTTCCAGGCAGCAGTTCTGTATTACTTTTTTGAGCCTAATAATTGACACTGACTGATAAAGTAGCCAAATGTGGCCCCAAAACCTCACACTAAAACATCTTTGCACTGCCCTTATCCTACTAAATAGCTTCATGGCGACCCATGCAGGCCATTTCATCATTCTCTTCTTGCTTTACCTTCATGCTTAACATCTTATCATTCAGATGAGTTAACTGGAGCCTCACATTTATCTGGCAAAAATGGTCAGCTAACTGAGACCCAATAAACATTCAAATGAGCCTGAATTTGATCCTGTAGAAAATGGGCAGTCACTGAAGGATTTTAAATCAATGGGTAGCTGTTTAATAGAGGTATTCATTGTAGTCTAAATTACCAGTATCCCAAACACAGTATGAAGCTCAGGCTACCAGGATCCTGACACTGCTATATCTTGGTTATATGTACATGAATAACTGAAACAAAATGGGTATTTTGGATTCCCCTTAGTGTAACAGCAAGCACCCTAGCATACCTAGGGCAGCTACTAGCACAGGTTCTTAGATCTGCTTTTCTAAAGGAAAGCAACTCAAAATGGGTTAACAATCTTACTTTAATCAAACATATCATTTACCTAGTTCAGGAGGAAAAG
>CM053592.1:162596702-162618390 GCA_028646515.1 Pseudochirops corinnae
ACTGCCTTGGGAGAGATAGAGATGATTTGGTCCCATATCTTATCCTATTCAGGAATCTCCTTGGTAACATCCTTCACAACTATAACCTGGCATCTGTTTGCATACTTCCAATGACAAAAATTTCATTGTTTCACAAGTGACTCCACTCCATTTTGGAACAGCCTTTAACTATTTGAAGCATCTTCCTTATGCTGTATTCAGCAGAAATTTTCCTCCCTGTGACATTTAACCATGGATTCTAGTTTTACTCCCTAGAATTGTATGAAGAAATCTTATCTTAATCACAAGTCCCTTCAAATATTTGAAATAGCAACCATGACTATGACTCTAAGTCTTCACTTTTTTAAGGTGAACTTCCAGGCTCCTTGTCCCTTTACCATCACTTATTCACCCTCCTCTGAATCTATTTCGGTTTATCAATATCTGATCACAAATGTCGTACTTAGAACTGGAGTTAGTATTCTAGGTTTGTTCTGATAAACAGCATAAAGTAAGAGTGTGACCTCTCTTACCCTTTACATTATTCCTTTAATTCAGTTTAAGATCACATGACTGATACATGACACCCGTCTGCTACATCATAAATTCCATGAAGTTGATAGTTGAGGTAGCATCAGGAGCACTCCTGCTGACAGGGATTGGAGTGAACCTCCTACCTTATCGACCTCTTGTAATATAGTGTAGGCAAAGACAGGTCAAGGTACCTTTTAGATGACAGGAATTTGAGAACTAGAGGAATGAAGACACTAGGTATTTGAATTTGAATGTTGAAAGACCGCATGCTGCCTTTGAATATGACAAAATCAAGGCATGGTCTTTATCTAACTCGACTCTACATCTATCACCAAGCATTAAACCCTTAAAAATCTACAACCTATATGTTGCCTCTTCCCACTGTAATTTCCCCAGTAGCCTCACCTCCCCACTTAACAAAGAATTCCTTTCCTAGGAATGTTCCCTTCGACAACTATTATGAATTAGCACCAGTCCCCAGGTCCAGCCTCCCTCCCTCTCTACCTCCCTCCCTGTCTCCTTCCTTCCTTCCTTCCTTCCTTCCTTCCTTCCTTCCTTCCCCCACTGCCTGATTCTGTTAAACTCAGTTAAGAACACTATTAAAAACCCACAAGACCTTACTGATTTAGGGTAGAGAGCATCCTATTCCTTCCAAGTCTGCAGCAGGGTGATCTCCAGCAGGGTGATCTCCAGCAGGGTGACCCACCTGGGTACCCAGAGGATCTGACCTGTTTCTACCATGTTCCCGAAATGTCAAGAGAGAGTGGGAGAGAGAAAGGGACAGAAAGAGGTAAGGGGAGGGAGAGAGAGAGGAGAGGGGAGAGACAGACCCCCTCAATAAAGCTGGCTTGTCTTAACTATCTTGTTGTGAGCTCTATATTTTCTTGAAACTTTGGCTATTCCAAATCTTCCTAAGTCATCATTATACAACATTATCTTTAATTATCGTGTCAAACAATGTTCTCTATGCTCCTCAGGTACAACCTCATATCAGTACACTATTAACTTCCTTAAACAAAAACATGATTCCATTTTTAGAAACCAACTCCTCCTCAGTCTTCAACCTTTGGAGATTTTCAATCTTATGCAGCAAGCTCTACAATTGCTCAGCTGCTGAGTATTTTCCACAGAGAGGTAACTTAGAGCAGCTGCAAATATATTGAATTTGATGTCAGAAATCTTGATCCCAAGTCCTGGCTCTGTTAATTGCTGTTAATAATATGTAAAAAGGAAGTAGTAATCCCTCCCCCATCTCTTAAAGAGAAGACAAAATTGGAGTGGCTAGGTGGAGCAGTGAATAGAGCACCAGCCCTGGAGTCAGGAGGACCTGAGTTCAAATATAGCCTCAGACACGTTACTAGCCATGTGACCTTGGGCAAGTCACTTAATCCCAATTTCCCTGCCTTCCCCCCTCCAAAAAGCAAAAATAATAATAATATGTAAAGTGGAATGTAACTGGAAATGACTGATGAAAAAGGCATCAGTAAAAGTTTTTAAAATGAAAAATAAAATAAAAATAAAAGTGTGGTCTGAGTTATATTCAAAAGCATAAAATAATTATAAAAGATTATTCAGCATAATTGTTACTACTACTACTGCTGCTGCTGCTACTGCTACTACTACTGCTGCTGCTGCTACTGCTGCTGCTACTGCTGTTACTACTACTACTTTCCATTATTCTTGGGTAATCCTTTCAATGGCCATAAAATCAAAAATAAAACATCCTAAATCTCCACTTTTTAAAAGCAGAACTATGTTCATCTAAATTCTACATCTAGGTGGTCAATATTTAAAGAAATAACATCAAAACCAGGATTTAAATTATGCTCAAGTCTCCTGACTTCCTGGCAGAATGACCAGTGATATTACCAAATCAGCTTATTAGTTTTAGACTGCTAAACTTTCCTAATTTTCACAGCTAATGTTTCAAATACTACTTAAGACCTGGCCATTGCAGACAAGGTCACATAGAAAAGGATTCAGGCCCTTCTGCCTCTGGATTCCTAAGACACTAAAAATACAATGAAAGCACTTTTCAATGTGGGAAATGCCCCTGCCTGATTTGGATAAGACAAAATGAAAAGGAGCCTGTGAATTGTATTCTAACTGACAAAGGGCCTAACGATCCTCTACTGATTGGCCAGGAGTCCTGATACTGTCTATAGGAGTCTCTCCTACAATTGCAGTGGTACAGAAGGAGTTTCTCATATACCATATCTCAGCTGTGACAGTCGGAAGTTAAGGAAAATGGAACAGCTTTTGTGCCTATTTTTCCATAAAGAGTCTTCTTAAGAGAGCCCCAACAACACCCTTGATATTTTCTTTTAATTTCAAGCCAGTCTTGTTCATCAGGGTAGCTACAACATGGGTCTATTTTCGCTCTATTTCAGTAGGCTTAAAAAGAACCTGTCTGTGGCCCCTTTCCAGCACCTCATTCTTTCTACAGAAAGGTAAACCATTAGCATCATGGAAAAGCCAGAATCCCCAAATTCATAGCATATTTGGTATGCTTCTTTGTTATTTCCAGGCAAGTCAGACCACCACAGAGAAAACTTCAGGAGATAAAGCAAGAAAAGAGCACCAAAGACTAAATATAGCAATAAAAGGGCCCTCAGAGTGGTATGAACCTTAATAAACACGGAAAGTATGAAACCCAGGCCATATCCTTGCCACAAAAGTTGAGTGAAGTAACTCTGAGGTAGCAGAAAAACACTGGATTTAGTGCATCGAGAGAAATGGCTTCTATTTCTTCTTGCTGTTGTTATCATTCAGGCGTTCAATCATGTCTGACTCTTAGTGACCCTGTGGAAAATAGCAACTGCCCATGGGATTTTCTTGGCAAAGATACTGAAGTGGTTTGCCATTTCCTTTCTCCAGTGGATCACCTTTTGTGAGAACTCTCCACTATGACCTGTCCATCTTGGCTATCCCTGAATGGCACAGCACATAGTTTCACTAAACTGTACAAGCCCACTGCCCTGGGCAAGGCAGAGAGCCAGAAGGGGGTCTACTGCTGAGACCCCTACCTTGAGCAAGTCACTTATTACCTCTAGGCCTCAGTGACTTCATCTGTAATCTGAGGAGGCCAGACTAAATGTCCTATAACAGGTTCTTAATCATTCTCATGTTCTCTCTGTCTCTTTCTCGGTCTCTCTCTCTCTCTGTGTCTCTCTCTCTTTGTGTGTGTGTGTGTGTGTGTGTGTGTGTGTGTGTGTGTGTGTGTGTGAGTGTGTGATAGACTCCTCTGGCTGCATGGTGATGTCGATGAACCCCTTCTCAAAATAATGTTAAATGCATAAGATCGAATACCTAATATTATAAAGGAAAAAAGTCATATTAAAATAATTAACAGAATAAAAAGTTCTCAAACCCTAGGTCAGCATCCCTTACTTATAAGGTCCTTGTCTTACATGATACCACTGTCTGTATAATCTTCAAGACTATTAGTAAAATGACTATTACTAATCACTATTGTATGTTTGGAGGTGAGGGGAGGGAGTTGAGGGAAGAGTGTCAGATCTATGATTTCAATTTTTCAGAGAATTTTATATGAAGAAACTCCCTCTACTAATGCAAAGGCATAGGGAAATTAAGTGACCTGTCCAAGATACCACTTGAAGAGCATGATCAGAGGCAAAATTTGAGCTCCAGCTCTTTCCACTGCGCCACATTGTCTTTATCTGTAAGCAAATGAATAGAACTGATAGAAGAATCAATAAACGACAGCAAGACTTTAGAACCAATAGCAGAAGTCATGCCAACAATTCTCTGTAGGATTCCTGTAGGGTTCGGGTGATGAAAGGGGAAAAAGAAGGTTAGTTCCAAAGGACAACTAGTGAGCTTCCCAACAGTGAAATTAGAACTTAAGTCCTCTAAGTCCTTCTTCCATTCACTCATGACAGCTGTTCAGATTCAACTACCCTATAATATGAAAAACTGGAAAGTCACTTCCAAAATTCAGAACCTGACCTGGTAAGCTGGATTTTACCAAGAAAACGAAGAAGTGGGGCTTAAACAAGTTGCAAACAGAGAAAATTGCCTTCCAAAAAGTCCTCCTCCAATGCCTTGTCCTGACATGGATGCAATTGTGGGTCTCTTAAGGCTAGACCATAGAGTCCACACTGGGATAGTTTCTACCAAACTTCCTTCAGAGCGGGGACTTTCACCTTTTTATTCCCAGTGCTTAGCACAGCACCTCATACATGGTAGATACTTAACAAATGTTTTTGACTGACACTGAATTGCTACTATTTCTATGGCTTTTCCATTGAAGGAGTTCTTTGATGGTATCATGAGACATGTCATCAAGTTCATTTTGACCACATGAGATTTTACCATAGACCTAGCAAAGGCTTCCTCAAACAAAGACTGTCTTACTAAGGCAAATTACTTAAATTCTTGAGCTTCAGTCTAAAAATCTAGAAATTGAGGGGGTACAAAATAACCTGTGTGGTTTTCTCCAGCTATAGATATATAATCCCATGTGCCTGTGATTACTATAAGCCTGATGGTGGTTTGTTCGTTTTTTATCGTGGAGAGACAGTGATTCAAGACAATTATCTTTTAAGTCAGGGCTTTTCAAGTTGGAGCACATAGGCACCTTTGGGAGTATGCATGTAAGTGTGTGTGTGTTTACTCACACACATATATATGTGTATATATATGTATATGCATATATACATATATATATGAAGAGAAAGAGAGAGATTTCATGGAATCTATGAACTTAAATGCAAAAAAAAATACATCTTTATTTTCACTAGCCTTTGTTTTCCTTTGTAATCTTAAGTATTTATTTCATAAATTTAAAAACATTTTTCTGAGCAGTGGTCCATAGACTTCACCAGACTGCCAAACTGGACCATGAAACAATGAAAGTTAAGGAACTCTATTTTAAGGTATGGAAGGGTTAAGCTCTGGAATCAAAAACCCTTAGTTCAAATCCTGCCTCTGACACTTAATACTTGTGTGACCTTGAGCAAAAAAAAAAAAAAATCTGTTGTTTCTTCCTTTAAAAAAGGTAGAGGCAGAGAGAGAATGGATTGGATTCCAACTTCCCATCTAATGATATATCTATGAATCTAAAATCAATGAATGAACACCCACACCAAAAGTCATGATTCTTTTTAAGTAAGGTTGGTGTTAATTTTCTGATTTTAAATAAAAACACCAACATAAAAGCTCTAAAAGTGAATATTTTACATTAATGTAAAGTGTTGAACACTAGGAGATTAGTAATCACATTTTGGAGGTCAAGGAGTCATGAAAGTATCAAAATAAAAAAAAAAATCTACATACTTGAAAAAGAAAAGAGTCAGCAAAAAAAAAATACTAGAACTTTGAACATTAGTAACTAACAGGCAAAACTAAAACCTGTTGGGATCAGGCTGCCAAAAGACAAATCTCTCTAAGCAAGAATAAATCTATAAAATTGAGCTACTGAGAAAGTAAAGGTGAAAGAAGTACAACTATGCATCAATTGCCATTACAATACCTAGAGTTAGTGGAGAAACTCTTCACAGATGGAATAGTAGCAACAATGCCACAGACCAGGAACTTATCACCAGCTTAAGTGATAAAAGTTAAAAAAAGAAAAAAAAGAAATTTTCAAAGAAATTTCATAATAACCATCATGAAGGCTTAAACAAAGCAAAATCCTCAGGAGATGTGTTAAGTTATTAAAAGAACAAGACACTGCAGATTGTGATTATACTGAGAAAATGGTAAGAAACTCACAACTATTGCAAAAATAAATATTAAACATTAGACAAACATCCAATGCCGTTGAGAACATTCAAAATGCCCTTGAAATTTTTAACCAGGGTAGGAAGAGCATATTTTAATGTGACCAACACATCCATTATACTCATATTGGTACAGTAGAAATAACAGTGGCTTTGGAATCATAGGAGCAGATTATATGTTCAAATCTCTCCTCATATGTATGTATGACCTTGGGCAAGTCACTTATCCCCTTGACCTCAGTTTCCTCATCTATAAAATGAATGGGCTGGACTAGATGACAGCAGAGATACCTTATTCTTCAAAATCCCAGTCCTGTGATAGACTTCTATGGTTTAAATACTAGAAATTAGAATTCCTTTTAAGTCATAGAATCTCTGAGTTGGGAAGGGAAACCAAATGCCATCTAGACCTGAAGAATCCCCCTTACAATCTACCTGGTGAGGGGTAACACAACCTTTGCTTGAAGACTTCAATTCACTTTACAACAATCTTTGTTAATCAGGAAGATAGCAAAAATTAATTTATTGGTCATATTTTATCTGATCATTCCCAATGGAAGACCATAGTCACTCTCATGATTATTGAGGCTCCCATGAACTACCTTCCCCTCTAGCATTCCCATTCTACAGCTGTGGTCATTTTGCCATGTGATTCAACTGCACCTACCTCTCAGAATTTGGGATCAATTAATTTCTCAGGCAGTGGAAAGGCAAGAACTACTAGATCATGAGATCTGAAAGATGGTAGTAAACTTAAAGATCATCTAATACAACCTCAACTTATAAGTGTTCAAATTGGGACTTGGAGAAGGGAAATGACTTGACAAGATCACATTGCCAATAAGCGACCAAGCCAAAGTTTAAACGCAGGCCTTCTGCCTCCAACCCTGGTATGCTTTCTACTAAACCATAAACTGAATGCCTTCATTTTCATCCTGTCCTTAGTTCCATTGATTCTATAACACAATTCCAAAAACTCAGTCTATGTACAGATTGTTCTTTATAACTAAGCCCATGACTTTTACTTGTACCAAAAATTGTACCCCTGTCTTTCCTCCCATATTTGGATTCTAGGATCTTAGTTCCCCAGAATTTACTTTAATTTTTAGTCCCATAGAGTCCTGTCTTGTTTTCTCACGTCCTCTTAGAGGCTAAAATCCTGCCTCTAAGTCCCATTCTTTATAGTGGAATGCCCATTGCCAGTACTTTGACTTGTAGCACTGACTGTCTTCCCATGAGCAACTTTGCTTGATGACCTCAATTCACTTTACAGTGATCTTTGTTAATGAGGAAGATGGCAGAAATTAATGGATTAGTCATATTTTATCTGATCATTTCTAAGGGAAGAATATAGAACTGGGACCTGCTGCCAGATTCCCCTAAACCAGTGTTCCAGGCTCCTGTAGGGACAATTCCTGCTATACACCTTCCAACTACAGTTGAAATACTCCTAAGCCTACCTGCCCCACCCACACAGTAAATTATAGCCATTGCTAGTTTGGTTTGTTTTGTTTTTTCCTTCCAACTGGCCCCCAGGGCTAAAATAATGCCAGTGAACAAGAATTATCCTGAATTTACCACAGTAAGAAACAGTCTTGGGATCTTCCCTGGGTTTATCAGGGCACTAAAACAGGAATCAAAAAGTTATAAAAGAATTTCCACCATGCCAAAGGAAAAATATGTCAAATGAGTACCTGAAGCTGAGCAGTAGGGCTTGCCCATTTCAAACATGAAGACCTTTGGGGCTAAGGATCTTAGGCTCTTCTGTTTCAACCATCAAACTCATACTGAATACCAAAGGTGCCAAAGAAACAAGCATTTGTCTACTACTTGGAGCACTCTAGGGGTTTCTGTCCTTAATGTTAAACATTAAGAAAGCTAACCCTAGAAAAAAATAATGCCAATAAACCATCCTCACAGAGATGTCAAAAATTTAGAAGACAGTTAATATCACAACCACAAAGGAATACTTCCAAGAACAGGCTGCATTCAATTGATATTCATCATGGAACACAAAGAATTGATAATCATCCCAAGGACATTGATATACATTGTATTCTTGGCTATGGCAATCATGGGGACAGGTAATAGCAGAACACAGATATTCATCACCTTCCCACAATTTCTCATTTCTTTATCTTTCCTGAATTACCTTCAGTTGTAATACATTTATCTTAAGCAGGACTGAATACTAAGGAACATAAAGATACTGAATTATTATAAGACATCATTTCCATTTACTTGGCACCTCAGGTATGCCAAGGCAATCCCATAGGCATCTTCATTTAGAGCAACATAAAATTCCAGTTTTGTGACAGTTTCTTCCCATTAATCTTTCACTTGACACTACATTTCTCAGAAGGTTTCACTGAAATGGCTGTGTTAAGTATTGTGTTTACCTTCACAGTATGCAGAGTCTCCTTGGATAGAGATATAACCACTCTTGCATTCACAGGTAGCTTTGGTGTTCCAGTTTTTGCACTCAGAATTTTCACCACACTTAGGTCCTTCTGCACAAAAGTTATGACCTAAAAAAGAAGCACAAAAAAGTCTCATGTTAAAACAAAATAAAGAAAAGACCCTAAATGATGGTAATGGAAAAACTTACATGCACACACATGCATATGCATCTATAATATATGGGTGTATATGTATATGTATGTACGTGTGTATATGTGGTATGTGTGTGTGTGTGTGTGTGTGTGTGTGTGTGTGTGTGTGTGTAATCTCCTGTAAGTAAAATCAGGGAATCCTAGTTTTACCTTTAAAAGAAGTATCAGAAAACAAAATAAACCCATGGAAATCACTAATATCCCTATATAACACTAGCAAAAATCAGAAGGAACTATAGAAAGGGGAATTCCATCCAAAGTGACCACACAGTGCATAAAATATCTAGGAGTTAATCTATCAAGACGCGATCAACATTCAAATACAGCTACAAGATGCTCCAAAATTAAATAATTTTGTTATTATTAATATAAATGATAAGAATGATAAATTATTGGAGAGAGATTTTTATAGTCAGACTATACCAGCAAAATAAAAATTATGGTACTAAGTTAATGGTTACTTTGAAAAACTAGAAAAATAATAACAAAATTCATCTGGAGGAAAAGGAAGTCTAGAATCCTAAAAGAAATAATGAATAAAGCAAGAATTAAAGGAGATTTTAATTCAAAGAACTAAAATCCCATTGAACACTATGTTCCAAATATTGGGTTTTTTGCATGTGATTTAAATATAAAATGTCATGTTATTTTTAAAACTTGGAGAATAATGATGAGAGAATTTTCAGAACTTCAGAAATAGTGTAAATTATTAACTGATTAAAGAGGAAATAATAACAATAGATAAAATAGCTATTAGCCTACATAAGCAAAAAATGTTTCTAACAACAAAATCAATGCAGCAATAATAAGAGAAATTGGAATGGAAAAAAACTTTGTAATAAATATCTCAGACAATATCCTGACAAATCTATGTATATACACACATATACATAGATATGTGATACTAATAATAATAACTGCTTTTATATAGCACTTTAAGATTTACAAGTCACTTCACATATAACCACATTTAATCCACACAAATTCCCTCTGGGGTAGGTATTCCTATTATCCCCATTTTAAAGATGAAAAAACTAAATTAGGGAGAGGTTAAGTCAAGTTCATATAGCTAGTAATTGACTGGGAAAGATTTTCTTGATTCTAAGAACAGCAGTTTATCCACTATACCACCTAGCTGCCAATTTATATAAGAACAGGAGCTATACCCCCAAGAGAAAAACTGATCAAAGGATATGAATAAATATCTCTAAAAAAGAATAGCAAGCTATCAAATTCCACATGAAATATGTTCAAAATCACTAATAATAAAATAAATGCAAATTAGAATAACTGTGAGATTTAATTTCACACTATCAAATTGGCAAAGGGGATAAAAGACAGAAATAGTCAATGTTGGAGGGGTTGTCTTGGAAGGAAAAGCAGGCATATTAATACATGTTAGTAGAGCTGTGAATTGATGCAACTGCTCTCAAAATTAATTATAAATAGTGCTAGAAAAGTCACTTAACTTATCATATCCTTTTATTCAACAAAGCATATAACTCAAGTAGGTCAAAACAAAAAAGAGGCTCCCTATTATACCAAAATATTCCCAAAAAACACTTATAAATGCTTCAAAAACTATAAACAAAGTATATATGATCATTAAATGGAGAATAATTGAACAAATTATAGTATATGAATATGATAGAAAATTATTGCTCTACAAGGAGTAGTTCAGAGAAATATGGGAAAGACTTTATAAACTGATGCAGAGTTGAGCAGGTACAACTACTAAAGTCTTCCAGCACTGCTATATCACCAAATACAGCCTCATTTTCCATAGAGACCTTCTCTGAAGAGGATGGTAGTCAGTCCCATAGAGAGAAGGATCACAGGATCATAATTTCATAGGCTCACAGTTCTAGAGTCATAATAATGCAAATGAAAACAAGACATAAAAGCAGCCAAAACATGATTAATTATAATGATCAATCCTAGCCCTGAAGAACAGATGAAAAGGGTTTCTTTCCTCTTGGCAGCAATGAGAGGAACTACAGGTACAGAATGCTGAATATGCTGTTTGTATTCAGTCACCATGTTGGTTGGTTTTGCTTGGTTTTTTTTTCTTTTTTGCTACAAAATCCACTACCAAGGGGGACAGATATCAAGAAAGGACTATGATATAAAAACAAAAGTCATCAATAAAGTTTAAAATAAAATAAAATGTTGTGCCCCAAACAAATAAATATATCAAAATATAGGGAGAAAATTATTTCTCTTGTTCAAATTTGTAATGAGATGACCCTAGGTTACCCCTTGCCAGACCTTAAATAAAATAACCTCAATTTCAAGGATTATTTTCAGCATCCTAAAGGTCTGCATTTGGGGGCTTACAATTTTACTTAATGACCAGAAGTTTAATGAGTCTGCTAATAGTGGTGATTCTTAAGCTTTTGGGAATTATGACACACTGTCTGAAAGGGTTTTAAAAATCAGATTGTCCTGGGTCCCTAGTTGGATGAGGTTTAATTAAGACAATCAAAATGGTCTGAAGAAAGAATCACGTCTACGTAAAATCATCATAATCCAAGCTTTAATCAGAAAAAGTAAACTAGACGATGCATCATGTCAGGCCAGAGTTCAACAGAACATAAGCCCAAAAGGCAAAGAAATACTTGACAGTAGCCAGTTAGAGCCAGGGAGTCTTGTGGAATTTCAAACACTGGCAAAGTCAGTCAGTAGGAAACAGCAAGATGATGGTTTGGCTGCTACAACTTCCCACATCAAAAGAACACTGTTTTAACGAAAGGATGCTACTTAAGTCCACTTTTTGCTTGCTAGGGCAAGGTTGCCATGAACCTGGCTACCATCCTTCTTTAAAGAATACCCCTCCTGGGCAGCTAGGTGGTGCAATGAATAGAGTACCGGCCCTGGAGTCAAAAGGACCTGAATTCAAATCCAGCCTCAGACACTTAACACTTTTTGTGTTACAGTGTTAAACTAGCCATGTGGCCTTGGGCAAGTCACTTAACCCCAACTGCCCTCCAAAAAGCAAAAAAGAAAAAAAAAAAGAATACCCCTCTGGATATTGAAGCCATGGCTTGATGATACAGCACTGGTGGCAGGCCTTAACCAACTCTGGGAATAAGCATATTAAGTATAGGATCCCATGGTTTTTTTTTTTTTTTTTCCTCAGACCCATAACCCTGCCAGTCTGCCGGGTATTAGAGGTGGTGATAGGGTTCCTATGAACCTAGAATTAAATGTGGGTTTTGTTCTGACTTATAATACAGAAAACTGTCCCCACCCTTCTTTGGGGTGGGATCCCCATCCCCCACAATTCATTTTTCCATGGTATATCACTCACCCTCCAGAATGTTGTAATGGATAGAGTGCTGGACTCTATCAGAAAGTCAGAAAGACCCAAGTTCAAATCCGATCTCAGTTAATTACCATCTACTGTCTAGTAATTATTACTAATTACTGGGTGACTCTGGGCAAGTCATTTAACTTCTCTGGACCTCAGTTCCTCATCTACATGGCCTTTAAAGTCCCTCCCTCCCCTAAATCTATTGTCTTTATCTAATCTGGAGACAAAGCACACAAATCAAACCTTTGAATAGTAGTATCTCGATCTCAGATGGATTGGGCATCTCAGATCTATTACTAGCAGATCAGAAGTCACAGGTTCAGCTGAAACTAAATCTTATGATTTGTAGGAAGGTCCAAATTTTAGTTTACACAACAGTGCATTTGGGCACAATCCTAGAATATAGGTGATGATGAAACAGAGACCACGAAAAATAATGTCCTATAGGTATGGCGATGTCCAACATCCCAGGTGGTTTCAAGGTACTCCACATTGCTACGGACAGAATGGATAATGTTGAAAGGCTATGCTCACTCCAGACAGTTATTTCCTCCCTCAAATGATCTCGGACTGCAGATAGCTCTTTCTTTTTTTATTTTTATTTTTTATTTATAAAATAAAACAAGCATTTCCATAACATTGTTGTTTATCCTTCATATGTAGCATGATAAAAAAAGATCATCGCATATGAAACTGCAAATCTATTATGTACAACTTGTTATTCATTTTAAATGTTATCATGTAAATTTTTCCCTCCCCCCACCCTGGAGATGGCTACCAATTAGACACAGAGATGTATGTATATATAAAATCATACTATACATACATCTATTTATCAGTTCTTTCTCTGGAGGCAGAGAGTATCTTCCTTAATATGTCATTTGTAGCTAATGTGGGTAATTATAATAGTCAAAATGACTTTTTCATTCAAAGTTATTCGACCTTATTGTACTCTCTCCATAGTAGGGAGAATTTTGTGTTGTGTGGGGGACTTATTTATAAGGTTGGGTCATTGGGAAGAATGGTAGGAGTGAAAGGATGGCCAACACCATTTTATTGGATGCTTCAATCCATCTTCATGACGAACCATTTCTGCGAGTGAGGGTAGGACCTAGAGATCAAAGCAAAGCAGTTTGTAAGGGCATGGAACATTCTTATCACTTATGGAATCCACCAAAAAGTCTCGAGGTATGTGGTTCGATAAGTCAGCAAATAGTGTCGTCAAAGCAGAAAATTTGGGGGTGAAATGACAGCGGCATTCCACAATGTCTTTCATCTTGCAGGCATTGTCTACCAATGTAAGCTCCACCTTCTGAGGACCTGAATAGATTCCAAGCAAGACAATTATGTGCCACCCCTCCAAAATTCCCACTCACAGAATCATCAACTCAAAGTTGGAAGGAACCTCAGAAATCCTTGAAGGCCTCTACCTAAACTGGAATCTCCTCTTCCATTATCTCTTTTGCAATTACTCCTTAAACTGATGGTTCTCCACTTTAGGGAACATCCATTAATGGTTTAGGTGCTACAAAATGACCTGGAGTGACTCCATAAGCAAGGCAGGTTTGTAGAAATAAATGATGATGCCTTTGAGACAGAGGGCCACCAAATCAGCCCAGCAAATCTTATACTACAAAGTTCTTTAATCTCTGAAAGAAGGGAGGGACATAGAAGAGAATAAAAGACATAATGACCCAGCACGCTTGCATCTGTACTGGGTCTAGAAGGCCATCTTCCATTCCTCACCTTCCAGTATTTGGATCAGCGTGAATTGTTCTCTAAGGTCCAATTCAGTGAACAACATTGGCCCTGCCAGCTGCTCTAGCCCAACAAATTTCAAGGGGAGTGGATGCTGATCCCAGCTGGTAAAAGGGTCATAACTGTCTATTCCTCTCAACAAATAGTACCAGGGCTCTGCTGGGGGAGGGGAAAAGCCGTATAAACCTTCTGAATAGGCTTTCTTACTATACCTCTTACAAAGTCTCTAGTACTGGTCTGGTCAGTAAATCAAAATAAGCACAGCTGAGAATTGTACAATTTGGGGGTAGTTTTTCTGACTCAACAGCACACCCCAATAATCCTAGTAAAGAAGAAAAGCCTAGGCTGGGGGACTAGCAGAAGCCTATGGCTGGGTGCATTCATCTACCCTAAGCAACGTGCTAGGATCACAATATAACTCTCCCCAAGTCTCATGAAATTTATTTCATGAGATTATACAACAAGAGTCATCAGATGCCTAGCCCTTCTGAGAAGAGGAAGGAAACAGGTTGTATTAGGGTATATTAGATGTCTTTGGTAATGCTTCCTCAGTGGGACCATATAAGCTCTTTTATTCTCTAAAGACCACTGCTGCAGTGCTGTGGTTTCTGGGGTTCTGCTGAAAGAGGAAGAAGTGGTGTTGGCAGAGATCCCTTGGTTTAGGTGTGGAACAGATAACACAGTCTCCAGTCTCCAAGGGAGTGAAGCTGACTGGATTAGTGAATTAAGGCAACGACTCAGGGCCAAGAGAAGAGTCCTCCCGGGGAAAGTGGATAAGGCCATAAGAGTAATGAGAGAACAAAGCAGGAAATGCATGGGGTCAAGTCAGAATTCATCAAAACACCAAAAGCAGAAAGGAAAGCAAGAAGGCAGGAATAGCAGTGGCTAGGGCCAGGTTTGGGGGGAGAGGGACATGAGGGGATCAGAACAGCTTGGAGTCTAGTATAAATCAGAAGCCCAACCAAAGTGAGCGGGGGCCACCCATGTTTCCTTGTTCATTTGTTTTATTTTGTTTTGTTTTTTCTCATTCTACCTCCCTCCCTCAGACAATATTAGGCTGGAATGGTGAGATATTAGTTACGCTTCTGCCTTCCTCCCCTTTGTAAAGCTAACTAGGGAGGTGAACACCAGAACGACTCATTTTACACTGAAGACAACCGAGGCCCAGACACATTAAGTGATTTGCTGAAGTTCACAGGGGTAGGAAACTGCAGCTCGCCAATCAGTGTCTCTGTGCTTCAGGATAAGCACTGCTTGTTTAATTTCTTAACATCTCTCCACCTAGAAAGGATTGCATTTGTCTATATTTGTCTGTCTAAATTACAGTGAAATAAAATTAATTTTGTTATGATAAATTTCCATTTTCTTGAGATAACTGACTATCCCAATAATATGTAAATAATTGGGTTCTTCCTATTTGCATAATTTTTCATGCATCTTGAGTCTATCTATTTCACATCTGCAGCAATGAGGCTCAAAAGTCACAGACTTTTCCTAGGTCATAGAATTGAGAAATAGGATTGCTGGGACTCAAACTCAGGTCTTAATTCTCATTCCAAGTGTTCTTTCCATTAAATCACACTCTCTTTCACCTTAAAGGGAACCGAGCTGTCACTGGTTTACACATCAGTAAAATACAAATTAAAAATTAAAAGTTCAGTTCCCCCCCCCCGCCAAAAAAAAATTGGAACTGCCTAATTTAAATATTCAGAAATATAGATGGGAAGGGCCTATCATTCCATTCTGCCTAAAGAAATTCCAATGAAGAAACTCCCTCCAGCTCATCAGTCTAGGATTTAACACACAAGTCTGTGCCTAAGGCACAGAGTGGTTTAATGAGTTTCCCATGGTCACACAGCTAGTATGTGTCAGAGGAAAGCTGATCTACTCTCCACCATATCACACGACATCATGTCAATTCAAATTGATACACAGCTATAATGGCGGACATTCAAATTGACTCTGAAGTGATTTCCCACATCACAACGACGCTGAACTTTTGCTTTGAGGCTTTGAAGTTCCACAATTTTAGCAGAGTGAGCACTTCTTCCTCCACTGATGAAAAGAACAATCTCTCCATGTTTCATGAATTACTATGACTGATAAAAAATGATCACCTGAGAGTCAACCATCTGCTAATAAGCCTCAGGGCACTTAACAGGGATCATAGCCACACAAATTTTGGCAAGTTTATACTTGAAACCTTTACATTTTTATTATAATTTAATGTTTCTCTACTAGATTTTCTTTGAATATAAGAGCTAATTTTAGGATGAATAGATTGATGCACACATACATACATATATATTATATATGTGTATGCCTATACATACACACACATATGTATGTACATATACATGTACACACATACACACACACACACACACCTACATAAAAACAGAAGGATGCACAGATTCAAAACATCCCTTTCTGAGCAGTTAGCATTAGGATAGAATTAAACTGCATGTTCAATCTTTTGGTCAAATTAATTTCTTCCTGAATCGTCAGAATGCCCGAAGTCAAATACAGCCACGCCTAGGAAGAATGGTCCATTTTAGTCATCCAGGGACAAACTCTCTAACTCACTTGTTCTGTATTGCTTTATCCTGGCCCTGAGAAGATCTTCCTTCATTATATCTTGGTAACATTGGGCAGAACTTAAGTTCTGCTGGGGAGTTTTGGGGAATTTAAGGCACAATAATGAGCCTTCTAAATAAGGCAACTTCTAATTCACAGTGTAGCTGTAAATTATAGTTGTTCTTAATCCATTTTGCTGGAGGGGATTTCTACACTAGAATTTCCCTATTCCAATGAAATCACAAATTCAAACATATACACGTGTGTATGTGTGCATATATGTATGCACATATATTCATATTTTATGTGTGTAGTATATATGGGCTGAATGAATCTTATGCATACACACATCTACATACACACAACCACATGCATACGCATATGGTTCATTCAACATACAAGTACACACATATACACATAGATGAATATATGTATGCACCCATGTGTAAGTAAACATAGTTATCTGTACTGGTATTTTATCCCTCTATTAAACTGTAAGGTCCACTGAGACTGGGACTATTCCTTATCTAACCAATGTGTCTCTTCCAATGCAAAGCCATATACATAGTAACAATAACTGGTAGTTACAAAAGAATTTAGAGACTACCAAACATTGTACACACACAGATTACTTCATTTAAGCCTCTCAGTTGCTCTCTGAGCTAGGTAGATTACTATCACCAGTTAATAGATGGGAAAACTGAGTCCTGAAGAATAAGATCAATACTTGCCTAACATCACCACGATATTAGTCTGTTTCAGAGAAAGGATTTGAACCAGGACTCCCTGGCTCCAAACCTAGGACTATTATCCAAGCCTAGATACTTACTAGCTGTGTGACCCTAGGGAAGTCACTCAACCATTCCAAGCCTCATTTACTCATCTGTAGAAGAAGGATAAGAACATAGCCTACCTCAGAAGGTGGCTATGAGGCTCCAAAGAGATAGTGTACGTAAAATGCTTCACAAAACTTAAAAGTACTCTTTAACTGTAAGCTATTATGAGAGTATTTCTCCTTTCAAATATTCTCATCACGAAATATATAGAATTGAAATTGAATTCATTAGGGGATATTGGTCTGCCTTCGCTTTCATCTTGACCTCTTTCCAGAACTCCTCCAAGCAGATGATGGCCAAACCCAATGGTTTAAAGACAATTAACAAGGTAAGGAAAACACTCATTCTCAACAAGACTAAAGCTAATGGGAGAACCTCTTCCTAGCACACACATCCAAATAGCGTCACGTCTCCACTGCCCTTAGATTCAGTACACCTGTGGACAATCACCATGTAGCTATCTAATTAACTTCCCAAACTCTTCACAACCACTGAGAGAGAAGATGACATTCAGAGCATGACTCCTGTTTCAGAAGCTGGGAACTGTAAGCCCCCTAAAGGTTATTTTATGTAGTTTAGATTTCTCCTAGGCCCCCTTATCCATCCAACCAAATGGACTAAAGTAGAGAAATTCAATTTAATTCAACAAACATTTATGAAACCTACTATGTGTAAAGCATTGAGCCAGGTGCTGGGAAACAAAGGCAAAAGCAAAGCTGTCCCTGCCCTCGAGAAGCTTATACTCTCCTGGGACAAAATGACACGTACAAAGAGAGGTGAATACAAAATGTGATGAAATCAGTAATTTGAGGGAGAATAACCGCAACAGGCACATCTTTGAGAAAGAGTGAGAGGAATGTTTTCCCTCCATGTCTACATTGGGAGTTAGGCAAAGGATCAGAGCCCTTGCTCATGCTGGATCTATAAGATGCAAAGGGAGATGTTCTCAGGGCCAGATTGAGCCAGGACAGACCAAATGGGGGAGAGGGCTTGTCTTTAGGCAATCAAAATGAAATATTCTTTCTAAGTATGACTTCTCCAGTTGGCCAGGATTCTGAAGAATCAGGAAGGAGGAAAGGAAGAGAAGGCAAAAGCATTTATTAGATGCTCACTATGCATCAAACTAAGCACTTTACAAACACCTCATTTTGATCCTCATAACATCACTGAGAGGCGGGTACTGTTTTCTGCATTTTACAGTTGAGGATACTGAAGCAAAGAGGAATCAAGTGACTTGCTCAAGGTCACAAAGCTAACACCTGAGACTGGATTTGAACTCGGGTCTTCCTGACTCCAGGTCCAGAACTCTATTCACTGTGCCACCTAGCAGGTAACATGCTAATGATAGGAATAACACTATATTTGGTATTAGAGGACTTGAGTTTGTGACTGTAGACAAGTCACTCAGCTACTCGGGTCTATAGCTTCCTTACCCCTAAAATAAAGGTATTCAACTAGATGGTTATTAGTGTCTCTCTCAATTCTAAATCTACGATTGTGATCAGTCAGAGAAACCAGAAAACGCTTCCTAAAGGAGATGTAACTAGTCTGCACAAGGAAAAGCACAAAATAGTATACAGTCACACAAAAGTATGGCCCATGTTTCATGGACCAAAGCGTTGTCCAGCTTAGCTAGAGCACAGAATGAACAACAACTCAACGATAATAATAACAATATCATTCACGTAGCACTTTAGAGTTTACAAAGCACTTTACATGTTACCACATTTGTCATTCACTGCAACCCTATAAGGAAGGTGCTGTTATTATTCCCATTTTACAGACATGGAAACTGAGGCTCACAGATTAAACCACTTGGCCAGGATTGCACAGATTAAAAAAAAAAAATCAGAACTCAGGAATTCCTGATTCCTAAGCCCTGGTCTATCTACTATGCCACAAAGCCATATACCTCCACATACATAAAGTGGAAGGGAGTAATGTTAAATAAAGCTGGAAAAGTAGGATGTTTTCAGATTGAGAAGATCCTTGAATGTCAGACAGAATTTGAACTTAATGAAATCATGAGATCTGGAGGTTGAAGGGACCTGTGAGATCATCAGTTCCAGTTCACTGGTATCACAGAAGAGGAAATAGACTTAACAAGGTAGAGTGACTTGCCCAGATTCATAAAGGTAGAGCTAAGATTCTAAAGTTAAGTCTTCCAATACAGACCTGGGACCCCTTTTTATTATACAAAACACCTCTAGTCAGTAGGCAATAAGGAATCACTGAAGAGTTTTGAAAAGAAAAGTGACATAGATGGTCAGATGTACACATAAGATTGTTCTGGAAATGGCATAAAGGTTAGATTAGAAGAGGATCTAGAAGCAGAAAGCCCTGAAGAAGGCCATTGCAGCAGTTCAAGCGGATGGTGGTGAGGCAGTAGGCTGGGTGTAGTGGGAACAGAGAGGAGGATATAGATGGAAAGGGTATTTCATAAAGAGAATCAAGGGGACCTGGAAAACTGGTTTATTTTGATCAACAAGAGAAAGGGAAAATAAAAAATAATTCCATGTTTATAGACATGAGTGCATTGTGTTGCTACAAGCAGAAACAGTGAAGATGGAAACAGTTTAGAATGGTAAACAAATTTGTTTTGGAATTTATTGATCAAAATATGTTGTAGGGACACCCAGTTAGAGATGGCTTCTAAGGGGTTAGGATGAAAATCTCAAGTTCAGAAAAGAGGGCAGGACTAAACATAGAGATTTATAGTGGGAGCCACAGGAATGAATGGGATCACCAAAGAAGGGCTTCTAAAGCAAAAAGAAGATTTAAGTGTCATCATGGTAAATATTGCGTCATTTTTGTCTTTGTATCTCCAGTGCATAATAGAGGTTTAATAAATTATTGTTGAATTGAATTGTTCCTGAATTGAAGGGCCAAAAACAGACCTCTAGGGAACATTAAGTCCATCAGTTAGTAAACATTTATTAAGCACTTATTATGGACCAGGCACTGTACTAAACACTGGGAATTTTTTAAAAAAGAAAAAAAAAACCCTCGTTCCTGCTCTCAAAGACCCTAGATTCTAATGGGGGAAGACAAAATGCCAGCTACTACATACAAACAGGCTATTTATAAGACATAAGTTAGAGATAATCAACAGAGGGAAGGCACTAGAACTAAGGGGAATTAGGAAAGACTCCTTGTTGAAGGTGAGACTTTAGCTGGGACATGAAGGAAGTTGGAGAAGAATTTGAGAAGAGGAAGAACTAGCAAAAGATGAAGTCTGGCATAGTAGTTGGAGAGCCAGACTGAGAGGCAGGAAAACCTGAGTTTGAATCATTCCTCAGACATTTACTAATTGTGTGCCCTCTGAAAAGTTCCTTGACCACATTTAGTCTCAGTGTCCTAATCTGTAAAATGGGAATAATGATAACAGCAACTTCCAAGGGCTATAGTGAGGATCAAAAGAAATAATATAGGTAAAGTTCTTTCCAAACTTTAAAGTGTTCTATAAATGTTAGTTATTATTATTTAGAGAAGGAACAATTAGCAATTCTGATAGATGGCAAGGTCTGTGATGTTAGTGTGGCTGAAGTACAAGGAAGGAATCCATTGACTAATGTACATCAAGGAATTGAGAGTTCCCTCTGTGAGAGATGTAAACATCATGAATAATGACAGAGTAAAGCAAAGATGGTGGATTAGAGGTAACCTTATGAAACTCTCCAAACATCCCCCCAAACAACTTTAAAATAATGCCTCAAAACAAATTTTGGAGTAGCAGCACCAACAATAGATCATAATGATATATTTTTCCAGTCTAAGACAATTTAGGAGCTTGGCAGGAAGTGCCTAGGACCTCAGGGTGGGACCCTTCCCAAAGCACATGCTACAGCACCAACAGTGAGCCTTTGAGGCTGCTACAAAAATGTCAGCAGCAGCAGGTCAAGAACTGTCCTCAAGAGAGTTGAGAACTTCCCTTCAAGAAAGGGGAAGATGTTTGGACAACTGGTTAGAAAGAGATTACAGGGAATCCTTTGCTGGCACTGGGTGTACTGGTACTGATTGGTAACTCTGTTTTCCATACACAGTTTTGGGTCATGTTCCAAGGTGGAGAGGAGCCTTTGTCATTGGTCACAGGTGAGCAGGGATCCTGGTCACAGGTCCAGGGCTAAAAAGAGAACTAGCATTTATAGCTACAGGGGAACAGGAGCTCCTCTTACATAAAGACCAGAGTGCAAACAAGAAGAGCAATGATCACATCTCCCCCTGGGTCACACTACCTTAAAAGCACCAAAAACTTGTAGACCCCCAGAAATAGCTCTGAAAACAGCAGCATAATGAAGCCTAAAATTTGGCACCATGCCTCTCCAGGTCTAGGAC
>CM053592.1:162618490-162633032 GCA_028646515.1 Pseudochirops corinnae
CAAAGAAAAATGTTAATTGGAAAAAAGCCCTATAAGGATTCCTGGAAGAGTTAAAGAAAAAGATAAATGGTAGAGGAAAAATTGGGAAAAAAAACGAATGTGATGCAAGAAAAATATGAAAAGAGAATTAACTTTTTGGCAAAAACAGGCACCCAAAAATACTGAAGAAAATAACATCTTAAAAACAGAATTGGCTTAATGGTAAAAATGGCACAAAAATTCACTGAAGAACTCCATAAAAAGCAGTATTGGCCTATTGGAAAAAGAAGTACAAAAGCTCAGTGAAGAAAATAATTCCTTAAAAATCAGAATTGGGTAAATGCAAGCTGATGTCTCCATGAGACATCAAGAAACAATAAAACAAAGTCAAAAGAATGAAAAATAGAAGAAAATATGAAATATCTCATCAGAAAAACAACTGACCTGGAAAATAGATACATAAATTTAAAAATTTTATACTACCTGAAAGTCATGATCAAAGAAGGAGCCTAGACATCATATTTAAAGAGATTGTCAAGCAAAACATCCCCAGTATCTTAGATCTAGAAGGTAAAGTCAAAATGGAAAGAATCCAGTGACTACCTCCTGAGAGAGATACCAAAATGAAAACTTTCAGGAATATTAGAGCCAAATTTCAAAGCAAACAAGTCAAGGAGAAAATATTGTAAGCAGCTATAAAAAATTCAATTATAGAGGTGCAGTCAGGGTCACAGAAGAGTAACCAAATTCCACGTTAAAGGAGTTGAAGGCTTGGAATGTGATATTTCAGAAGGCAAAAGAACTAGGACTTCAACCAAGAATAATCTACCCAGAAAAGCTGAATAAAATCCTTTAGAGGAATTAAATGGACATTTAATGAAATGGAAGACAAACAAGTATTACTGATGAAAAGGCCAGTGACAAACAGAAAATTTTACATTCAAAAATGAGACTCAAAAGAAGAATACAAGGTAAACATGAAAAAGAACTTTTAAGAGACTGACTGGCGTTAAACTTTTTGTATTCCTATATGAAGATAATACATGTAATTTAAAAGAAATTTATCATTATTAAGGCAATTAGAAACAGTCTACAGAGTCAGGGAATGGCTGTGAGTTGATTATGTTGGGATGATTTCAAAAAAATAAAGGTTTGGAAAGAGGGATGCACGGGGGAAAGAGGGAAGAAAAAGGTAGAATAGGGAGGTGGCAGACAATGCTTGAAACTCAGTCTCATCAGAATTGGTTCAAAAAGGGAAGAACATGTGTATGAATACACACACATATACACATACAAACTTGGTTGCAAATAGAAATCTATCTGACCCAACAGGTCAATAGGACAGGAAAGGGATGAGAAAATGCAAGGGAGGTTATAAAAGGGAAGACAGATTAAAGGAGACAGAGGTCAGAAGCAAAACAGACTTTTGAGAAGCATAAATTTGAGGAGGATAAATAAGAGGGAGAGTAGGATAAACAGAAGAAAATAACTATGAATGTGAGTGGAATAAGCTCACCCAGAAAAGAGAAGCTGAAAGCAGACCAGATTAGAAACCAGAATCCAATAATATGTTGTTTAAAAGAGTCACACATGAAGTAGAAAGTCATCGAGAGTTAAAATGAAGGACTAGAGCAGGATGTAATATGCTTTGGCAGAATTTTTTTTAAAAAAAGAGGCAGGGTAGCAATCATGATCTGAGACAAAGCAAAAGCAAAAAAAAAAATAGATCTAATTAAAAAGATAAGCAGGGACTACATTTTGCTCAAAGATACTTATTATCTATACTTATTATCTATCAAAGATAGATAATGATGTAATATTTGAAACAATATATCAAGTTCTTCTGATAAAGGTCTCTTTTCTCAAATATATAGAAAATTGAGTCAAATTTATCAAAATAAGAACCATTTCCCAATTGATAAATTGTCAAGTAACATGAACAGGCAGGTTTTAGAAGACATCAAAGTCATCTATAATTTCATGGGAAAAAATGCTGTAAAACATTATTGGTTAGAGAAATATAAATTTAAAAAAGCAACTCTGAGGTACAACCTCACACCTTTCAGAAATGAGAAAGGCTAGAAGGGATTAGAGAAAATAGGTACACTAATGAAGTGTTGGTGGAGTTGTGAACTAGTCCAACCATTCTAGAGAAAAATTAGGAACTGAGCCTAAATGGCTATAAAACTGTGGTTATCCTTTTTTTTATATATATAGCAATACTACTAGATCTGAACACCAAAGAGATATAAGATAAAGGAAGAGGACACATATGTACAAAAATATTTATAGAAACCCTTTTTTGTTGTGGTGAAGAATTAGAAATTGACATGATGCCTATCGAGTAAGGAATGGCTGAACAAGTTGTGGAATACAATTGTGATGGAATACTTTAGAAATGATGAGGTGGATGGTTTCAGAAAAACATAAGAAGATCCATATGAACTGATGCAAAGTGAAGTGAGCAGAACCAAGAGATCATTCTATCCAGTAACAACAATATTGTAATGATGATCAATTGTAAAAGACTTAGATACTCTGATCAAAACAATAATCCAAGAAAACTCCAAAGCACTCATGATGAAAAATGTTATCTACCTTCAGAGAAAGAACTGATGAACTCTGAGTACAAACCGAAGTATAGTTTTCTCACTTAATTTTTCTTATTCTTTTTGCATGATATGGCTAGTATGGAAATATGTTTTGCATAATTACACATGTATAGTTTATATCATATTGCTTGCCTATTCAAGGGTGGGAAAATTGCAAGAGGTAGGGAAAGAATTTGGGACTCAATTTTTTTATGTTAAAAAATAAATAAATAATAGATATTTTTTGAAAAACATGAATACTATAGTCCTGAAAGATTATGGCAAAAGTTACTTTGGAAAGAAAGTCAAACTTTGAACCAGAAACTAAACTCATTGAAGGGATTGGTAAAAACTAAAATAACCTGGAAATCAATAGATGAAGAGAAGAAATATGACCTAGCCCTTGGGTCATTTACAATCTAATTGGGAAGACAAGATTGATGTACATAATGGCTACAGAACAGCACCCAGACAGTATCACGGTGTAAGGAAGTGACTAAAATCTTCAGATAATGAGATAGATTCTTACAAGTCACAAAATTTGCAATTACTATTCTTGAAGGATCAAAAGAGCTGTCAATGAACTTTAAGAATCTCAGCTGAGCAGTTAAAAATCCATTGTGAATTACAGGATGAGGCTGAAAAAATGTTCTCAAGAATTATAGCTATCATTTCATGTATGTATACTACAACATGAATGCTAATTTAATAATATAATGTGCATATGTAGTTTGTACTAATTAAGTGGGTTTGGGATTTTGGGAACAGCACTGTGGATTTTATTAGTATAGGGAATTGCCAGTATGGAAATTCCCTTTATCAATGCAGATTGACACCTGGTTTATACATAATTTATAGATTTAGTTTATAGTTTATACATAGTTTATAGACTTAGAATGTTATCTGAGGCATTGAGAGGTTAGGCTGCTTGCCCAAAATCACACAGCTAGAAGGTGTCAGAGATGGGACTTGAAAACCAGTCTTCCTCACTCTGAGGTGAGATTTCTATCCACTGTACCATAGCATTAATGAGGGTTTGAATGAAATAATCTTTAATATTCGTTTTATATCTAGAAAAAATGGGCAGCAAGGAAGGACCCTCAGAGTGGAAACTAGTTATTCCTATGCCTGGAACAAGTCCTAAAAACTGTGCCTCAAAATCAGACCCAAATAGGTAGCAGAAAGATTAGTCCAAAGCTTTCTATCCTAGAAGTCTACCCCATGACCATGCATCCCTAGTGCCTAACCTGTATCTCCTACATGCTTCTCTCCTGACTTGTGTTCTTCCCTTCAGTTCTGGGGTCCAGTACCTCTCCACCATATGAGCACACACCACGATGCTCAAAATCCATCATTCAGTAGTGTGGCAATTCCTAATTTCAGAGAAAGGCAAGAAAGTGAGTCTATTTTCATTTAATCACTAATTCATTTACCACTCTTTTTATTGAGGTCCTGCTATGTCTGTGCTATTATTTTTCTCCTAAAGTGGAGAACTAAAGCCGAGTTCATCACTGGAGGGGTCAAACTGATGCTGTGTTCTATATACTCTGGGACTGCACAGGTCAAATCATTTAATCATTTGCTCCTGCCTAGTCATACAACTTGATAACATAGGCGGCCAATTCAGAAAGAGAGGAGAGAGGAAATCAGTCAAACTTGTTTAACTGAACTAGCCTGTCAAATCACAGCCCAATTTTATTAGGAGCTTTAAGAGGCAGTGTGATGAAAAAATTACAAATAAAGAGGCAGTGTAGTAAGGGACATGGGTTCAAATCTCACGTCTGATACTTAACAGCCATGAGACTTCCCTAGGCTACAGTATTCAAATTTGTAAAAGGAAGACATTGCACTTGATGGCCCTTAAGGTCCCTTTGAAGTCAAGATCTGCGATCTCATGACTTACCTCTGCTACTTATATGACTTTGGACAAATCACTTTGTCTGGGCATCAGTTTCCCCAATTATAAAAGAGAAAGGAAGGTAGACTGGATGTCCTTTAAGTTTCCTTTCTCGCTCTCAGTCAATGATCCCATGATATTATCTAGACCTCCTGATATTCTTTCCCACTGCCCTTCATGCTCCAGGTGAGAATCCCAAAGCTGGAGCGAGTCATCCCTCAGACAAAACCCAGACAGGGAACTGACCCTCCTAGAAATCGGAGCATTATGCCAGCAGACAATACATCCACAGAGATGACAAAATGCTTATAACCATGGTCACAACTACAAGTTCCTTTACATTGTTGTTTCCAAAGGGACAGTATTTCAGGCAAGTATTTAACTTGTCAGAGGACATAGCTAAGCTTCATCTGCTACATCACAACTACTCATTAATTAAATCATCACATCAACTGGCCTCAGTGCCATAAATACTTGCACCATTTAATTCATCTTCTGCCTATTTTTTCCCCAGAGTTTTCAAGACACTGCAAGAATTCTTGTTTCTGCTGCATACCTTTGACAGTCTAAGACAAAGCCCTTCAAACATGGCGAGCCTTCTTCATTCCTCTCTACCGTACGTGTAACACAACAAATCAAAACCCAAAGGAGATGGTTAAATTGTGCTTCCAGAGCAAGGAAGGGCTAATTCTACTTACAGAGGTAAATACTATATAATGCCTCTGTTTGAATAAGACATACTATATCCACTGAAGCAGAAACATCCGCCCCTTTATTCTTTCAACAAATATTTGCCATGTGACGATACCCATCATCAATAGCATCTGCTTCATCACGGCATGTTAGTAACTGGGCTCTACAACTCTATAGCAATGAAATTCAAGCTCTGGTGGGTCCTTAATTCAATTCAATAAATTCAATTTAACCCAATTCAGTTGAAGCTGGAAAGACTTACAACCTTTCTAACTATGAAATCCTATGACTCTTTATGATCATAAATGTAGACTGAGGCCAGATCATGAAGGCCAAACTAAGAAGCCTGAGCTTTATTTAGCTCACAATGTAGAACAGTTCTTAAATGGATAGAAAACTCTTTGGTCAAGAAGTTCTGAAATCTACTTTCCTTTCTTACAATCTCTTAATTTCCCTCAAGTTCCCCCTTGAGCGTTCTACATCACAGTAATGAAAATGTCCTCTTCCAGTGTGCACAAATGTGTTCAGGCTGTATTTTATGTTTTCTTCCCACTTACAAAATACACCTTCTTGTGTTTTAGAGTGGGGGTGGGTTACATTTCCAAATTATTTCTCCTACTTCCAAAGTATTTCTTCTCAATTCCATTCAACTCTGCCCTCTGTGAGCCCCCCTATAATATCTTAAAAAGCCCATTTCTGCTATTAGTTTGCTGTCACATTATAAATCCTCAATACATTCTCAGGATCCCTCTCAGGACACTGCTTTCCTTGCTTGTTCCCTCTGAAATTCACTGCAATCAAGATGCCCACTCTATATCTATGGAACAATTTCTTTTTTTTTGTTGTTCTTATAGTGGCAGCACCTAGCACAATGGCTGGTACATAATAGGCCCTTGATAAATAGTTGCTGATTGAACCTAATGATCCAACATACCCATTTCCCATCTCAGTTATTTTTCTGACATACAGGCTCTCCTTTCAATTCTTCTAGTTTGTCCTTCATCCTTAGGATTGCAGAATTCAAAGCTCAGAACTAGAAGGAGCCCTAGAAAATACCTACTCCAACCCCCAAATTTAACATATGAGAGTCAACTGAAATCCAGAGGTTGAAGTGACTTTTCCCAAGAGCATGTAGGTAGTAGCAAATGGTAAGGTTGACAATTGAAATTAGGTGCTTTGACTTCAAATTCAGCACACTTTAATCTTCAGCTGACTATCAACACCGTCAAATTTGTCATAAACCTCAAACTTAATATTTTCTGGACATCCTTTTTTTAACAATGTGAAAATAGGCTTGCTGAATGCTAGAAAAGTAGAACTCCTTAGCATGTATCCACTGAGTTACATGACTTTGAATGAGGATGGATGGACTCCCAGACATGTTCTATGTTGGTCAATATACTAGGGAGGCTAGTAATAAGAACTGACTTTATTCCAGCATCCTGTCTGAGTCTTAGAGTTCTGAATTCTCTACCACGTTTCGGTCATGGAACCCTCTGGCAGTCTGGCGAAGCCTGTGGACAACTTCTCAGAATGATGCTTGTAAATGCATGAAAGAACAGGATTACAAAGAAAACAAATTATGTCAAAATACCATTATGAAAATCCGAAAAAAGTTAATAGACCCTTTGAAATCTATCAATAGATTTAAGGGTATGTAAATGCAGGTTAAGGACCCCTGCATTTGAAGGAATATATAAAAGGGTGGCAGGAAGCAGTTACACTCTAAAAATTGTGACATATGCCCTATCTCCTACTTTTGGAGAAGCAGAATAAGAATTTGTGTGTTGGACTTAATCCCAGAATTACCTTCCTTAATTGTACTTTTCCAAGGACATAAGGAATGTAGATATGTCATTTCCTTGATTTTAAGGACATATGCAATTGGTTCCACTCTTTGACTAACAAGGAATATGGCTTCACTGGCCACACAAAGAACGTGGCTGAGCAGCTAAATGCTATCTACTTAGCCCATCCAGATAAACCTGAGCCATAAAGCAAGTGGGAGACAAGGGGTGGGCTATCACAGGCTGATAAATTGCTACATGGTAGGTAATCTCCTCTCTTAGAAGCCTACCATAAAGTCCTGCAAAAATGGGATGAGCATAAGAATATGACTTTCTAACATAAGCCGTGCCTCAATTTTAAGGTCCTCTTGTCTCTGGTCTAATGTCTCTCTCTTGACAGATTATCCTACTTTGGCCTACTGCTCTGTCCTAGTATTTGGCTTCTATGTACTTCTTGTGTTCAAATTAAACTCTCAGCTTGTTCCTACACATTTCTCCCTGTCTTTTCTTGATTCATTCAGGATTCCTGTCTCTCCAGTTCACACCCATCCTTGACCTGGCATGACAGTTTCTCTTAGCTCTCAGGTAGCCCATCTACAAATAGGCCAGTTTCCAATTAGGGGCCATGACACCCATGTTGTTTGAATGTTGCTGCATACATTTAACTCTTCCACCTTACATATCCTCAGATTCCTTCTCTGAAGCTATTTCAATTGCAATCCACCTAGAATAATGAGGACAACTTAAAAAAGAAACTGTGAATGCAAAGGCTGTTTGGGAGGATTTAATTGAAGTGCATAAAATCTTAAATAGTACTGATAATCTCAACTAATTTCAGTCCAGTACAGATGACAAGGCAAGTGAGCATGAATTAAAATTACAGATAAACACATTCCGAACAGATGTCGGAAGGAACTTTTTTTTTCCTTACTGAAAGCCATAAACATGCAACAGAGCCCACCAAAGTCATTCGAGACATCTGAGATAAAATTAGAGACGATCACAAAGGGAATAAAATACTGGGGAGAGTGTCAAGAATTTTCGAAATGGCCAAATGGTCTCTATTCTCTCCCACAAGCATTTCTGTGAACACTTTGTCAAGGTTGTGGGTTTGCTTTCTGTCACTGAGCAGTCTTTGAGGGCCCTTTGTGCCCACGTTTCCATTCGGGTTTTCACTGTTCCTGCTCCAGGCCAAAATCTGGAAGCCAGCCCACTCCCCTTCTTTGCATCATCTGCTTATACTTCAAGTGGCTTGGCTCCTGCTATCCTCATCATGGGAAGATAATGAGCAAGATAAACAAATACCACAATGTCGGCAGAAACTGTCCAGAGAGTCAGAGTGAAATTGCAAAGCTGATTAAGGATATCACAGGTGAGGTTGCCTATTACTGAGACCTTGGGCATTGTCATCCTCAGAGTATATACTATCCTCTCCCCCACTCATCTACATCCATCACCTCAATTCTGTTTTTCCTCATGTCTCCCCTTAACAGTTTTGTGGCTCTGTCTGGGAGCATTTTAGGCTACCCTGTCAGCTCTGTGGGTTTAACTACCCATCCCAGAGACAGATGGTGAGCTTCATTTTCTGTAAAAGGCTAGGGAATTAGTGACTGTATTGGGCACAATGCAATAGTAGATCAGGCAAAGGTGGCTGGTCTGCCAATGGCTTAATGCCCACTTGCACTCCTGGGCTTTATGCCATTGTTCAGTTGTTTAGAACACGGAACTAGTGAAGTCACATTCTAGATCCTGATTTTCATTCAGAGCAATTGGGTTTTCCGAGAGAAAGTCTTGTCTGTGACCACAGACTGCTTTTCTCAGCACAGAGTACTCAGGTCCTCAAAGCCATGTTTGTTCATTTTTCATCTTGTCTCTGGTCCCAGGGCCTAACACAGTGCCTTGAATACAGTATAGTTGCTTAATGAATGCTTACTGAATGGATGAACTGATCAGTCCGTTGGGGTACAAATGAGAGCATGCGACTGGTTCACTAAGATAAAGATAAAAGAAACAAATATTCAATTGCTTCTGGAGGGAAAAATCTACTGACAGCCTTGGAAGCATTTGCTTCATGAATAAAGGACCACATGGATCAGCTCCTGCAGAACCAAGCAGCATTCCATACCAGCCAGTGGCCCAAAGAAGCCTCCCAGTCCCGCATGATAGGAAGGAAGGGCTCTGGTTTTCATCTTCTTGTCTTCTGGTGTTGAGACATCAGAACTCATCCAGTGTGATGTCAGCGTGTCCTCCTACTGGATCTCAGTGGGAAAAATCAGGGATTTTTAGAGGTATTATTTAATCGCATCTGTAGAGGGGCAAAGAGCAAAAACACACCATAGCAGACTCCTCAGAAGAAATTCCCAGTTTGTAGCCCTCAGTTTCGGTAGGTAGAATAGTCTAAAATGAAAAGCTCAAATCCTCACCATGCTAGGCATGAAAAAGGTTTGATTTCAGCTTCTGAGGAGTGACTCTCCTGGCATGGTTTGGTTTGGTTTCCTTCTTCCTCAGAAACAGCCTTGATTTTCACGCTGAGACAGGGAGAGATGATAAATATGCTGATTGAAGGGCCTTCCTGGGCAGATATTGAAGAAAGCTGAAGCCTCTCTCCTTCTTGTAATCAATAACATCGGGGTGACAGAAGCCATATATTTGTATTACGCAGCCGTTCTCTTCAATGAAATGCAAGTTTCAACTCATCAGGCAGAGTCTACCCTTGGTGAAGCTAGGCAGCAGATGATTCAAATCCATTCAATACATGGTGCAGCCAAACAGTATACAGGAGAAAAATTGCTTTACATAGAAATAGAGTGTTTCTCACCTTTTCATTACTTTCTTTTAGAAAGAGTGGGAAGAGAAGAGAGTAGAATAATTTGGATCTGCAGGGGCCCACCAGGTTCCCTAATACCAATCAGAACAGTAATTGTCAATTCTACTCCCTCAGGAGGACTTTAATGAGAAGAAAAGAAAGACAGGCGGGAGGGGGCAAATAAACATTTAAAAATAAAAAACCCCAACATATACAGATAAAATTTTATACTGCAGATAATGTTTCCCCAAAGAAATAAAGTGTGATGAAGAAATACAGAGCGACATTTATAGGGAGAAGAGTTTAAGACAAACATCTTGAGTGGAATCATACTAACTATTTTTGACTTCATAAGAGTCCAACTAGAGTTGGAAGGGACAGAGGGCATCTAGAACCATCTCTCTTTTTTTTTCAGATAAGGACTTTGAAATCCAGAGAGGCTAAATAAATCTCCCAAAGTCTCCCAGGTAATAAAGATTCAAAGTGGGATTTGAGCCTAGGACCCCTGACTCCAGAACTCCAGCGTTCTTTCTACCATATTATGCTACACCCTGAAATGAATTCTAGGTTTTCATGACCAAGAAAATATAATGCTTCCTCTCTGTGAAAAATAGTCCCCTAACATGTGGATAGTCTGACTTGCAAAGTAATCCTGAGAGGAAAACAAATGTAGGTTGGTTATCCCAGGACTGGAATATCTGCTGTAAGTCCCAGGAAGAATGGTGATTCACTGATTAAGGAGCAGATAGAAGAAAAATGAAATTACTAGCAGCCTCCACTGCCAGTTGGATATTTGAGGGCGGATGGAAACCAGGGCTAGCTTCCTTGATTTCACTGGCTTGGGAGATGGAATTTAGCACAGGCCTTATAGACCCTGCCCCCTTTTAACCATATATAACTGATCTGTTGAAATGAATCTCACCACAGATGATTAACCTACCCTGTAAAGACTCCTCAGTTCCCCTAAAAATAGTTTGCAATATTTCACCTGAGATGGGGTCAGTAGGAATAAGTAGAGGGAGAGAACCCCCTAGCCTTTGGAACAGATTTAAACCCTACCTGAAACTGAACCTTCAGAGTTAATGACATAGGCTTTTCTTCTTTTCCTCTTACTGTCACAAAATTCCAAGACCCGCACACTGACTCTAGGTAGACAAAGTTTAGTAATGGCCACTCTAACATGGTACCATGCACACAGTAATAAATCTAGTTACCTAGGAGAACTCTCAGTGGGAACTCCCTTCCCCAAAGCAAATTTTAATTCATCTTTGACTTGGTAGATAAATTCTAATGAGTTTCCTGAGGCACAATAAAGGTTAAAGAACTTTCCCATGGTCAAATGGATTGTATCAGAGGTGAGATTCGAAGCAAGGTCCTCTTGACTCAAAGCTGGATACTCTATCACTCTTCTCTCCTGCCTCTCAGGCTTAATGTTTTTTTTTTTTTAAATTTAATAGAAAGTTTCTGCATTTCCCCTTTTCAATAAGATTTTATTTTCTCCAGCATAGTAGTCTGTCTACAGAAAAAGTCCCACTTCCAAAGCTTACTGTCAATTCTCTAAAGAAAAAAAGTCATCATTTCACCAGTCATAGGATAATAGATATTGAGCTG
Organism: Pseudochirops corinnae; assembly: GCA_028646515.1. Classification (NCBI taxonomy): domain Eukaryota; kingdom Metazoa; phylum Chordata; class Mammalia; order Diprotodontia; family Pseudocheiridae; genus Pseudochirops; species Pseudochirops corinnae. The sequence goes on from CM053592.1 coordinate 162,629,855, forward strand.
AAAGGGGTTCAGAATTCATCTATGTGGGGTAAGTGAAAACTTCCCAATTTGGAGTGGTTAACTTTCCCTTCATCCTTCTCCATTGCTTCTGTCAATCACTTTTATCTTCCTTTGTCTGTTTTCCCCGCCTTGATGGGACCATCCCTCCCTCTTTTCTTGCTGTCCCAGTTGGAGAAGAATTTGGTGAAGTATGCCTCTCCACCAATGAGAGAGGAAACAAGTCAGGGAGAGGTCTTGACTAAGTTAAGTCATAAATTCCAGCACTATCTTTTGTAACTTGCCTCTTCTCCATGATGAGTCATGGGGAAGACTGCCCTCTTCTATTGGGGAAGAGAATAAACTCCTGTTCTTATCCTAAGAGATCTCTGTGTTTATTTTTTTTTTAACTAAATTAAGGATGAAAGGTATTTTTCATCCCAAACCCATATAATTCAATCCCCTCAATTATAAAGGAAATGATAGCACATAAACGTTAAGCGACTTAACCAACATCACAACTGTGGTCAGAGGAAAGAGGAACAGGTAGATTTGAGCAAGTCTCTCTGACACTAGGGTCAATATTCTTTCCACTTACCACTCTGCTTCCCTTTCTCCATACAAATGATAGCCCCTCCACACTTTAGCATGCACCTTCATGATTTGTTTTAATCTATCCATCTCCTACCAAAGAGATAATGGATATAAGGTGCAGAATAAAATATGCATTTCTAGACATGGTCAATATGGGAATTTATTTGCAGGACTGTATGTTTATTGTTGTTGTTATTTAATGGAGAGAGTAATTGGGAACGTGAGATAATAAATATTTGTAGAAATAAATATTTTTTTTAAATGAGAAGAAATAAAAGTCATTAGCTTTTCAAAATTAAGCTGGGCTGATCTTTAGACAATAGACAGCTTGTTGTCCAACCTGAGCCAAAGTCTTTCAAGAGATCAGACCTTCTGCTTCATTGGCATAATATTTGATAAGCCAATGTCACTTCTATGCCCTGATGGGGTATCAGAAGATTTTAATGGCGGTTAAGGTTTGCATCCAGAGAGCAAAGTATCCTGAATCCAGAGAATACGAGTTTAAATTAGGAGAGATAGAGCTTCCAGGAATACAGTATTGACGGCACTGCTATATCTGCCCTGTTCAGACTGTCTGGAAGATTGGATTCAGTTCTAGGTGCCAAAGCTTAGGGAAGAGCTCATATCTTTGCTAGATGTGAGCAACCATGATGGTGAATAATCAAGCACATATATGGTTGAGAAATGATTGAAGGGACTGAGGATGTTTATCACCGAGAAGAGAAGACTCAGGGAGAAAATAATGGATGTCTTCAAATATTTTAAGGTCTGTCATGTGGAAGAGGCTTTAGACTTGGCCCCTGAGGCCAGAAGCAGAGCAATATGTTAAAGTTACAAAAAAAAATCTTAAAAGCCAATTTAAGTTTGATATCAAGAACTTCCTGACAGTGGGAGGGATACTGAATGCATGAATGGATGGATGGGTAGATGGATGAAAAACCCATTTATTAAGTACTTACTATGTGTAAAGCAATGTGTTAAATGCTTGGAGGCACATAAAGTAAAGTAAGACAGTTCCTACTCTCCAGCAGCTTACAAACTAATGTAGGAAATAACATATAGGGAAGGTTTTAGTTGAATGTCAATTGGAGAAGGTCCCAGGGTCTTTGGATGCAGTGGCTAAGCAGATAGTAATACGTCTTTTCTACTACCATTTCCACTGATAAAATCCTGTCATTTTCTGGTGTTCCATAAACAGAACTGGTATTAGTTTGCCTAGCTGGGTGTTTTCAAGCAGGGGAAGATGACCAATTGTGTTGGATATTTCATGCTGAAACTTCCTCTCTAGTACTGATTGGACTAGAATCAGGGGTTCTTAACTTTTTTTTGAGTTGGATCCATTTGGTAATCTGGTGACACTTACGGATTCCTGAGAATCAAGTTTTTAAAGGCATAAGATAAAATGTATAGGAAACCAGTTTTATTGATATACAGTTATCAAAATATGATTTTTTTAAAGGTCATGGACCCCAGGTTAAGAGGCCCTGGTGAATGGTTGCTAAGGACCCTTCTAACTCTCCAATACTATGATTTGGGAACAAAACGTTTGTTTCACTAAAATCAAGTGCCTTCCTTACCCAAGATAGACTCAGAAATTATTAATTCAGTCCCTCCTTGGAAGAGGGGGGAATAGAAGGGCCAGGGTCAATGAAAGGTATGAAGAATGTTAATGCAAAAAACAAACCTCTAGCTAGCAGAAAAGATGAGACCCAGTCTATAGAAATAGGTCAGAGCAATGAAAATCCTCCTGCATCTCAGTGCTCCAATCAATGAATTCACTCTAACAAAACGATGAATTGGAGAAGGCTTACAAAAATTCAGCCCTACTTGGCACCTCAACAAAGTCAAGTGATGGATTTTGCATTAAATTATGAGTTCCACCTAACAACCCTATTGGTTATTAATAATGGATGACTCCTAACAAAATGTACTGATCATTGGAAGTCCGAAGAATCTTTCTAGGAGATGGGATTGCATTTTGAGGGATGAATTCAAAAAAAGACCCAGTCATTATTTTTGATACTTTGATTAATTTGGTCCCATAGGGCATAAAACAGTTACCAGGGGGCTACATTTCCCCCCCCCCAAATTTTCTCCAATCATTGTCCACTTATGCCAAGCTGAGAGAAAGTATTAATTTTGATCTGAGGACAATATATACAATATATGAACTATGGTCATAGAGGACAGAGGGAAAGGGTTAAAAATACGATTCTTTATCCTCTCACCTCCATGTCCAGATTGAGAAGTAATATTACCAGGGTCTTTTAATTCTGGAAATAAGATACAAAGGAAAACCAGACATATCTGTTTCATGAAAACCAAATATTTCCCCTGCCCAAGAAACTGACATTTCAGTATTTTCTTCCTTGCAGAAGGTAAAAGGTATTCAAAATTCTAACAGAATGGTAATTGTCAAAGTGAGGAGAGGTAGTATGAACAGAAAGCTAGCCTCAGAGTCAGGAAGCCAAGTATATGATCAAGTACCTTAACCTCTCACTGTCTCAGGGAACTTGAAAATTGTAAGTTGAAGAAGAGGAGTCAATTTATATTGGTGGAAGGAATATATTCACTGGGAATTCTCTAAACTGATGAAATCACAGGTCTC
>CM053592.1:162633532-162657901 GCA_028646515.1 Pseudochirops corinnae
TGGTTTTAATTCTAGCTCCCTTGATCTCTGGAATATCATATTCTAGGCCCTTTGATCCCTTAGTGTAGAAGCTACTAGATCCTGGGTTATCCTAATTGTGTTTCCACAATATCCAAATTGTTTCTTCCTGGCAGCTTGCAATACCTTCTCCTTGGTCTGGGGATTCCGGAATCTGGCTATAATATTTCTAGGGGCTTTCTTTTGGGGATCCTTTTCAAGAGGTGATCGGTGGATTCTTTCAAGTTCTATTTTGCCCTCTGGTTCTAAAATATCAGGGCTGTTTTGGGGTGGTGGGTAGGAGAAAGATGGGGAGAAAATTTGTAACTCAAGATCTCATGGAAATGGATGATGTAAACTAAAATTAATAAAAAAAAAAAAAAGAAAAGAAAACATTCTTCTGAGAAAGGGTCCACAGATGTTAGCAGACTGCCAAAAGGATCCATGACATGAACTAGGCAAACCACAGGTGGTCTACATCCCATAAAGGTCCACAAAGAGCCCAAGAGTCAGTGTTCCACGCATAACTCCCTGAAAGACTACCTTGTCAAATCTACTCACTCCTTCCCCCAAAGGCTTCATTGAACAAATGAACATTAACAAATCACAGCACCTCTCTGAACCTCAGTTTATGCACCTGTAAAGTGAGCCTAATAATAGCTCAAGAAATGATCTCACAGAGTTGTTGGGAGGTTCAAATAAGATCATATGTGCAAAGTGCTTTGCAAACTGATGTGTTGACATTAGACATGAAGAAAGGGTCCACAAGTTCATTTATTCACCCCCGCCATGGCTATCTAAGGCAGAAGAGTGAACTAGCTCAATTTGAGAATTTTCAACAAGAATGGTCACAAAAAGGAGTTTGTTCTTGGCCTTTAATTAAATTCACAATATGAATACCCTAAACCTTCCCAATTACATGAAGTTTTATGACACTCATTGTGATAGCGTGATACCAAGTTATTTATGGAAACTCTTCGTGTAGTCAAAAGAAACTCAGAACAAAGGCAATGCGCTCACGGAGGAATGGCTGAACAAAATATGTCATAAGAGTAAAATGGAATGTGACGGTATAGGGGGAAATGATTAATAGGAAGAATCTAGAGAAACTTAGATATGTATAAATTGATGATTTGGAAGGAGGTGAAGGAGGGTTAGATCTGTGACTTCATAGGTATAGCAAACCATCCCCATCTCCCCTGCTCCAAACAACTGAAATAATATATCAGAAAATAATCAGAACCAAGGACACAATATACAAAGAGGCCAAACAGAGTTAAATAGAAGGAAAAAAACCATTAAATTCCAACAGAACCTAGACCATTGCAATAATGGCCAATCCTGTCTACAAAGGACTGAAGAGGAAGTATGCCTCTCTCCACTCAGAACAGACGACGCAGACTACAGGTACAAGACATGGCACATTCTGCCAGACACGGTGGATGTGCCACGTTGTTTTGTTTAGCTATGCTGCTATTTCAAGAGAGAGTTCTATTGGAGAAGCATTTAAGGAGATGACAGCAATGTTTCCCAATGCGTCAATAAAACATTCAAATCAATTAGTAGGTACACAAATGAATAAGTGAATAAATGAATAAAATGGTGCTTTAATAACCTGAAAATAGCTCCAAACTGTGAACTATTGCATTACTATTTTCTGGTACTATATAGTGTATGTGCATGTGTGTGTGTGTGTATACATACATATCTATATATCTATATATATATATATATCTATATATATATACATATATATATATATACAAAAATATATATATATATATATATATATACACATATATATATGGGTGTATCATTATATACACACACATACACACACACACCCATACATAAACACATACACAACTGGAGGCAGCATGGTACAGTGGAAAGAATAGTTTATTTAGAGTGAAAGGAGCAGGATTCAAATCGTGCCTTTGTAACTTCCTACTTGTGTGACCTCAGACAAGCCCTCTAACCCCTTAGGGCCTTAATGGCCTATCTATGAAATGAAATAAAATGAAATGAAATTTCTCATCTATAAAATGGAATAAAAGGCCATTCCAGCTCTCAGTCTCTGATCTTATCATGATATCATACAATATTCACCAAAACTGTCAATAAGCATAGCTCTTAACCTGCAAGAGAAGGAAAAACATCAGCATGCATAGATGTGAGAAGTACCACAAAGCAAGATCCATGTGCTAGAAACCCTGTTTCATTCTTACCTACATCTGGCACTTTAAATAATATAAAAAATCACGATACCATAGGCTCATGGCTCTAGAGGTGGAAAAGATCTTGGCAATCATCTAGCTCAAACCCCTTTCATACAAATGAGGAAACTGAGGCATCAAGAGGTTGTTACTGTCCCAAGGAATGTCATACAAGACCTAAATGACACAGCACTCAAATTCAGGTCCTAGGACTATAAATTTGGCATTCCTTGTATTATGGCATGCTGGTTCGACTCATTCCTGCATGGTAATTATTAATCTCTCCGAAATTTCATACATTTCCAGAAAGGGCAATATATTTAAAATCTAATTTTTATTTGTCTTTTTTTATATATCCCCTTCATTTACACACACACACACACACACACACACACACACACACACACACACTTTCCTTTTCCTCTACCTCCATCTTCAACAAAGAAGAAAGAGCTTGGGGAAGGGAGGATGCATTTCAGCAAAACAATCGAGTTTGATGGTATATGGAATGTTCTAAATATATAGTCTATTCACCACCACCACCCATCTCTGCAAAGAATAGTGAGTGGGGGCAAATCAGGTGTATCAGGGAACTTTCTCTGAATATAAGAATATAGCCAAAGGAGACAGGTCATCAGACAAATGCCTGGAGAAAAGGAGGTCGAGCTAAGAAAGGGGAATACTAAAAGGAAAGAAAGGATCAGGTCACAGGAAGACCAAATCTGCTCCTTTCACCATTTTATCCCTGGACAACCCTGTTATTAATGACATCTACAGCAGTAATAAAGTACTTTTCCAAAGGTGTTTATAACACATATATGAAAAATATATCTTGCCCCCAATGATTATTTTAAAATTAATTGCAGATCCAAAGATTACCAGCTGATATGCAATGGCCACTTTAACCACATCGCACTATACTGGTTTCTACCTTTTCCTCTGTAATAATCAATGGCTATGTTCCTCTTTATGCTATCTAAAGACACTCCAATTTTAGAACTAGACGTTATATACGTGTGTGTGTGTGTGTGTAATACTTATATATTATATAATATATTATAATATATTATATAATATATATTTCATATTAATATATATAATATATATTACCTCCAAGCACTCTTCAAATAAACATCCTTAGAATACCCAGTAGCATTAGAGAATTGAATGGCTATGGTTACTACCACTAGTATTAATGTACGTAAGAATAGACTATTTTTATAGTAACACACAGAAGAAGCCAAGGATAAATGTTTGCATTATAGCATATCCATCTGAATTCCAGATAGGAATGAGAAATGGAATGATATATCACAAGTAAAACTCAGGTACCTACTTTGGCAGTCATTTTGGCCAAAAGCTCTTGCAAATCCATTATCCCTTGCACCAGGCTTAAGAAATCGCTGCAGGTTGGACATGCTCAATAAAGAAAACAGAGACATATATGTCAATGCAGAGTCACTATATGGTAAGAAGGAACAGAAAAACAGCATTTATTTGGTTTAGTAGTGGCATGAATGTGTCTGTGTGTGTGAGAGAGGGGGAGAGAGACAGAGAGACAGAGAGAGACAGAGAGAGAGAGAGAGAGAGAGAGAGAGTGAGAGAGACAGAGAGAGAGACAGAGAGACAGAGAGAGAGTGAGAGAGACAGAAAGAGAGGAAATGAAAGTCATAAAGAGGGAGAAATAGCATCAGAGACACACAGAGACAAAAGCAGAATGAGAGACAGAGATAAGAACTGGAGTGGAATCTAAGAGGATTTCAAGTCTGAAACTTTTTGTTGACAGACAAGTACAGGGGGGCTAGAAAAAGGGTATTATTTAAACAGAAGGAAAATGGATCCAGTATGATTCAAAAAATGTAAGTTAAGCATCTATACTACAAGCTGGGCATTGTGCTTGATGCTGAGAACCCAAAGAAAAAAGCCAATTGTCCTTTCCCTTGAGGAGATTACAAGCTATTATGGGAACATAATACGTAGAAAAGACTAGTAGTACATACCAAATATATAGCAAATAAGGTGTAAAGAGCTCTTTGGGGGCAGGGAAGGGGGTGTCCAAAACTTGTTTAGTAGTACTGATGTAACCACTGAGCTGGGTATTGAAAGAAACTAGGGAATATAAACCAGATACATTCTAGCACACCTATGCAATTCATAATGGGGCTATTTATACAAAAGCACCAATATAAGACAGAATATCATGTAGGACAAACTTCTCTGAGATCAGTTTGATTTGAATAGAGAGATCAGGAAAGGAAGAAATAAATATGAAATAAGACTGGAAAGGTAGGTGGCAAACAGACTGTGGCTGGTCTTATATGGCAGAATAGGGTTCTGTATTTTATCCTAGAAGCAATAAAGAGTCATCGGAGATTTTCAGATAGACATATGACACATATTTTGGAACAACTGACGTTGTAATTTTTGAGTGCTGTCAATACACAGGAAGGGGGAATCTGCAGCCTAGAGGCCACATGTAGCCTTCTAGGTCCTTGGGTGTAGTCTTTTGACTGAGTCCAAGTTTTACAAAACAAATCCTTTAACTAAGAGAATTTGCTCTGTGAAGTTTGGATTCAGTCAAGGGGCCACACTTGAGGACCTAGAGAATCATATGTAGCCTCAAGGACTCATTCCTATGCTAGGCATTAAAACTGAACGAAGTATCTAAAGTCAATATTGTACTCTAAAAACATTATTTCTACAATTTTTAATAGTCAATATAGCCAGACTCCAGCTGTTGGTCTAAAAATACCATGTTTACAGAATCTAAGCCATTAATAGATGATTGAAATCTGTACATTCTCAAGTCAAGAAGCTGATACTTACTGCGATTCAGGTTAGGACATTGTGTTATGTATCCATTTGGCATAAAGATGACTTTCACATCTTGAATCACACCCTTTAAAACAGGAGAGATAGATAATTGATAATATATATTTCAATCAAACAATTAAAACCACATGTCTTATAGGATCATATATTCCAGGCTCAAGGAGCGCTTTGGAGACTATGCCCCAGCTTTTGAAGATGAGAAATGGAGGCCCAGAGAAAATAAGTGATTTGTCCAAGGTCACATAGGTCAAAAGAAGAACAACTAGGATTCAAACCCAGATGCTTTGAGTGGAATCCAGCATGTGTTTCACTGTTCAGAGTCAGTCACAAACTCTACTGATTGCCTAGAGTGGCTGAAAAAAAAACATCATTTTTAGAAAACCATAATTTATTTATTGAAAAGTTGAATTGGACTTAGCCCCTAGGACTAGGGTCCAAAGCCTACTTTCCAATCGACTTTCTTTCTTGAAATATGTATATGTTTGCTATGCTCATAGAGGTCACTGCCAGTTATCACTAGTTAGCACTAATGGAGTTCTTGGTACCAATTTTCCACTGGCAAATTTTTCTAAACTACCTCTGATCAAAAAGAAATCGATGAAAAATCCCTCATCATCCCTGAACATTAGCTGACACTGACATGTGGTTGGAAGAATGGAGGTTGCTTATTTAAATGATAGGGAGAGAGAGATGATAGACATGTCGGAGTATAATGCATTCATTTTGATTCATTTGGGCCAGGAAATAAAATTATACATGGAGAAGACTCCATAACAATCGCTTTGCTCCTCAGTTAATCAAGGAAGGCAACTTGGGATTTGCCGGTGAATTCTGAGATTTGTTCAATGATTTGCTGTAAGCGAGAGGCCGTCCATTGCTCTGCCTCCACAACTCGACATGGAAGAACGATTCTAATTTGAGGCAAAATTCATCAGGATTGCCATTTTGCAATGAAAATATTGATTTGGCTGTTGGGTTTCTTTTTTTCCAAGTTGAAATATGTGATTTTTTTTTTCAGATTTGACGGAAGAGATATTACAGAACAGATGGGAGACATGGAAGCTGGTTGAGAATATTGAGCTTAACCTATAAATAAAATATAGGCTCAAGATAGTACTTCAAGTCCTTCAGAGGGAGTAACATTTAACATTTATGTGTTCATCTCCTAAAACAGCAGAAGGTAATCAGCAAAAGCTGCTTCCTGCTCGTTATTTTAAGTTAAAATATTAATTGGAATTATTAATAGAGATAACAAAATCCTAGTACCTTGTTCGTTGAATCTATATCTGTATTAACCTCTTCCTCAAGGATGATAGGGTTGATGATTATGAGGAGAGGGAACAATAGAACTATTGTAAGAGGCCCTCTACAGTACTTCTCAATATTAATTCATTATTGGTAGTTGGCAATTAGGAGGGGACAATCAGTTGGCCTTAATCTAGAGCATTCTCTGGGAAGAATAAGTACTCTCCCCTATCCCCAAGCAAACTAATTCTTTCAAAAGACAAGTGTCTTTTTCAGGACATTAGAATGACATGGTATTGTTTTAAAAATAAAAACATTGGGTTAAGAGTTTAGAGGCAATACTAGTGATGGTGGTGACGATGGTGATGATGGTGATGATGATGATGATGGTGGTGATGGTGATGATGATGATAAAAATAATAATAAAAACACCTAGAATTTATAGTGTTTCGAGGTCTTCAAGGTACTTTACAAATATTTTATTTTATCCTCACAACAACTCTGGGAGGTAGGTGCTATTATTACTCTCATTTCATACATGAGAAAAATGACACACATAAAAGTTAAGTGACTTGCCCAAGGTTACACAGTGTCTAAGGCTGGATTTGAACTCAGATCTTCTGACTCCAGGTTCAATGCTCTCTATCCACTGTACCATCTAGGTGCCTTTATTTGTAAAGCATTTAGCACAGCACCTTACACATACTAGGGACTTGAGGAATATTTGTTTCCTTCCTTTCTCCAACGACTAAGCACTCACTTCCACTCTCTGAATCCCAGTGTTCTTATCTGTTAAATGAAGGAGCTGGACCCAATTATTTTAAGGCTCCCCAAGAAGGTGGCATGTATAGTGCACTGGTTCCATAATGAGGATACAGTTCAAACCCTACCTTTGTCACTTCCTACTAGTATGACCTTGGACAAATCACAACTTCCCTGGACCACAATTTCCACATTTGAAAAAAAGAAGGTTGAAAAAAATGACCTCTAAGGTCATTTCTAGCTCAAGATTAAGAATTTTCTTTTAGCCATTAAAACCCAATGAGTCAATGGAAAGGTCAACTGAACAATTCCAAGCTTTAATACATAGTAAGCCTCAACAATTCTTCCAGCACAAAATCTCAGTAGTGATGGAGAGAGTAAAAGAGCACCATCCAGAAACAGAATATCACAGGGTTACTTGGTTGTGGTTTTCATGGTGGACAGGGCCTGCCATCTGCCCTGTGATTTCATTGGTATAGGAAATTCCCCACTCTACCAATAGAGATTAATGCCTGATTTGTAAATTACAGTCTTAGAGAGTTCTCTGTGGCACTGAGATCTTCAGTGACCTGCCCAGGGGCACACAGCCAGTAGCTGACAAATTCTGAGACTGCTTCATATCAAGTTGGAGGTAGGGAAATCAAGGACTAGCTGGAAAGAACCAATTCATCTTGAAATGTTGCACCTCGTCTTGAGAAGAGGCACGTCCATTCTTCACACAGTCGACAAAAGTAACACAGAACCCCATGCATACACAAAGGAGTACCAAAGAGGCCTGCCCTGTCCTCAGAAACTGAGGGCAGCTAGAAGGGCATTAGTTTTTATCGGTTTTCAACGACATCAGTAACTTCATTACAAATGATGGCCCATTTGTGTTGTATTGATGGAATGTATACATAGATAAAAAGATACTGACTGTCCAGTGTCTTTCACTAAGCCAGAACTGTTCTGGGGATCTCATATTGTTTTTGCAGATGAACTGCTCATAAATACACACACACACACACACACACACACACACACACACACGATACAGTTTGATTTGACAACGGGGATTACATTTTCTTGAGATGCTTAATGTTAACCTTGAAATAAGAAAAGAGCAGTTCTCCGAAATTCCCTCCATTTGGGAAATTTACAATTTCTGTAGATCAGGACATATCTGAAGCACCCCAATTAATAACTGATTTTAAAAAGAGAAATAATTTATTTTTCCCCTCATTTAACTTTATTCATAAGCTGGAGCAATAAAGCACTGTATTTGGTATCAGAAGAACTACATTTTTGTACTAGGTCTCCTAATCACTATCTGTAATGTTTTAGAAAAAGCTCAAAACTTTTTGAGCTACAGTTCTTATCCATAAAATGGTGATAATAAATAAAATAAGGGTTGTACTTACCTCACAGGGTTGTTAAAAAAAAATCAAATAAAGTAATCAACATAAAATGTTTTATAAACCACAAAGTCCTCTACAAATATGTTGTTATTATAAATATTTATAAGATGAAGGATTGGTCTAAATGATTTTTAAGGTATGTTCCAGGTTTAAAGTCCATCAAAATACAACTCTACCACAAAATCAAATTATTGTTGTAGAGTTGTTTTTGCAGTCAACTCTTCATACTCAACCTTTTGTGACCCCCATTTGGGGTTTTCTTTGCAGAGATACTAGAGTAGTTTGCCATTTTGTTCTCCAGCTCATTTTACAGATGAGGGAACTGAGGCAAACAGAGGTTAAGTGACCTGTCCACAGTCATACAACTAGTCTTAGGTTAGATTTGAAGTCAGAAAGATGAGTCTTCTTGAGTCTAGGTCTGGCCCCACCCAGGCTCAATGCATCATCTGACTGCCCACCACATCACCAAACCTGGCCTATTTCTAAGCTCTTATTCATACTGTCATGTTATCTCAGTTTATGCACATACCAACCCCCTTGTGCCCATGTCACTGGGTCTTAGTTTCCTCATCTATAATATGAAGGACTTGGACAAAATAACCTTTGTTTCATTCCTTCTAGCTCTAAATCTATGATGCTATGGCTTCTATAAATCCCTTTGGCCAATATGGACAATGAATAGAGTAATGGACCTGAAGTCAAGATAACCTGAGTTCAAATCCCATTTTATACCCTGTCTGACTCTGTTTCCCTATCTGTGCAAAAAGGATAATAGTACCTACTTCCTAGAGTTGATATGAAGATAAAACGGGGTAATATCTGTAGAATACTTTGCAAAAATTAAAGCTCTATATAGATGCTAGATATCAATATTAATATTATTAATATTATTTTCAAGGAGCATCTGACCACTAGAAAATATCGAGTGATTAGAAGAAAATATTAAAAATCTTGACAGTCCTTTATATAAATCCAGAAAATGTGAGACACATTAGAATTAATGAAAAGTCCCACAAATACAGTATATGTAAAAAATACAGTCATATTGTTTCCATGTGCCTAATATTATTCTCTTGAAAGGGGGTACACATTCTGACTCATCCCACCTTCAAGGGAAGAAGAATCTGCACCTGGTCCCCCAATAAAACTAGCACACACTTACAAGGTTTTGCCAGACAGAAGTCCAGACTTTCTTTAATGACTAAATGAAAAGCAACCATAGTTAAAACTTCAATTGCTTACAAACAAAAGAAACTTTCTTTAAAAAACAGTTATTAAATTGCCTGAAAAACAGTCTGGTGGGTGAGTTTGTATGCATGTGTACATGCATAGGTTTAAATGATAGGCTAAAGGCTTCTTTGCAATCTTGTCTAGTCTATCAATATGCTCTGTAAACCTTTTTTATCCTCCAACAGTGGTGCAATATTTGACTTCAGCCCAGCCTGGCATCCCGAAATGTCACGAATCTTTAATGAGGGGTGTCTAAATTACTGAAGTTTGGTTGTTAATAGGATGGCACTGTGCCAAGAAGAAGAAACAGGTTGCTATCTTTTCTTTATTCAATTCACCTGTTGTTCTCCACTGCGGTCTTCTTTGGGGTAATGGTGCATTGAGAAATAGACTTGGAATAGGTAAGTGGCCCATTATGAGTTTTTAATATTCAGGAAACTCATATGTATTATTCCCACAATTCCCAGAAAATTTCCCATTTTGCAGGTAAAAGGGGAAGATGCATGCACACATCAAACACACACAAAAACACATGCATAATGATTATCAAATTATTCTATTAAGATGCTCCTATGTATGAAATAACAATGATTAGTCAAGGGCTCATAATAATACACAGAGCCTTCAGACAGAAGGGCAAGCACAGCTTTCATACCAAACAAATGCTAATTCTTTTTTAACGCTCTTATTTCCCTGCAGATCTCTGTTTACATTGAAGAAAATGGTTCACTTTTTCTGGTGCTAACACACTGAAACAAATTGCCTTGAAAGGGAAAAGGGGAGGGGGTATCCTGCTGGGCATGTAAATATATGGATGAAGATGTGTACTGTTTATAAACTGGCAAAGACCCGGGCTTCTGCACTGAGCAACAAAAAAGTAAGAGTTGTGAAATTCACAAGTAGGATCTAAAAAACGCAACCAATTATGTATCTCTGCCCTGAAGACAGTTAATAAAATATTCTGGCATACATAAAAGCCAAGAAAGGCACTTGTCTATTTTCATTATGATCAATAAAAACTGGCAACTCATTAACATATCATTAGCTACCCTGCTGTTTCCAAAGCGTTAATGCACAGAAATATTAATTTCCAAATGTATAAGATCCCAGAGTTCTCTGACTTTGGATTTCTGCATAAAAGAATTAAAGATGGGTGAATCCAATCGAGCTTCTTTCCCCGATGTGGCTATAAACATATGTTTACCATCTGCAGAATTATAGGAAGCAGCTGAGGTAAAAAAAAAAAAAGAAAAGAAAAAAAAAACAGCTGTAGTAGAAAATAACACCATCAATTTCACTTCTCAGTGACAGCTCAGCTGTTAGAGGCTACAGTGAAGTCCAGGTAAGGGACGGTTTTTGAACTCCCATTTACCAGAGGCTGGCGCCACCTCTTTTGTTCATCTCTCTTTAAAATAAATGTTGTATCCATAATGTAAAAGGCTTTAGAACAGCAACTTTCTTCAGTTATCAACAGTTAGGGCCCTGTCACAATTGCCCTACAAAACTACATGGCTTCAGAGGGTTTCACTGGCTCACTGCAGTCCTTCTGCCTTTCCCTTCTGCCTCCTCTAAGACCGTAACTGCATAATCAGCTTAGACACTGAATGCATCAAAGGGAAATTGAGTGGATAGTCAACCATCTTGATAATGGAAAAACCATGGCAATCTTAAAATGCAGATAAGCCCATCACTATCACCACAGCTGTTTCTTCAGATGAGTGCTGTTTTGATTGGAAGAAATCCCCAAATTGTCTTTGGTTGTCCCAGATAGGAATTACTTAATATTGGGAGCTTTTTCTGGATGCCACTACGCTAACGATTATATCCCCTGCTCTCCAATGAGTAGCTTTTTTTTTTTTTTGCATTATCCATAAGAATGCACCAGTAAGCTGAAATTTCATTGAATGTGTCTAGTTTTTTTGCTTTTACTTTGCCTATGAAGTGTTGAATTAATATTTAAAATATAGAACAATGTTATCTTAACCTAAAAACATACCAAAAGCACTTTTAGATCCAGAGCTATAAAATCAAGTGCTAGGGTTCCTTAGACATGAAAAGCATCTACTGTTTTACAAATATTACAACTAGAAGGATGTTCTAACTCTCATTTAGATAAAATAGTCATCCTCTTGTGGGGAATGAAGCGGGGTGGGTGGGTAGGACCAAATATCTAATAGCATCAAGATGATTGAGGAGTTGATACTACAATGTAGCAAAAAAAAAAAAAAATCTTGCAGGAAAAGAGAGGAAAAGAAACAATGAGAAAAGGAAACAGAAAGGAGAAGAAAGGAGGGTAGATCATAAGATTATATATTTAAAGTTAGAAGGAACCTTACTGATCTTTTATTCCAACCTTCCTATCTTAAAAATGAGGAAACAAGATACAGAGAGATTACATGACTTACTCAGAGTCACACAAGTAATAAGAAGTAAAGCTAGGATTTGAACCTGGTTTCCCTACTGCTCTATCCAGAAATGACTATGATGTACAAGCAAAAGCTATCATTTCAGTAGCAAGGCTCTGGTTTATTATACTTCCTTATGAACGTGAAAAGATCCCATTGTTCATCTAGCATTATAGAAAATAACCCACAGTTCTAATTAAGTTGTGACCAGAAAGCCAAAAAAAATAGAAATGGGACTTAAATTGGGCAGCTGAAGATCTCATTCATGGAAAAACTCTTTCGGAAACCCAACAACCTGAGGAAGCAATGAGAGGGAAGAGATGATTGGCTGATGGACCACAGACTTCAAAATGCAGTGGTCCCTTTCTTTCTATTGGCAGACAGAACAAGCTACTCCCACTTAAAACCACCAGGTTTTCTGAAAAGATAAAGATAGGAAGAAGTCATGGGTTCCTAGTCCATACTCGCTCCTTTATGAGGCCTTCCTCATCCACTGCAATCCACAGTGATCTCTTCTCTAAACTTATATTGTGCATCATGTCTGCGTCACTTAGTCTTCTATTTAATTATATACTGCTTTGTATCCATGAGAAATTGCAGACTCTTAGGGTTGGAAGCAATGTTGTTACTTAACTGTTTCAAACATGCATGTTTTGTCTCCTCTGATTAGATTATTTGCAAGCTCCTAGAAGGGAAAACCTCACTCTGCTTTTGGTATCCCTCTCAGCATCTAGCTATGGTGCAAAACATATCTCTGGAATTACGATGAGGAGAGGAGGAGTCAAGCCACCATACTGAAGTAGAAGGAAGAAATGCAGTGAACTGTCCCTCAAAATCCCAGAGAGATGTAGAAAACACACCAAACTAGAACCTGAATCACTTTTTCATGCCAAGTCAGCATAGGCAAAGAGAAGTCTGTGGACATTGGGGATAGAGTCTGGCCAAGAGGCAGCATGGAGTATCCCAGTGCTCCCAGACTATATTCAAAGGGAAGACTAGGTCCCAGACTAGGGTATGATCATTATACAGGGTGCCAACACCAACTATCCAGTACCAGATCACAGATCCAGAGTAGAATGAGCAAAGGACCAGCATCCAGAGATAGCATTCTAGCGTGAGAAGCTAGGGTAAAACTCATCTGTATACTGAGCAAGGAGGAATTGCATTGGAAAGCAGCAGCTTTGTGGTTCAGATGTGAGGAGTAGAGAAGAGTCTCAGTTCCAGCTTATAGCGTAGTCAGAAAGCTGTAGAGAAATAACCAAGTCAGGATTCTTGGACCAAAAGGAAGCCTACAGTTCTGTCATTCTGAACCAGTAGAGCTCCCACAGCTGCCTGAGAGTGGATGAGTCTATTGGTCAGACACAAACTCAAGTCAAGAATTCAAAAAGCTCGGCTCAGGGGAGCATCCATCAGATTTTGCCTTGGATCAGACCATTTGGAAAGCAATGAAAGCTTGCAGATTCCGAGCCTGGGAAGTCCCTGAAAGTCTGAAATAGTGTAACACAATACCTAAAAAAAGCAACAACAGGACCTACCCAGACCTTCTCTTCAAAAGTACATAGAGACTGGTCCTAACATTAACTCTGAAGTTAAAAAGTAAACTGGAAAAATGAACAAGTGGAAAAAAAAAAGAACCCTACCTCCAAAATGCTAAAATAATGACAGGAACACTCAAGACACAACCCTAGGAGAGAATGACACCAAAACATCCACAGAAAAGCCTTAAAGAAAAACATAATTTGGGCACAAATTAAATTAAACTAGAATTCCTGGAATAAATGAAGCAAGAGGGTTTTTAAAGTTTTAACATTTTTTTGTAAATGAAGTGCAAATAATAGTGGGAAAATGGGGAAGAAATGAAAGCTACGGAAGAAAGAATTGGAAAGGGGATTAACAACTTGGGGTGAGGTATAAAATCTTACCCCAGCAACAAGCTTTCTGAAAACTATAATGGACCAAATAGAAGAAATTACTGTATGTGGCAACAATAAAGGCTAGAAAAGTCTAGTCAAAAGACTAGAAAAATGTAAGCTATCAAAGTAAAAATAACTGATCTGGAAAATAGATAAAGCAGAAAGAAATTAAGATTTATTGGACAACTGGAAAGTTATGATAAAATAGAAGAATGTGGAAATGATATTTTAAGAAAGTTAAAAGAAAACTGCCAAGACCTGTCAGAATCAAGGGGAAAATTGAAGCAGAAAGAATCCACTATCACTTCTTGAACTCCAAAATGAAAACTTCTAGGAATAATATAGCCAAAATCTGGAAAATTTGGATAGAACACATAGTAAACAATTAATAAAATAAGTAATTTATTCAGCAACTGCTTTTTTAATTAAATTGTTAAAAAGTTAAAAATTAAAGCAAGGACTCATTGTGAGCACACACACATACACACACACACACACACACACACACACACACACACACACACACACACACACACACACACACACACACACCTTCTTTAAAAAAAATCTGTGCTTACTTTCAGCAAGCCATGCTTTTGGTTGCGCTGCCCAAGCCATAAGTTGCTTCCTGGGGGGAGGTTGGTTTCTGGAGGGTCTATCACTCGCTCATAGATCCTGTAGATGGAAATATCAGGGTTACTATAAAGACAGACATAGTCCAAAGGAGAAAAGTAAGCACTGCCACCCAGCTCAGACACATTTAAACTGTCATGGTTAGATTCTGTGGGGAGGAAAGTAGGTTCTACTTAGGAGGGCTTCTTTAGTGGAGGCACCAACAAACAGAAAGATACATTTAGAAAGAACAAGTGGAATTTGCAACTATTTTCAGTTCTTGAAAGATTACTCAGGTTTCCTTTTTGATCTTTGCCTTCATCTTGTTGGTCAAGAAACAACCCTAAGTATTTGATATTAATAACCCATAAACAACTGAGGCAGAAACAAAGGAGGAACTGATGAGTCTCATTAGAATATGAATATACTGTCCAACAAACTAAGTGTTTTCTCTGATGGAAATGTAATAGGTGGAAATGAGGCAGAGGAATATTCTACATTGGACCACAGAGCCTGGAAACCATACTGGAGGGAGCAACACTGATAACTTTCAGCTCCTTCAGTAACCCCTGGCATCAGAGTTGTCCAGTGAGTCAACTCCCACCCTGGTCTTTTATGTATTCCTGGGAATTCTTATAGCATGCCTCTGCTGGCTCTCTGTTTGGCAATCTTTCCACTTAACTTTTATTGACTCTCTGCCTCATGCTGTACAATGACTGCTTTGAACACTTTCCTCAATGAAGAGTACTTAACCCACTTCACCAAGACTGAGGCATGAGAGTTGTTTCCATTCCTTTTCTCAGTTCCTTGAAAATTCTCCCATTCTGGGGCAGGTAGGTAGCACAATGAATAGAGCACTGGCCCTGGAGTCAGGAGGACCTGAGTTCAAATTCGACCTCAGACACTTAACACTTAATTAGCCATGTGACCTTGGGCAAGTCACTTAAGCCCAATTGCCCTACCTCCTGCTCACTTCCTACTTTCTTCTTCCTGTCCTGGCTCAGAGAGAAGATATCTCAATGCGTAACTAAGGCAGTCTCTCTACCTATACCTTTGGTCCTTCATCTCATCCCTTCTTGCATTCTCCAGAGTCTTATTTCAGCAATCACCTCACCTCTCAATTTCTCTGATTTTTCCTTCTCCATCAGTCACTTCACTTCTACCTACAAAAATGTTGAGGTCTCCCAAGACCCTTTAAAAAAGTCTTCTCTTGATCAACTCACTAACCCATCAAACTACTGTCTCATGTCCTCTTCTTTGTAAAAACTTCTATCCTTAGCATCAGCCCTTTCTCACACCTCGTTCCATGCACTGACTTCTGTCCCAATCACTCAACTGAAACGTCTCTTTCCAACTTAGATGTTATGGAGAACTCAAGAAAAATCAGGACTGTGATAAAAAAAAAAAGGCAAATAAACTTTGCAGCTAAGAATGTCATGAATAGAGTTCTTGAGCAGTAACATCTTACTTTGTTTGCCCCCTCATTTTTTTTTTTGAGTCTCTCACTTCCCTTGGCCTCTAGACACCATATGCTTCTAGATAGCAAAATTTGTAAACCTTTTTTTCTACATCTTCTTCCACAGCTCTTTGTTCACTTTTTAGGCAATCTCATTGTATCCCTGCCCTTTAATTCAATTCCTGACACGGAGCATGTACTCAACAAATGCTTGCTGACTCAGTTATTTATTTATTCTTTAGTTTCAGCTATCACCTGTCAAAGCAATTCTCCAATCTGTCATATCCAGCCTTGACCCCTCTCCTGAGCCCCAAACTCAGCAAAGCTCCAACAACTGCAACCCTTCTCTATTTGAATGGCCCCCTCATTTCTTTCTTTTTGTTCAATTCCATGTAGTTCAATTAATTCAACAAGCACTTACTCCTTGTGGGCACTGCAGATACCAAGATGCAAACAAAACAAGCCTGCCTGCCCTCAAGCACCCTGGATTGTACTGAGGACTTGTATTTAACTGGTAAGTAAATGTAAGGCAATCTAAGGAGAGAAAGAGGCCTGCCAAATGACTATGCAGAAGATAGTAAGGTAAGATAAATACTATATGTCTAAGCTCCAGTCACAATGGATCCTTCTAGCTTTCCACACTCCTCCATCCATGCAATTACTCACATGGATCCCAATCCTTCCCTCAGATGTACTGTACTCCTTACCATCACACTTCCCTCCTCAAGAGGTCTCCATCATTATTGATTAGTGGCTTCATCCTGCAAGGTCACATCAGCATGGATACTCCCCCCTCAATACCCTCTCTTCCTAGAGCCCCTCTTATTGGAAGGTATGGAGGAGAGCCCTTCCCAGAGCCACCATTCAAGGAAGGCACCCAGGCCACCATCTGAATTTCCCAGCTGGCTGCACTCACTTGGACTTCTCCATGAGGACCCTTCCAGGTACCTTCCCTCTTCCCTACCTTTTTGGCTTTTTGGGTTGTCTTCCCAAATTAGATTGCAAGTTCCTTAAGGGCAGGGACTGTCTTTCCACATTTGAATCTCCCATACGTAGCATAGTTCCTGGCACTTAGCAGGTGCTAAATCAATGTTTATTGGCTGATTGACTTAAATGCCCAACTGTTTACCTCCTACTCCAGGAGGAAACCTTTTTCCAAAGCTCCTAATTAGTAACAACTTTCTGTCCCACTCAGACTTCATAAAGCACTTTGTTGGCACCTACCCTATACACTTATCTGGAATTAAAGCTATTTAGACAGCTTCATTTAGTGAGGGACTTTGTATAGTTCACTAGTAGCCAGAATAATGCTTTGCACACAATGACTGCTTAATATTCCTACAGGCTCTTAGAATTTAGACTTGAAAGAAAGCCTTAGAGGTCACCAAATTTAGCCCACTTACTTAATGAGGAAACTGAGGCCTAGAGCAATGAATAAATGTCTGTTGAATGGAATTACATTCATGTTCATAGAGTGCAAAAGTTCTTTGTTCTAAGAGGTTGCTCTCTGAGGGAGCAGCATGGCACAGGAAATTTAGGCAATTTGCAAAAACCAAATACATCAATAAAATTATTTTTAAATATTCACATGGTGCTTGGTGATTATAAAGTGTCTTCATCTAAATTATTTTATTTGATTGTCCCAAGCAGCCTGCAAGGTAGTTTATGTGAGTTTTGTTCTCCATCTTATAGACAGACTGCTGCTGTTAAATGATATGCCCAAACTTACAAGGCTAGTATTTGGCAGATCTAGTATTGAAGTGCAGATCTTCCAAATGCACATCTAGTACCCTCTGATCTCTAGTTGGGCAGCATCCATCTTCCTCTTACCTGGCAGGGCTGTCTTTGCCATCCCAGTGGAGCCAACTATGCCTTTTATCAAATATGAAAGTAAGACAAGTAAGAACTCAAAGCCAAAATTATTTCTCCCCCTTAGCTACTTTTATAAAATATTAGGGAAGGCAGGAGAAAGAGTCTGGGGTCTCCCTTATGGATTTTAACTTCACCTGCTATCCCTAAATATTTCAATGATTCAACTAGAGAATAGACTCCTTTCACACAAGGATTCAGCAGTCAGATGTGCTATTTTCCAGGTGGGGAGAGGTGGCTGAAAGTCTCACCAATTATTTCTGCTGTGAGAGAGAAATTAGTTCATGGAGAGGGTGGCCTATTCCTCATCTCATGCTCAGGAGAAAAGTGGAAGTTAAAATACTGAAGAATCCCCTCATAGTGCCAAAGATGGTGAGTGATGGTTGAACTACTATAGTTGAGATCCAGCACTGCAGACTTACATCTTGGCTACGTGTGAATGTTGTTTTGTTACTCACTAGCAATAGCCAACCATTCTATAACAAGACTGGCAAGATATTCAGGTGACAGTGTTCTGAATGTGCCAGCTCCATTTTCTTCTAATTATCTCACATTTAAAAATTCAAAAAAGAGAGGCTTATTTTTAAAACTATTCTTCCTTCCCAAATACTCACGTTATACCTATTTATTCTGTGATATCAGTCTTCTGGAAGGATCATTCTTTTATTTTTTTTATTCAAAAAAGAATGAGTACTTACCCACTAGATACAAAGTAATACACTTGGGGTCAGTTTTTTGTTTTTTTTAAATATTGCCCTTGAATTCAAGAAGTTTTCATTCTACTATTATAGTTGCATCTGACTACCAAAACAGAATGTGGTATACAAACCTATTTTATACTAAAACTTGCTTTCTGTCAAACCATCTTTAAAAACTTTGCTTCTGCCATACCAAAAAGTTTATAGCTTTCTGGAAATAGAAACTCCATCCATTCATTCTTTCATTCAATCTTTCACCCAAAAATTCTTGATTAAACACATACTTTGCAGAGTACTACTAGGGGCTAAGAAACAAAGTTTAGATGAGATATGGTCTTTGGTCTTTTAATTTTTGCAGTCTAGAAGGATGATGATCATCCTTTGAATGTTCTATGTAGGCTCTGAATAAAATTAGTATGTGCTGCAAGTCCAACTACAGGCTACAGGCAAGACTGGTAGTCATTGGCCTACATCCCAAAGTGAATCACAGGTCTGTTTTCAGTGGCACATAGCTTGTTACAAATCACCAAAATTTGCTGCTTAGCCCAAAGAGAGATTTTATCTGCTGCTGTTTTTTGAAGTCATGGCTTATTACAGGCTCCCTGTTTCTGTGTATGCTGTTAGGTGTATACCCAAATTTGTAAGAATGAACACTCTTATCATTCTCAAGAGATATTCGTATTTATCATCAGAAGTTTCTTCCTTCTCCATTCCCTACATGCTAGAAGAAGACAGGACAGAATCTAGACATGTCACTTTGCAAAATAATTCCTGGAGGACAGTTTAGATTGGTTCACCTCAAAATCATAATGGACACCAATTAGCATTGTAGGGGTAAGGTATGGAAGCATTAGCTAAGATCAGTTATGCTGCATTCATGAATCAACAGTACTGATTCTTTAGGAAAGAGAAGAGTATATGCTAGCACCAAAAAAAATAGAATATTTTCTCAGAAAGCAAAAACCACTCTTTGGTGAAGTTCTACTCTTGACTTGTTCTCAGTTCACCTACATCAGCCACCCTGCATGGACTGTTATTTTGTCTGCATCCCACTGCCCACATCTGTATCACTTCCATACACTCCTGACTTTCACCTTTTGCTCTCTTCTCTGACACACTGACTCAAGTCACTTTGATTCCAGGACTAAAACTCATCTCTACTGTTATGCATCACTCTTTCTTGCTAACTCTGGTGCTCTTCCGCTCCATTGCTGTGCAATGCCCAGCCTGCCCGTGTGCCGTGGATCTGGCTGTAGATCACTGCCTAACCCAGACTTTCTGAGCCAGCTTTCACCATGCAATTGACAAAATGTTGGATGAGCCATCTTCCCACTACAAATGGGGAACATAAGCAAGCATATTGCTAAAGAGTTATAAGGAAGGTAGCAAGCAAAAAAAAAGAAAAGAAGAGCAACAGATGGGAATTCCAGTGGTTTAGTTTTTGGTTCTGTGTAAGAAAAAAATGCCATAAAACTAAAGATATCCAAAAAGGAATGGCAGGAGTATAGATCTAAAGTTGGAAGGGACATTGGAGGTCATCTAGTCCAATTCCAATATTTTACAAGTGAGAAAACAGACTCAGAGAGGTTAAGTGACTCTCCCAACAAAAGTCACACAAAGGAAGCAGCAGAATCAGGATCTGAATCCAGAACCACAATTTTAAAGCAGACATTTTGTCCACTTTAAAGGCTACTTGTGCTAAGAGGATGTCCTTCACTGGATATCTTCAATCAAAGGGCTGCTTTTGTAGGCTATGTTGCAGAAAGGATTCCTGCATAGGTATGGATCAGACTAGATAGCCTTTAAGATTACTTCCAGCTCTGAAACTCTAAGATTCTGTGATTCTATGACATTTCAGATGAGAAATTAATTAACCAACTTTACCTCACTATCTGTCCCAATCAGTCTTAAAACAAGTTAAATCTTATAATCTATAATATGTAATCATATTTCTAGGAACTGTCCCCTCTCCCCTTTTCTCATTTACTCCCAAGCCCAAGACCTCTCACACACTGGTATGATATCCTAGATGAAGAACAATAGATGATCAACATATATTCCTCCTATATTTGTCCCTATTGGAAAATGGAGGCATCCTTGTTAAAGACTGATAACCTATGAATATTTCAGGAGGTTATAAAATAAAAACATTTTGTTTTTCAGAAATAATGGGCAAAGTAGTTGGCAATTTAAAACTGGTGAGAGCAAGAAGATTCCTTCAGGTGAACACATTATTTAATTGCATTAAATTTAATACAGTTAAAATTATGCTAATTTCTCATATTTCTAAAGGCATTCCAGTTCAAATAATCTATTTATTTTACAGTCATCCAAAGCCTCCTTCTGTGATAAAACTAAAGTCTGTTTTGATGTTGATATATTCCACCTGTAAGAACAGTAAAACAAGGTGATATCCTATTAAGCTCTGTTAGGGGAATTGTGGGAATTTGGCACGTATTAATAGCTTTCAACATTTTAAAGTATAACTACCTCACTTCGAACATAACACCATGCAAAATTAAACACCTAGCACAATGCAAAACTGTTCAAGAGACAAGAACAAGACAAAGGCAAAGGGGCATGCTCCTGTGAAAACTATTCACTGAATTACCAGATCACATTAAGAATCTTCTTCAAGGTATATATCACCTATCTTTATTCATGACTGTGGTGAAGACAGTCCTCTCTGTAGAGTGTCTTGTCTGCTTAAAAGGTTAGTCAATAGTCTATGAAGAACTTGATTTTCCAGAAGCAGATAAAGCCCCCACTGCTGAACACAAAACAAAGCAGCAGTTCAACAATATTACTCGGGAAAGAATATTGGATTTTTATTTACCTGGATAAGTAAAGGCCTCTGGAAAGACTCCTTGGGACCTATACCAATTATACTAAGGAATGAATTTCCTTAAAGCATGGGGATCGACAAGTATTAGGCCACAGCTCAATAAAACAATATAAACACAAAACGAGATGCTAAATTAAAAAGGTTATCTTGGACTTTTGCTGGCAATTGAAAAACAGACTTTTCTTTCTGAAGAAGGAACCCACAATGACCTTCCTACTGGGTACTATATGGTCATTATTTCTCCTCTATGGTTGCTTGGGCAGGTAGGTGCACACTGGATAGGGTGCCGAGAGTCAAGTCAGGAAGACTCCTTTTTCTGAGTTCAAATCTGGTCTCAGACATTACTAGTTGTGTGACCACAGGAAAGTCACTTCGCCCTGTTTGCCTCAGTTTCATCATTTGTAAAATGATCTGGAGAAGAAAATGGCAAACCATTCCAGTATCCTTGCCAAGAAAGCTACAAATGGAGTCACAAAAAGTTGGGCATAAGTGAAAAACAAACTGTAACAACAAAGGTTTATTTAGGTTTTAAAAGTACTTCTCTAGAAGCTTTGTTCAAGGAAAAGAAATAGGTGATAACATCCATTTCCCCCTCCCAACTCTGGGTTTCTGGGCAAAAGCTTTGGTTATTTCGTTGAGCCAATAGAATGGAAGTTCCCTGTACTTGTATCCCCAGAACTAGCAGAGTGACTGCCAACGAGGAGGCAGCTAGTTAACAGAGTGGATAGTCCTAGACAAAGAAACTGGAAGACCTGAGGCCAAACCCTGCCTCAAATATTTCCTAAATCTATGACCCTGGGTGTCATTTAAATTCTTTAAGCCTCAATTTCCTTATCTGTTGAATGAGAATAATAAGAGTAAGTACTTCACAAAGTTATTGTGAGGATGAAATGAGATGATTTGTTAAAATGCTTTGCAAACCTCAAAATGCTACATAAATGTTATCCATTATTAATAATGACAAATGATTGCTGACACTAACTAGTTGACTGAAATGTCTGCTATGTCTGCAAAAGATTGAAAATCCAAAGTTATTTGAACTCCACTAAAGACTGATACCATGTACATATATATATATATATATATATATATTTTTGGCTAATACTGATGTCAAATATTCTTTCTACAGTTTTGTGGAGTCTACAGAGCAGATCATAGGACCTGGAGTTGGAAGAGGCTGACTTTTGAGTCAATATAGACTAAGCCCATCATTTTACAAAGTAGGAAAGCAAAACCCAGAAAAAGGAAAAGAGGTGTCCAAAGTCACACAGTTAGTAAGAGCAAAGCTGGAACCGGAAACTGGTCTTCCAATGCCAAGGTCAGTGCTTTTCTCACAAAATATCTGATAAATCCCCTCTTTCTTTCTCTCTCTCTCTCCCTCTCTCTTTCTCTCCCTCTCTCTCTCTCTCTCTCTCTCTCTCTCTCTCTCTGTATCTTTGTCTCTGTCTCTCTGTGTATATCTCTGTTTCTGATTCTGTCTGTCTCTACACATACATAAATACATATATATGCATATGTGTATATGTATGTATATGTATCCTCATGGAATCTTATCTATATAGGCATTTGGATGAGCCTGGTTCCATTATCCCTATAAGTCCCTCTTGATGTTACAGCATCTATAGTAACTTTGGCCATTCATTGTGTCCATGTCCCTCCAGCCTTGCTTTCTTCCCACTTCCTCATATCCTGAATCTACTTAGCAGCCTTCTTCCTCTCCCTATAATTTTTGATGGGTTTCTTTCAACAAACAAGTGAAAAATAATTTTAAGTTCTTACTATTCACATAGTATTTTAGGATCTGTCAAGCACCTTACATGGATTATCACATTAGATCTTCACAATAACCTTGAGATAGATGCTATTAGACTGGGAGCTCCTTGAGGGGAGATTCTTTTTTGCCTGTTTGTATTCTCAGTGCTTAACACAGTGCCTGGCACGTAGTAAGTGCTTTATAAAAGCTTATTTACTGAGTATTAGAGAAGTTAAAAGAGCTGCCCAGAGCCCCACAGCTAGTAAGTGATCCAAGTGCAATTGGAATTCAGGTCCTCCTGACTTCAAGTACAACATTCCATCCATCATTTTGTCTGTCACTGATCACTCACTCCTGGTTGGATATCTATGTCGTGATAGTTATTCCTCTTCTTATATAACTAAAATGCTTAAGAATAATTGACACAAGGAATAAATATTATCCAGGAAATATTTGTTCAGAGAAAGAGGCAGCTTGGTCAAGTGGCAAGAGAAAGAGAAAACAGAAGGCTAGTCCAGGAGTTAGAATATGCCCCATAAACTGACCTAGAACAGAGGTTCTCAATGTTTTTGTTGCCATGGATCCCTTTAGCAATCCTTAGGTGAAGTCCAGGGACCCTTTCTCTGAAATATGTTTTTAAATGCATAAAATGAAATAGAAAAGATTACAAAGGAAACCAATTAAATTGAAAAGGAGTGATCAAAATAATAAAAAGACAAATCCAAAAACCTCTAATTAAGAATGCCCTGTTCATATGCCCAAAGGGCTATAAATAATTGCATACCCTTTGACCCAGTAATACCACTTCTAGGGTTGTATCCCAAAGAGATTATAGAAGTGGAAGGAAGACCCAGATGTACAAAAATGTTTGTGGCATCTCTCCTTGTAGTGGCAAAAAATTGGAAATTAAGGGGATGCCCATCATTTGGGGGATGGCTAAACAAGTTGTGGTATATGAATGTAATGGAATACTATTGTGCTATAAGAAATGAGGAGCAGATGGACTTCATATTTACCCGGAGAGGCATATACAAACTGATGCTAAGTGAGAAGAGCAGAACCAGGAGAAATTTGTACACAACGATAGACACAACATATGTGTGATGACCAACTCTGATAAACTGGACTCTTCTCAGCAA
>CM053592.1:162658401-162711403 GCA_028646515.1 Pseudochirops corinnae
CCTGTACTTGATTGCATGCCGCCATTATGGGGGGGGGAGGGGGAAGGAGGGGAGAAAATATGAAACATAAGGGATTGTGGAACTGAATCTTGTAAACTAAAAGTAAAGAAACAAATCAATTAAATTTTTTAAAAAAGAAAAAGAAAAGAATGCCCTGTTCTTCTGAGTGCAAATTAAGGTATAACTTTTCCACTTTATTTTTCTTGCCTTTTTGCAACATGGCTAATATGGAAATCTGTTTTGCAAGATTTCACATGTATAATTGATATATTGCTTGCCTTCTCAGTGGGTGGGGGAGGGGCTGAAGGGAGAGAAAATTTGGAACTCAAAATTTTTTAAATAAATAAGCACTCCCCCAACTCCCACACCCAAAAAAGAATCCGGATTCAGAAGATCAATGGACAGAGTCTCTGGAAGACTTCTGGGAGGATATAGACAAGAATCCTACAGGATGAGAAAGTGCGAATGAGATCACAGATTTGGTGAAATAGGAGCAATATTGGGGCCACTGGTAACTGCATGACTTATGTCCCTGATATCCTAACTTGCACCTCAAATATTCCCCACCTAGAACTGTAATAGGGCTTCTATAAGAAGGAGTTCAGCAGTATCTTGTTCCCAATCTGTTTAACAAACTTGGCCCATAGCAACACCAAATCCAAAGATAAGAATATTTCTCTGCCTTTGTGGGAGAGGAGGGGCTGAGGGAAGCTAATCAGGGAGGAGTATTATAAACTTGATTATAGTAGGCTTCCAACATGTAAGAATTGAATTTTAGGCCAGACACATGCATAGCACAGTGTATAACAAAGCAAAGCTCAGCAGGTATCCAAACTATGGCTTAGCAGCTGGTTTCTGAGTAAATAGTGAGAGTGTGAGTGTGTATGTGTCTATGTGTGAGAGAGTGGCAGAGAAAGACAGAGAGGCAGACAAAGAGAGACTGAAATAGAAAAACAGAGACAGGGAGAAGGAAAGACTGAGGGAGGAGAGAAAAAGGGAGAGGAGGGAGGAAGAGAGAGAGGGAGAGGAGAGGGACAAAGAAAAGGAGAGGGGCAGGGAGAGGGAGGGGGAGGGGGAAAGAAGAAGAAAAGGGAGAGAGAGAGAAAGAGAATGAATTGGAATCTTAGGGGGGAAAAAGTCTGTTGTCTTAAATGAGAAGCAGCCTGTGAATGAATGAGATAGTAAATGCTGCTATCATGATTCTCCGTCAGAACTACTACCAAGAATATCCTCTTTAGAAAAATCAAACCCAGGACAAAACCCAACATGTGGTCTACTTCTCCTTGTACCTTTTTCTGATTTCCTTTCCAAGTTGTTAGGTTTCCCTCTCTTGTTTTTCTTCCTCTAAGCAGAGTCACCCGCAGCACCAAAGCTTCAGCCCCTTTGCTGCACCTTCATGTCCCTTGACTAAACCCAGCACCAACTCTTGCCCTTCAATCCTCACTGCCTCCTTCTTTACAGGAAGTGTCTTGGATTATAGCCTTCTAAAGACCAGCAGAGAGCTCTCCATAGAGCATTCTCCTTACAGACTGGACTGTACAATCCATGCTGTGTGTAGACATTGAAAGCAATAAGGAACAGCAAGCGTTGGAAACTGTCAAAAAAGAAGAAACTGCTGGAGGAAATTGATTCTCAAGAATGATAACAGCTTGACAGCCCCTCTCCAAACAAAAGCGAATCAGGGATGAGAACCAATAGGTACATTATTCTAGCCTTCCAATTCTTGGCTAATGCTCTTGCCAATATGGTACTGTGTCCAAGAGAAGACGTTAAAATCTAGTCCTTCACAAATACACAAACATCTTCCTCCTTTTCTGAGGACTGTTATGAGAATCTGAAGAACTTCCCTGCCCCTCAGCCCTTTGCTAAAGTGGCTATGTGACTCTGAGAACCTTCCGTTATTTGAAATTATACTCTGCCCCTTAATAGGCTGAATGTGGTCATGTGGAGCCTGTGGCGCCAGGCTTGTTTTTCGGGAATGCCCGCGCCTTGTAGCTTTGTGATTGGGCAGTGGGTCTAGAGGGCTGTGACATTCTCCAAGCTAGGAGAAGGCTATATATATGCCCTGATGTGAGGTTTTGGTTTGGGGCTCACTTTGAGAAGAGTTGTGTGGCTTGGCCAGACGAGACTCTGGGAAGCCGTTGAGCCCCCCAGCTTTGAAAAACCCAGATGTTGGTGCTTCCCTCTCTGGTAACTAAATAGGTAACTGATGTAATGGTCAGATGCTGGAAGCTGTCTGCTGATCTGTTTCTCTGTTTGTTTGTAACTTGTATTTGATTCTCTGAAATTCAGGTTGCTGACTTTTCCCCCTGAACTAGGTAAATGATATGTGTTTGATTGATTAAAGTCAGATTGTTAACCCATTTTGAGTTGCTTTCCTTTAGAAAAGCAGATCTAAGAACCTGTGCTAGCAGCCACCCTGGGTATGCTAGGGTGCTTGCTGATACAAGGACCCATAAGGAACTTTTTCTAAATTGTTTCACTCAGCTGGTTAGAGCATGGTTACAAGGAAGTCAAGGTCTTGGGAAAGGTAAAGATAAAACCTGTGAATCGATAGTCTTCGCACAAAGGAAAATTTTAACATAACAAACCGGTTCCCTGGTTAAGGTGTGTAAATTTCACCCTAACTAGTCATCTTGCAAAGACTATGCACATAGCAAATGTTTATGGAACTGCATTAAACCATAAAAAGTAGCTATTTTAAAACACAAAGGTACATGTGATCTACTAAAATTATAAAACTCATAAACAGTTAAATTTCTAGGAGGAATAAATCTGTATATATGGAAAGGGTTATGGTCCAAAAAGATTGTGGAATGGCTAAACAAATTTTTGCATTGGTTGTAATGGAATATTATTGCACTGTAAAAAATGACAAATAAGAGGTATTGAAAAACAGGAGAAGATATATGAACAGATCCAGAACAAAAAAAGCAGAATAAAGAAAACAACATATACAATGATTTGAACAAAAACACTGGAGTTTTAGGTTGTTGTAAGACTTCCCACCATCATAGATATTTTAATAGACTTTTCCAAGAAAGCAGGAAATCCTGGACCTGATGCTCAGACATCAAAAACTCAATTTGTACTGAGTTTTCAGTAGCCTTGAGAAAAGAATATCTGACAATATTCCTAAGCACCAGACAAGAGAAGCAGGGATTCAAGAATGAAGCACAATCTGCAAAGAGTGCAGACCAAAAGTCAGAAGAGAGAAGGGTATTTGGGCAAGAGTGGGTCAGAGCTGAGAGCAGGCCAAGCCAGCAGCTATTGCAGGGGTGGTAGTCCAGGAGAATGAAGTTCAGGCAAACAGCATCTCTGTTCTCTTTTTTTCTCATATTTATTCAGAACATATGACTGGAAAATTTTCTACTTAAGATTTATATCTCAGTTCCTTTTGTCAAAAACTATACTCAGATGATGAGGGTAGTAAGTGATTAGGGGATTCTGACTACAAATTCCATTGCAGACTTTCAATTTTTTAATATTTATATGTAGGGTTTTATTATTTAATATTGCCAATAGGTTAGATGGCTATTAACAGTAATTTTGTCTTAGCCTATAAATTCACAGTTCAAGTTTGAAAGAAAGGAAGCTAGCCCCATGGGAGAAGGGATTTCCTTGATTTTACTTGGAAGTGAGAGATGAGCCAATTAGAGAGAGAGTTTCCACAATACAGGAAATTTCCAATAATATTTCAAATCACATTTATTGAATTGCCTTTGAATTTGAAAAAAAGTTGGGGGATAACCCAATGGGAGAGGAATAGAGTTTCATATGGTTGTGTCTGTATGCTGCTTATTCCTCCTCCTCTTCTTCTTCCTCCTCCTTCTCTTCTCTCATTCTCACTGTGTTTTATTCTCTCATTTTCTTTCACTCTCTCCTCTCTCTCTCTCTCTCTTTCTCTCTCACAAACACACACACACAAACACATACACACACATAAATATATATTAGAGAGCTATAATAATGTTAAAGATTGAATCCAATGACTAATTTTTGTCCTTGGCAGAAGACAATGAAACATATTTATTTCCTTCCTTTCTGCAAAGAGGTGGAAGAGTATGATTGTGGCAGGTTAGATCTACTATCTTGTGATAATTGGTAACTGTCAATCAGTTTTGCTAGAACTATTGTTCTTTATAACAAAGGAGAGTTGTATGTGTGGGTAGGAGAAGAGGATATCAGGAAATAACTATATTGTAAAAGAAATGTTATTGTTTTTAAAGAAAGCTAAAGGTGAATTTCTGGGTAGCCATAGCTACGATCAGGCATTAGAACTACACTGATCTCTTTTTTGATTATGTGATCAAACTGATCAGATCATTGTATTCTTTCTTCCTGTCCAATATAAAATACCTCAGTTCTGGGCTGTTATATTTTGCAATCTTGTTCCTTTATTTTTATTTTTTATTTCACTTGAAAAGTATTTCTACAGTACTCTGCCTAGTCAGACCACATTGGAAGTATTGTGCCAAACTCTGGAGTCTGCATTTTAGAAGAATTTAGAGTCTGCATTTGGATGACATGAAGATTGTCCAGAGTGAGGAAAGTAGGGTGGTAAAGGTCCTCAAACTGTATGTCATCATCATCAGCTGATGGAAGTTCTCAGTCCTCCTCTATCTTGATCCCCTCCCTCTGAAATTACCTCCTACTTATTTTGTTTTTTTAGTTTGTATATAATGGTTTACTTGTTCTCTATCCCATTAGATGTGAGCTCCTTGAGAGCAGGGACTGGTTTTAGTCTTTCTTTGTATCCTTGTTGATTAGTATAGTGCCTGGCATACATTAGGTGTTTAATAAATGTATGTTGACTTGATTTAGAGAAGAGAAGTTCTAGGACAACCTAATAACCTTCCTCAAATATTTGAAGGGTTGTTATATGGAAGAGGGAACCAATTTGTTCAGTTTGGATATAAAGAAAAGCTTCCTACAATTAGAGTTAGCCAAAAGTAAAAGAGTCTATGGAAGAGGTGGTGGTCTTCCCATCCCTGAAGACCTTAAGCAAAGATTGGATGGAGGACCATTTGTCACATGTGTTTTAGATGGGATTCTTGTTCAGGTACAAGCTGGCCTCCATAACCTCTAAGATCTCTTCTGCCTCTGAAACTCTAGCATTGCTACATCCTCAAGTGGCACAGAACCAGAAAAGATACTTCTGCATCCAGGATGACCACTAACATGAGCAGCTGAGGCCCTAAAGGTACCAGTCTTTGGTAGGTTACTCAGAATGCTGGTCTTTTCAGCAGGCAGAGGTACATCGGTCGCTAATTTCTTCACTGAGTTTAGAGATGAAAGCCTCACCACCCCCTAAAAAATATACCTCCTATATACGGTTCAACAACCTGAAACTCCATCATTGGAATTTGAGTTCTTCAGTAGCAGAAGCAGTAGCAAGAGTAATAGCTGATGTTACTTTTACATTTTTTTTTCTGAAACTATGATTTTTTCCATGTGGGGGAACTCGTAACATAGATATCCAACATCCAGCTGTCTTTTTGATTTCAAGACCAACCCTTTATTCCTCATACTCAGCCTTTCAGCTGACATTTGCATCGAACATTTAAAAATCATTTTAAATTTTGCAAAGTCCTTTGTATATTCTGTTTCATTTTTGCCTCTTAAAATCCTTTGAGGTAGGTACTACAGGTTTTATTATCATTTTTGCAAAACAGGAAACTGAGGCTCAGTGAGGTTAAGTGACTTATAGCTAATAAATATCAGAAGCAGATCTGAATTGGTGTCTTCTTAACTCTTAACCAGCACCTGTCCCACTATAGTAAAACATTTCTTACTCAAAACAAATATCTCTGGATGAGCAAGGTGCCAATCACACATCTTCTCTGGGAGACTTTTTTCTTTTTAACTGAACACCTATGTTATCTAATATTGTATTGGGAAAGGGAAGAAAATTTTAAAAGATATAGGCTGCTCCTCACAAAACATTTATAATCTCATTTTTACACACACACAGATACTAACTTCCAAGGCAAAAGGTCATAGAATGACTACCTAAGAATACTTTTCAAGGGGTTGTTACTGGAACCGGAAGAACAATTTATAAATAATAACCACAACGGGAGACTTAAGAACTCTGTTCAATCATGACCAACCATGAATACAGAGTACCTATAATGATAAATCATTCTTTCTACCTCTTAACAGAGATAGACCCAAAGTATAGAGCAAAATAGACATTTTTGGCCATGGCCAATGAGGGGCTTTTTTTTCACTTGGCTTTGAATATTTCTTATAATGATTTTGTTTTCCTTTCTCTTTTTTCAATGAAGAGGAAGAGAGAGTGAAAATAGATTTTTGGTCCCTAAAAAAGTTAAATTATTTTAAAAGCATTCCTACACAATGCTCTCCCAGAAACTACAAACAAGCAAAAATAGGTTAGATAGCCATTCTTTAGGACACACTGCTGATATTCTTCTTCTTCTAACTTATTGTCTATTGCCTCCCCAATAAAAATATGTCAATACCCACACTGTTGTTTTTTAATAGTGTTTACAGAAAGGACAGCTGATGGGACAGGACTTCAGTTTTTTTCAGACTCAACAGTCCTGAATTATTCATCAAGTCTGGGGCTCTTTCTTTGTGAAAGAAAAACAAAAAGAAAGAACAATCTTGAGAGAAATTTTTGATTTTTCATGCCATCAGTTCTGTCATAGATAGGAATGAACAATCAGGGAAGAAGAGCAAAGTAATTTAGATAACATTTCCAGTTCTAAAGGAAGACTTCTGTTATTAAATGTGGCAGCCCACAATAGTCACTGCCAACTGCTTAATCAAAAAGTTATTGTTCAGTTCTGGAGGGTTTAAGGGAGAAGACAAAAAGGGCCTTACCAACAATGGTTCCAATTGGGCAAAGTGTCTGTTCAAGTTTAAAGCTCTTTTCAATCTCTGTGTAATCATTTAAACTCTGATGGCACGTGTTTGATAAAGCATTTCATACATGATAATAAGAAAATCACAGAGACAATTCAGCTCTCCTACTTCTTTCTTTAATTATCTCTTTTATTCTTGCCATAATCTTCTTGTTCAGGTAAGAGAGTATAAATACAAGGGGAAATATTCAAAAAGATTTCTCAAATAACTCTATTGTTAAGCAGAGACATAAGTGGTATTTTTTTGTGCCAAATGGTAAAAGAAAAGTCAGAAAGTACTAAAAGGGTTGGGAGACTAAATGAGGAACTTGTCACCAAACATTCAAATTAGTAGTAGTTTAGGGTTTTGAGACTTAAAACCAATCAGTCTCATAGAGCAATAAGTTCAAGACATTAAAGTGTAGTCTAGAGAAAATGGGCTGGAACATGATACTGGGAGCCTTGATGTCTAGGCCAGACTCTGTCACTTTTCCCTTGTGTCCTTCTTCAAGTTGCTTCTTTGTGGGATTCTGTCCCTTTTGGCAAGTCAAGTCAATGAGGGTTTCTTAAGAACTTCCTATGTGCCAAGCAATAAGAACTGGTGATATATATGCAAACAGGGAAAGCGCTTGCCCACAAGGAGCTTATATTCTATTGGGGAAAGAAAATCCATAAAAGAGAGTTGAAAATGGGTGGGAGAAATAGTTGTGGTGGGCATGGTGGCAAAGTCCAGACAGTCAGAAGCACAGTCAGAAGATAAATGAAAGATAGTCCTTCCTCAATATTGTGGTTCTGAGAAGAACTCACCAATGAATGACAGATAGAGTTTATAGGGGCAGAAGAAAAAGATAGCTAAAGCATGGTGGCAAAGCCTGGAGAAGGATGGCTGGTCTGGACTCTTCCTCAAAAGAGAGGTTCCAGGATCCATTCACCAAGGCAGATGACTGCAGGAGCTTAGGGAATTTCTAGGGTGAGAAATCAGGTGAGCCATATTAACAAAATCCAGGGAGTCAACAGCAGAACTCAAAGAGTAATGCATTGCAAAGTAATACCTGCCTTGATAACGTCACAGGGATGTCATGAGAACAAATGAACTGATGCATGTTAAAGCCTTTGGTACTATATTAAGTGCTATCCAAATGTAGTCAACAAGTAGTGTAACTTTATTGGATCTATGGTCTCATTAATTGGAGTTTTCTTCCAGTGATGCTAATCACAACCTATCTGCTCCCATCCCTAAGGCCACTCCCATCTACATCTTCCCATAAATGTTCCAATCTATATGCCAGGATCTTCCACAAATTAGTATAACATTGGGTGAATATAAACAGAGCACTCACGTTATTCATCACTTACCCCTGGCTACATAACCAGCCTATCTTTTTTTAAGGATGTCTCTTGGCTGACGTTCTCAATGCCATTTATTCTTGATAATTGATTGTAAGCTGTGGCAGCTTGCTCATTTTCACCAGGAGTTTCTCTCATTTCCTTGATTAAATAATGAGTGAAGGGACATTTTTAGCACCTGAATTTTTAGTGTCTTATGAATAAGACAGAGAAGCAGAGTAGATAAATGGATGAAATCCGGTCCTGGAGAAAAGAAGGCATGGCTTCAAGTACTTTCTATGATGCATATTAAACTTGGTAAATCATTTAACTTTTCAGGGTTCAAAGAAATGCCCTAAGTCTAAAAGCTTTAGAGTGGATGCATTGGTAGAGGGAATTTCCTCTCTGGGAGTAGTATATACTAATCAAAGCAGAAGTCTAGCCTGCTAAATAAATAAATACATATATAACATATAAGACAGGTGATGATTGACCATCCCTTTTTATTCAGTTATGTTAACATATGCATAATATAGACACGGCCTTAAAGAGGAAAAGAAAACAACAGGAAACAGAAAATCAATCATTTTTTAAGTCCAGAAAAAGCTACTTCTTCTTGTTGTTGTTCTTCCTCCCTTGATTTCAAAGAGGACCAATGATATCTTAAGTTGATGTCTTGACTTATATGTGAATTAGATTTAAGTGAAACTCCACAGAGTTCTCATCCTTACCCTGTCTTCCAGAATCATCAAACTCCAGTGGCAAGACAAAAATCAGGATGACTGGTGATGGCCTAGGATACAGTGGATGACCCTGGCATCTTTGACATCTGACAAAGTTCTATGCATTCTACACTCTTCTTTCAACTATTTTCATGGCCATTGTTACAAATTGTTCTTATCTACCCACTCCACCAGTAGGAATCTTCACATGCTTGGGGTAGACAACCCCCTACCTCACTGGTGGGTTTGAGGCCTGTTGGTTGCCCCAAACCCAGTTTAGTGTATATAGTTGAGGCCAATGGAAAGAAATTATTTTGCCTAGAATAGGAACTAAGAAATACCTGTTACTCTAGAATGTCAAGAAAGCCTGAGGGCTCCTTGTGGATGTTGCTATCTGGAATAGCTTACCATACATTTAGGAAATGATGTTGGAAAACATTGCAAATAATTCTAAATTCATGTATATTCTAAGGAAAGATTCAAGTAAACATTCAGTTCAAACACACTTTGGAATTTTAAAACCTCCGCTGTCCACAAAGTCACCAAACACTGCTAAATGAAGTCAGAAGAACCTTAATGACCGGGTCCACAATAGATTCGTGCCTTCTGATTTCAATTGGGTCATCTTGGCAATCTTTTTTATTCAATTATAATTCATTCTTACATTCCCTATTAGAACTATTTCACAAGCCCCTAATGTCATCCTTCTCAATAATCTCTAGCATCCTACTTTATAAGACCGCTGTAAATCTTGATTTGAATTCTAGTGTAAATATCTACAACTTTTATGACCTTGAGTAAGTCATTTCATTTTTTTGTGGTCTCAGTTTCCTCATCCATAACATAGGGAGGTTGAGCATGATCTGTTCCAGTTCTACCATTTTGTGACCTTAGTAATCAGTGTCCCAAAATCAAGAACCATCTACCACACAAGTCTTCATTTTCCATCACAAACTCCGTCTACACCCATCCTCTTTCTCCTGTCTCAGAAGCTTAAGGAGGTCCTGGTCCTTGCCAAAGCTAAATGCCTCAATGAGGTAAAAAGATGGTAGACTGGTAGCTATATGGTCTTGTGGGAAATGGAGCACTGCTTCTTTGCCTTCTGAAAGGAACAGAGACTAAGTAAAAGCTCTGATCCAGAAGTGTGGCTATAGCAGTGTGATGGAGGGAGAGAAACAGACAGAGACAGAGAGAGAAGGAGACAGAGAGCCATGCAGAGCTAAGTACATGTGATTCAAATGGGGCTTATAAGAGAAAGGAAGAGAAATGAGCACAAGCAGTCATTTTGAAATGCCAGTCTAGAGGCTGGGATGCTAAGCTTTGAGTCAGCAACAAACTAGCCCAAGAAGGGCAGAAGCTGATTCCAAGTTTATTCTATTCTGTGAAGTTACCTAATTTCTGATTAAGCAGTTTTGATTTTGCTGTCTAGATATAATCCAATCAATCTTAACTGCTTTTGATCTCTGTTTCTTTATTTATGAACCAAAAGCACAAAATAGAAAGCCAGCAAATGGTTAGGATAGGTACAAATACAAAAAGAAGCAAGGTTTTGAACTTTGGCACAGAGCACAAGGTTTCTGTCCTTGCAGGGGTTATGAGCCACATGTTAGAGAATCTCCCATTTAAAAAAAAAAATCTTGTTTTTAGAAATTTCTCAATCATGGGGCCAAAATACACCAGGGTTTTCCAGTCTTCTGGCTAAAGCTGGCCAAATAGGCATTACTGGCTCAAAGAAATTTGGATGAATAAGAGGCAGGCACCTCAAGCAAGTTCACTTCACTGTCCAGTTGTATATTTGTCCCAGGTGATAAGTTGTGTGGAGGATCTGATTAAAGAAAATCAATCCCATCTCCAACTGCTTAAGGAGTGGGGAAAGACGGGAGTCACTCACATTCCTAAGGCAAAGCCTAAGTGAGAGAGCTAGCTGCTTTGCCTGTGATACTGACCACCCACAAGCACTGCCTACTATTACTGTTAAAATGCTCCATACTCACTTCACCACGTGAAGTCTTCACAGCTTGGGGTAGACATCTCCCTACCTCACTGATGGGTTTGAGGCATACCTCTACATCTCATTATCATTCCTGCAGTCCACTGTCATGGCCCCACTCTCTGATCATCTCCAATGATCAGGTTTTTTATTCAATTATAATTCATTCTTACATTCCCTATTAGAACTATTTCACAAGCCCCTAATGTCATCCTTCTCAATAATCTCTAGCATCCTACTTTCTAAGACCACTGAAAATCTTGATTTGAATTCTAGTGTAAATATCTACAACCTTGCATTCCATCCCTGAACTCTGAGAGGTGAACTTTTTGCCTTATCTTTTAGAGAACCAGACTTCCATGCTATTTCCTGCAATACCCTTTTCCTGCTCCCCACCTCCATTTTTCTAGCAACCCTTTCTGTGTAGTCTTATCCCGTTAGCCCATGAGCTCTTTAAGTCTATGCACTTCCATTCTTGCTTCTGTTTATATCTCCAGCACTTCTCATAATACCTGGCACATAGTGAAGTCTTCAAATTCTGCATCTCTCTATCTTAGCATCTTTCATTTCAATTCAACTCAGAGGGCACCACAAAGGGTAAGACTTTCCTGATTCCCATCATTGTTAATGCCCTTTCCTTCCTCTAACTACCTTATATTTACTTATCTGCATAAATGTTTTATCTCCCCAGCAGTATGCTTCTTTAGGGGAAGGTCGGGTATTTTGTTTGTTTTTTTAATCTCTAGTGCCTAGAACAGTATCTTGTGTATCATAGGTACTTAAATTGCTATTGAATAAGTAAATGTATGAATAAATATCTAGAAGAAGAGTTCTTAATCTTTTTTCTTTGGCAGTTTGGTGAAGCCCATGGACCCCTCTGTCAGCTTGATAGAGTCTATAGACCACTCAGGGCAGCTAGATGGTGCTGTGAATACAGCGTTGGGTCTGAAGTCAGGAAGAGTCATCTTCTTGAGTTCAAATCTGGGCTCAGACACTTAATAGCTGTGTGACCCTGGGCAAGTCTTAACCCTTTTTGCCTCAGTTTCCTCATCCATAAAATGAGCTGGAAAAGCAATGTCAAAACACTCCAGTATCTTTACTAAGAAAACCCCAAATGGGGTCACAAAGAGTCAGACAGAACTGAAAAACATGGACCGCTATGGCAACCTAGTGAAGCGTATGGACATTTCTCAAAATGATATTTTTTAATGCCTATAGGACTACAAGGGAAAATAGTTATGGTGAAAATAAAGATGTGACTTTTCCCATGTGTCCCCTAAAATTTATCCATAGACCCCAGGCTAAGAATCCTTGATCTAGAAGAAGAATTTAGGAAGTAAAACATGTGGATATAAACTATAGACAAAGAACATTTTTTTCCATTAGGTGAGGAATTATCCAAGTTGATAAATAATGATTGGGTATTTAATCAAAGTTCACACACACACACACACACACACACACACACACACACACTCATATTCCATGCCTGCACATAGACTTAAATATGTAAGTCTTCCTTGATGGGTTTATAACCAAGATCTCGAAGAATAAGGAGCTGGACAAATACCCGAACCAGAATAATTCATGAAAACCATTGATTACTTTGCACTGCAGGGAAATGCTTTCATGTCCTTTTCTGAATTCCTACAGCATACATAGTAACAGCCAGTTTAGTGCTTAATTATATTCTGACTTTTGTTACTTTCTAATGTTTCCTATAGGTTAACTTTTCTCTCCACCAGCTGAATGGTAAGCATTATGACATCTTACATGTTTGTTCTCCTCACAGCATCCAAGATGGATTATACATGTAGAAAATATTCAACAAATACTTGCTAATTAAGTGATAAAAAGATTAAATTCTTGTCTAAGCATATTGAACATTCTCCTCTCCTACAAAATGGTCAAGAGGACTTCCACCACATATTAAAATGGAGATACCTAGAGATACTTCCAGGGCTCACACATTTTCTCCTACCCTGCTGAAATCACAGAGAAATGAATTACAGAGAAATATAGCAGAAAGCTTGGTTGAGCAAAATACATGCATGCGCATGCACACACGCGACACACACTAACACATATGCACACACATGTACACACACATACATGCATGTACACACTCACACATATGCACACACATGCATACTCACACATATATGTATGCATACACACACACCCACACACTATTCATCTTTAGCTGCCTGGGAAAGAGATGTTCCAAATGGCAATTCAATGACACATGGGAGGCATGTTCCTGTACCATCTGAGTGACCATAGCACTTTGGCAGGTATCAACCCAATTCTGGATGACTCTCCCTCTCACCACCAACACACTCTCAAAGGAGGAAGAGACCTGTCATGGCAGCATGGTAGATTGGCAAATGAAACAATCTCATGAACAAATTCCAACATGTTCCCACACAACACCTCCTCCTGGGATTCTGAGATCTCTGATATCTCTACATCATGCCCATCTTGTTGCACTCTTTAAAATCATAATTCTCTGCGGCATGTTTTTCCTTATTAATAGCATGAGTATATCAAGTTCAAAATGTGGGAAGTAGTGATAAATTACTCTGTGAATCTTAATGTGACATTCCTGACACGAGAATCCTGGTACCATTTTGGGAGTGCCTTTCACAAAAATTACTCATGCCCCCGTCTAGAGACATTCCAGGAAAGCTTACTCATCAGACACCCTCAAAATAGGCCTTCACTTCCCCTACAAGGTCTGAGGCTAACCAGATTTTAAATATGGGAAAGGTTATATTAACACAACAAAAAGCTAGAAATGACTTCTCCTTAAGTTCATGTTTATTAGTCCATTAAATTTCTGCTACCTATAGTAAACTACACATTCCTTTTACCTTAAAGTAATATGCTATATGGGTTGGAGTTGATGGGGTTAATCTGCCCAATCCCCAAACCCACATAATTTGCTTGACTCCAAAGGGCAAGGTCTGGTTTAATTCTTCTATACTGTTGCCCAGTTCCTCACTGGCCCCTCCTATAGCTCTCATTTTTGTAGCTTCCTTCCATGCCAATTTTTCTTTGACAAAACTCCTCTACCACTGGAGCACCTCTATCTGATACTGGGTGTTTCTCTCCTAGAGGCCCTCACAGAATTACTGGCCCCTCTCTAGGTCTGCTTACAATTCAGCCTCCCTATCTCTCTGTTTCCTTTCCCATAGGGCCTTGCAAATGTGTCATAGGCCCTCTCTGCAAGTGCATGTAGAACTCAAAGCCAGAGACGGCTCTGGGGCCAGTTCTGGGGAGCCACATGGGTCTCCCTCCAACAGCCTCTCTGCACATTTGAATGTCATTCCATTGCCTCATCTGGGACCAGTTTTTTTCTCTCTGAGGGATGAGCAAATCTAACGCCTTTGTTCTACCCTGACAGAAGCAATGGGGAAGTATGCTGTCATGCTGGGATGCTTATCCAGGATGTGACAGAGAGTATCTTGAGCCTTCTCAAATCTAAGGATCCCTTCTGACTTCAAGGAACTGATATGGGGACAGAATTACATCTCATAAAAGTACTTTCAAGAATTATGAACTTCTGGGGAAGAAACTAAAGATTTTAAGTACATAGATAGAATTTTCATTAGTTACCATTTGAAGGCAAAGCTTTCAGAAGAGAGAGGCAGATACGAAAAGCAAGCAGATAATGATGTTTAAGAAGTGGTATCTGAGAATGGAATTTGGCTTTCTGAACCACAGTTTAAAATATGGAAATGCTCCTAGTAAGGTATAAAGTTACCTAATGACGGACTATTAAAAAAAGAAAACCTCTGCCCAGAGTCATGTAACTTTTAGCAAGAGAGCTTTAATCTGAAAATTAAGGCACTTTTTGATCCCAGAGGTCAAAACTAATTGACGGAGGTTACAGAAAGGCAGGTTTCAGTCTGATATAAGGAAAAATGTTTTAATAATTATAATTGTCCAAGAGAAGAATAAACTTCCTCAGAAGGTAGTGGTTTTGCCACCACTATCAGTATTCAAATAGAATCGAGGTCTGAGATACCATGGTGGGG
This sequence comes from Pseudochirops corinnae, assembly GCA_028646515.1. Taxonomy (NCBI): domain Eukaryota; kingdom Metazoa; phylum Chordata; class Mammalia; order Diprotodontia; family Pseudocheiridae; genus Pseudochirops; species Pseudochirops corinnae. Next base: position 162,673,349 of record CM053592.1, read on the forward strand.
ATTTATGTTTAGGCACAGGTTATATTAGGTCTTGGCCTGAAGTCTTACCCAATTTTAAGATTCTATGAGATAATTATATTCAACAAACATTTATAAACCCCTACTATGTGATGAGCTCCATGTGAACTGATGAATGATCATAGCAAGAAGGAACAATTTCCTGGCAATCAGGGGCCGATCTCTATAGAACCTCCACATTACTCAGCATCTCGCAATGGCACAAACAGAATGGGAAGGGCTGTTGGTTACTTTTGAAGGACTAGATATTGAGATCAGTGCTCCTATACTTCTCATTAGCTTTGTGGATGGAGCATGTGATGATACAGTTACCTTTCCAGTGACTCATAAATTCTGCTCTCCAATGATTTCAGTCTCTATTTTCCCCAATTTGCACAAATGCACAAATTTCTGTGAGTCTGAGTGATTGCTGGTGTTCATGCCCTTTCACTTTCTCTTTGGAAGGGGGATCTTTTTCTCAGTTTTATTCATTTTCAATTGCAATGAATTGATCATCTTTTCACATCCCATCTAGCAGTGACATAATGTAAAGCTCAGCTACTTGTTTTGTATGTTTAATGTCATCATAGATAGTGGTAAAGGTTTCATCAATGTTTTTCTACCCCACTACCCTCATAATTCAGAAAGAACTCCAAAACAAATCATTCAAAAACATTATAAATTATTGTGTTCTTCTGTACCTTAATAGTAACATGGGAGCATGGGATGCAGGAGAGGCAGAATGGCCAGAGCAGGGACGATGCTTGTCAATCCAGAAGGTAGAAAGGGTATGATTGACAACAGAGGTCAAGGAAAGTAAACGATCAGGGTTGGGGCAGTCAGTTAAGACAGGGAAGAAGAGGAGTCAGGTGGTACCATCCAGCCCAGAAGAGCAGAGGACAAAAAATAAGGGCCACTTGTTAAGAGGGTGAGCAAATGTTGCCCCTACAGCAAAGTTTTATTCACTATTTTTATACTTATCTATGAGTATGGACAACACTGAGTTCACAATTGTACACTGGAGTCAGAAGCAGATTAGAGATCAATGAGTGAATTCCATTCCTTTTTGAAGCAGGGACAACAGGGTTAGAATTACCTCGTAATGAACAAAATAACTTTCATCTTTTATAGATATTTTCCCAGTGCAGACTAGTAACACATCAAAATTCACTCTATTTCTAGTAGAGTTGGTGCCTGCTGATTTTCAGACAGGAATAACTTGTTGCCTATTAATAATGGAACCCAATGGAGTACAGAGTTTGGAATGACTTAGGTCTATGTCAAACTCTGTCTAATGGGCTTTTGTTAATGAAAATGGTAGAAAGGTAATATGTGCTAGACTTCAAGTTGCAAGAGAACTGGATTCCAATGTTTGCTCTGATATCAGCTGTATTCCAGCATGCCACTTGCTTTCTTTAAGCCTCAGATTCTTCATTTATAATATGAGGATAATGTCTGTAGTACCTGTCTCATCTAGCTTGTTGTGAAAATCAAATGCATTGCACCCTTAAAACTCCATATAAATAAATTCAAAACCACATTACAATAGTGTCATAGAATCATAAATATAAAACTAGGAAGGACCTCAGAGGTCATCTAGTCCAACCCTCCTCATTTTTCAGATGAGCTTAAACTCAAACTAGAGAGTTTAAGTGACTTGCCCATGGTCACGTAGCTAATAAATATCAGAAACAGGATTTGCACCCAGGTTTTTTCACTGATGAGCCAGTGATCTCTCCACCACGCCACAATGCCTCCCTTCTCAAATACAACACCAGTGTGAAGTGCCTATGTGCATTCAAAGCACATGTATATCAATGGATGTTCGACATTAGATATTCAAAAAATGATTTCTCCATAATCTCTGGTGGGATCATTTTTACCCCAAGTCATGATAATCCATCAACTAGTCTTCTGCTCCATGCCTGCATGCACCCATAGCCTGCCAGATTTCTTTCTGATGACAAAATGATGCTGGCCATATGCAAATTCAAAACAAGCCCAGGACACAATTCCTCTTGTGCTGTGACTCACACAAGCCAGTGCCGAATGAGGAATAAGGGCTCTTAGACTGCAGTACAGGAAACGTGGCATTGCTATCTCCTCCCCCTCACCCCCTATTTCAATAACACACTCAGTTCCTAAGCCTGAAGGTGAGAAAATGATGCAGCAGCCCAGACTTCCTTCTTCTGTGTGTTTCTCCACCCATCATTGCATTTAACTACTACTAAGTTCATTGAGATCTTGGAATCACAAGACTAATTTTTTAAAGTTGAATGGATTCTATTTATATAGCACTTTAAGGCTTATGAAATATCTCACGGACATTCTCCCAGTGGGTCCTTTACAACAATGCTGTGAGATAGGTACTATTGTTCAACTCATTTTATAGATGGAAACTGGGGCTGAAGGAAGTTAAGTGACTAGTCCAGAGTCAATAATTATGTGAGGCAATATTTGAACTCCGGTCTCCTTGACTCCAAACTCAGCCTATTTAGAAAAGACTAAAGGGGACCCTTGATCACTACTTCAAATATCAGAAGGGCTACCACATAGAAGAGAGAGGTCTAACACTTGTTCTGTTTGGTCCCAGGGGGCAGTCCGAAGTCTGAGAGGTCAGTCTCAAGGAGGTATGTGCTTGGTCCAATCTAGAACTTCCTCAATAAACTTCAGTGGTTCCTTATTATCTCTAGGACCAAGTAAAAGCTCACGGTTGGCTTTTAGGGCTCTTCACAACCTGTCTCCAATCTGCATTTCCAGGTTTACCTTATATGACCCCCTCCCCCCTTTTTCACACTTTATACCATACATTTTTGGTGTTCCTTTCACACAATACTACATCTCCTACCTCCATCCCTTTGCACAAGCTGTGAAATGCACATCCTCCTCACCTCTGCCTCTTAGAATCTTTAGTATACTTAAAAGCTCAGGGCACATGTCACCTCTTACATAAGGCATTTCCTGAACCTCTCAACTGTTACAGTATTACTCACCCTGCCCCCCCTCCAAAAAAATTACTTTGTTTCACATAGAATAGATATAGAGCATGTGTATGCTAGGTGATATGGTGAATAGAGTGCTGTGTCTGGAGTCAGGAAGACCTGAGTTCAAATCTGAACCCAAACACTTAATACCTGTGTGCTGGGCAAGTCACTTAACCCTATTTACCTCAGTTTCCTCATCTGTAAAATGAGCTGGAGAAGGAAAGGCAAATCACTCCAACATCTCTGCCAAGAAAACCCTAAATGAGTTCACAGAGTCAGACATGACTAAAAAATTACTGAACAACATATCACTTAAGTGCATATGTGTAAATATACATGTATATATTTATTCATTGATAACCATCTATGTCTTTCTTCTCCACTACCCATATATCTCAGTAAAAAACTTTTAAAAATGCTTCAAACACAAATGTACTCATTAGTAGTGATTTGTACACCACACTGATCATGGTAGAGGAGAGTGTGGGCTTATTATATACACCCATATGTATGTATGTATATATGTATGTAATGTGTATAGTGTTTGTGTACATATATTATATGTATGAGTATATATGTATACATGAGCACAGTGTGTGGAGGTACACATGTGCACACATATACATATAATACACTTCTCTAGATATATATGTTGTAACCCCTCAATTGCACATAAGCTTCTTAAGAGAAGGGACTATTTCATTTGTGTATGTCTGGTATATAGCATTATGCCTATCACACAGTCGAATCTTAATAAATGCTGATTGATTAATAATAGTAATCTACAATATTAATTATAATCGTAATAATCTACACTGACCAAATTAACAGAATCAGTTCCCCATTACTGATGGTTTTCAAGAAGAGGTTGAACATCCACACATTGGGATATTACAGAAGGTCTCATGCTTCAAGTCAGGGATGACTGACCTTACATCATCTGGTCAGCTGACCTCTCAGGTCCCTTCCAACTATAAAAATCTATAATTCCATGGAAATCTCCTCAGAGTCTTAAGGGGTTATCATCTTACTATAGCAAATATCAAATTTTATATCGGAATTGTGTCAACACCCAATAGATAATGCTAGAGATTAGAGCAACGCATCTATTTCCACATTCTAGAAAATGGCCAAATAGTTCATTTGAAGCCTGCCAGTCATGATTTAAGATTATGCCCACTGCCATTATGTACTCTCCATGAGGTACATGCATAGAATACAAATAGACTGAATATAACCCACTACACAAAGACAGAATACAATATTATTCCTGCCCTACTGAAGTCATGAACATACCTATCAACATTTCCAATTCCATGAAAAGCCTGGAGAGCTCATAAATCAAAGAACGCCTCATTCTGACTTGTTCTATACTGCTTCAGAAGACCAGACCATTAGTACTTGCAGGTGGAAGGCAGACTTTGACTTAGCATTAAGATTTTTCTAATGAATAAAACTGTCTTACAGTGCAGCACATTACCTCAGGAGACAGTGAGTTTCCCTTCACTGAGAGGGATGTAGGAGAAGGTAGATGGCCAAGGATTCAGGGATGCTGCAGAAAGGATTCCCCCCTGAGTGAGAGGTTGAACAATACAACCTAGCAAAGACCCTTCAATTCAACTCAACCCCACATACATTTTAGTCAACAGTGACTTTATACAAGTTAGGTAATGGGAATGAAAAGCAAGATCTTAGAGGGCTTAATCTTCAGGCTAAAGAGTTTAGACTTTGCCCATCAGTAGTAGGGACTCTTTAAGGAGAGGAGTCATGCTAACAATTCAGTATTTTAGGATGAACTTAGTGAATGCATACAAGATGAGCTGGAAGAGGAGCTACTAGGAGAAGGAAGACCAAGTACGGGATTCTTTTAATAGCAAAGATTTGAATAAAAGCTTTAAAAGGCATTAGGGAAAGGATTCTCATATGTGACTCTACCAAGGTCTCGTTTTTCATATGAATACTAATTTAAGAAAATCAAGAAATGGATTATGGGAAATAGTGGGGTTTGTGGATGGCAGAGAATATCCTGCTCCTCTCTATTGCCTCAAACACCTCCGTTTTGCATTTAAAGACCTTTATAATTTGCCTTGAACCATTTTTGTGGGCTTATTAGACATACTCCTTTTCACACATTCTCTGTTTCAGTCAAGCTGGCAGACTTTCTCTTCCCCATAAACAACACTCAAAGACTCATAAAGCATATATTTGGAGCTGGAGGAGTATAGAGAAGTCATTTGGTTCAAATGAAGGAAATTGGCCCAGGTCACACTGAGTGAAAGAGCCAAGATTTAGAATCCATATCCTCTTACTCCAAAGATTGGGCAATCTCTCGTCTATCTCCAACCTCGATGCCTTTGCACAATTTCCCATGCCCAGAATGCACTTCCCCCTCCTTACCTCTAGAGGCCTAGTTTCCTCAATTCAGGTACCACCTCCTACATGAAGCCTGTCTTGATTCCCTTGGTTGCTTAAGTACTCTTCATAAATCAATTGGTAGTTTCTTGGCATATAGTTCATATTTAATTCTCTGTGTAAATGTTATTTTTCTCCTCCCTCCCCCAATGGAATGTAAGCTCCTCAATGTCAGGGATTTATTTATTTTTGTCTTTTTATTCCCTACACAGAATGCAGTGCTTGACACTTCCCAAAGACTTAATGGGTTGATGAAAAGTTATGCCAAATTTTACCTCTTTCCCTTTTTGTTGGCGTTCAATTGTTTCAGGTCAAGAGTTTCCAACTCTTTGAGACCCCCTTTGGGGCTTTCTTGGCAAAGATCCTGGAGTGGTTAGTCATTTCCTTCTCCAACTCATTTTACAGATGAGGAAACTGAAGTAAACAGGGTTAAGTGACTTGCCCAAGGTCACTAGTAAGCTAGTAAGCATCTAAGGCTGGATTTTAACTCAGGTCTTCCCAACTTCGGGGCCAATGCTCTAATCTACCATGCCCCTAACTTCCTTCCTCTTTACCTAACACTGTACTATTGATATTATGAATTTATAAATCCAGGACTTCTAGGAAGGCCACCAGTCCATGATTCTGACCTATTCCATATCCTAAACGGAAGACTTTTTCAATTCCAGGAGTTCAATAAAACTACAGACTTCCAATATAGGTTGAGGAATATTGAATCCACATGACTGGTTCACTTACATAGCTCATCTAGGGACTTTGCTTGGTCTTTCTGCATAAACTGATAGAAAGTTCTTCTTCATCTTTCTCCTTGCAAGACTTCCCTATTAGAAACAAGGTGACAAGCAAAATTCTAGACTCTGTTTAGGACCAAGAATTACTCTTCATTTTGATAGGTGAGCTAGCATAGTAGAAAGTATGCTGTAATAGGAGTATAACATCCCAGTTTAAGAGCTTAAAGAGGCTTTACAAAGCATATAGCCCATTGCCTCCTCCATTTTACAGATGATAAAACTTGGGCCCCAAAAGACAGAGTAATTTCTCCAAGATCCCCAAATAGTAAATGGCTGAGCTAAGACATGAAGACAGGTCCTCTGACTCCAAAATCTATATATTTTTCACTATACTGTGATATCTCAGTAGAGAGTACAGGAGTCAAAGGGGAACCTGAGTTCTATTTCCAGTACTATTGCTGACTTTGTGATCTTGGTAAAGTCACTTCACTTCTCTATAAATCCTCTTTACTGTAATATAGGAAATAAAATTTGTACATTGCAGGATTGTAAGGAAGAGCAAATGAGATAATGGAGCAATGGGCCTAGAGTCAGGATGATCTGAGTTCAAATCTAGTTCGAGACACTTATTAGTTCTGTGGCCCTGGGCAAGTCACTTTCCTCATCTGTAAAATGAACTAGAGAAGGAAATAACAAACCAATCCAGTATCTTTGCCAAGGAAACCCCAAATGGAGTCATGAAGAATTGGACGTGACTGGAACAGCTGAACAATAACAACTGCCAATATGTTTTGCTGAATACAATGGAGGACTAAGGCTACAGGAAAAATACTGCTTAGCAAAGAACCATCAGACAATGTTTCCCATTGTTCAGTCTTGTGACTTCTTAGCAGAAAGGGAAGAGGAATGCTTGCAAAATTTTACTATCTTGAATATCCATAGTTCTTTTTTTTTATGATGAATAAAATCTCCAACCCCATAAGGCAATGGATTTGAAAAACAGGCATTGGTATAAATGCTTTTGGTAAGGTCATATTAATCAGAGCTATTACACAGGTTCTAATCATTTCCTGGGGCTATTTACTTCCAGAGGAAATAGAATTCACCTCCAATTGCACAGGTACATGACAAGGTAGCCTGTTGATGGACCTAACTCCACTGCCTAGAAGTGAAAGTTTGTGCTTGTGAAATGAGCTGTCAGAAAAGTGATACTAGTAGTCTAATAGAGCCTAATGAGTCCAGATCCTACATGTCATGCCTGAGGAGGGCTGGGGTCCTTTAAAGAGAACAGAAATCATTTCCACTTGAATTATTAAGGCAAAACTTATGTGGGGGTACAGAAGCCTTATCTAATAGAATCAGTACAACAGGTGTGGCTATAAATCTGTTTTCTTGACTCCAGCCCCTCCTGCTGCCATTATTTATAACATAAGTTTAATTAAAGTCACTGGGAAGAAAAATGAATTTGTTTACAGGCACATAAAATCAGTTCTTTCTGATGACAACTTCTCTACTACTGGTCTTACCAGAAAACAAACATGAGATTCAGAATCTTTTTTCCAATTAAAAAGTTTGTGTGCCTCATGCATTTTTTATTCCGTATGCTCTGCTCCAACAGGGGAAGTAGACAAGGAAAGAGACATAGTATTTTTCAAACAGGGCTCCATCATTTCTGTTGTTCTGGTTCAAGTCTGTTTTCTCTCATTGTTTTCCTTTTAAAAAATAATAACCATGCAGATCCATCAAATCTGCAGTGTGAAGTTTAAACCATAAAGTATGCAGACCTGTATTTTTTTCAAAAAGAAATCATTCACCTTTCTTGCATTCTTTTTTTTTCCTTTTCATTCATCCCAAAGAGCAACATCAGTGAGACAGACACAGAAAACTCCTACTCAAACACATGCAGAACAATATGTGTGAAATCAAATGGACCAAATTGAGTTTCCCCTTTTGTCCTTTCATATGACATATATACGGCCATTAGCAAAAATGAAATACTTTCTTAGTAATTTTCCACTGGTCTCAAGAAGCCAAAAAGAAAAGAAACAGACAAGAGGAACATTTTACTTCAGTTTCTGTGTATGCTTTCTAATTTGTGTCCTTGACTTTAAAAGGCTCAAAATGCAAATAGTTGGGAGGGGGTAACAGACCAATTTATTATCTCCAACTTTAGCTAATCCTTTCACCTTCTATCTCTCTTCAATCCAGGCTATGAGTAGCCACATCTCATGTAAAATTAGGAAGCAGGAGAAAAATACAGGATTTCTGAAAGAAAGGGGTAGGGGAAAGGAAGGAAGGAGGGGAGGGAGGGAGGAGGGAAGGAAGAGAAGAGAGAGAGTGAGAGGAAGGAAAGAAGGAAGGAAGGAAGGAAGGAAGGAAAGAAGGAAGGAAGGAAGACTGCATTAGAATTTGGTGTGCTCTTGATTGCATTAGGAGGGCAAAGAAAACCTTGACTCTAATGAGTCTGGCATGCACCAGCCACAGGATACATAGCATGAGTGGAAGAGAGAGTGGGATCAATGAGAATGAGACATTCAGCACTATAATGTCTAAAGCTGTCTCAGTAGTTAAGTAAATACACTTTATTGTGCCAAAGAATCTGTAGTTTGAGATGCTTTACAATGGCACAAAGATCTTTTAGATTCGTTCTCTTTGCCCATTATTTAAATCTCTTCAATTGTGGCAGCATCAAAGAATTTTTTTTTTCAGTATGCACAAGATATGATGCATTTTCCAAGAGTATGGATAGCAATCATCTGTTTCCTATGGTACAGTGGTCTATGTAGTAAGCCATCAAGCCTCACCCAACTGGCCCTATAGCCAAAGGCTTCTTCCACCCCACCAGCAGCCCAATCCTAGATGCCTAATATTTATTAAGCACATGGGTTTAAAAAAAAAAGGTACAGGATGAAGAGAGTAAGATACCAGAATCTATTAAGCAGTTTCTGGTATAGCTAGCATCTACCCTACACAATATGAGGCAAGTGAGAAGTAGGTAAAGAGGAGACTATAGAAAAGCAGTCACAAGATTTTGTTCAACAACAAAGTAACAGACTGTCAATACCAAATCAACTGACTACATTTTTGCTAACTGGCTATTCAATGCAACCGGACCAAGAAGTAACATTTAAAAGATTGCTTTCCAAGGTCCTGAACACAGAAAACTGTAGGAATGCTATAATCATGATCTTAGAACCATAATATATTAGGACTTGAAGGGGCTTTTGACATCATCTTGTCAAAACAATTCACTTTAACTTCTTAGTGATTCAACTCTATACTTCCCTCTTGCATCCCTATCCCCCTTATCATATAGTTGACTCCCAGCTAAGTCTGAGCCTTGGATCATTCCCTTCATTCTTAACTTTTATTCCTACAGAAGTGCTGCTGAATAAAGGTAGAGAAAATCACACAACCATTCTGATTAGCTCCACTACAAATCTATTCTATATAGCCTCAAAACAATGGTTTTCCAATAACAATATTTGGTTGTGAAGAGTAGGAGTCTAAGGAAAGCTAAGAGTCACAGAATCGCTGCTTTCCAACTGTGGAACTGGAGAAGACTTTTGAGAGTCCCTTGGATAGCAAAGAGATCAAATTAGTGCTCTTGATTGCATTAGGAGGCAGGGCAAATAAAACCTTGACTCTAATGAGTCTGGCATGCACCAGCCACAGGGTACACAGCAGGAATGGAGGAGAGAGTGGGATCAATGAGAATGATGCCCCCTGCTGAGTCTCTTTCCTCTCAGTTGAGAATTTTGCCTCATATTTTACAGAAGAAAATTGAGACCATTTCCTTTGAACTCTCTCTTTTTCCCTCTTCCTCGTCTATTACTCATGCCTTCTCCCACTTTCTCCTCTTTTACTTCTGTTTCATATGATGAAGTACCCTTACTCCTTACCAAGGCCAACCCTCTATTTGTTCAAGCCATCCTATTCCATCCATCCCATCTCCTCCAACAGATTGCCCCCTCTGTCATTCCCACTCTTTCATTTATTTTCAATCTCTCCATTTCTACTGGCTCATTTCCTACTGCCTACAAACATGATCATGTCTTCCCTATCGTGAAAAAAACACCTCACTTGATCCTTCTATCCCCATTAGTATCCTATATCTCTTCCGCCTTTTGTAGCCAGACTCCCCCAAAAGGCCATCTACAAGAAGTGCCTCCATCATCCCTCCTCTCACTCTCTTCTTAAGACCTTATAATCTATCTTTCAACCTTATCATTCCACTGAAACTGTTCTCTCCAAAGTTATGAATGGTCTCTTAGTTTCCAAATCTAATGACCTTTTCTCAATCTTCATTCTCCTTGACCTCTCTGCAGCCTTTGACACTGCTGATCCCTCATTTTGCCTCAATACTCTCTTCTTTCTAGGTTTTCAGGACACCACTCTCTCCTGGTTTTCCTCTTACCTGACTTTTTCTTCCCTGTCTCCTTTGCCAGATCCTCATCCAGATAACTCCCTCTAACCATAGATGTCCCTCTAGATTCTGTGCTATGACCGCTTTGCTTTTCCTTCTACTCTTATTACTTCACTTGGTGATCTCATTAGCTCCCACAGATTTATCATCTTTATGTTGATTATTCTCAAACATACCTCTCTTTCCTAGTCTCTCTCCTGACCTCCATCCTTATGTCTCCAACTGCCTTTCAGACATTTTGAACTGTATGTCCAATAGACATCTTAAACTCAATATGTCCAAAACAGAACTCATTTTTCTCCCTAAATCCTCTACTACCTTCCTTGCCACTGTAAAGAGCAATCCTCCTGGTCCCTCAGTCTCACAAGCTACTAGTCAATCTGGATTCCTCACTATCTCTACTCTGCCCATTCCCTATAGCCAACCTCTTGCCACAGCCTGCCAATTTCACCTATGCAACATCTCTTGAATACTCTCCCTTCTCTCCCCTGACACTGTCACCACTCTGGTGAAAGCCTTCATCACATCACACCTTGATTATTGCAAAAACCTGCTGGTGGATCTTCCTACCTCAAGTCTTTCCTGAAGCCAATCCACCCTCCATTCAACCACTAAAGTGATTCTCCTAAAACACAAATCCAATCATGTCATTCCCCTACTCGGTAAACTCCAATGTTTTCCTATTCCCTCCAGGAATGAATACAAAATGCTCTGTTTGACATTCAAAGACCTTAATAGCCTAGCTCCTTCCTATCTTTCCAGTCTTCTTACACTCCCAGATCTGTACTTTTTGATCCAGCAACACTGCCCTTCTGACTCTTGTTCCACAAACAAAACACTCCATCTCATAACTCTCCTCATTCTCTCTGGTTGTCTCACCATTTCTGAAATACTTTTCTCCTCTGCTCTGCCTACTGACCTTGCTGGATTCTTTTAAGTCCCAATTAAAATTCCATATCCTACAGAAAGCTTCCCCAAGCACTCTTAATTCCAATGCCTTCCCTTTGTTGATTATTTCCTATTTATCCTATATATAGCCTGCTTTGTATATATTGACTTGTGCTTTGTTTCCCCCATTAGGTTGAAGTTTCTTGAGGACAGTGACTGCCTTTTTGCCTCTTTTTGCAGTCCCAGTGCTTGTACATAGTAAGAGCTGAATGAATGTCTACTGATTGATTAATAATTGTGTCATAGGTGATATTGGAACCCAGGTTTACTCCAGAGCCTTGTGTTCCTTCCATTATATCAGGGACTTTTGGTATTATCGTATTCAAACTATTTGCCTTTTGGATAAGTAAAGTGAGAAAGCTCAGAGATTAAGTGACTTGTCAAAAATCATTGTCAAAAACGTTAGAGGCAGAACCAGGACTAGGGGCCAACTCTTCTGATACCTACTCAGCCCAGGGCTCTCCCACCTAACACATTTTCTAAGAAAGAGTTTGTCAAATATCCTAAATCTCATTTAGTACATTTCAGTCACTAACATCACTGAATCAGTCAGAAAGTCCTTGCTATGTTCCCACTCACTCTTGTGACATTGCTCCATTCAGCAGGGGCAAATCTTTAAGCTCTACCTCCACCCTCCCCCAAAGAGACAAAGGAGGAAGAGGTGCATATTCATAGTACCCCACATTTGTTCTGTGAAAAAATACTTTACTGACCACCTTGATTTGCTTGAGCTTTCTTACTATCCAGTGGGGGCTGAACTGACCCGAGAATCAGAATCAATCAGAAGGCAGACTGAGCATCCCTTAAGTTTGAAATACCAGACATCCTTTGCAGTGTTCACTTACTGAACCTGGAAATCCCTGTACTGTGTTGGCAACCACAGAACTGACTTAGGCTGGCTCGTACCAGCTCTAAAGGACAGAACTAGCATACGCATCCTAATTCTGGGGCCTCCGGGACTTTTCAGTCTGACCCTCTTCCTTGTTCCACATAGGCATCTCATGATCTCTGTGAAATGGCACCTCCTTGAGAAATGGAAACTAAATCCAAAGGACTGTGCAGGACTCAATTAGGACAAGACTGGGTGGGGAAATCTAAATCCATAGTGACGGTACCTGATTGTCCATTCTCTCCCAGTTTTGTGGTTTCTCTTTGTCTTTAGAATCTGTGCAGCCTAATCCCAAAGCAAGCTCAGCTCTGACTGCAGTTCCCCATGCATGCATGCCTGCCACAGCTTTGAAAGAAAACATACACACACACACACACACACACACACACACACACACACACACACACACCCTAATTCTGATTGTCTTTCTTAGACCGAACTCTGGAGGTTGACAATTGATAGAATATCATTCATAATTGGAAGTAAAATTCCTGTCACTTCTGCTCAGCCCTCAGTTCCAACAGCCTGTACCTGAATAGTTTATAGTGACTGTGTCAGGATGCCAATATTGTCATCATTCATCTACTGCCATGACACTATGAGCATTGTTGCTACATTCTATGGCTAAGGGAGTTCATATAAGAAATGAGGAGAACTTTTGGGGCTTGGGAATTACTGCAGGCAATAGATATCTCTCTTGACACTGAATTCATTGGTTTGAGGATTTTTTTCCTATAGCACTTATCTGGCAATTTGTCACATATAAAAAATTCGTGTACCTCACCTCCCGCACTAGTTCCTTGAGTGTATAAGTCATCGATGATGTTTTTCTATAGCTTCCCCCAAGTTTAACACAGTGTCTTGTAAATAGTTAATACTCAATAGATATCCACTGGTAGGTTGAATGATTAGGTAAAAATAGAATCACTATATTTACAGTGAGTTTAAAAGATCAGAACCTTTTTTCAATGAAGTCCAGGTATTCAGGAATCTGGGAAGAAGCTGGATTTACTCTGGAGACTGAGTAGATATAGAAGGGAATTAAAAGATTAAACTGGGCATTATTCATCTTTTCACACTAATGTAAGGTAATTTCACAAAATATATGTTTTCAACATAAATGAGTTAATGAAATTAACCACAAACTGCACACATATTCCCCTAGGCTTTGATAGAGATAACGTTACTATCTATATATCTCTAGCATTTAGTTAGGCAGAAATGAACAATGAATTCATGAAAATAGCACAGATCTCTGTGGAAAGCAGAAAGCAGAAACTGTTGACTAAAATAGCATTCACTTTTCCTGTGACAATTTGCACAAATTTAGTCTGCAGAAGTTCTATCTCATTATATCTTTTTTTAAAAACTGGCTGAAATCCTATGCCACCAAAGCTCCTTAAAATATGTGTTTACTGTTAGGATTTTGCTCATCGTCCTCACAGCATTCCAAGCATCTTTCCTCTGGTAGAGATAACAATGGCTCTATTCTCTGTGAGCTCACAATATTACCTTTCTTAGACACTCCCTTCTTCCTGAAGAACTTGTGAGCTATGCTCAGAATGATCTGTGATCTTGTCAGTGTGAATCCTCTTCAAGGATGAAGATCACAACCTGCCCAGGCCTGCCAATTCTAAGCAACTGCTACATGTCTTCCTATAAATTTGCTCCAAGTGGTCCACTGGATGGGATGGGGTTTAGCTCAATGTTGAGACAGTGATATTCAGTGAAATGAACAACCTTTATAATTCACCCATCATTTACATCTCTTCATATACATGTAAATTACATCTAGAAACTACATATGCATGAATAGAGTATATCGTTTTATGTAGATACATTCATATGTGCATATGTCTATACATATATGCACATGACTATACACACATACAAGTATAGACAGCAATATATTCAACTACTTATTATATATAATACATTTGTATATAGAATACACGGAGACATACATATATACTTCTGACCATATATATAAGCATATATATCAAAAATGTCTTGATTTGTATTTTTCTGATTACTATTTGCTTTTCTTCTTGTCATTTTGCATTTCACCGGATATTATATTTGATTCTCTGCATGCCTTTAACTTGGAGATTGCCCCATATATGGGTTTGCTTCATCTTTACCTCTACCTCTTATAATTCCTACCTTCTCTGAGAAATGAATATTTCTTTCTTACAGTCAATAACTAATTATTGTATTAGGATCAAGAATTTTTCCTTCTTCTACTTCTTCATCCAGAAATCAACTACCTTGGGAAATCTCAAAGATTTACCCAGGCCAAGATCGTAACAGACAGTAAAAGGAATTCTAAGTATAGACTAAGACATATATTCCTGCTCATTGTGTTTGCTCAGACAGGGCTGGGGGAAGTGTTGATTCTGTCTTTTGTTTTAATAGGTGATACAGAAATTGATCAAGATCTGGGTGACATCATTCACATACCCCAAGATCTCATTTTAATGTAGCTACACCTACTCTTCTAATGCAGACATACCTCCTCTTTGCAGGGCATATAAATTGTGAGCCCTTGTTATTAGGGGTCTTTGGTCAATGAGAAATGGTCAAAGAACCATCTTTTTTTATTGATAATAGGTTAACCTTATTAATAAAATGATTAAACTTCCCAGAAACTATGTCTCTCAAATCTTTTAATTGTCACACTCCCAGTGTTTGCTTCCAGTGTTACTTCTTACATGAGGCATTTCCTGATCCCTTGAATTACTAGTGCTCCCAAACATTACACGGTTTATATATTATATTTATTTACATGTATACAAATGTTTCCCAATAAATCATAAGCATCTTGAGGACAGGGACTGTTCTGCTTTTGTCCCTATATCCTTAATACCAAGCACAGTGCCTGGAACATTGAAGGAATCGATAAATACTTATTGGATTTAATGGAATTGATAAATATTATAAATAGACACTGAGTTGAACCCAGAATGAAATGAGGCAAAGGAAATAGGCTAGATTGCCCTTAGAAAGTTATAAAGTCCTTCTGACAGCCCCAAATGTTTCCCTAAAAACAAAAGCCCACTTGAAAATATCAATATTCTGCCACTGATGCTATATGGCTATGGGTTAAGGAAATTTTGAAGAGTTAAAAATGGGGCTACTCAGAGCAGAGTGGAGAGGTATGTGGTGGTTGGAAAGAGACTGTAACACATTACAAATCATGACCTTTGGCTGCAGGATTACAATATCAGTATTTAAGTCCTGTGTAGCCTGGTCTCATCCTGCTTTTTTTTTTTTTGGTTTATTTTAATAAGTTTTCATTGCCCTTCACAACCTCTACAATTTAGCCCACCCAGCCTTCTTATTGTTACTCACACATAATATTCTATTTCTTATCTCTTTGCCTTTGTACAGGCTATCCCCCATGTCTAGAATATAAGCCCACCTCAACTCTACCTCTCAGAATTCCTGACTTCCTTCAAGGTCCTCAGGAACTGACTGATGTCAATAATATCTCTTTATAGATATAGACATATAGATATATGTCTACACACACACACACACAATATATCAAATCTAAAGCCTCCCAAAATAAATTAGCTGATCAATGAATATTTATTAAGTGCTTACTATATTCTAGGCATTATGCCAGGAGCAGGATTTAGCATAATACCAGGCATAGAGTAGACACTTCCAACAAATACTACTATTTGTTGACTAAGTTGGGAATACAAATACAAAAGACAGATGGTCCTTGCCCTCAAGAATCTTATACTCTACTTATCCATGTACGAAACATGGACAAACACCAAGACTGTGTAGTGCCACCATGTGTGGTCCAGACACTATGTTGTGGAACATCAAGTTAAATCAAGATGCTCTATCTCTTTTGTGCTCCAGTTCTTATAGGTCTCATCCCAGCAGCATGATTCTAAGAGCCAGGGAATAGAGAAAGGCATAAAATGAACAAATAGTCCAGGACATCAACCTGGAACAATTGAATGTGATGTGGGAGGTCCTTAATCACAATGAAGATTGGTTACCTATCTTTGTCATGGCTGCCCTTAAAATAACTTTTTAATTTGTCATAGACAAGGATTAGTTACTTCTATTCCTTCATTCCATTCCAATGAAGATGTAGCAATCTGCTGTGCGAATTAGTACATTCTTGTGACTATAACAAGCCATCAAGTTGGTGTAGGTAAAACTGTGGAGTAAATACTCTGTGTTTACTCCTTTCACTGCTTTCTTCCTTAGATTCCCAAGCTTCAAGCACTTCGTTCCCCAATAAACTAGCATATGTACAGCTGCCTCCTGCTAATATCCTGTAATCCAAATCATTTCTTTCCTACCATCACAATGTACCTATCTGCACACCAATATACTGTGAGTGGAGCTATGAATTAGCCAAGCCATTCTGAAAAGGAATTTGGAACTATATCCTACACATTGCTAAATTGTGTAAACCCTTTTACCCAGCAATACCTACCACAGAGAGTAAAGACAGAGAGAAAGGATCCATAATTACCAAAATATTTATATCAGTTCTTTTTTTGTTGTGGTAAAGAACTGGAAATTAAGGAGATGCTTGTCAATTCAGAAATGGCTGAACTAATTATAGTACATGAACGTGATTACATGCCACTTTGTCATGAGAAATAACCAAAAGGATAGATTCAATGAAACGTGGGGAGACTTACGTTAACTGATATAGAATAATGAAAACAATTTATGGCATGATTATAATATTGTAAAGGAAAGCAAATTTGGAAAACAAGGACTGTGATCAACACAATGGCCGACTCCAACAGACTGCTGGTGAAACATGATTCCCACCTGGACTAGAAGTTCAAAAAAAAAAAGACATGCAATTTCTAACATGAACAACATGTGGATATGGCTTGGTTAAATATACTTACTTGTTACAAAGAAGGGCTTTGGGGTGGGAGTGAAGGCAGTAAGGAGAATGGAAGAGAATGATAGAGATATGAAAAAAGAATCAAAAGAGAAAAATGTCAATGAAATATTGAAAAATACATATTAGAAATTAGGAGGCAGTTCAAATGTGGATCCATATAAACAGGAAAATGTTGGTAATGCTGGCTCATTCCTTACCAGTTACCTTGCTTCTCCTCCCCCCCCCATCCAATGTTCAGTTCTAAAACCATAATTAAGTCAAAACGACCACTATTACTAGAAAGGATATGCCATTCCACAATCCTAAGGTTCCAACTGACTAACATCCAAACTTTTCCAAGCCAAAATATCTAGCCCTGGCAATCACTACCTTTAATGTCTTATCCTTCCCTTCCCCCCACCATTATATTGCAATCTCCTTGAAGAAAAAGGACTTTCTTCACTTCTGTATTCATCTCCATATCATTTAGCACAGTGTCAGTACAGAGTAAATCCTTAATCTCTGTCTTTCCATTTAATCTCACTTTTAGAAACAAACTGTATACTAGAGATCCATAGTTTCATACGCAGTTAGTTTCTGTCATACTATTCTTTGTACATGGAAATACACATATCGTTGATGTTTGTCAAGTTTGTAATAAAAGAAAGAAAGAAAATTACCTAAGCTGGACCATGCCCTCAGTGCCCTTCTCATTACTAGCTGATTGGATAAATTAATTCAGGTCACCTTTACCTAAATTCAGTGATGTCACTCTCTTGTGTTCCCCCTCCCATGAACTCTGTTTGCATTTTAACAAGGACATTCAATGTCTTTAGGAAGTGACTAATGAGTTCAATTTCAGGAACTTGGAGCAGGCTAGTGGAAGAAATATAGCGGGACCTTATAGATAGAAGTATATGGAACAGCCTTCTATAGCTATGAGTCAGGATATGCCTGAGGAACAATCTTTCATGAGCTGCCCTAAATGTGAATGAGGACTTCCAGATGACCAGTTTTCAGTCAGGATGATAGGAATTGTTTTCTATTGTTTACCCAAGAAAACCAGCTGATCTCAAGTTTCAGATGCACTGAAATTTGCATTACAGTGATTTGCTTATCTGTAATTTTCCCCTAAAATGGTAAACTCCATGATAATAAGACTTTAATCTCACTATTAGTTTATCCCACCATGAGGGAGGGACTGTGTCACAGTCACACTTGTCTTCCCTTCTCAACATATGGTATGTGTACACTGTATAACAAATGCACATAATAAATGCTGAATTTGAATTGAATTCATATGGATTTGAAATACAGCACTTCCTGATCTGAAATACAGTTTGAAACCAGAATGTCCTTGAAATTAGCCTTATCATACCATGGCATGACAAGTTCTAGAAGGAGGACTCTTCATGCCATCCCACTAATTTGGGGCATATCTTGTGGAATAATAGCTCTTCTAACAGTAATGGTCAGTTTGCACTGTTATTATAACAGTGCATGGACCCATCTAAAGATATAGTCCATTCTCTGTAATTGAACTCAGATCAAAATGTGTAAGATGCTCTAGTTGGTTCTGAGAGATCAAAACACCACCCCTGGGCACTATTACCAAGCTGTCCCAACTCCAACAACCATAATGTGACCAATGGATTTCAAATTCCTTTAGATGATATAAAAGCTGTCTCCACTGAAACATACTGTGTATGACATCTGTCTTCCCTAATCCAAACCAAATCCTCCTTTTGAAACTTGCCACCTCTGGCAAATTGTAGTACCAGCTTTTAAAAGGAAGCTGGTGAAAAAACCAAAAAGTCCAATATCCCATTAAAAAATGAATGACATCAACTCTAAAAATTCAAAGAGGAGTCTCTTTTAGAAGTTTCCATTTAGGGAAGATATTTAAGGTAGATGGCATTTGAGTAAGGGAAATAAAATTGGTGCCTCTATGATGACATATTCCTCAAGTTTCAGGGTAGGCGTATCAAGACTGCTTCTTAGGCAGAACAGACCACAAAACAATCTGTCACTATGAAATGTAATCACAACAGAATATAACATCAGCCAGTGCCCAGAGTACACCAAGGTATATTTAACACTCCCCAATCAGCAATCAACCACTGGTGCATTGATTCATAATCAGAAGACATGGCTTCATTTTAACAGCCTGTTTCCCAGCTTATTATACTTGGTCACTTTAGAATACATAACAGTCCATCCTAAAAGCTAAGTGGAAGGCAAGGTCCTTCAATTTTTGTTTCCCAAATGGTCTTTATATAATTTCTTTATACAATATATATATAATTATATAATTTATATAATTTATATAATATAATATTAAATAATTATTTAATTTCAAGGGCAAGAGTTCTATCTATCAAATGCAAGCCCTTACCTGTTGCAGTCCACATGGAGCAGAAGATGGGAGGCACTAACAGACAGAGCAATCTTGTGCCACTGGCCATCTGCCATTCGGTATGGAAAAGCTTCTGTCCTTGATTTTCCGTTAAATCTGTAGTGATATCTGATCTCATCTCTCAAGCCGCTGCTCTCCAGTTCAAAATAGCTGTATTGAAAACAGAAAGAGTCAGTTTCAGTTGGCAACAGGACATCATCACCATCATTTCCTCCTGGGTATTACCTGGTTTCAATGGCTTCTCAGAGTTCACAATTAACTCAGCATCACACAAAGGGGCCACAACCTGAAATCAATTGTGCAGCATGGAAGGCAGTTCACTTATTATATTAGAGCCCACATAGTGAATACCTTCAGAGAGGAAAAGAAGATCGATTGAACTACTTTAAGGAAACAGACACAAGCTAATTAGTGGAATTTGGTGCATTGTCTTTTAAACACTTCCATTGTCTACTGGAAACCATCCAAGTAGAAAAGATTTACTGATGTTTATTTTTAGACCTGTCATATTTTTAAAAATTACAGGAAAAGAAAAGTGGCCTTAGACATAGAGGCCTAGAAGAAGTTGGTGGGGTGAAGTCTGGTGATTTTTAAAATTTCTTCTCCCTTGAACGTAAGATGAAAATTAACAGTTTATTCACAATTAAATCAGTTGTTAAGTATACAAGACCATGAAACTCCTATGTCTGAGTTTCATTCCCTACCCTCTTAAGGCAGCTAGGTGACACAGAGGATATAGTCATGGGTCTGGAGTGTGGAGAATCTGAATTCAAATCTACTAGCTATATAACCCTAGGCAAGCCCCTTAACCTATGCCTGCTTCATTTTAATTAACTTTAAATGGTGTTAGTAGTAGCACCTACCTCCCTGGGGAGAGGATCAAATAAGATAATATTTGTATAGCACCTGGAAAACAGTGGACAACAAATGCTCATACTCTGGTCTTCTATTTTTATGGAAAATTTTTCAAACTCCTGGAAAATAGCTTAATTTCTATGGTCAAAAAATTTGGTGAATAACCATCTTTTCTTCCAGCCTCTTACCCCTCATATGCATTCCAGGAAGTGACATGTCTTTCCTTCTAATCTTTCATAAGAGATATATATAGTATCTTCTGCAGCCTAGCCTCTGTCATGGGACATGTCCAGTCAAACTGGCCAACTAGCTGCTTCTCCACTCAAGATATTCCATTCCCCCACTCCTGTACTGTGGGACAAGTGCTTTTCCAACACATGGAATTCCCTCCATCTTCAACTAAACTTCAAAGAATCCCAAGTTTATTTCAAAGCACAGCTCAGATGCCATCTCCTGCTAAAGCCCTCTTCTGATTTCCCAGTTCATTTCTCTTTCCTTCTTTCCTTTTATCTTTCTCTCCCCTTCTCCCTCAACCCTCATCCCTTCTCTCTCTCTCTCTCTCTCTCTCTCTCTCTCTCTCTCTCTCTCTCTCTCTCTCTCTTCTCTCTATCTGACTGTCTCTCTGTCTGTCTCTGTCCCTCACTAAATATCTCACTCTTTGTCTCTCCCCCTCTCTCTCCAGACATCTACCTCTCCCATTTCCCTCCCCATCTGTCTCTGTTGTTCTCAATCTCTTCTGTAAATGTTGCCAGTAGAATATGAATTCCTTGACAATAAAGATTTCTTTGCTTTTTCAACAATCAACAAGTATTTATACATGCCTATTATGTGCCAAGCACTGTGCCAGACATTGGAAATACAAAGACAACAATAGAGCAGTCCCTTCCACCAAGAGGATTAAAGTACAGCACACTGGGATGAGAAGGTTACAAAATGTTCATAGACATGTAAATACAGCTTTGTAACCCCTTTGCAACCCCTAATAAACATCTCAGTGCCTTAGTTGTCTAAGATTATATAGGTTACAAAGGAGCTGTCAACCTGCATTGACAGAGGAAGTTCCTCACAGACATCTCCCTGTACCAATAAAATCACAGGTCAGGTCTATGTCCCTATCCCTACGTGCAAAATAAAAGGATGTTAATTTGGCAGTGGTTACTAGGAAATTGGATAAGACTTCTGAAAAGAGGTTTACTTAAGCTGAACCTTGAAGTAATTTGGGATTCTGAGAGTTAAAGGTAAAGACAAATTGTTCTAGGTATGAAGAACAGCTTGTGCAAAGCTGTGGAAACAGGACATGGAAGGTTTTATATGGGGAACCACAAATAAATCTATTTGCCTGGAGTATATGATGGGGAAGAATACTTAATCAGATTGGAAAGGTGATGGGAAACATGATAATGAAGGCAAACAAATAAGCTAGTGTTTTATCCTAAAAGCAACAGGGAGACATAGGAGCTTCTAGATTAAGGAACTGACATAATCAGATCCATCCTTTAAGAATATCATTCAGGAAACTGTGTGGACAATGTAGCAGAGAAAGGAAAGGCTGCATTAAGTGAGACCAATTAGGAGGATATGGAAATGGCCCAAGAAAATGATGAAGATCTGAACCAGGGTGGTGGTAGCATGAATAGTAAGAATTCATGAAAGGAGCGGAGGTGAGGGATACTAAGGGTGTGGAGGATGCAGAATTGACAAGACTTGAAAACTGAATATGGCGTATGCGAGAGTATAACATGAAGGACAACCCCTAGGTTACAAATTTGGGTTTTTGTCTTTGTATTTACAGCATCTAGCAGTTTCTTATTTATGATAGACACAATAAATGTTTGTTGGATTGAATTAAAGGTGTCCAAAATGAGCCACTGTGGCAAATAAAAGTCCTAGAAATGAGAGTAGCTCCCAACAACATGGACGACAGAGGTACCTCACTTAGCTAGGGATGCTAACATTAAACCCTAGACACCAAGGAGTTGGTTCTTTTCTCTAATCCACTTAGCCAGCCTGACCCTACTAACCAACATGTATTTAATTTAATAGCAAAGTGCATCAGATACAAGGACTGAGATGAATATATCATGAAGCTAAGCCTCTATTATGCATGACTTCCCAATCTCATGTCAAAGAACAAATGCATATTTCACTCTTCTGTCCCAGATGATAATCCCAAGAAGGAATGCTTAAGAATAAGAATAAAGAACAGCTCCTGACCCACTTCAATGATGCCAATACTAAGAAACAGATGGGAAAACACAGGACAAAGAAGTAAATGTGATGTAGCAACTGATTTTCAGATGCAGGCACACCGATGTTAACATGAACATTAAAAGGCCATGGGAAAATAAATCCCTGAATGTGCACAGCTTTTATTTCTAGATTTTCCTGGCTTCTTGAAGTCAGAATAGTCACATATTCTTTAATAAACTTACAAATGTATTTCTCCCTTTAAGCTAAACAGGCCACTGTGCACATCTGGAATTTAGAAAGGGGAAAAAAGATTTTCTACAATGCCTTCTATCTCCTCTACCCATGGAATTTTGGAAGAAATGAGCAGTCATTTACTAATTATTGAGTCCTTGTGGTGGGTGCTTTGAGGAATATAGGAATATCATAGAATCATGTCAAAGCCAGAAGATACCTCAGCAACCATCCGGTCCAACCCACACCTGAAAGATAATTCCTTTTACAAAATGCCCTGTTGGGACATCTTAGCTCTTAAGTACAAAATTCCAATAAAGGAAAACATCACCTCTTGAGGAGACCCATTCCTCTTTGAAAAAACTCTTAATTGCTAGGAAGTTTTTCCTTCCATCAAGCCTAAATTTGTCCTTTTATAACATTCACCCATTGGTCCTTGAGTCAAATCAAAGAAGACTCTTGCAAATACTTTTAGACAGTTTTTATGTCCTCTCTTTTTTAGCCCCAACAGCCAAGTTTCCTTCACACAATCTTCAAATAGCATCAATAGCAAATAGGCAATTTGCCATCCTGGTTCCTCTTCTCTGGACCTTGTCCAAGCTTATTATGGTGCTTGCTAAAGTGTAGTGCCCAGAACTAAACACGGTGTTCTAGATGTGGTCTGAAAAGGATAGAGTACAATAGGGCTACCTATTACTATTTTATATATGTGGTGTAGTCTTGACTTCTTTAAGAAGGGGGGAGATACCTAGTATAAATGTTCTGATGACAAGGATCCAAAGAAAATGGTAGGATCATATCCACCAGAGGAGTTTTGTGAAATCAAGGGGAATGTAGTAGAATGACTGCTCAAAATACACCCACCACCTCCACTTCTCTTCATCCATGAGCTATAGTCAAATCCATGAGACCACACAGTGTATCTAGTGATCTCCATAGGAGATAATAACTCTAACCCAAGTAAAGGGTGCAAAGCCATAAACAGGTTCCACTTCCATCACCCAGAGAACCAAGTAGATTAATGCTCTAAATATTACCAAATAGGGACTAGATATCATCACTCTTACCATTAAAAGAAGATCAAAGAATTCTAAGGTCAAAGAAAATTTTAATTTAGCAGACTATTAGAAATTAAAACACAAAAGTTCCATTTCCTACTCTGAGAATGACCATTTAAAATATGTTCACAGAATGATTACCATTTCTCCCCAAATCATATTCATTGCTGATTCATTTGTGAGGGAAACAATTCCTTAATAAAATTCTATTCACTATCTATTCCATATGCATGCAAATACATGTTTTCAGATAAAAAGCCTTTGGCCCCAAAAGCTCTGCATATACAGTATCTATTTACAATCAAATGACAGTCTCTCGGAACAACATCACCCTGGACAACAATTGCTAACATACATACGCAAGCAAGTAGTAAGGTCACAAAAGACTGATTTGGTCAACAAGACCATGCTCTTGCATTAACACATATCATTATCACTTGCAAGTTTCCAGGGATAAGGGGAAGGTTGGCCAGCTTCAGGGTTCTTTTGGTATTAAAACCCATATAGCCTAAGATGTCTATACACAAAAGAACAAAATACTGGTAATAAAAATGCATGGAGGTGAATTGGCTCTCAGGTGTGGATGAGTTTTTTCTGGTCTGGCATTCAGTACAATACACTTTTTTAATACCATCAAACATCTGTCCTTTGTGGCTAATTTGGGTATTTATAATAGACAAAATAACTTATTTGCTCAAAGTCATTCTTAAAACAACATTGCTATTACTATATGCATTGTCTTGGTTCTGCTCATTTCTCTCTTGATTATTTCATTCAAGTCTTTCCATATTTTTTCTAAAATCATCGAGCTCATCATTTATTACAGCACAATAATATTCCATTGCGATCAAACATCACGACTTGTTCAGCCATTCCCCACTTGATGGGCATCCCTGCAATTCCCAGATGTGTGCTACCAAAAACAGAGCTACTATATATTTATAACATAAATATATGTTTATATTTATATATAAATACATATTTATATATAAATATGTATTTATATATAACATAATATGATATAATTATAATATAATATAATAGCATAACCATTATTTTCCTTTTTGTCTAATCATCTTTGGAAATAGATCAACCAGTGGTATTGCTGGGTCAAAGGGTATAGGTAGTTTAATAACTCTTGGGGCATAATTCCAGATTGTTCTCCAAAAAGGATGGATCACTTTACAATTCAAAAAACTCTATATGCATCCAGAGAAAGAACTAACAAATAAAAGTATATATTGAATAATTTTAGATATATATTCCTATTTGTGTCTAATGGTAGCCATCTCTAGGGCAGGGGAGTAGGAGGAAAGAAAAAAGAAAAAAATACACAATAAATTTGTTGTATATTTGAAAGGAATAGCAAGTTGTGCATAGTAGATTTGTACTTTCATGTACAATTGTCTTTTTTATTATACTAGAAATAGACACCTTTTACAAAACTGTTTGTTTTATTCCATAAATTAAAAATAAAATTTTTTAAGGTTTTAAAAAATACTTCGAAACATAAAAAAATCTAATGAGATCTTAGGCTACATTAAGAGAGATGTAGCTTCCAGAAATGAGGAAGTGATAGTACTCTGGGTACTCTATCTGGCCACACCACATCTGGAGTGCTGAGATCAATTCTAGGTGCTTCATCTTAGGTAGGACCCTAACAAACTGGGAATGTCAAGAGACCAAGACAATGCTAAAAGACCTCAAGTTTGTCCCATAGGAGGATGGGCTGAAGAATTGGGGTGCTGTGTACTCAGGAAAAGAACATGTCAATTCTCTGAAAGTACTTAAAAGTCAAATATAAAGGAGAGGGATTGAACTTGTTTTGCTTAGACCTTGAAGGAAGATCTAGAAGCAAGAAAGAGAAGCAAATTAGAGCCTCAACATAAGGGGAGACTCCCAAAAAACTATAAAACTATGCCAAAGTCGAATAGGCTGCGTCAGGAGAGACTGAGTTCTCCCTCACCGGAGATCCTCAAGCAAAGGTTTGATGAAGATTCTGAGGGTGTGTTGTATCAATGATTCTTGTTAAGGAATAGATTTTACTAGATAACCAGTGAGGTCCCTTCCATTTCTGAAATTCTGTGATTTTTATCCTGTAGGTTGGATATTATGAGCCCAACTATGATATTGTAGGACAATGAGGTGATTTTACTCACTCAAAGGCCTCACCTCCTGATCTATAGCAATTTCCAGGAAGCTACAGAAGCCACATCTGTATTAGTTAGACTCTGAGGCACAATATCAGGCATGTGGAACTCAAACAGTACCACTATGGAGAGGGGAAGAGGAAAAAAAAAAAGGAGGCTTCTAATTATGACCTGGTAATATAGTGGAGTTGAAGGAGTATCAGACCTTGAGTCAGGAGATATAGGCTCAAATCCTGGTTCTGTTGCCAATTAGCTTCATTACTTGGGGCCATCATTTCAAAACTGGTCTTCAATAAAATAAGAGGATTTGACTAGATTGTCCACAATCTCCCATCTAGATCTAACAGTCTATGATTTTATTCTTTTCTGCAGAGAGAGTATCATTACAGTCAGTTCTTTTCAAGAGCTTTAAATATAGTTACAAATTCTGCTTTTCAGCTTGGTATCTGGAATGAAATTTTTCAAGGGTTCCTTATGACGAATTGGATCTGGACAGACAGAGAATGCGGATAGGAGAGGCTAGGTGAGGGAAAAGCCTTGAATAAAGGCATCAAGGCAAGAATCATGATCCTAGCTGATATTTATATAGTATTTTAAGATTTCAAAGCACTTTACACATTCTTTATTTAAATTAATTAAGCAAGAATTAATTAGCTAACTAATAATAAACTTATTAACATAATGTGCCCAGTATTAGGCACTAGGAACACAAAGACCCTCAAAAAGCTTACATTCTAACATTCTTACTTTCTTTTTTCTTTTTTTTTAACCTTTTCTTTCTGTTTTTTTTTTATTTTTTCCATTTAAAACTATTTTTTCCAATTACTTCTAAAGGTACTTTTCATCATTCTCTTTTATAAGATTTTGACTTCCAATTTTTTTTCTCCTCCCTTCCTCTCCTCCCCGCTCCCCAAGACGGCAAGCAATCTGATATAGACTATACATACACAATCATATTAAACATATTTCCACATTAGGCATGTTGTGAAAGAAGTATCAGAACAAAAGGGAAAAACCACAAGAAAGAAAAAACAGTAAGAAAAAAGAAAATAGTCCTCTTCCATCTGAATTCAGACTCCATAATTCTTTCTCTGGATGTATTTTCCATCATGAGTCTTTTGGAATTATCTGAGATCCTTGTATTACTGGGAAGAGTCAAGTCTCTCAAAGTTGATCATGGCACAATGTTGCTGTTACTGTGTACAATGTTCTCCTGGTTCTACTCATTTCACTCAGCATTAGTTCATCTAAGTCTTTCCAGGTTTTTCTGAAATCTACCTGCTCATCATTTCTTCTAACACAGTAGTATTCCATTACATTCATATATCACAACTTGTTCAGCCATTCCCCAATGGGCATCCCCTTAATTTCCAAATCTTTCCACCACAAAAAAGAGCTGCTGTAATTATTTTTATACATGTAGGCCCTTTTCCCATTTTTATGCTCTCTTTGGGATACAGACCTAATAGTGGCATTGCTTAATCAAAGGGTATGCACAGTATCATAACCCTTTTGGCATAATTCCAAATTGCTCTCCAGAATGGTTGGATCAATTCACAACTCCACCAATAATGCATTAGTATTTCAATTTTCCCACATCTTCTCCAACAGTTATCATTTTTCTTTGTTATAATATTAGCCAAAAGGAAAGGTGTGAGGCGGTACAATGTTATTCCATTCTAACATAAATAACAGTAATTGTTACTGAAGCCACATCTATAATAGTTAGACTCTGAGACACATCAAGAATGTGGACTCAAACAGTACCTCTATGGAGAGAGGAAGAGAAAAAAAGGGAAGCTTCTAATTATGTTATTTCATTTGATACTAACAAATACTCTATGGAAATAAAACTATTCATATCAATACCTTGTTTTACAGTTGTAAAAATATGTTCATTCAGAGAAGTTAAGTGATTTCCTCAGAGTCACAAGTAGGTTGCTCCTGACTTCTCTCCACTGCACAAATCTTAGGGACTGGTATATTCTGAGATTAGCAAATGGATGAGTCTAGATAAACTCAAAATGTTTTTTAAAAATGAACTCATTTTCCTTCTCACAAAACTTCCCTATCATTGCTGAGGGCACCATCATCCTTGTAGTCCCCCATGCTCACAATTTAGGCATCATCCTCAACTCTGCACTATTTCTCATTCCTCATATCCAATTTGTTGCCAAAGCCTGATTTCACCTTTGCAACATCTCTTGAATATGCCCCTCCTTTTACCACCAGCCTGGTGCTGGCCTTCATTTCCTTCATACTTGGATTACTGCAAAAGCCTATTGGTTGGTCTGTCTCACCACTCAAATTCATCCTCCATTCAGTCACCAAAGTGATTACCCTAACATGCAAGTCTGACCCAGTCACCCCTCTCTCTACTCAATAAATACCAGGGGCTCCTGTTACCTCCTACTAAGATTAAATGTAAAATCCTGTTTGATGTTCAAAGACCTTCAAAATCTAGCCTCCTCCACTTTTCCAGTCTTCTCATACCTTACCCACTGTCCCAACATAGTCTTTGATCCAATGGCCCTGGTGTCCTTCGCTAGTCCTCCAACAAGACAAGCCAGTGCCCTCCCTCCTTATCTCTGCTTCCTGGCTTCAATAGTTTCCTTCATATCCTAGATAAAATCCCAATTTCTACAGAAAGCCTTTTTGATTTCCTCTCAATTCTAGTGCCTTTGCTTTCCCATTTATCCCATTTGTGGTTTATTTGTACATAGTAATTTGCATATTGCCCCTATTACATTATGAGCTTCTCAAGGACAGAGACTGTCTTTTATCTTTCTTTGTATTCCCAGTGCATATCACCATGCTCACAGTAGAATCATTAAAAATGCTTATTGAGTGAATGAATGGAAGACTCATGTTGGGGACTAATCGGGATAAATCTGAAAACATTAGCTGACATAAGATGTCAGAAGATTCTGTACACCAGTATACCATCAAGGTTGGTTTGGTTCTATACATCACAGACAGCCACTAAGATTTATGAGCAGAGAAGTGATGTGATGAAAACAGAAGTTTAGGAAAATTAGCTTAGTTGTCATATGTAGGATGGGCTGCAGGGAGACAGAAGCTAAAAACTAAATGGAGTTATGCCTCTGACTGAACAATAACAAGAAATATTAGAACCAAAGAGTGCATAGTAATTCAAAGACAATAAGTAAATCTGAAATCATAATTAAAACTTGTTCTTTTGCAAAGTAAGCTACAAAGTGCACTTTGGCCACTGTGTGGTATAGCGGAAAGGATGCTGAATTTGAAATTAAGGGACCTGTGTTAAAAACCAGTTTTGCCACACTTGGTGTGACTGACCACACAATCATTATGAGCTTCAGTTTCTTCACCTATAAAGTAAAGGTGTTGAACTAGATGACACCTAAAGTCTCTTCAAACTCTAATTCTATGATTATTTGTTCTTTTGTCTTTCAACTGCTAAGGGAACCTCAAAATCTTTCCCAGTCCCTATAAAGATGATAGGGAGACATTGTGGTAGGGTACATTCTGGCATTTTCAAGATCATCTAATAAGTGGCCCCAAGTTGCCTATAAAGATTTTCTGAAGAGAGGGTTTCCTCCTGCCCTTCTGACCAGAAAGCCTGGAGAAGCTACATTAATCTTCTAAAATTACTTAAACTAGGGGCCTTATATTGCTATTTTAAAAATCCATTTGTCCTACTTACACCCCAGAGAGGGTAAGTGAGCTGCAAAAAAGAAAATGGGGAAAAAAGAATGAGAACATCAAGGGTAGAGTTAAGAATAAAACCTAGGGCAATGTTCCTCAGCCTAGTTCCTATTTCCAATGAATAATCCCTTTGAATACTTCCTTTTTAAGACCTTTAAAAACATCAATCTGATCACTCAGTGGGTAGAGCTAAGGAGGAAACACCAGGTGTAGCTCAGATCCCAATGGAAAGGGCTATTACCTTTCGTTTTTATGATGTGTCCCAAGCAAGGCAAAATAGAAAAGATCCTCAAAATATTTTCATTCGAAAAGAAGCTTCAACAAGAGAAGAGCAGTTCTTATTCAACTATAATGTGGCTCATTAGTCTTCCCTCTTTCTCTCTCAGCACTGACATTCTTGCATCCCAAACTGATAAAGCCAATTCCATTAGAATTTCTCCTTACTTCCACACAAAAGATCACTTGTACCGTATTTTGTATGAAAATGAAAAAGGCTGATGTGCTTCAGGAGCATGATTCCTTCTTAGGAAGTTATTCACAATCAAACATTTTTGACTAGGTAATGGATAAACAAATGTGACATATGAACATAACTCAATATTATTTTGCTATTAATCAACCAAAAAAGGAAAAGGAAAATGCTAGATGGCGATGGGAAAACAGGTACATTAATAGACTCTTGATGGAACTGGGAACTGGTCTAGCCATTCTGGAAAAAATTTGAAATTATACTCAAAAAGCTAATACACTATACATACTCCTTAATATCTGCTTCATACTGCTACTACATCTAGAACCCAAAAAGATCAAATAAAAAGAATCTATGTGTACAATAATACTGGGAGTAGCTCTATTTGTGATGACAAAGAATGGAAACTGAGGGGATGCTTGTCAATTGGAGAATAACATTTGAAAGTGATGGCATACTATTATACTGGAAAAAAATGAAGAGGATAGCTTCAGAGAAACCTGGGAAGACTTGTATGAACTAATGCAGAGGAAGGTGAGCAGAACCAGAACAATTTATACAATAACAATAATATTGCAAAGACTGTTAACTTTAATAGTCTTAGAAATGATGATCAAAACAATGATTGATAACATACACGATGAAATAGTCTATCCACCTCCTGATAAAAAAGTGATGTACTCAGAGTCCAAACTGACTCTTATTTTTTTTAACACGTTCAATGTGGACATTTGTTTTGCTTAACTAACCGTGTTTGAACAGGGAATTTTGTTTTTCTTGCCTCCTCAAAGGAAGAAGGAGGAAGAAAGTAGTGAGAAAAGGTGGCTCTTCATTCAAAAAAAAATGAAATTTAAGTAGAAGAAAAATGCTACTTTACCATATATGAAATCATAAATATGAAGAATTCATAAAATCATGAGAAGACATACGAACGGATGCAGAGTAAAGTAAGCAGAACCAGTAAAACAATAGATACAATCACAACAATATGAAAAGGGAAAAAAGAAATCAAAATAGATTGTTATGTATCAGAGGTGTCTGAAAAATGATCACTGGATTTGAAGTCAGTAAGACCTTGGATCAAATCCTGTCTCAATCGCTTATTAGCTGTGTGACTTTATGCAAATCACTTAATTTTTCCTCATTTTTCTCAGAAGTAAAATAGAGATAATAGCACCTATTTCCTAAGCTTTTTATGAGAATTAAATGAGATGTCTGTAAAGTGCCTTTCATACCATAAAATTATATATAAATGCTACTGATGATTATGATGAGGGTGATGAGTACCAGTTTAGCCCCTGAGAGGAATTAAGAAATTGCACCTCTTTCCCATCTTTACAAAGATGAGGAACTATAAACGTGCAAGATCAGATATATGACAATATGCATTAGTTAGTTTTGCTAACCTGCTTTTTTCCTTTTCTTTTTTAATCTTTATTACAAAAGATAGCTCACCAGGTAGGGGAAGCAGGAAAGACATATTTAGATATGAAAGTGATTTTTTTTAAAAGGATTTTAAAATCTTTACAAATTAAGAAGTAGGTATTTTCTCCTAAGAAAGTGCTTGCTTTCCAACTTCCTATCCATCTTGGCTATTCAGAAGTTCACTCTGCTATTAGAGCAACAGAAAGAAGCTGAAAAAGAAAAAATTAATCTTGAAATAAGGAAATCTTCCTAATGACAAGGTCTATCCAAAAGTGGAATGAGTTACCTTAGGAGATAGTAGGTTCCTCATCACTTGAGATCTTCAGACAAAAGGATAACTACATTACTATGTTGTTTAGAAGTCTCTTTCTCACATGCATGCAGCACCAGCAGCACCAGCAGCAGAAGAAGAAGAAGAGGAGGGGGAGGAGGAGGAGGAGGAAGAGGAGGACAAGGAGCAGCTAGGTGGCACAGTGGATAGAGTACTGGGCCTGGAGTTAGGAAGGCTCATTTTCCCAAGTTCAAGTCCAGTCTTAGACACTTATTAGGTGTATGACCCTAGAAAAGTCACCTAACCCTATTTGCCTCAGTTTCCTCAACTATAAAATTATCTGGAGAAGAAAATGGCAAATCACCCTAGTATCTTTGCCAAGAAAACCCCCAATGGAGTCACAAAGAGTCAGACACAACTGAAAATGACTGAATAACAATGAAAAATAATAATACCCAACATTTACATGGTCCTTAATATGTGCCAGGCACCAAGCTAAGCAATTTCTAACTATCATCTCATGTGATCCTCACAACAGCCCTGAGAAGGAGGTCCTATTATTATTCTCATTTTATAGTTGGGGAAACTGAAACAAACAAAAGTTAAGTCACTTGTTTGAGGGTTTGAGGCTGGGTTTATACTCAAGTTTTTCTACTGCCAGTCCTGGAACTTTATCAACTGTGCCACCTAGCTATCCAGGTAATGACTCCCAACTCTCAAATTTGGTAATCTTCATTTTATATTTGAGTAACTGAATATTAGAGAGGCTATGTGACTTTCTCAAGGTCATAAAACCAGTAAGTAGCAGAGACAGGACTCTAAACTAGGTTTTCTGCTTCTAAAATGAGTGAAAGAAGAGTAATATATCTAGATGAAGCAATATCTAGGAGAAGGCTGGTGGCATCTAGCACAGGGATGAACCACCAAAATAAATAATTACTAACTGAGCAGTAGATTTAACTGGTTAGAGAAGTCAAATGGTCAAGCTGATCAATGATACTCCAACTCTCCGAGATTATTTTCCAGAATTCTTCCAAGGCACAGACCAACACATCTGTTTCCTGATTCTGTGTTTCAGAATGCAGTACAAAGTCCCAGTCCTGTTCCTCCACTAAAAGATCCATCCAACAACAAATCTCAATGCTCAATGACTTAATAGTATCTAAGCCAAAAAACTTGCTTGCTAGGATGTTGATAATGCTGATGGAAAACAGAAAACCTGGCATTTACCACTAGACTAGAGATGAACTACCTAGCTTGGTGCTAGATTTCTGAAAATCCTCACCCAGAGAAATTCCCACCTCCACCCCCATTCCAATTCAGTCTCCTGGGATTTGCCCACCAGAAAGTACAATCATTTCACTTAATCAAAGAGTCTCCAGAGTGTCACTGAGCATGTGGGCTATTCTAAAGGCACAGATGCTTCTCAGCAGCTCTCTAGGGTCTCCTTGTATCTACTAAGAAATGTGGGAGGCTGTGAATCATCCATCACCTTTGCTATTAAAGTAAATTCTATAAGCATTTGTTAAGTGTCTACTACATGTGTTCCAGGTACTATTCAAGGTGCTGGAAATAAAAAAAAAATCTAAACTATTCTTGTCATCGAGGTACTTAGAATTCATGTTCCATGAGGGCAAATGCTAGGGGGGTGCATTTCTTTGTATTTCCAGCACACAGCAGAGTGCCTGGAACATAATAAGTACTTGATACTTGTTGAATGACTGGCATTCTATTATAGGACATCACATATATAGCAAACCAAACATAAAAAAGGATCCAAGATTTAGAGCTGAAAGAACCTTAAATAGAGTCTCTTACAAATCTGTATTTTTATAGCAGTGAGAACTTGAAGTCCAGAAAGGTCCACAGTCTTACCCAATGACACACAGAAAATAAGTGGCAGTAGCAGGGTGTTTACAATATAATGCATAGAGAGGGAGCACTAGCAACTGAGGAAAGCAGGGTAGGCTTCCTGGAAGAATTAACATGAACTGAGTTTTGAAAGAAGCTAGTGATTCTCAAAAATGGAAAGAGGGAACACACTTCAGGCATAGGCAACAGCCTTTCCAAAGGGGCAGAAGTGGGAGATAATGAACCAATAAGATAAAGGGCCAGTAAGCATTCTACTTTGGCCTCAACACTGGGTACATGAAGAGGAATAATATTCAATTACCCCAGAAAGAAAAACTGAAGCTTAAAGAGTGTAAAGAGTGCTAAAAGCCAAACCAAGTATTTTGTGCTTTATCCTAGAGGCAAAAAGAAGCCAGTGGAGTCTGTTGATCAGAAAATAACATAAGTTATAAAATATAGTTCCAATAGTCCACTAAGAGATATGTTTAGAGCCTATCTTTCTGAGAGATCCTTAAGTTAGTTATCATTCTGGTGACCTAGAATAATGAATCTCAAACTTTAGTTCACAGAGACTGGTCTCATCCACTCCTACTAGAAATTATCAAGAAATTATGCCATTTCAAAAAGGGATAATGGCTGGAGGAAAGATGGGGAAAGATGTCTCCCTCCTCTTGGTACAGAGGTGTAAGGGATGGACTGAGAATGAAGGATGTAGACTGTTATATATGCTGCAGGACATATGCCCTGTGTTGCTCGACTGTTTAAATAGCTTAACAGCCTAACTACTGCTTAACTGTTTTTCTTTGTTGTGAGGGACAGCAGCCCCGTTAGAATGGTAGAATGTAAAGAGTTATCAGATCTAAATTTAAATCCTGCAGAATACCTTGGGCGAATTGCATTAACTTTCTAGGCATCCATTTCCTCAACAGGAAGATGAGAGGGATTGGACTAGATAATCCCTGAGGTCATGTCTTTTTTCAAAATAAATCCAGAGTTCTTGTTGGGTTATTGAAAGAATGGATGAACCAATTGAAATCCATAATGTCCTTTTCTCTCAAGACCCTTGATCACTTATTTATCATTGACTTTGTTCAATATATCTTTAACCTTAGATCACTCCCACCATATGCTGCTGAATAAGCTGAAGAAAATCACAAAACTGTGCTAAATCCCCTACAAATTTAGACTGAACTAAATGGCCTCTGAGGTGACTTCCAGCCCAAGATTAATGATTCTCTGATCTTTTTAGCTACTAAAACCTGATGAGTCTATGGAAAGACCTGAAGTTCCCATAATTCCAAACTTTATAACATAGTAAGACCCAACTATCCTTCAAGCACAAAAATATCAGAGACAGTGTGAAAAGAACCATCAAGGAACAGAGTATTGCAAGGTTTCTTGGTGGTGGTTTTATACTTCCCTAATTAATGCCCTATCCCTCTCATAAGAGTCACTCTTCCAAATATTTTCATCTCTCTTCAAACTTCCCATGATTCCTCCTCTCATAACCCTCTCAGCTGAGAACTTTGCTTTATATTTTATCAAAAAATAAGGTCATTGACTGAAACCTGCTTCTTCTCTCCTCCTCATCGTACATTACCCAAAAGCCTTTTATCACTATCTCCTTCACTTCTGCTTCTCAAAATGAGGTGGGCTTTTTCTTGGTCAAGGCAAACCATTCTACATGTCCAAGTGAACCCATTCTCCAGTAGATTACCTTCCTCTAGAATACTTACTCTCTCATTAACCTTCAATCTCTATTGCCTACAAATATACTCAAAAAACTCTTTACTTTACTCATCTATCCCCACTAACTATCATCCCATATCTCGCCTCCCTTTTGTGGGTGAATTCCCTAAGAAGGTTCTTTGTAATGGGTTCTGCCACTTTCTTTCCTGTCACTCTCTTCTTAACTCTATAATCTGGCTTCTGAATTTCTCATTCAATCGGAACTGCTCCCTTCAAAAATCTGATATGACCTCCTGAGTCCCTTGGTGTCCAAGCATTGCTTATGAACTATAAAAAAGCTACTAGACTTAATCTTTCCTAACAATTAAACAAACATTTACTTAGCTACTGATATGTGTCCAATTCAGTACTAAGAACTATAAAGGAAAAAAAAAACCATGGACCCTTTGAGAAACTTCCTCTCCAACTGGGGAGACAAGACTTACATACAAGAAATAATACAATATGAATTGAGGGCAGCAAGGAGATCAACAACACTGAACTAGGAATTGAGAAACACTGTAGATTGTTGAGCATGGTAGTGACAAGATAAAAATGTTATTACAGAAATAATGGTGTGTGCAAGAGAGATTTGAGAAGATACATCATAGAGGCAGAGGAAGAAAATAGATTATTAAATAATTTCGTTGTGAGGTTCATGATGTAGTAACAATGAGAATCATAGAAAACGGATAACAAATATTTTCAATTTTTAAGGTAAGATTTTTATATCTTTCATTTTTATACTACCTACACTTTATAATGTATCCCTCCTTCCTTCACCTTCCAAAGAGCAAAACCTTATAATGAAGGCTTAAAAAAGAGGGGTGACATTCAGCAAAACTGACATATAAAAAAGTCAGTTATTAGATTCAGTGTTTTACACCCAAGATCGCTCATTTTTACCAAGAAAGAGTTGACGTGACTTCTTGTATTTCTTCACTGCCAAACTGAATGGCCTTTTCTCAATCCTCTTCTGGACCCCTCTGTAGCCTTTGACACTGTGGATCACCCTCTTCTCCTTGATATCCTCTCTAGGTTTTATAACTCCCCTCTCCTAGTTCTCCTCATAAACTATCTGACCGCTCCCTCTCAGTCTTCTTTGCTGGATCTTCTCCCAAGTAACATCCTTTAAATATAGCTGTCCCACAGGGCTCTCTCCTAGGCCCTATTCTTTTCTCCTTTCATGCTATTTCACTTGGTGATTTCAACATCTCCCATGAATTTAATTATCATCTCTAGGCTAACGATTCTCAGAATTATTCATCAACCCTAACCTCCAGTCTCATATCTCCAACTACCTATTAAAAATTTTGAACTAGATAGCCTATAGATATCTTAAACTCCACATGTCTGGAACTAAATTCATCTTTTCCCCCCACACCTTCTCTTCTTCCTAACTTCCTTATTATAATTGAGGGTGCCACTATCCTCCCAGGCTCATAATCTAGGTATTATCTCTGACTCCTCACTTCCTCTTCTCCCCCAGATGCAATCTGTTGCTAAGGCTTGTCGATTTTACCTTCATAACATCTCCTGACACTGCCATCACACTGGTGCAGACCCTCATCGTGTCACACCAAGATCTAATGATGGTATTCTCATTAGCCTCTCTGCCACAAGCCTCTCCACACTCCTGTCCATTCTCCAAGTGATCTTCCTAAAGTGCAGGTCTGACCAGGTCACCCTTGCAATCAGTTAGCTTCAGTGTTCCCTTATAATATCATGGATTAAATAGAAAATCCTCTGTTTGGTGTTCAAAGCCCTTCATATTGTGACCCCTACACCTTTCCTTACACCTCACACCACCACTTCTCTCTTATCCACTGACGTTGGCCTCAAAGAAGTCACTCCACATCCAGATTCTGGGCATTGTGTGGCTGCCCCCCATGCCTACAGTGTTTTCTCCTTTCTCATCTCTTCCTCCTGTTTTCCCTGACTTCCAGAGCCAGCTAAAATATCACCTTCTGTATGAAATGCTCCTAATTTCCCTTAATGTTAGGGCCTTTTCTTTGTTGACTTTCTCAAACTTATTCTATATATCGCTTGTTTGTACAAAGTTGTTTACGTGACATGTTTCTTATTAGACTCTGAGCTCCTTGAGAGAAGGGACTGATATATTCTTTGATCCCCATAGCTCAGCCCAATGCCCAGTATTTAGTAGGCTTTTAAGAAATTCTAGTTGACTGAATAACCATAAGAAAATAAAAAATACCAATGAAACTTGTTTAAAATTTATTTATTTTTTTAGTGAAAGGGATAAGAGGCTAGGCTAGCCATATCTTAGAAGTGGTTCTTGTCTTAGCAGTAAGTATATAAGAGAACCCTCTGTTCAAAGTAAAGTTATTTCATTTCTATATAGAAAAGAAGGCAGGAACGCAGGAAGGGAGGGAGGGAGGGAGGGAAGAAGGAAGGAAGGAAAGAAGGAAGGAAGGAAGGAAGGAAGGAAGGAAGGAAGGAAGGA
>CM053592.1:162711903-162839433 GCA_028646515.1 Pseudochirops corinnae
CAGAGTAGACACTTAATATATGCCATCGGAAGGAAGGAAGAAAGGAAAGAAGAAAGGAAGGAAGGAAGGAAGGAAGGAAGGAAGGAAGGAAGGAAGGAAGGAAGGAAGGAAGGAAGGAAAGGAAGGAAAGGAAGGAAAGGAAAAGAAAGGAGGAAAGAAGGAAGGAAGGAAAGAAATTCTAGTTATAATCTCAGTTCCCCCCATAGTTTAGCACAGAGTAGACACTTAATATATCCCATCTGAAGGAAGGAAGGAAGGAAAGAAGGAAGGAAGGAAGGAAGGAAGGAAGGAAGGAAGGAAGGAAGGAAGGAAGGAAAGGAAGGAAAGGAAGGAAGGAAGGAAAGGAAGGAAGGAAGGAAAGGAAAGAAGGAAGGAAAGAAGGAAAGGAAGGAAGGAAGTAGGAGGGAAGGAAGGAAGGAAGAAAAGGAAGGAAGGAAAGGAGGAAAGAAGGAAGGAAGGAAGGAAATTCTAGTTATAATCTCAGTTCCCCCCATAATTTAGCACAGAGTAGACAAATAACATGCCATCTGAATTGAACCACCTCAGTTTCAAGATCTCCTTGTGTCCCATGCATGCTTTCTTGACTACCTCATTTCCAATACTCTGCCTTGCCTTAACTTCAATCTTTTACCTGACCTCTGCATCCTGACTGCTCATCTGGCTTCTAACTCTCAGACCTCTCTTGACCTTTGGTTAATAAGCTCTTGCAGGCCTGCCTAACACCATCTTATATAGTGCTGCTAGTATCCATTCCTAGCCTTGTTCTGGCTCTGACAGCCCAGGCTTCCCTTGCTTGCAAACTCTGTGAGCTGCTGCTATCGGCTGCCTCTACTTGGCAATGACTAGCTTGGGGGCCTGATTAATCAATCACTTCTAGCCCTTTGCTTTAAACTCTCTGTAAGAAAGAAAAGAGATAAAGGAAGACTGGACTTATTATTGCTCACAACACACCAGGAACCAGACAGAGAAGCACTGCTCATTTCATCTAAGGTACTTAAGAGCTCTCCGATGTCCTGGGTTGGTATTCATTTCTACAGCAAGCTCCAGTGGAGTATGTAAATGAATGAGGAAGCTCCCCCAACATGCAGATTAAGCAATATGTGACTCACCACAAAAGACAAGATCGGCCTGTTGGTGTGTAAGTTACTGCTGCCCTTTTTAAAAATTTAATTACGATATTTGAACATTATCTCATTTTAAAGATCTGGCAGCTCAGGCCCAATTAAAATCCCAAAGCATCCAAGTGAGAAAAGGCCCAAGTTTGCAGCAAACATCGTACTGGGTTTTACACACATGAAAACAGCTGGACATTTTGTAATCATATTAAGTCCTTCCAGAGATGGACGTTATTACCCTACATCAATTCAAGATGTTTTACAATCCCTCTGTCATCACATGAAACCCGAGTGCACCTCACATAAGAGCCTGGTTATGGACAGATAAGCCTCATCTCTGCGAAATGTATTGCTTGATTGTTGTCTTCCTGTCCCTCACCCCCAACCCATCAGAATTATTCTTCAGCTCAATCAGGCATTTGACACATTTCGCTTCAGGCTGAAATTAGAAAGAGGAGGACGAACAAGATTCTCAACAGAAAACTTTCCCCGAGAAACAAGTCTTGTTTTCCCACAGGTGAAGGGAGGAGGAAAAGAAAAAAAAAAAAGCATGGGAATAAGAGAAAGAGAAGGAAAGGAGAAAAAAGGGAAAGGGACGAGATAGAGAAGAGAGGAAGAAGGGGGAGAGAAAAGGGAGGAATATAAGGAAGAAAGAAGAGAGGAGGAAAAAGGAAAGGAAAGGAAAGGAAGTAAAAGAAGAATGAGGAACAAAAGGAAAGGGAACAGAGAAAAGTAATAGGAAGGGCGGGGCAGAGGAAAGAGGGAAGGGGAAGGGAAAGAGAAATAGGAGGAACAAAAGAAGGAAGGGAGGGAGGGGACAAGGAGGACGGAAGAAGAAAAAAGAAGAAAGGAAGAGGAAAGGAAGACGGTGGGGAAATAGCTTCCGACAGATAATATATACATATGTGTGTATATATGTGTATATATGTGTATGTATGTATGTATGTGTGTGTATATATATACTATATGTGTGTATACATATATACGTATATGTACATATATACATATACATATATATACATACATATATATATCTTGCAACAGGCTATTTGACCTCCTTTGCAGAGTAAGGATCTAATCTAGTTTGTCAAAGATTTCCATTAGAGATATTCTTTAAAAGTGCCCTTGACAGGTGCTCAAGGGCATGGGGTACATTATCTAGCTCTTAAGCCTTTAGACATTTCATACGCACACATATATACATACATACACATATATACATACATGTATATATGTGTATGTGTGTATACAACTATATATGTATACACATACACATATACATATGTTTGTACACCTGGATGTGTGTAATATGTAACTAAACAGGAATATGGGTTGTTTGGTTTTTTTGCAAAACATGTTATTTTATCAATGTAGGGAGCTCCTGGTGAAAACTCCTTTGAT
Source organism: Pseudochirops corinnae (assembly GCA_028646515.1). Classification (NCBI taxonomy): domain Eukaryota; kingdom Metazoa; phylum Chordata; class Mammalia; order Diprotodontia; family Pseudocheiridae; genus Pseudochirops; species Pseudochirops corinnae. The sequence goes on from CM053592.1 coordinate 162,714,420, forward strand.
CATTGTACATGGGTCCCTTCTTTACAGTATACAGTCGCCTGGAGCACTGAGAAGCTAAGTGATTTGTCCAACAGACTCACAGTATCAGGGTGCATCATCATAGGCCTAACATGAACCCAGGCTTTTCTGGCTCCAAGGCTAACTCTCTATCCACTACATAGAACTTCCTCTCAGAACTCAGATATATAGTAAGTATATATCAAAAATAACACTATTGTATAACCCTCTTAAGCTGTTTTATTTACCAAATTGGGATTACTTTGCTGGAAAGACCAAAAAAAGAGGAATGAGGGAAATCTGTATAAATGTTCCAAAATGCATCTATCTTAAAGCTCTTTTTTTTAAACTCAAACTCAAAAGCACAAAAAAAAATCAGACTAATCCATATAATCTAAAGAAATAAAAAAGGTAAAGGACACATATGAACAAAAATATTTATAGCAGAATATTTTTGTTGCAATAAAGACCTAGAAACTAAAATGTGTCCACTATTTGGGGAACAAATTTTCAAATTATATCCTATAAATATAAGACAATATTATTATGCCATTAGAAATTACAAAAGGGATGGTTTACAGTAATCTGTGCATAGTGAGCTGAGTGCATCTAGGAGAAAAATTTGTATAATAAAAAAACCACAAAAACAAAAAGCTTAGAAAGACAGAAAAACCCTGATCAGTACAATGACCAACCACAGTTTCAGAGGACTGAAAATGAATCATGCAGAGAGGTGATGGATGAGAAGTGTAGAATGAGACATACATTTGAGTGCAAAGTCAATGTGTAGATTTACTTTTTTCTTTATTATACTTAGTTTTTACAAATGAGAGTCTTTGGGAAAGAATTTTGGGGAGAGAGTAATAGTGGTAGTAATAGTAATAGTGACAGCAAAATGTAAAAGAGTATAATTAAATTTTTTTTAGTTCATGGAAAAGAATAGAAAAATTTTAAGTGGGAAACAAACAGGGCAATGTTGAATATACTGCTAAATGTATATGTGTGTGTATTTATATGCACATATATATACACACAGATATGTATGTATATGTGCTTATATACATATATACCAAGTTGTACTTAATAGATTCTTTGTCACATACAATCATCTTTCTGTTCTTTGTACATGGAAATGTTCATGTTTGATGATGTTTAAGATGCTAAAACAGAAAATTTTAAAGTATTTTTAAATAGGCCAATTGACCCAATAAACAGATCCCATCTCTTCTTAAGGGATACATAAATCCTATAATTCAATTCCCTAAGCCTTCTTTATCCTTGACTGGAGTGCTCAGGAAGTAAGTGGAAAGAGCAGCGGTTTGCAGTCAAAGAATCTAGATTCTGATCTTAGCTCTGCCACTTCTTACCTGGGTAACTTTAAGCAAGTCACTGCACCTTGACTAAATCCAACCCCTTCATTTTACAGATGAGAGACAGAGACCCAGAAAACTCAAGTTCACAGAAGTAGTAATTGTCAAAGTCAAGGCTTGAACCCAGATCCCCTGACTCAAGTCAAAGATATTTCCACAGTACCACAGTAGTGGGGGTGGGAGGGAGAAAGAAAAAGAAAAGATAGAGCAGGGTGAAGTATGATCCTATAATTAAAAAAGACCGCTGCTCCTAATCGATATTACCCATTTAATGTCATACCATAAGGACATTAAAGATTCAGATTTTGTAGTCCCTGGATGAGTAAGGCAAGGCAAAGATCAGTTAATGTACTCTATCTGTTGATTGTTCTTGGGCCATGAATATTCCAAACAAACTCAGATCATCTGAAGCATAAACAACTGAAAAATAGATAATTCCTTTTGAAGAGCTCCAGACTATGGAGTCCCATTTCCAGCAGATTCCCAGGAAGGAGGACAGTTTTTAAATATTCAGATTATCTATCAAAGGCTTTCTCTTAGAATTCAAGGAATTCAAGTATATAAAACCTATCTGTCCATCAGAGAAAGAGAGACCTCTTCACCATGGCTTAGTCCATAGAAGCTAATGTGTAAATATGTAGCGTCCAAATCTCTATCTGCTCCAATGCTACCAATCTAGTGGAAAGTCAAAGGAGACAGTTTTCAAAATTCTCTGGGCACATTCCATTCAGCTTAAATGATCTGATGCATTAATATTAATGAAGCTGTGACATCTGACCTATAAAGTAAAGGTTAATGGTTACACTGGCTGGGTTTTTTTCTATTTCTCACATACTATGCAATCTGAAATCTAACATGCATGTATACAAGCAGGAACAATCTGACCAAAACATAGCCCCCATCTTTCACGTCTTCAACTAAGGTCAAAAGTCATCTGAACAGTGTCTATTCTCTTAATAGAGATTAAATTTTTATTTAATTAGTGTGTTACTTAAAACTCTACCAGTTTCCTTGACATGAGATTTTTTTTTTACATAATACTACAGAAATGTCCATTGTCATGTTCTATACACTGATGTCATTGCTTTCTGAGTTTCTTGACTGATATACCCTCACCTAAGGAAGGTGTTACACAAGTTTCAATAGTATACTCAGCTCTTAATTATCCACATGTGGACTGTCCAAGGTAAAATTTAACCCCAAGATGGCTTCCCCCTACTTTGAATGCCACCTCCTACCTTCTTCCTTCTTTCAGTGTGTACACTGAGAATGTAAACTAATTTAATTACCCCAAGTGGTGCATATAATTATGAAGAGAAATTTGCTACCAAAAAAAGTGAAAGCAATTGACTGAGTCACTGTTTTCAATTTTTGAGGCCAGTGTTCTCTATCAGTAGAGTTTCTTCCTGACAAAATGGTGTTAAGGTCCTATGAGTTACAGAAACTTTTGTCTTTCCACTTCCAGAGGATCTGGAGATGAATGAAAGAATGTTCCAGGGATCTCTCAAACTGGAAAACTCTTGCTCCTCTCCTCTACCTCTCAGACTCATCACTTCCTTAAATACTCTCTTCACATTCCACCTTCTATAAGAGGCTTTACCTAGTCTTTCCAACCACTTAGTGCCCTCTAAGGTCAACTTTCAATCTACTTTATAAGTATCTTACATATGCCTCTTTGTGTATTGCTAATTAAAATGCAAGTTCTTTGAGGGTGGGAGCTGTTTTCATTTTTTCTTTGAATCCCCCTAACAGTGCCCTACGAATGAATATTTGTTAATTGGCTGAAGGATGGATGAGGCAGCTAAAATAATTTTTCCCATTAGAAGGAGAATGCCTAGGAGGAAAGTGCCATATTTACCTTTCTCTGTACCCACAGCACTTAGAACTTAGCCTAGTATATACTACTTACTTCTTATATAGCTTTCCTGGGAAAGTTTCTTGTTGGAACTCTAACTTCTTGTCTCATGTTATACTAGGATCTAATTTTATCCATAATTCCAGAAAAAAAAAATTTGAAACCCAAAGGATTTACTATTATATCTAGATAGTTGTACATTCTGGCCAACTGTTCAATTAGATTTAATCTATGTTAATTAAGCTTTCCATTTTAACAAATCTTCATATTAAAACACATTTGAATCATGACAAATAAACATTAAATCTGCATTGCCATTAAAATATTTCAGCAAAACAAATCCATCTTTGTTGTTCTCTCATTGCATTCAGTGGGTACAGATTTTTTTTAATCCATCAGATTAGCATTATGGATTAGTATGAATAACAAAGTATTACCAAGTACCCATTTTATTACATGAAACAGCCTGTTTCAACTCCTATCTGCAGGTAAGGGCTCAGTAGCCGTTATCTCCATGTTCTCTATTCTATTTTATCCATCCTTTTAAGATATTCATGAGAACTGAGTTGGTTTAATCACCTGGGAGTTCCACATATTGCTATGTCAATGAGTTCAGTCTCTGAATCAAGAGTCAAAACCTTCCAAATGGTCTGCCTCTGGCCATAGTATAGACATCAGGAGAAAGGGAGAAATACCTGCTTTTCAATAAAAGGAACCCCATTTACTAAGTGGAGTCTTCTTCTATTGATGTATATATAGCAAGATGTTGCCAGCTTTCCTCTGAATAACAGTAAATAAGTCATCTTTGGCTACAGTCTTTACAAAAAGAAAGTTGAATAGTTGCTTGCCTTCTGTGACATAAATAATGGCAGTCATACTTGGGTCTTGGTTTTCAGACCATTTAAACTCTCTTACCATCATCTTTGATCAGTCAACCACTATTCTGGCAATGTTGAAATTCAACATTACTAGAATGTAAATGCAATAGGGTCATTTTCTTTTAAACTTCCACCCTTGAGGAAGAATGCTTCCTCAGAAAGCAGTTTCCCTCTACCCTTGTGGTTATAGCAGTCAAATTTCTTGGCCCAATTCTTTGCAACATTTACAAGAAAGCTTCTCTGGTGGCTTAATATATTCTGCACTCACTTTTGTCCTTTCCATGTTCCCCTTAGCAATGAAGAACCCAATAGAGCTGTCAGGAAATCCATTAGTAGACCCAATGAAAGGTTGAAACAATGAACCAAATTTCACAGAACATGATATTACAAGTAAAAGATGGGGTGGCAGTTACATATGAGTTTCTCTGAAGAAAAATCTGGGGAAAAAGTCGCAGGGTTTCTTGCCTGGGACTCCAACCAGCTATAGCTAGGTCAGGAAAAATCAATGGCATATTCTGAAACCTGTTTGGCTACCTGATATTACTGTTGTTGCCACTTTGCTCTTTTGCTACTGCATCAATGATAATACCAAATCCTTGGCCACCTTAGCTCAGAGACTATCCAAATGGACTGAGACATCTTTGTTTCTCAAGATATTGCCCAACTTTAGCTAGACAGATAGATAGATGATGGAGAGATAGATGATAGGTAGATAGATGGATGGATGAGTAGATGGATGGGTAGGTGGATGGATGGACAGGTTGTTACAAAAGTCTCAGTATGGTTTTAAGCTATTAAAACTTAAGTACACAGCTTGTACTTTCTAAGATAGATGCCTTTCTTTATGATATTTTTTCTCACTCAGAGAAAGCCTTCCCTGTTCTTCTACATTTACCAATCCAATTCCTACCTACCCTGCACAGTCCAGTCTAAGAAATCTTCCCAGATTACATCCACCCAGAGTGATCTCACCTTCCTGTGAACTCCCATCATTTATTGTCTACAGTACATGTTGTTATCATCCTTGAGATTACATTGAGGTGTTTTTTCTATTATTCTTTAAATTCTCATCTAAGTATTTACACCGTGTCTTCACAAATAGAATATAAGTTCCTTGAGGGCAGGGACCATTTCTTATATGTAACAGCAGCGGTTCTCAACCTGTGGGTCACGATCCCTTTGGGGATCTAACAACCCTTTCACAGGAGTTACCTAAGGCCATTGGAAAACACATATTTCTGATGGTCTTAGGAACCAAGACACCGCTCCTCTATCCATCTCCAGGCGGGTCCACCCACCCACATGCAGATATGCCCACATATGAGTATTAAAGGGTCGCAGCATTAGGAAGGTTGAGAACCACTGTGTTACAGGATCGTAGATGTAGATCTGGAAAGGTTCTAAGAGGTCACCTAGCCAATTTTTTAAATTTTACAGACGAGGAAACTGAAGCCCAGGATTTAAGGGACTCGCCCAAGGTCGCATTCATATATCATAGATGTAGAGTTGGAAAAGACCTCAGAGGCCATCTAGATGAACCATCTAAATTTACAGATGAGTATATTAAATCCTAAGGAGGTTAAGTGACTTATCTAAGGTCACAAGGTAGTAATCATCAGGGGTGGTATTTGGACTCAGGTCCTCTGACTTCAGAGCCCATGCTCTTCCCACTGTCTCATACTATTCTCCTGGTCTTTAGATTAGGTGATTTTATGGTACTTTCCAATTCTAAGAGTCAGTGATTATATTTACCACCAACATCACTAAGAAGAGTGACCAATAAAAATTGATTTATTGATTTTAAGAAATAGAAGAAAGCCTGTTAATGGAAAAAATGTTTTATGTTATGCTATAATCATCACTTTGAATTCCATAACAAAGGAAACTAACAAAACTGATTATCCAAGACCCTGGCAGAAAGGAAGCAATGATTTTTCACATGTAGAATGCATATGTGAGAGAATAGTAGTCACTCACAACTCCTGGAGAGATTTTTTTTAAATTAATTTCCTATTTTATCAACCCCAAGAGAATTTGCCAAAGTATGTTAACTTGCCAACTCCATATCCCTGTAGCAGCATCCTACAATGACCATTCAATTCATAGTCAGTTAGTAGCCACTCAGCAAAAAGGAAGGAAAGATTACTTTCTTACCTGTGTTCCAGCTCTCGGATAGACAGAATCACTCCTGAAGTTGATGGCCTCTGCTGCACAGTCGCCAGGAACGTGAATTCACTTTTATTCCGAAAGAGCTGAATTAACTTCTCAATCACATGTGGGGCTGCATGGATCTCTCTTTCTACATCTAAGAGTTTAATTGAAGAAAAAGGAGGTAGGGGAGAAGAAAGGGTAGAAGAGGGAAAAGGAAATAGAAGAAAAAGAGAAAAGAGGAAAAAAAAAAGAAGAAGAAAAACACCTTGAGTAAAACTACAGACCAAAGGATACAGATTACATTTTTCATTTTTCTCCCCTGTCGATATTTTTCATTTTCAAGAGTCATCCACCACGCCATACAGCGGCATTCATTCAATACAAAACCTGGAAATACCATCTCTGCCAATGTGCCTACTTGTCACTTTGACAAGTTCACAATTGGCCAGTCACTGATTTTCTGACAGGAATTTTGACGAGACACTGAGCAATCGGGTCCTGCTGCAAGCAGATTAAGTTGCTGTAAATAACGTGAGAGGCTGGCAGATAAACGGGGTCCTAAATTCCTAAGGACCTCAGAAATTACAACACCCAGCACCACGTAGCAGGCTGCAATTTCAATTTTACCATTGGTTTGGTTACTGTCCCTCTAATACACAATTAAGGGAACCCATCTCCACATGAAATAGGACTACCGTCACTACTGCTAATAGAGTTTTATTGGTCTTTGCTTAAAAAAAATAAATACAAGCTCTGTCTACAGATCATAAGTGTGTTTAGAATGCATGAATCTTCACTGTTTGCATGGAGTCTCACTATCCATTTGCAGAAAAGTTATAGAAAAGTTGCCAATAGGCATTAGTAGGGGATATTTCCTTATCGAGAATTCCCTACGTATTTTGGGGGGAAGGGAGAACCGTATAGCATAAAAATGTGGCTTTCCTCATGAAATATTTATTTAACTCGAAACTTGTCCAGTAAGATTAGAGTTCTTTCAACCCAGACAATATTCTTGTTAGCCAGGAGTTTATTCTTCTTCACTCACAGGTTGTTCTGTTTGTCCTTCATTTTCTGAGAGGACCATGGCATCTGGGAAATGAAGACATGACTTGCAGTTGACTTTGATTTGAATGAGGGAAGGCTGTGCAAAGTCACCAGCCTCACTTTCTCCTCCAAAGCCATCTGGATTCAGTGACCAGATATTCATCAGGATGATTGGAGATGATCCAGGATGCAGTGGGAGACCCTTTTAGGCTAAGACCTTTTCACAGACTCAGTTAGAGTGAGGTAATGGCCATTCGGTGAATAGGCTTCTTTAAGAAATGAAGGCCATCATTCACTATACACTCAGAATTACCTCCAGTCATGATAAAACCTCTAATTACCATATTATTTTCTGCTAAAACTGCTAATATCAGGATTTATCAGAATTGAATCAGTCAATATACATTTAGTCAGCAGCTACTATGTGCCAAGCAATGCACTGCCAGGGAAAAAAAGAGGGGGCAAATAACAGTTGCTTTCTCAACAACCACACAGTCTAATACAGCGATGCTCAGCCTGTGGGTCATGACCCCTTTGGGATCCAATGACCCTTTCACAGGGGTCACAGGGGTCACCTAAGACCATCAGAAAACATATTTCCGATGGTCTTAGGAACCTCCTCTATCCATCTCCAGGCAGGTCCACCCACATACAGACATGCCCACATATGAGGATTAAAGGGTCAAGGCATTAGGAAGGTTGAGAACCACTGGTCTAATAGGAGAGACAAGCAAAAATTCAAGAGGAGCAATGTTACAGAAAACTATATGATGGGAAATCAGTGACTATCACACAAACTCACAGGCCACAGACTACCCATATCATAGTCCCTTTCCTTGTAGTTATATAGCGAGAGGCTGGTCTTTCATTTTAGAACTACATGAAACACATTTTAAAAAAACAGTCTTTAAATAGCTTGTTACTCATCACTGGTTCAAGCCATATCATGTCACTGTGTGTGGGCTCTGATGAAAATTGTCCCAAAAGAACTTTACTACAACAACAAATCAAGACTTTAGTTATATCTCTTGTGAAATCATTTCTGCCTGGAAAACATTTTGCAATAGGACTTTTTCATTTTTGTCTTTTTATCTCTACTACCTATCCCAGTGCCTGGCACAAAGTGGGCACTTTAGAGTAGGAAAAAAAACAATGGATTTAGTGTCAGAGGAATTGGGTTCAAATTCTAGCTCTGTCATGTTGTTTGTCCTTCATTTTCAAAGAGGACCAATGTCTTGACTTGAGTGAGGGTAAATTGGATTAAAATGACACAGAGTTGCATACAGTCATCAGCCTCAGTTTCTCCTCCAGAGTTGTGGGAGTCCAGTGGCAGGACAAAAGTCAAGATGATTGGTGATGACCCAGGATGCAGTAGATGACCTTGGAGTCTTTGTTGCTTGACCAAGCCCTAAGTGCTCCACAGTGCCTGCTTCAGCTGATGAACAAATTGTTCTCTTCTGCCCATTCTCCCAGGAAAATCTGTCACTATATGTGTGACCTCAAGCAAGTCATTGCATTTCTCTCAATTTCCTCATATGCAAAATGATAGGATTGAACTTGGTGACATCCAGGGTTCCTTCCAGCTCTGAATCCATAATTCTATAATGAAAAGCATTTATTAAGTGTACCAGATACTATCGTAAGCACTAGGGATGTAGAGAAAAGCAAAAACAGTTCCTGCAATTGATGAAATCACAATCTAATAAAGACAATATGTATATAAGTAGACAGAGACATGATTCCTATAGTGTATATAGAGAGAAACCTTGGAGAAGGTGGCACTAACTAGCAACTGGGGAGACTATGAAAGACCTTCTGCAGAAAGTGAGATTTTACCCGAGTCTTTAGAGGAATCAGAAGTTTTCCAGGCATAGGAGATAGTTGGTATAAAGACACCGAACTGAAAGATGGGATAACATGAATGTGGAAGAACAAGTAGACCAGTCTGGCTAAACTATAGAACAAAAGGATGGAAATGATGTGTAAGAAGACTGAAAAGATAGGAAGGGGTCAGGTTGTAAAGAGCTTTGGATGCCGAAAGGAGGAGTTATACTTGATCTCAGAGATAATAAGGAAGCTCCTGGAACTTAGTCAGGGTATGACAATGACTTACACTGAGTGAGGGTCAGACATGCACTTTAGGAAAGTCATTTTAGCCTCAATGTAGAAGATCGATTGCAATGGGGAAAGACTTCGGGTAATTGGGAGTCTATTGTAATAACCCAGGTAAGAGGGGATGAGTCCATAAATAAGGGTGGTGGCTCTTAGTAGAGATAGGGGATGTATCAGAGATGTTTTGGATTCAAGAATGCTCCTAGAATAAATGAACATAGGAAGTAATTAATCCAATCAGCATACAGATTTGGGAGCCCACTAGGGGGATTCATATTCAAAACCCAAAAAAGAAATCAGAGAATGTTCAAAGGAACACAGAAAACAATTGACCATCTTAAATCTTAAAGGACTTACATTATTTTCATCATCACATCATCTAGGAAGAACACATGTGATTTTGAAAGTTTTTTTTTTTTTTTTTACTACAAACATGCTCATCCTCATTATATCCTGGGGAATTGAAGGCTAAATCAACAATTTCTCAAATGGTATAGGACAAGGAAACCAATTTTTTCTTATTTTCTTTCAGTTCCAGTGCCTCTTTTGGGGTTGATAAGGGAAGGAGAAAGAAACATGTTCCCTAGAGTCTATGTCTCCTATCAACCCCACTAGAATACATTTCAAAAGGGCATCATTTTTGTCAAATCCTGCCTAAGGCAGGATCAAGACAGGGCAGCAAAATGGCAAGACAGAAAACAGCTGAAGGCAAAGGAGGTCCAAAGAATCAAGGTATAAACTGTGAGGTGAGAAAGCATAAATGGAAAATTCAGACTGGGTTGGTACTAAGGTTTCTATAGAGCACCTAAAGAGAAGAGGTTTAGACAAGTGTGAGTCATGGAAACCCATGGAAATCCATCTAGTATGGAAATCCATACTAGATTAAGAAGTAAAGATGTAGGGAGTACTTGGTTGTTGATCATTTGAATGGTTCAATCTGATTCCACAAAGTTTTATTCTTTTTATTGGGTTCTTGTGTTGTTAGACTATATTCAGCACAAATATGCAAGAATTGGCCTAGAAAAGGATAATTCTTGCCTACAGTAGGCAGGTTCTGAGATTGAAATGGCACCTCAATGTCTAAAGATTCTCTAGATTCTAGGGACTAAGACGTTTGAAATAGCCAGCTATCACAGAAGGGAACCAGGGTCAGGGATCCTATACTATTTTGCAAATAGCAAATGACTAAGAACTCCAGAGATTACTCAACCTGATGGCCTAGAGTTTGTTCTTTTTGTTTCATCTTCTTGTATTCTTTGCGCTTGCCTAGTGCTAATTTATCAGCATGGATACCTAGGAGACCCACTATACCTTCTGATCCAACTAACCGTAAAGGCATATAAAATAAAGGAGCTAGGCAAATGATTTCTTGGTCTCTACAAGACTGAAGTTTTATTATACTTCATACCTATCAGACTGGCAAAGTTGATTTTAAAAAATTGAAAAATACAGGGCAGCTAGGTGGCGCAGTGAATAGAGCACCAGCCCTGAAGTCAGGAGGACCTGAGTTCAAATCTGCCCTCAGACACTTAAAACATATACACACACACACACACACACACACACACACACACACACACACACACAAAATAGCCATGTGACCTTGGGCAAGTCACTTAACCCCAATTGCCCTACCCTACCCCTCCAAAAAAGCAAAAAATAAAAAATAAAAAACCAGCAAATGGTATAGAGGCTTTGGGAAAATAGGTACATTAATGCATAATTAATAGAGTTATGAATGGATCCAGCTATTATGGAGAGTACATTGGAATTATATATAAAAGACTATCAAACTATGCATATTCTTTTACCTGGAAACACTACTACTAGGTCTATTATTCACCGAAGAGATCAAAGAAAGAGAAAAAGAGATAGATAGACAAACATGTTATACATAGGAGTATATATGTATACGTAGATAGACACACACAGAGAAGTTCTGTTCATAGTGACAAAGAACTAAAAACTGAGAGGGTAACCATAAATTCAGGGATGGTTGAAGAAGATTACTATTTTACTATAAGAAACTATAAAAGAGGTAGTTTCAGAGAAACATGAGAAGACTTGTATGAACTGATGCAGAGTGATGAGATCAAAACAAGAAGAACCATTTGGACTTTTAAAGTCTTAGGAATTTCAAGCAACACAATGACCAGCCATGATCTCAGAGTCTTCATGAAGGAAACAGAGCATTCATTTCCTGATAAAAAGGGGATGGATTCAGAGTACAGCCAGAAATCTTTTTTGAACATGGTCACCCTGGGAATTTGTTTCGTTTAACTATAAATGACTTTAACAGGAGATTTCATTGTTCTTAATTTCTCAATGGGGGGAACAGGGAGAGAATAAAGTAGGTGGATCTTCTTTTGGAAGAAATAAAATAATTTTTTAAAAATTTCCACAGTATTGTGTCCCTCCTTATCTCATAAAACATCAATGCCTCCCAATACCTACTGGATAAAGTCCAAAATCCTTATTCTAACACTAAGGGAACTCAGCAGTCAAGCCTATAATTACCATCTCCATTACCTAGTATTCTTTATAGAAATTTTCTGCTGACATCAAACTAGCTTACCTATTATCCTCTAATCAAACCAAGAGAATCACTAGTTTTATCAATCAACAAGCACTTAGTAGGTATCTACTATAAGACACTTGTGATATAGACAAAAATAAAAAATAATCTCATCCCTTAAGGACTTTACATTTTATTTTTGCAAGAAAAGTATACACCTAACAGGTATATATAACATATGTGTACGTTTAGGTAGCGCAGTGGATAAAATGGATAGTGTACTGGGTCTGGAGTGAGGAACACTCATCTTCTTTGAGTCCAAACCTGGCCTCAGACACTTGCTAGTTGTGTGGCTCTGGGCAAGTCACTTAATCCTGTTTGCCTCAGTTTTCTCATCTGTAAAATGAGCTGGAGAAGGAAATGGCAAAGCACTCCAGTATCTTTGGTAAGAAAAAAACCCTACATGGGGTCAACAAAGAGTCAGATACAATAGAAAACATGACTGAACCACAATAACACCACAAGATAATTTTGTGAGGAGGTCATTGGGATCAGGAAAGTCATCAAGTAGGAGAGTGAATTTGAGCTGAGATTTGGAGAAGCTACTGATTCTAAGTGAAGAGGAAGTGTACTCCAGGCATGGGGGGAGAGGAGATGGGCAGCTTGCAAAGGGACAGAAACAAGCAATGGAATGGAACTGTGTAAGGAAAGGAGCAGTAGGGATTCATTTGACTAGAACAGAGACTTGAGGGAAGAAACAGGTAATAAGCCCAAAGATGTAAGGTGAAGCCAGGTCGTGAAGGACTTTAAATGTTGAATAGAGGAGCTGTATTTCATTCCAAAGGCAAAAAGGAAGCCACTGGGACTTACTGAGTGAGATAGTGATTTGCCAGAGCTTCAATTTAGAAATATCACTTAGGTAGCCACTTGAAGGATGGATAAGAGAGAGTAGTGACCTCCCTGCACGTTTAATCATGTCCTTCTTCCCTCTCATTTCCCCAATACTATCCATTCTCCAAGGCCTAGTTCAGGTCTTAACTCATCAACGAGAATTTTCTTAAGCAGCGTAGTCAAAGGTACAACTCCTTTCCATGAACTGCCACAGCATTCATCATAAATACTCCTCATTTGGTGCCTTAAAAGTTTCCTTCCTTTGTTATATCTTTTTTTTTACAAGAGTGTCACCCCAACTAAATTGTGAGTTCTTTGAAAGAGGTAGCCATTTTCCAGGGAGTATATAATTGGCTTCAAGTATTCAATTGATTCGAACTTAGGAAAGTTATTATACTTGTTCTTCCTCATGGTATAGGGAAAACTAGGAGCAATTCTCCCTTTCTCCAACTTTCTCTATTTCCAATGAAAAAGCATCATCATTTTTCCTGTCATCTTCTCTCCACTCACAATGACATCACCCTTGTTCAGACTTTAAAATACAGATCTAACTATGTCACATCTTCTGAAGAAATTTCAGCGTCTCCTCATTGCTTTTAGGCTAAAATACAAAAGCCTAACTTTAGCATTCCAATTCTTCCATACTTCCTATATTCCAGTAAAGGGGCCTGTTTGCTATTCCTCAAATTTGACATTTCCTCTCTCATTGCTAGATCTTTGCATAGGTTCTCCTCTATTCTCAGAATGCTCCCTTTCCTCAATTGTGCCACTTAGTATCCTTAGCTTTCATCAGGACTAAGTTTATGGGCTCCCTCATACAGATACCTCACCCCACGGCTGTTAGTTATCACTCTCCCCTCTCAATTTATCAGGTTATAGGTTGTCCCCCCCTACACACATATATACCATGCACTAAGTACAAGACTTTGCACATGGTAAGTGTTGATTGACAAACTGAATGATTGCCTTTAGACCCATAGAGGGAGATGTCCTTTTTGAGAGGTGACCCCCTCTTTTGTAGAATAAGCTGCTTGGCTGGAAACCCTTAGGAAAACCCAGGATAGCTTGGATTTTTCCTTCCTGACAACTTCCAGGCCATGGTCTTTCTTTGATATTGTTTTACATAATTACAAATGCTAACGGTGAGAAAATTGCCCAGTGCTTTTTCCCTTCCAGAAAACAAAAATAAACTTTCACACCTCTGAAATGTCAGCTACTGCTAAGTTGGAACTAATGAAGCTGGGTTCTTCTTCACCTCATCCCCTGCCCATCCCACCCTATGCCTTCTTTACCAGCTCTCCTACTCACAGCCTTTCCTAGAAGGCAGGAGAACATTACTGAAAGATCAGCCCTTCTTTTTTTTTTACCAGTGAATAAATGAGCTGCATGTCAGAATGAAGAACTCCCCTACCCCTCTTCGACCAGTGGGAAATGCCAGAAATGTCCATTTTAATATAGCAAAAGTTAACGTGCGTTCTCAGTTTCAGCAAAAAGCCTTTTGGAAAATGTTCAACATGATCCCCATCAGCTAGCAGTATGCCTGCAAGAGTGCTAACTTAACAGTTTCCATTTCTTCCATTGAAGGGGGTTGGGGGATCACAGAGAGGTGGACGAATGGGATCCAGAAGATCTTGGCTCTTAATCCAATCCTCTCACTAACCAAAGCCACAACCCAAGCCCCATCTTTTGCCTCTTCTGACCCTCCCTCCTATCCACTGCTAGTGCCTGACCCTCCCTCCTAAACTGCCTGGTCTTTAACTACTGTGTGTTCATTTGTGTTTACTCACTCTGTATTGAGTCTTTATACCCTTATACATGTACTTCTCTTTCCCCATTAGAATGTCAACTCCTCATGAGCTGTGATTGTTTTGTTCTTTGTATTTGTATCTCTAGCATGTAGCACAGTGCCCAATTCACAGTAGGTACTTTATAAATGCTTGATGATTGACTGATTAGCAGGGTGACCATGACCAAGTCACTTCCTCCCTCTTGGCTTCAATTTTTAATTAGGATGTTGGACTAGATGACTTCTAAAGTCCTTTTAACATCTTAGTGGAATTGATTAGACATATAGAATAAGCCTCAAATTCTCTTACACTAAGATCAATCCCATGAGGGAACATAAACAAGAAATTCATTAATTAGCTCAGATCTGCTACTTGTCACCAGCTTTAAGACCATCTGCTGGATTTCCTGGCATTGTTGATGAGGGATGGGGTGGGGGGAAGGGTAATCAGGGAAGTCCTCTGATCAACACTTGAAAAGCTTGCAAGAAGAGAAGCATTTGTTTGGGACTCTTAAGAGAATTTTTTTGTGGAAGGCGTCAACATGCTCCATCACTACTTGTTGAAAGCTCTCTTTAAAGCAGGCAGGACTGTCCAGGGAAAAGAGCACTGACTCCAGGAGTCAGTTTAAATCCCATTTTCAATCCTTCCTACCTTGATGACCTTGGACAGGTTCATAGAACTTTCCTGGGCTCTGGATTACTCCTTTGTAAAATGAAGAGGTTGAACAGAGGGTCTGGAACTAGATGGCCTTAGGGGTTCCTTCTAACACTAAATATCTGACTTTCTGATCCCATACCTCCTCTACTAGGATGGGCAACCCAGCATTAGTGAAAAGAAAGGGCGAAAAAGAACTGCATTCTCTAAATCTTGGTCATAGATTCTTTATCCATTAGGGTCATGTCAATCTTTTAAAAAAGGTCTATGATATCATTGATCAAATATTACAACCACTCATGCTGATCAGAGCCCCTCTGGCCTTGGAAAAGAATTTCATGAGTGGCTATGTTGAGAAGCATTCACCACACTGGCTGGGAGGTCTCAGGGGAGTTGTTTTTACCCTCATGTACCTCAGTTTCTATATCAGTGAGACAGTCCTTGAGGTGTCTTCCACCTCTGTTTCTATGATATCCATGACTCTCTGGTTATGAGTCTCTCTGAATGTAGCTAGACTGGTCTATGTGGGATGGTAAAGCATTACAAAAAGCCTTTTTAGATGGTTTAAGACCTAACAGAGCTTGTGCTCACTCCTGCTAGTATAGCTTTTGAGAGTTTAAAGTCATCAACACTTTTGTACACACATACATACACACACACACACAGAGTCATTGCAAATGTTCCCATTTTGCAGACCAATTAGAATTTGGCAGGAAGGGTTGTTATTTTTTTCTTCTCTGTCCTCAGATGAACATGTCATTTGTCATTTTAACAGAGATTACAATAATACACCAAGGCAATGATTAGGCACTAACACCAAAAGCAAATAAAAAAGAAGGGAAAAAAATTAAATGAAGGGATGGGTTCTTTGTGTCATCCCCTCTGCTTCACAGATATACATTGAGCCTTTTTTTCTCCTTTTCCTGATCTGCAATGTGGATGGAACATGGTGACAATGGAGCACACACCCATGTCCATATGTCTGTACATGCATGCTCACACACATGCATGTCCACCCTCATGGCTACTTATTTGAAGCTTTCACAGTCACATTCCAGCAGGGAGAACATCTAACCAAGCAGATAGAAGGCAGAAAAAAATCTCAGCTCCCAAGGCTGACTAAAGGACATTGCATTTAGGACAAAGACAGCAATAACAGATCCCTGCCCACTCCCAGTAGGGAAGATACTGCAAGGGTGAAAGCAGCAACCAGAAGTCCTGTTTACTCCCTCCTCTCTGCCCCATGGCAGCCAATCTCAACCCAAACTGCCTGAAGGAGCAGGCTACATTAACTGTAATTACATGCTGTTTACATTAAGAACCTCAGGGAATGTAGAAAACTCTAAATATAGCCTACACAGTTTCTGTTTGCCCAAATACCAGTTGAGCTAATGGTAAGAAAGATTTCCCTCAAAAAGGGAAAATAACATATTGCTAATTTGGAATGGCAGTCTGTACTTAATTTCCAAGTTCAAAGGAAATTGCCAATACAGAACTGACAACCGTTATAAAGCAAGTCACGCAAAGGACCCCATATTTTAAATTGCTTGAAGCAGCTGTCACTCTTTCAGGTCACTGGGGTCTTGGGCTCTTAAGCAGCTAGAGGCTTGGTACAGTAAAAAGAATGCTGGATTTGGGGCCAGAAGATCTAGGCTAGAATCTCGTCTTTAGCCTCACTAACCATGCAATCCTGAGCCTTAAGCTTTTGATCTTGAGTTGAGACTGTCCAGAATAAGGTAATCAGCATGGTGAAAGGCCTTGACTATACTGAAGAATCATTTGAAGAAATTGTGATGATGTTTAGGCTGGAGAAGAGAAGACTCAGAGGGCACAAAATATCCTTCTTAGTTATTTAAAGCACTATCATATGGAAAAGGGATTAGACTGGTTTTGTTTGGTCCCTTGCTATAGAACCAGAAGCAACAGATGGAAATTGCCAAGAGGAAGGGAAGTTTCAGCTTGATATCAGGGATATCTTCTTAATAATGAGGCTGCACGTTTCCTCTGCCTTCAGCCACAGAATGAGAGCCACCTTAGAAGGTTGCAAGTGCCCTTAATATAAGAACTGAAAGTAGAAAACACTTGTTAGGTATAGGGTAGAGATGATTTTTGTTCAGGTATGGATTGAACTAGTAGGCCTCTGAAACTGAGTAACTCTGGGATTCTCTCAGGACCTCATGGTTTTCTCAGCCCTAAGATAAGGGGATTGAACTAAAGATGTCTCATGTCTCTCCTAATTCTTTATCTATGGTTGAATGAGACTAAATACTATGGCCACATAATGAGAGGACAGAACTAGAACTCACTGGAGAAGACTGAGGTTGGGAAAGATTGAAAGCAAAAGGAAAGGGGGATGACAGAGAATGAAGTGGATTATGTGTCTTGGAAGAAACAAACGTGAACTTGGACATACGTCAAGAGAGAGTAGAAGATAGAAGGGCCTGGAATTCTATGGTCCAAGAGATCACGGGTAATCAAAGATGGCTGAACAACAATCCCAGACGAGAAAAACTCTGAGCTAGTGAATAGCCTTCCATGTTGTAGCCAAGCTAGTTTACTTATCATTCCCACTAAAATGAGTTTCCATCTCTGACCTCCATCTCTAAACAAGTTGTTCCCCATGCCTCGAAGCCTTTCCTCTTAACCTCTGTCTCTTGTAATTCTCAACTTCCTTCAAAGCTAAGTTCAAGTGCCCCTTCATATGGAAAACCACTCAAATGGCCTTGTATTTATGTATATATTTACATGTTATCTCTCCTAGTAGAAGGTAGAGACATTGAGGATAGGAGCTATTTTTTTAAAGTTTTATCTGTACAGCTCCAGCACAGTGTTTTATACAGATGCCAAATAAATGCGTGTTTATTTGAATTGAGAATCCAGCATCATGAGTAATAGATTTCTACCGCAGTAACTAGCTCAGCTAAGAGCCATCAATTAGAATTTTCTTCTATGTTTCTTCTGCCTTCAGCCACAAGCCTCCTCTGTGACCTTGGACTCACACTTCCTCTGTCTGGGAATTAGTCTCTTCATTTGTAAGATGAATGAATGGGATGAGATCATTCCCAAGGTTTCTTCCAACTCAAATTCAACAACTCCAACTTTTAGGAGAAATAAGTGAATCCAAAAAAAAAAGAAAGAAAGAAATCAAATTGACTACAGGGAATTTTTTTAATCTTCCAACTTGTAGAGGATGGAATGGGGTCAGAATAGATTCTCTGCCATCTCTCACACCTACCACATCTACAATCCTGAACACCGAAAAGGGATACGACCCTTCAGAATGGCCCAAAAGTCCATCACAATTCTGAGACATTGAAGAGAAATTCATACAAAAGGAGGAAAAAAGTTCTCATTTACATATATGTATATATGTGTGTGTGCGTATATATGTATATATGTATATAAATCCAGCCTATATATATGTGTGTGTGTGTGTGTGTGTGTGTGTGTGTACACATATACACACACACACACACACACACACACAAAGACTCGAGAAGACTGAAACAGAGGCTGAAAAGAACAAAAGCAGGGAGTCAATATAACATACAGTTAACCAGAACATCCCCCTCATGGAATCACAGAATTCAGAGACAGAGAGATCTCAGAGGCCATTGGATCCAAACTGTATCAGCACAAGAATGGCCTCTCCAAAGCACCCAATAAGATTTTAGTCAGCCTTGACTGAAGCCTTCTTGTGATGGGGAACCACTGCTGTCTGAGGCAGCCCATCGCATTTTTGGAACAGCCTTTATCAAGGGGAAATTTTTCCTTACGTTAAAATCTATTTCTCTGCAACTCCTGCCCATTGCTACTAGTTCTGTTTTCTAAGGTCAAGTAGAAAATGAATCTCTCTTCCAAAGAAAGACAAACAGAAAATACTTATTGTTTACTATGTGCCAGGCACCATACTAAATTTTAGGAATACCAATATAATCAGAAAAGACAGCCCCTACTTCAAGGTGCTCACATTGCACCATAGGGTGCAAGACAACATACAGCAGAATAATGGAGAGAGGGTAGATATCAAGGTAGAAAAATCCAGAGTTTAAGGAAAAGGAGAAAAAGTGAGTCATTTCCAACTCTTCTTGAATCCAGTTAAGATACTGAAGGGATTTGCAATTTCTTTCTCCAGGTCATTTTACATAGGAGGAAACTGAGGCAAGCTGGGTTAAGTGACTTGCCCAGGATCACACAGCTAGTGTGTGAGGGCAGATTCAAACTCATGAAAATGAATCTTCCTGGCTTCAGACCCAGTACTCTATCCATGTCACCAACTAGCTGCCCCATGAATAGCCTAGACACTTCCAGAAATGGTTGTCCAAGGTAGGAACTAGCCAGTTGGGAAGAGGGGGCTGCAAGGATTGAGGCATCTAGATTAAGAACATTGCCAGCACATGGACAGAAAAACTGAGAGAATCTGAAGCATAACCAGGTTCTCTTTCAAATCCTTGAAGATATTTATCACAATGAGGCCTCTTATTGCCCCACAACTCTTTCTGCCAAGTCTCCTCTTCTCTAGGCAAATATTCCTATTTTTTATACCCCAATCATTCTAGTTGTTGAAGATCTGACTATGTGCATTTATTACATATTATTGTTTTAATTGACAAAGGCAAAACTAAGGGCAGTGATTAGGGACCTGTGTGGAAAGAAGTAGCCATCTAGTGCATTTTTCCTATCCTAATCAGTCATTGCCACTGCCTCTTGTCATCAGCAATGCTAGAGTTTAGATACTACTGGGCCAAAGCTTTACATCCTAGAGAACAACTCAATTACTTACAGCCAAGTACCCAGGAGGAGGGCCAGGGGCTGGGTCTTCCTAGATAGCCACATAAAATAATTATCGTTAGGCTTTATCCTTTATAACCCTTAACCCTAAGCCCACAGTATAGTTTTCAAAGCAATTTCAGATAACTTATCTGGTATCATCCTCAAGAGAGGAAAGAGAAACTATAGCACAGGTGACTTGAAATCAATAATCCTAAATGGGAATCCAGCCTTGTGCACTGACATCTGCCCTTGTCCCCAGGAAGCTTATCTGGTGTTTTCCGTGGACAGTGCTAGGCTTGGAGTCAAGGGGGCCTGAGTTCAAATTCAGCCTCAGACATTTACTAGCTGTATGACCCCAGTCAATCATTTCACATTTCTTAGCCTCAGTTTTATCATTTCTAGAATGAGATAATAATAGTACCTATTCATTAGGGTGTTGTGGAGATGAAATGAGATTATATATATATATTTATATTTATATTTATATTTATATTTATATATATATCACATTTTTGCTAACTTTGAATTGCTATATAAATGCTAGTCTTTTTTTTTTTTTTTTTTTACTTCTGTCATGGATGGGCACAGTACAGTGGGGCACACGCAGGCATCCTGTAAGAAGCAGATGCTGGCTGCTTTGGAAAAGCTGAGTAATAAAGTGAAAATAGCATTGGATTTGGATTGAGGACAGACCTGGGCTCAACTCTCTATTCCCCTACTTACTAGTCACATAAACGTAGGCAAGACATGATATTTTTGAGCATTGCAACTCTTCAATCACCATACAAATGTGAGTTACTATTTAAAAAAAAAAACTTTGTGAGATAGATTGAGCAAGGATAACTACCCCAATTTTACCAGCTGAAGATGTTAGATGACTTCCCCAAGGGTATATAGCTAAAAAGTAGCAATTAGAAAGCTAAAAAGCAGTAGTAATGATAGCTGATGTATACAGTTGCAAGTTTTTCAAAGTGTTTTACATATGTGATCTCATTTCATCCTCACAAAGTAGGTGCTATTATCATAGGTGCTATTATCACCCCCATTATACAGATGGCAAAACTGAGGTGAGAGAAATTGAATGACTCTCCCAGAGTCACAGAGCTTGGAAGTGTCTGAGACGAAATTTGGACACAGGACATTCAGGCTCCCAAATTCAGGGAACTGTCCACAACCCCTTGCTTGCCACATGAGAGCCACATGGCTTAAAGCCATGCTTCTGTTACAGCTCCCTCCTTACTTTCAGCCAAGGGAACCTCCTCTCTTTAGAGTGCTACTGGATTTCATATCCAGTTTCCCCTAAATGATGCTGTAAAGAAATTGAGGTTCAAAGATACTAAATGCAAAGAACAAACAAGTGCCAAAGTAGAGGATAGAAACAAGGTCATTTGGCCTTTCCATTATCAACTGATTAATTAGTCAATGAGCATTTATTAAACACCTACTATGTGACAAGCAATGTGATAATGGTGATGGTGATGGTGGTGATGGTAGTGGTGGTGGTGGTGGTAGTGGTGAGGGTGGTGGTGGTGGTGGTAGTGGTGGTGGTGGTGGTGGTGGTGAGGGTGAGGGTGGTGATGATGATGATGGTGGTGATGGTGATGATGGTGATGGTGGTGATGATGATGATGATGGTGGTGGTGATGGTGATGATGGTGATGGTGGTGGTGGTAGTGGTGAGGGTGAGGATGGTGAGGGTGGTGGTGGTGGTGGTGGTGGTAGTGGTGAGAGTGGTGGTTGTGGTGGTGGTGGTGGTGGTGGTGGTGAGGGTGAGGGTGGTGATGATGATGATGATGATGGTGGTGATGGTGATGATGGTGATGGTGGTGGTGGTAGTGGTGAGTGTGATGGTTGTGGTGGTAATGGTGAGGGCGAGGGTGAGGATGGTGAGGGGGGTGGTGGTGGTGGTGGTGAGAGTGGTGATGATGAAGATGATGGTGGTAGTGGTAGTGATGGTGATGATAACTAGTATTTATATAGTGCTTGAGCATTTTTAAAGGACTTTACAAATATTATCTCATTTTATCATTACAACAACCCTGGAGTTATGTGCTATCATTAGCACCATTTCATAGACAAGGGAACTGATGCAAAGACAGGTTGATTGACTTGAATAAGGATATATAAAAATGACTGAAGCTGGATTTGAACTCGGGACTCTACCCACTTTACCACTCAGGGATTTAAAGACAAAGACTAAATGCCATTTGGCCTCTCTCAAGCAAGTAACACTGGTGTCTTGCAAGCTGTCAGCCCATACCAACTAGCTAATGTCCATGAAAGAAGTAATAAATGAGGATAGAGACATGGGATCTATACCCTATGGCTGTGGGGTCACAACCCTAGAACTGAATCACTTTTTCCTGCACTAAAGTCCGATTTCCTCCTCAGTTGTATTCTTGGCTTCTGTTGCCTCTCCCTTTTGTGCATAGAATCTGGCCCTTACTACTCATTCTCCTTATGATAGAATCCCTACTCCTATGCTCCTAAGAGGTATAGCTTACATTTCTGATAGCTACTGTCTGATCCCTAAAGACTCTTCCATAACCTTGGACTTTTGCTACTTGCTGGCACCTCCCAGTCTGTATTACTCTTGGTTTTACAATACAATCTGTGATTTCATTTCAGCAAATTCACTCTCTTAATTAGGTCTGATTTCGTTTAACAGTCAAAAGACATTGCATTCCTCAAGCTGACAAAAGCTGACCATAGAGAGAATACAATCTAAAAGCATGCAGGGTGGCAAGGGAAAACTGGTCATATGTTTTCTTTAATATGCAGATTTGATCATGTACAGACAGGTGAAGCTGCTTATAAAACTTTGGCCACTAGAATACCAGAAAGTTAAATTCAAATACAGGTAACCCAAACTCATTTGTGTTCTCTATCAATGGTTTTGAGCAATGAGGGGTGACTCACAAAAGCAATGTCTCACACATTTTGGCTTGGTTTGGGCAGTAATGTAAGATTTCCCATAGTGGGTAAGATTTCTGGTTCACAGGATTTATCCGGCCTAAAAAAAATCCAGTGCCCTATATAAAATAGAGGAAACCTTCATTCATTTGGACTTCACTAGAGCCTGAAGGGGTCATTCATTTCACCAGGGGTAAAATGAGAATTTATTTTTATGATAAAGAACAGGTTTGTTGATGAACTCCAAGTTCAGATTGAAGTGTGTGTGTATGTGTGTGTGTATTTTTCTTGGGTTTGTGTACATGTATTTTCTTCTAAAATATGACTAAAATGGAAATATGCTTTGCATGACTTTGCAGGTATAAGCAATATAATATCGCATACCTTCTCAAGGGATAGGACAAAGAATTCAGAACTCAAAATTTTAATAACTGAGTGTTAAAATTTTTTACATGTAATTGCAAGCTATTTAATGAAATAAATTTTTAAAATTAATTTAAAATGAAGAATAGGTTTACTAAGCAAATTTAGAATGCAGACAAGATAGGACAAGGATGCTTAGCCTATCTCAGACAATAAAATGATTCCAAGGATGTCAGCTGTGTTGATTTTTTTAAATAAAAATGCATATTGTGAATTTTAAATTTCTTCTCCAGTCCACCATAAAATCCTATTCTGATGACTTCTGGTGTCATGGAGGGGATGCTGAGTTCTTGAAGAATACAAAAAGAGTATAAACTAATTTGACTAAAAGTGCTCTAAACAAGTTATCAGCCATGAGAAATGGGAAATGACGTCAGGAATCATATAGACAAGAATCACAATAACTGTATATGTAAGTTTTACCACTATAAAACTATTTCTACAACAGGAAAGCCAAAAGAGCCCAGAAAGTTCCCTAGTCAACAAAGTCATGACTTAGGAAGTAACATGATGTAGAGACTTGAAGTCAGAAAACCCGAGTTCAAAACCTACCTCAGACATATAAGGGCTGCAACAATAATGACATCACTTAATCTTTCTTCTGAAAACTTAAAAATAGCCCCAATCTCTTTGAGGATTAAATGAGATAATCTCTGTAAAGTGCTTTGCAAACCTTAAAGGACTATATAAATATTCACTATTATTACTTGCCATGCAGAGCAATGGCAGCTACAGGTGACACTAATTTAGTCCTCACCAAATAACACCGAAGACCTTGGCAAATTAATGGAAGATTCAAGAGGAACCAGACAACTCTTCTGATTCCAAAGTCTAGTGGTCTACTTCACACGTCAGTCACACAAATTCATTCCAATTCAAACCTCCTCCCCCATAAGATAGTGACCTGAATTCTCAAATAGCCAAGCTAGAGTTTGAGTGCTCCTCCTGGTAATGGAATTTTCAGGATATGCCCACCCACCACCGCCTACTGTTGAAGACCTGCTCATTAAGATAAATGATTGTCAGGGCATATGTTGGAACTCACTAAATGTTCCCCACTCTTCTATTACAGGAATAAACCTTAAGGATCCTGTGGCACCCGGTATTAATCAAGTCTTTCATAATTACTCTGCAACTCAATCAAGAAAGAAACCAGAGCCTCCATAATTTTACTAATTAAATAGGCAACAGCAGGTAGCTGAAGTCTTTCCTTAAAATAATTTAAAGCAAGAAGGAAAAATAAGAGACTACCCATCATCTTTTCACAGATTTTACAAACCCTAAGTGCTCATTTTCTTTTAGGAAGGATCTGTCACTTCTTTTCTTCCCTCTTCCCCATCCCACAGTATCAGTACTTCAAAGTAATAGGAACATATGTTACATATTTACGCATGTGTGCATACATGTGTGACAGTATATGTTGCATCATCCTATAAAATGCAAGCTCTTTGAGAGAGTATATGTGTACATATATGTGTGTGTATCCACATGTGTGTATATGTACACATGTATATGTAATACTATGTATGTGTGTTTGCATACATACATATTCTATATCTTTCCTAATTCAGCATCTAGTCCACTGTCTGGCATATAAAGGGTGTTTAATAAATTCTGTTGAGTAAATGATTTTATTCTCATACTACCCCCTGAAAGCTCTTTCCAGAAACAAAATGTTAGTAGTGACCTAAATGACCATGAAGGACAGGTGTTCACCTGGATTTAAGCCCTATTGGATTCTCGATCAAGAGGAAAAACCGCAGTTGAAGGGCGACAAAAATTGTGTATGGAGCATTTGTTTTATCTTTTGTTTCTGCTGTTGTTTTTAAAGATTGAATTGTTAAACATAGAAAAGAGAAATAAATAGCTACATAGGAAGGGTTACCCATCATTATTTTTACTCCACACAAGAACACATTGTCACAATTATTTCCAAAAAAAAAAAAAAATACCATCTCCAATATTTCCAAGGTGGTTTATTTATTATTTATGTATTTTTAAACTTTAATAACTTTTTAAAAAATTTAAACTTTTTAATGATAATTTAATTATGTTGTACACTATACATAAATGACAAATATATAATTATAATAAATTAAATAATAATTTAACAGTTTTTAAAATAATGATTAACAATGTATTTATGAAAAACCCTTAAGTTAGAAGGGAAAGGGTAGAGAGAGCCACTTTGTAGTGTGACTTTCCAAGGTAAACTCCAAAACCTGCTTTCCTTGATCATCCAGGAATGAGAATGAACAGGGAAGGGTAGATGTGGGAAGCATGGTGATAGAACAGAATGAAGGCAGGGATTTGGCATCAGGAGCCCTGTGTGCGAATCTAGCCTCTGCTGATTAACACCTCTACAGCACTGGAGCATTCATTTGGTTTCTTTGGGTTTCCTCATCTGTCAAATGAGAGACTGGACTAAATGGTCAGTCAGGTCCTTGTCAGCTCTAAAGTGACAGGCCTTTCAGTCCATCAGCTTCATGACAACCTCAGCAAGACTCGGCCTCCCTGATTAAGAGGGAGAAATCTAATCTACTTCCCCAAACCCTGGATAAGGGATTATAAAGCTTTGTTTTAGGTTTTGCTTTTTTGTTTTTGTTTTTTATCCTCTATAGTAAGCCCCCTGGGCCTATATGAAGGAACAGTTCCATTTTGATAAAGCGGCTCTCATTTCTTAGGCATCTAGACAAGACAAGGACAAGAATATGAAATATTGGAAAGATCCCTAGATTTGGCGTGAGAGGATCTGTGTTCAGATCCTGATTCTATAATTTGAACAGGTCATTTAATCAGTTCCTTGCATCCATATTATTGACAGTTTGTTTTTTGTCTGCAATGAGCAGTTGTCAAACGGCCTGAGATCCCTCAGCTCTCTTGCTGCTATAGTCTGGTAGCCCTCTCTCCATCTTAGCTATTGACAAGGTGAATAGCCCCAGACTTTCAGAGATCACAAGACCATAGACTCAGAACCAGCAGAAAGCTTAGAGATCATTTAGTTCTCCAATTAAACTGACAGAGCCAGAGAGGTCAGCACCTTGGCAGGTAATAAGTGACAAGGGTCCCATAAGAAAAGGTAACCCAGCTTCTTCTGGATCAAATCCTAGGCTCATTCCTTTGTAATGATTTTGTTGTCCTACTTCCTCATCTCCACCTAATAGAGCCTTCCACATGTCACTTAGTCATCTTTTTCCCTAATTAGAATCAAGAAGAATGAGAACCAGAAAGATTATCTGGTGGTTAATATCTAATGATGGCTTTCAGGAGTGGGGAACCTATAGCCTTGAGGCTACATATGGACCTCTAGGTCCTTGTGTGTGGCCTTTTGATTGAATCCAAACTTCACAGAAAAAATTCCCTTAATAAAAGAATTGGCTTCAGTCAAAGGGCCATACTTGAGGACCTAGGAGTCACAATCTTTTCACGTTACAAAACTGGATAGACAAACCAACCATGACAATCTCAGAGTGATACTCTGAGGCAGTGTAGGCAGTGGCAGCAGATAGCAACAAAAAGGCCCAGGGCTGGGATCCCTGCAGGCCAAAGAGCTTCTCTCTCCATAGCATAAGCAAGATTTGTGTTTAGCAGAGCAACTAGGTATTTGTTTACACTGTCAGGCATGCCTCCAGGAAAAAAAATAGATGCCTAGACTTAGCATTTAAAACCCTTCACTCCCACTACTAGATATATTCCAAGGAGGACAAAGAAAAAATTTCCATAGACACATTAGCATCTCCATATATGTTCATTGTAGCATCATTTGAAGTAGCAAAGAATTGTAAACAAAACAGATGCTCATCATTGTGGAATGATTTTTTATGGGTGACAGAAATAAAATATTACTATGTTCTAAGAAATGGTGGATAAGAAAAATTCAGAGACGTATGGAAGACTTATGTGAACAGATGCAGAATGAAGTAAGTAAAACCAGAAAAACAATATACATAATGACAGCATTGTAACTGTACAGAACAAAAATACCACTCTTAAAATAACCAAGGAGCCTGGGTCAAGGAAGACTTGAAAAAAATGTACCACCTCCCCTTCTTTCCAGAGGCAGCAGTCTACAAATATGAACCATTGCATGTACTGTCAGACTCTACTGATGCTTTGCTTGGTTATACCAAACTTTATTTTTTCCTCATTTTTTAAAAAAATTCTTTGTTACAAGGAGTGGCTCTTGGAGTAGAGGGAAAGACAAGGATATATTTAGAAATGACGGTGATATAAAAATAAAAGGTAGCAATAAAAAATTACATAAAACCCTTCACAATCTGGCTCCAAATATCCTTTCCAAGTTGATTACACATTCCTCTCCTTCACACACTCTAAGCTGCTGCCAAACCTGCCTACTTTGATGGCACCATACATCACAACCCATTTCCTTTATTTGACAGCCTTTGTACAGGCTGTCTGCTGTGCTCTTCACCTTCACCTCTTAGAACCCCTAGCTCCCTTGAAGGCTCAGTTCAAGTGCTGCCTCTTACAATCCCCTTTATGATCCTCCCCAGCAATACTATTCTTTCTACACTTTGTATTTACTTATCTGCGCACATGTTAAATCCCCCAGGAGATAGTAAGATCCTTGATGATAGGGATCTTTGGTGGTGTCTTTATATATCCCTAGAGCTTTGAACAGTGCCTGCCTGGTAAATAGAAGGATCTTAAAGAATGCTTAATGAATTGAATTGAATCCCATTAGTGAGTTCCATTTAATTCCATCCCCCAGAGCTGCAGCTATGGGTGGATCCCAGTACAAGTTTAAAGTGTGGGACATAAGGCTGTCTTGGAACGTGTGGCAAAATGGTGAAAAGCAAAAGTGGTAAGGATATTAGATTTGGAGTCTGAGGGGACTCTTAGCTCTGATATTCATTACTCATGTGGCTTTGGCCAGATCACTTTACCTCTGTGAAACTCAGTTTCATCATCTGTAAAATAAGGGGATTGGCCCATCATCATCATCACATTTAAGTACTACCTACTATGAACCAGATGCTATGACGAGCACTTTACAAATATTTTACCTCATTTCATCCTCACTAGAAGTGCTACTATTTATGCCCATATTATAGATGAGAAAACAGGCTGTGAGAAGTTTAGCAATTTGCCTAGGGGTCACATAGCTAGCAAGTATCTGGGACCAAATTTGAAATCATGTCTTCCTAAGTCCAGATCTGGCACTCTGTCCACCCCACAAATCAGATGGTCCAAAAATAACTCCTTCATAATAACCACTTTGGAACACTTTGCACTTTTATGTTAATGCTGCCCCCCATATTGCTTAGCCATGTTTGGCCTCTTCTTTTGGAATGGTATTAGGACAATTCACAGGTTTTTTTAATAAACTATGAGTAATAAAAAGCAAAGGCTTGAGGGAGTGAGGGTGTGAGGGGTATGATATGATAGCTGTCTTCAAGTATCTGGAGAACTGTCATCTGAAAGAAGAATTTTGTTTTTCCACTGATGAGCCTCAGAGGGCAGAATTCAGAGCAAGGGATGAAAATCTCACACATACACACACACACACACACACACACACACACACACAGTAGAATATGACTTTGAAAAAAGGAAAAATTTCTTCAAATCACAGTTGTTTGAAAGTAAACGCCACTGCTTTATGTGATAGTGAACTCCAGGTCTCTTCAAGTTTTCAAGAAGAAGCTGGGTAACCACTTTCTAAGGTGGTTGTAGAGGAGCTTCTTTAAGTAACTGGTAGATCAGTTGGCCCTGAAGGTCCCTTCAAATTTTGAGATGTTCAATGATCCTGAGATCTTTTGTGATAGTAAATCTTTCAGGGTGTGTTTGATTTAAAGAAACATAGACAGAACTATTCTGAAAACAAATCTTGGAAATAAAGTTGTCAATCTAACTGAGGACACAGGTTTTATTCCCAAAGGAATTTAATTAATTTTCATATGTGGTTAAGAAAATGAGTCATAAAAAAAGCTCTGAAAGAAGAATCCCCAAAAAAACCCAGAAGCAAACTAGGATAAGTAGAGGGAAGGGAGGGGAAAGGAAGGAGTAAAGCACAAAAAGTTCAAGTGACTGATTAATCATGATCAGAAGGAGATGGGATTGCATAGATTGTCTCTTAATCCACAATTTTTTTGTTGTTTTTGTTTTTTTAATGGAGGGATCAGGATGTGCTTCCTGTTTCTGCTACAGTGTGTTAGAGGAACTCTATGATGAGAGAGTTTCACCATTGCCAGTAGAGGGGAGTAGCTGAGTGGCCAGTTAGCCAACTACTGTTAGTAACCATTCGAGAAATGTCATAATGAAGGTAAACATGGGTCAAAGAATCATAGATTTAGACTTAGGAGGGACCTTAAAGATCATGTAGTCCAACCTTGTCATTTTATGGATAAGGAAATTAAGTCTAAAGAGGTGATGTGACATACCACAAATATTAAGTGGCAGAGTCAATTTGAACTCAGATTCTGCAACATCCAAAGTCAGTTCTGTTTTCATTGCTTCAGCCTGCTAACAAACCTGAATCAAGGACAACTAAGTCAGAAAGAAGGATTCAAAGAACAAGGTGACCACAAACCAATAGAGTACATGATAGAGAAAAGATCTGAACACTGAAGACCCAGGTAAGCATGTCCACAAACCTGAGCAAGAATAACAAGAATGAAGCTTAAGTATAAACCACATTTAGAATCAATACAAAAAAAATATGGATGAGCAGCCAGAGGAAAAGTTCAAGGACAACTGAAGGCTGTTCAAGATATGTGAGAGAAGGCACATTTGGGTGGCCACTTAATGGACTGGCAGTTCTGATTTCTTGTGTTTTTTCTAAGGCCACAGGCCTTCTAGATCTGGTCCAATGAAGTATAATTTTTTGAGAACTACAATGCCTTATCACAGAATCACAAAGCCATCTAATTTCAGATTTGGAAAAGACTGCAGAGGACATTTAGTCCAACTGATACTCAAAAGGAAACTACACCATGTCTACAAACAGATGATCCAACAAGTATCCATCTAGCCTTTCCCTAAAGACCTCAAGAGAAAAGGAACCATCTACCTCCCAAGGTAGATCCCACAACTCTTGGAGACTTCTGATTATTTGGAAGGTTATATAACAAGTCTACATTTTCTCCTCTGCAACATCTAATTATAGCCCTTAACTCTGAACCTCAGAGGCAAGTAGAATGAGCTTAATCTCTCTTCCACTTGACATCTCTTCTAATACCAAAAGAAAGT
The DNA here is from genome assembly GCA_028646515.1 of Pseudochirops corinnae. Classification (NCBI taxonomy): domain Eukaryota; kingdom Metazoa; phylum Chordata; class Mammalia; order Diprotodontia; family Pseudocheiridae; genus Pseudochirops; species Pseudochirops corinnae. Next base: position 162,744,995 of record CM053592.1, read on the forward strand.
TAGTATGTCCCTTTTAATTCTTCTCTTCTCCAGGTGAAATGTCTTAGATTCTGTCAACAGATCCTCATGTGACATCAACTCAAGGTCCTTTACCATCCTATTCAACCCGCTCTGGATAATCTTGGTCTAGCCATGTCCTTCCTAAATTGGTTTCCAGGGAGACGGGAAATAATATGAGCAAAGGAGATAACATACAAATTGACAAAATCCTGAAACATTTTTAAAATAACGAAAAATGAAAAGTGGACAACAGAAATGACATAATTTAAAATTATGTCATTTGAAATGCTATTATTATGTCATTAGAAATAACAATATTAGAAATGACTTACTATGATAACTTTATCTATCTTTAACCAACGTAAATTAAGTGCCACAACAAGGAAACTAAAAAAGCCCAGAAGTTAGCAAACATCTTTCTTGCCAAATGAGGAGAGATGGCTGCCAAAGGCAACACTATATATAGAATCTAAATTCGTTGGTAAAAATTTTTGAAAGAGGATGATTAGACAAAAATGGGCACTATCTTCTCATAAAGCAGAGAGAAATAGCAGAGAATAAAACCAGTCTAAAATATCTTGAAAAAATGTCCAAACAAGATCCCAAGGGCATCCAAGGACAAAAATAGAAGGAAGAAAGGCAAGAAAAAGGGAAGGAAATGGCAAAAAAAATCATTACAACCAACTCTTTTCTTTCTTTCTTTTTTTTTTTTTTTTGCTTTTTGGAGGGCAGTTGGGGTTAAGTGACTTGCCCAAAGTCACCCTGCTAGTTTTTTTGTGTGTTAAGTGTCTGAGGCCAGATTTGAACTCGGGGCCTCCTGACTAGAGGGCTGGTGCTCAATTCACTGAGCCATCTAGCCGCCCCAAACAACTTTTTTCTTAATCAAGAACAGTGTACTCCCATATTCAGATTCTAACATCACAGTCTTGGACATGCTTATAAAGAAGAAAGAGCTAGCACTAATAAAACCAAAAATGGGCAGAGAAGCCAGATAAGAACAAGTATATAGAGAAGAGATATATGCCGAAGGTGATCCAAAAAAATCCATTTGATTTGGTAGAACAAAAACTACTTACAGGCTATTGTACAACAAGGTGTTCCCTATCCATACATGAAAATGTTCCTTGGAGTATAAAACAAAAATAATCCTGTTTGGCAGAGTTCTTAGAATAAACAGTTTGTGCCTGGTGAGGTATAAAACGGGGATATGTATTCACGACTGTGATGGATGTGATCTAGTATAGAGTCCAGATAGAAGAGGGAATATTAGGTTCTCTATGTGCTCTTCATTTGAGTGAAGTTTTGTTAACTGCCTCTGTCCCCAGAGCATTGCAATGCCTCTTGGAAGAGATATATATATTCAAAAGAGTTTTTCTAGTCCACCCACACTGGAATTATTAGGTAGACAGAAAGTCTTCTACCTAGATTTCAACATGCCTTTGGAAAGATATACTTTAGATAAATGGACAACTAAATGGGCCCAGACTTTAATAGGAGGAGAGTGGGGTGGGGTACCTTCACAAAAATTGTAAAACCACTTTACTGACCCCAAGCTTCCCATGAAAGAAAAGAACCATCTCATCTTTATAATGCTAATATTCTACTGGTGCTACTGTATAACATCAAGACTTGCTATACAACTATCTCTGAACACTAAAAATTATGGCCACATAGAGGGTAATAAAAAAGCAAATAGTGGGTTTTAGAAGGCTACAACATACAACCAGTGAGAAGCTTCCAAGTGGTACTGAGTGAAAGATGTCTTCAAGAAACTGTGTACTAGGAAGAGATGAGCTAGTCATATGGCAAGAATGAGAAATGACAGATGGAAGGCCAAATTATTCTACCTGTACACTAAACGCCAGGATAAAGCAAAGAAGGCCTCCAGGATATTGGTTGGGACCCTTGTGGCAAACTCATGAGAAAGCATCAACAAGTAACACAAAATAGGGAGGGATAGATGGGTTGTGATTTGCATCACTGGAGAGAAAAGCATAGGTCAATCTAAGTATTTCAAACTAAGCCCTTCTGTACTCCTATCTGGTTAAACCTGTCTAGAATACTGTGTCTGGGTCTGAGTGCCACATTTCAAGAAGGACATTGATAAACCAAAAATCATCGAGAAGAGGGTGATCAGCATGGTGACATGCTTTGAGTTCATGTCATAAAAGAATCAGTTGAAGTAATCAGGAATGTTTAGCCTTGGGAAAGAAATGTGAAGGGGGAAAAATGAAAGACAATCATTTGGTAAAGACATTAGACACATCCTGTTTAGGAAAGTCTCTCCAATAGAGCTATCAAAAGTGGAATAGACAGAGTCTGGAGTTGGATGAGTACCCTTTATTGGCCATCTTCAAGCAGAGAAATGGGTTTCCATATATAGAGTGTCTTAGAATGGGAGTTCTCTGTCTTTTCCAGGTGGGAGGTGGTATAGGGAGCTGAGATCCCTTCAAAGTCTGAAATATCGTGATAGAGATTCTGTGATTTGAATTCTCAAAATTAATAGTTCAACAGGTAAAGAAGGAAAAGGAAAGGATTCCAAGCACATCTGAGCAAAGTATCATTACATCACAGATTTAGAATGCTACCAACAGGTGGTACACCACTAACCCCATTTCACAGATGAGCAAACTGAATTTGAGAGAAGCGAAGTGACTTGCCCAGGGTCATACAGGAAGATAGTGTCTGAATCAGGATTCAAACTCACACTCTTCTGACTCTAAACTATATACTCTAGTTACTGTGCCAGCTAAGTACCAACATACATTAGGTTTCAGGATGAGGCAAAGAGCAGAGAGTTGCCCAGTTTAACTACAGTATAAATTATCTAAAGGTGATTAGCAGACATGCATAAGTAGGATCATAGATCAATACTATTATTATTAGCTGGAAATCCTAGGGATAAAGACAATCGGAAGGGTCCCCCAGGTCTCTAGACACTCCAGAAAGTTGATTACAAGTCCTCGTGACTTCTTCCTCCAACAAAACAATAGCAGGATACTGAAACTGCCCCAAATCTCACCATCCCCAGAGGTCTGAAGGGGAATACCTATTCTAAAGATATCAAATTGCTTTAGTATTAACTTTTCAATATGCTTAAAAGTTCAGTACTAGGGCTGACCCAATTATAATTAGCTCTCTTTTGTTCATGTTCCTAATTCTCAACCATGCAAAAAGACATTTTAAATGTTTTATTGGCTGAAGACTTGCCAACTCTGCTTAGATTCAATAGTAAACAGTAGGCCATCATGTTCAACAGCCAAGCTTTCTAATTTACAATTATTCATTATAAATCATTTTTTACACATTGCTTCAAACACTGTTTTTCAAGAATAAAAATCTGCCTGCATTGAAATGCACAGTGATTTTAATATGCAAGCCTCCTACAGAGATGATGTCTCATTTTAATTATTGTTTCGGTTTAATGGGTTTTCATTAAATTAGAGGATGGAGCAATTACCAGGGTGAACAGCTAATGTTTCAAAGGTAAGCTCCCATGGCTATGCAGGGAAAAGGCAGTTGTGGCAGAGAAGAGACAAAAACACCACTTTCTCACATAAACTTTCATTACACTTGATACAAAACTGTGGGGACGATTTCTTTTTTCCTGTTTCAAAACAGAAGCTGCCATCCTGTTGTCTGGATGTTGGAACACTTGTAAGCCTCTTTGGGGCTCTGTAGATTTCCCTCAGATGCTTCCCCTTTCAGAAATCAGGCTCCAAAGCATCCTTTCTTTGGAAGCCAAGAAAGTCACACATTCTCCATTCTTAAAATTCCAAGCCCATTCCTACCCCTACTCCCATCCCTAAGCCACTTCGGAAAACAGTCCTGATGAAATTGTATTCTCTCTCACACACCAGTAATTTAGTTGGTTTAGTGGATTAATGTCCGACTTCTCGCCCCTGGGAAATTGGTACAACTTAAGCGCTGCTTGGAATGACCAAAATCATATTAATTAGCAAGCTGTCACAGGCTCTATGAGAAATGACTTTGGTTGCCTCAGTGATATTTCAGCCACAAACTACATGAATGTGGCACCTGGGAATGACAGAGAAACATTACCTCTGACAAGGACTAGGAAATGAAAAACGGAGACTAGGGAAAAGAAGGGAAGGCACTTTCAGCTCCCCAAACCACAGTCAGGTTCCAGCAGGTCACAGGTAAGAACCACGGGCCAAATGCAATGAAAAAAAGAAGTCTACATTGTAAGGGGGAAAGGGCTGCATAAGTTCTTGAAGATGGAAATCTCTGGGGTTTCTAATGGTTTTGTTGTCACATGAACCAACAGAAAATGGGGAGAAGGGAATAGGAAAAGTTGTTTCTAGAAATGACAGTATTACCAACTTTAAGACCAGTCTAGCTTTGAGGACACTGTAAACTCTCAATACAGACTCGAACTTTGTTAAGGGAAGGAGAGTGGTGGTGGAGAAAACATGTGAGCCTTCCAAGACAGAAAAATCAAGAAGCAACATCAACCTCAGATGAAACGGCAGGAAACAGGAGTGATTAATGATGTCCCCTCACCCAAGTCTGTTACATTTACCACCTGTTGGAGACTAGATTTGTTCTTCTGTACACAGTAGGAGTCGATTTTGCTTATAACCAGTCCAAGGGCCCAGAATATTTCAGCCAGGGGCAATGATGATCTTTTCTGAGAAGTGCCTTCTTCTCGGCTCATAGTGAATAATATGCCAATTGACTCTAGCCAGAAAAAAGGACATCTTCAGCTCTTAAATCATGTGAGTTAATCAAATTACATGCCTTGTTAGCTAATTAGTTCCAGAGTCACTGATTAGAAGCTCTTGCTTGCTGTTCCTCTGCATCTCCCCCAAAGTACTTGAGCTTTTGGGCTGCTAGGGTAAAACATTGCAGTGAGTAGGCTTTCAACTTCTCCCGAGAGTTTGAGGTCACCCAAAAGCCACGACTGCAAAAAAAAAAACACCCTCAAGCCCAGTATAGATGTGCCCTAGTAAGATGGGATGGGGCATGATTTGTGAGGCTCATTACAGATTTACAACCTTTCTTTGAAGAATCACTCTGCTTTTTAGGGATCTCATTTAAAGAATGATAAACATTAATGTCACCCTAAATAATGAGTCATTAGAAATTCTGGTCACTTCTTCCTGGGCTTAAAGCCAATGGTTATCCATAGAATCACAGAATTTCAGAGTCACAAGGGACATCAGAGACCACCTAGCCCACCTGAACAAGAATGCCTTTTGTAGCATAACAGATCAATCAGCCCTTGAGGACCACATGCCTGAAGAGATTACTACCTCTTGAAGTAGCCCATAATTATAGAAGATTTCTATGTCCACCTAATCTCCCCCCTGTAAAGTATAGTCAACAAGACTCAAACAAACAATTCCTGTTCTTGGATGGTTTTTTAAATAGGGCAATAAAAATCTCTAAACTTCTCTGTATCTGTGAGGGTACCACCATTCTTCCAATCACCTAGCATCAATCAATCAAAAGATAGACCACTGGGCTCAGTCAGTAAGCCCTGAGTTCATTCAGATCCAGTCTCAGGTGCTTACTAGCTATGAGATTGAGGACAAATGGCTTAATGTCTATCTGCCTCAGTTTCTTCAACCATAAAATGGGAATCATAATACACCTATGTCATGGCATTGTTGGAAAACGATCAAATGAAATATTTGTAAGATACTTAGCACAGTGCTAAATAGATGCTTAATAAATATCTGTTACCTCATCATTAAAATCTAGGGATCTTAAGGGACAAGCTCAATGTGAATCAATATTATCATGGGGGAACTAACAAAGTCTCTCCACTCAGCTACTATAGAAGTCTCCTAATGAGACTCAAGACTACCCTTTAATGAATTGCCAAAGTGGCTTCCTAAGTCATAGGATAGTAGATTTAGAAACAAAAGTAACTTTAGAAGCCACTGAGATCAATCCCTTCATTTTACAGTTAATAAAAATGAACCCCAGAGAAGTTATGACCTGTCCAAGTTCACACACTTAGTCTGACCATACTCATTCCCCTTGTCAAGAAGTTTCAATGGTTCTCTATTATCTCTACAACAAAAGACAAACACCTCTGTCTGGCATTTAAAGTCCTTTTCAAACTGGCTCCATACAAGACTCTTCTGGGCTCCCTTCAAGCACACCCTGTCCCATTCTGTTTGTCCTACTTGTCCTACCAATATAGAAGCTATTTAATGAAGCCTAATATGCAATCCCACCTCCTCGAATGCTGAGCTTCCTTCAAAGTTCAGTTGTATACAGCAGTAGAATACTCTTTCTCCTCTTCCAGTTATCATGCATTTATAACCAATCTCAGGAATTGTAGTATCCCCCCCTCCAGCATCAATGTAAGAACTCCAAAGGTTCAGCCTGTTTTTCATTTTGTATCTATAACTCCAGAGTTTAAGATGTTCAGTATATGCCAATATCCTTGCCAAGAAAACCCCAAATAGGGCCATGAACAATCAGATATGACTGAAAACACAAGATTGAACTAGATATAAGGAAAAATTGATCTCTGGTCATTAGTGTTGGAGCTCACAACAATTAAAAGATTTCTTCAAGGCACTAAGGTCTATTTATACGTTAAAAGGGTATAAATACCTTGAAGATTCAAAATATATCTAGCTTACTTCACCCAGCTTTCTAAATTGCCAAGCTAATAATGATGCTTCTTAAAAACCTACCTTCCACACCTTTTGCATTCTATCTTGCCAGGTTTGCCTGCCAATCTTCCCCTACTGAATTTCTGTACTCCAGACTACTTCATGTTTCCCTGAACATATCTTGCACTTCCCTTAACTATAACTTTCCCAAAGCCTGATATACCCTCACCCGTCCTTTATCCTATACCTTCTACTTCCCACCCACTCTTACTACCTGCCTACCCATCCTTCAAGAACTCCTTCAAATCCCTTCTTCTCCATGAAGGCTTCTAACATCATCCAAACTCAATGTAATCACAATATCACAGAACATCAGAGTCCAAAGGCACTTCAGAGGCAATTTAATCCTAACCCTACCTGACTGAGACTCTCTTAATAAATGGTTCCCCAGGTTCCTTAAAGACCTCTAGCAGAGAAGGGAGGCGTTAGGATTAGGGGAGTGCTACCAAGGCAATCCATTTTGCTCTTGGCTCCTCCATTTTATGAATTCCGACAACAACATCCACTTCAACTGTTCACTTGGCAATTTTTAAATAAATTCTTGTTAATTACCTCTTTAAGGCAATGAAACAACAAGCAACAAGTATTTGCTAAATGCTACTGTGTGCTAGATGATATAATACAAAGACAAAAGTGAAACAGTCCCTGCCTTCAAGAATCTTACATTCTATCAGGGGAGTTCACATGCATTTATGTCAGTATAAGCAAAATCAATACAAGATCATCTAGGGACAGGCACAAGCAGTTGGAAAGATCAGGAAAAGCTTCCCATAGAAGATAGTGTTTTGTCTGCTTAAGGGATTGTTACAAATCAGGAGCCTCTTAGGCAGATTAACCAATAATCTTTTGTTTTACCACCCCACCCTACTGCCAACACTTTACCATACAGGATTTGCTTTTAATCAGCAATCAATAAAGATCCGTTCATAAATTTGTTGAATTGTGAATTAAGCATTACAACAAACTTTTATTAAGGAATCAGTCATTCAGGGAGTAACCTCCAAATGGATTAAAGTCTCCTGCTCTTATGTCAAAAAAGCTCTAGATGTACCTAAGGGAAACGATGGTGTCAAATTGATCCTTTAACAGGTTTGACCTGATCTTAAATTTATGGCACTCTATTTTTAATGAAAAATAGGAGATAGAGAGAAGAAAGATGGTCCAAGGAATGGAGATGTGCAAAGCATGTGGTTTAGCTAAAGTTGCGTTTAACAAAGGTCTTCCCAAGGCATAAATTTTATCTTCCTTTCATTGTGAAATTGCAAGGGGGAGAAAGGGGAGGATTCTAAAACTGACTATGCTCTCATTTCCCCTTACCCACTTCCTTTTGCCCTGTTCCCTTAGAACGTACTCCTCTGTATCCATGTATAACTATTAATAAAAAGAATGTAAGTATACTTGTGTGGTACATTATAGCTTTCAAGGCACTTTTACATAACATTTGATCCTCACAACAACCTAATTAGGCAATTTGGACAAATGAAGAGAGTTGCAAAGACTTCCCCAAGGTAATATAAGCTAGGAAATGACAGCAATAGGGCCTTGACTCAGGAATTTTGAGTCCCAATCCATGACCTTTCCACTATTCCCCAGTTCCACATTGAAAATTCCACATTTGTCCCCTTTTTGCTCACAGGAATGAAAACTTTTGCTCCTCTGAGTGAGTTTCAAGGTCTATCCACCCCAGTGTTCCATCTAATAGGACAAAGCGCCAAGACCAGGGCAGTCCTTCTTGAAACCAAGTTTAGAGGTGCTACCAGTTCAAAATATTTTCCATTTATAATCAATTATAGGGGTAAAGCTGAGATTGTGGAGTACAGGCAGCAACCCAGCTGAACTCTCTCAACAATCTCCCTCAAAGAACTTTAAAATGACTTGTCAAATTGAATTCTGGGGCAGCATAGTGAACAGAAGGTTGAAATGAGACACTTTTCTGTCCCAAGACAATTTAGGAGGTTAAAAAGTGAGGTTTGTGACATTGGTGTGGGGATCAGCCCAGAGCGTATGCATCAGCACCTTTGAAAACTGTCAGCCAAGAGACTTTCCATGTCAGAGAGAAAAGCTAGCATTTGAGTCTGCAGGAATGCAGGGGACCTGGTCAGTTCAAGGGCCGAGAAAGGTGCTGCATTTGAGGCTGCAGGATTGCTGAGGAAGTTCCTGGGTACAGACCAGAATGCAGACTAGGAGAGCAGTGACCACACTTGCCTCCACATCACAGTACCTTGGACTCACAAAAAACTTAGGAGAGAGAGAGAGAGGGAGGGGAAGTAGAGGGGAGGGGGAGAGAGACAGAGAGAGAGACAGAGAGAGAGAATGAGAATGAACTAGCTCTGGAAGCAGCAGCACAGTGCCCTCCATGATAAGCATAGCCACCTTTAACATAAAGCTCAAAGCCAAGAAATAGGCCGGAAAAATGAGCAAAGAACAAAAAGAATAAGAACATAAAAATCTATTACTGTGATAGGAAAGATCAAGACAAAGGCAGAAAATAACAACATGAAAACAGACAAAAGCAAAGTCTCAAAGAGGAAAAAATGTAAATTAAACACAAGTCAGATAAGAATTCCTGGAAGAACTAAAGAAAGAGATAAGAGCAGTAAAGGAAAAATTGGGAAAAAAAATTAGTGCAATGAGAAAATTATGAAGAAGATTAATAACTTAGTAAAAAGAGGCATAAAACAAGAAAATAACTCCTTAAAAAACAGAATAGGACAAATAGGGAAGGGGAGGAGGAGAAGAAAAAGAAGAAGAAAACTTACCGAGGAAATCTTTAAAAATAGAATTGGACAAATTTCCCAGAAGTGGAAAAAGGAGTACAAATTTTCATGGAAGAAAATAATTCCTTAAAAATTAGAATTGGGCAAGTGGAAGCTAATCACTTCATAAGACATCAAGAAAATAAAACAAAATCAAAAGTATGAAGAAATAGAAAAAAATGTGAACTATTTCCCTGGAAAAACAACTGACCTGGAAAAGATTGAAGAGAGATAGTTTCAGAATTATTGGACTAGCTTAAAGTCGTAATCAAAGAAAGAGCCTAGATATCAAATTCCAATAATTTATTAAAAAGATAACCCAGAATCAGAGAGTACAATAGAAATGGAAAGAGATCCCAAAATGAAAACACCCAGGAATATTACAGCCAAATGCTAGGGCCCCCAGTTCAAGAAGAAAATACTTGGAAGTGGGCAGAAAGAAACTGTTCAAATATCATGGATACTCAGTTAGGATCACATAAGATTTAGCAGCTCCCATGTGAAAGTGGGGAAAAGCTTGGAATAAAATTTTCCAGGAGATGAAGGATCTAGGATTACAAACCAAGAATAACCTACCCAGCAAAACTGAGTAAAATCTTTCAGGTGAAAAAAAAAAATGGATATTTACTGAAATTGAGCATTTCAAGCATTCCTGATGAAAAGATCAGAACTGAATAGAAAATCTGGCACTCAAACACAAGACTCAGGAGAATCATGAAAAGATAAACATGCAAAAGAAATTATAAGGGACTTAAGGGTTAAACTATATGGGAAGATGATACATGTAACTCCTAAGAACCTTATCATGATTAGGGCAGCTAGAAAGAGTCTACATTGACAGAGGGCATGGGTATAAATTATATTGAAATTATCTGAAAAAAAGGAAGGAGTAAGAAAGGGATACACTGGAAGAAGGAGGAAGGGAAAGAAAGAAGGAAAGAAACTATCTCACATAAAAGAGGCATGCAAGGAAAAGCTTTTAGAGTGCATGGGAAAATGGGAAAGTGGTGGCAGACAACCCTTGAAACTCACTCTCATTGGAAGTGGTTCAAAGAGTGAAGACTATATAAACACACACACACACACACACACACACACACAGTTGGGTATAAAAATCTATCTTACCCAAGAGGTTAATAGGGCAGAAAAAAATAATAGAAGGGGCAAGAGAGGGCACGTAAAGGGAGGCAGAGTTCAGAAGCAAAACAGATTTTTTGAGGAGGGACAAGTTAAAAGGAGAGAAAGATGTATAAACAGAAGAAAATAGGATAAAGGGAAATAGTAATTATAAGTGTGACTGTGAATGTGAATGGGATGAGCTCACCCAAAAAATGGAAGCAGATAGAGCATATTAGAAATCAGAATCCAACAATATGTTGGTTACAAGAGAAACACTTGAAACAGAAAGACACACAGAATTAAAAATAAAGGGGTAGCGCAGAATCTATTATGCTTCAGCTGAGGTTAAAAGGTCAAGGATAGCAGTCATGCTCTCAGACAAAGCAAAAGCAAAAATAGACCTAATTAAGATATAATGCAGGAAACTACATTTTGCTAAAAGGTATATAGAAGTATTATCAATACTCAACACATACGTACCAAATGGTGCAACATCCATTTGGAACATGCAGAACAAATAAAATGAATGCAACCAAAATTAGAAGGAAAGCAGTAAATGTGTTTATGGGAGGAGGGTTTACAGCAAATTTCTCTAATAAAGAACATATTTCTCAAATATATAGGGAACTGAATCAACTTTATAAAAATAAGAGCTATTCTCCAATTGAGAAGCGGTCAAATGATATGAACAAGAAGAAGAAATCAAAACTATCAAGAGTCCTACCAAAATGTTCTAAATTACAATTGATTAGAGAAATGCTAATTAAAACAACTCGGAGGTACCACCTCACATTTATCCTATGGACTAACATGACAGAAAAGGAAAATGGCAAATGCTAGAAGACTTGCACTGTTGGTGGAGTTGTGAACTAGTCCAACTCTTCTTGAAAACAATTTGAAACTATGCCCCAAAGTCTTTAAAACTGTGCATACTCTTTAACCTAGTAATTCCTCTACTGGATCTATATCCAAAAAACATAAAAGAAAAAAGGAAAAAAACACGTAAGTACAAAAATATTTATATTCAACTCTTTTTGTGATGGCAAAGAATTGGAAACTAAGGGGATGCCCATCAGTCAGGGAATGACTGAACAGGCAGTGGCATATGATTGTCATGGAATACTATTGTACTATAAGAAATGATGATCAGGATGGTTTCAGGGGGAAAAAAAACCTGGATTTATCTGATGCAGAATGAAGTGAGCAGAATCAGAATATCATTGTTCATAACAACAGCAATATTTCAATGATGATCAATTTTGAAAGACTTTGATACTCTGATCGATACAATGATCCAAGACAATTCTAAAGGACTCATAATTAAAAATACAGTCCAACTCCAGAGAGAACTGATGAACTGGGTGCAAATCGAAGTCCAACTTTTTTCGCTTTATTTTTCTTGCTGTATTGCAACATGGCTAAGAAAGAAATACATTTTGCATGATTTCACACATATAATTTATATCATATTGGCTTGCCTTCTCAGTGAGAGGGGGAGGGGCTTCAGGGAAGGAGAGAGTTTGGAATTCAATTTTTAATAAAGATCAAAAATAAATAAATGATAATTTTTAAAAATAATCAATTATGGATAGTCCACCTATAGATTTATTTAAGCCATTTTAAAGTGCTCTGTTGATATCTCCACTACTCCCTTGGGTTTCAACTGTACAAAGTAGTAGTTCTTTATAGAACTTCCCAAACTGACTCCTTTTGAATTCAGATATAACAGAATTTAATAAATATAGCTACATTAACCTCATGCATCCTTCGTGATGTTATACCCTTCACTCTCAACCTTTCTCCAGGTTCCTATTTCCAAACTTAAAGGGTTATCATCATTTATCACGTGTTGTCTTTTGGCAATTTCTCTCTCATGCTATCCATTTCAGTTAGATTTCCCCACACTTTTCTCTAGCTTTGTTATAGGATCACAGATTGAAAGTTCAAAGAAGTCTTAGTTGCTCCTAATTTTCCAAGCGATGAAACTGACACCTCAAGAAGTTAAGTGACTGGCCCTTGAGCTCACAGCTAGCTCTGAGTTAGGATTCTAACCCGGGTCTTCCTGATTCTAATCCAGTGCCCTCTCTACTATGCCATGCTGCCTTTCACACTTGCTTGCCACGTGAGTTTTTGTTGTTGTTGAGTAATTTCAGTCATGTCTAACTCTCTATGATGCCACTTGGCAAAGATATTGGATGGTTTACCATTTCCTTCTCCAGCTCCTTTTCCAGATAAGAAAACTGAGGCAAACAGAGTTAAGTCCAGGGTCACACCACTAGTAAGTATCTGAGACCAGATCTGAACTCATTTGAAATTGAGACTTCTTGACTCTAAACCTGGCACTCTCTACTGTACCACCTAGCTAAGTAGTAGAACTAAAATTCAAAACCAAGTCCTCTGGTTCCAAATTGAGCCCTCTGGGTACCACCTGTAGTCTCCCAATATATGTTCTCTCTGCAGCTGCCATGCTCCAAATTCTCTTGGTCCACTCATACATCTCCTATCCCCTCCATGCTAGCACATATTTCTCTTCCCCTCCTTCCTTGTACTTACCTTCTCAAGAAGATTATAGTTAAGAAGAGAGACAAGGTGAATACATTCAGACATGACAGGAATAAACACTTAGAGCTCCCAGAATAAAGAGCTTCCATGGAGTGCATCAATCATTTTGTTAGAGAGAGGGTTGGAAACACCTAGATGCTATGGGGTTGAAATATAGGCCTTTGAACTAATCACCTGATAAATGAGGAAAACATGGTCCCTTCAAGTATAAAATATGTAGGATTTCATGGATGATGATCATTATTTTTTTAATGAATCCCCCCTATGACAATCTTTTGTTTTGTTTTTAATTAGGTTCATGATTTCATAGGTATTAGGAATGTCTGGTAAGGAAATTCCCTCTGTAACACAGATTAGCACCTGCTCCACAATTTCATGGCCTTATAGTACTGAGAGGTTAAGTGATTTTGGTTCACTTTTAAGGCAGAATAAGATCAATTCACCAGAGGGAAGTATATTCTAATATTGTAGTTTCTTGTCATAATCTAAGTAGGATTTTGTTTTGCTTTTCATTCTCCCCTCAAAAGTTCCGAAGACCACAAAACATACGGTCACACACACACACACACACACACACACACACATCCCAGATGTCAATAAGAGGGGGGAGCAGGGGGAATAATTTATCTTGTTTTCTTCATAGTGCATCAAACACAGAGTGATGATATGTGAGTAAGAGATATGCAAAGACGCTTTTCAGCTTTTCCAGCTATGCCTAACTGCTGCTGTGACCCTCTTTTGGATTATGGTCTCATTCAATAGATACATGTAGTCTTTTAAGAGGGATTCTGATTGAACAGAGTACCAGAGACCCAAACAACCATAAACAGATGAAGAATAGTGAGTCACAGTGTGAAACTTTTTAAATGAATTATTTCATAGATTTAATTTCCCCCAAAAAATGTCACAATAATAACTGTTTTATCTTTTTACACCATAATTGTGATTTGGAGCCTTGCTTTTCTTATTTCATCCAGGCACACCACAACTCATGAATAAAATATGACAAGTTTGATAGCATCCATTGCAGAGGGTTCATCCGTAGCAGCAGACGTGCTCAGGATACAAAAATCTTTGGGGCTGGATTGGTCTTTGTTTCTCCATAGGGCTTTTATTTAAATAGAACTGCCACACGTGCTTTCCAACTCTCCTCTCCCCATCCCCCATCACGACCACTCTAAACACCTTCTGCCTTTTTTGGCAGCTTGACTTTTTTTTTTTTTTAATGAAGACATTTCCAAATTATCAGAAAAAATGAAAAAAAAAAAAGGACCAAGTAGCCTATCTAAAAGCCATAATAGAGATCTGCTAAGACATTAAAAAAAGAGCTACTGGCATAGAACAACAGCCTAATGTGTAGCTAAGAGGGTATTTACACTCTAATATGAAAACGTGCTCATTCACACCTGGTAATCGGTATTATTGAGACTGGAGAGGTCTATTTCTAGAAACTTCCTTTCCCCCAAAAGCCAGTCTGACCTTTTGAAGTTTAAGCTAGACACCATCATCAGCAGTAACTCTTTCTAAGAAAAATCCATGAGAAGAAAGGAAGAATAATAGGGTTCAGCAAAGTCATTGGCATTTGTCAAACAAACCCAGGGGTTTCTGCCTTCAAGTCTCCAGGATTCATTTTATTTTTTTATTTGTACAGTATTTTATTTTTCCCCAATTAGATGTAAAAACAATTTTAATATTTGTTTTTAAAACTTTGATTTCCAAATTCTCTCCCTTTCTTCCTCCCTATCCCCCTCATTAAAGAAGGCAAGTAATTCAATATAGGTTATACATGTATAGTCACGCAAAACATATTTTCATATTAGTCATGTTGTGAAAGAAAACAGACAAAAAAAACCTCAAGAAAAAGCAAGTTAAAAAAAGTATGCTTCAATCTGTATTCAGACACCATCAGTTCTTTGTCTGGGGATGGACAGCATTTTTCCTCATAAGTCCTTCAGAGTTGTCTTGGATCATAGTATTGCTGAGAATAGCTAAGTCATTCACAGCTGATCATCTTACAATATTGCTGTTACTTTGTACATAGTACATGTCACTTTGCATCAGCACATGTAAGTCTTCAGGATTCATTTTAAAAGCAAATCTATGAGCATCTTGCACTTTCTCAAACACTAACCCAGCTGGTGAGTGGGTTTCCTTCCCCCAACTAAATACGGATGTTGTTTTCCCCAGAGTTTGAATTCCAAAACATGTGTGAAAATAAGTGGCAACACGACAAAAAGAAATAATTCACTTTCGCTATTTCAGGAACAGAGAACTTGACTGAAAAGTTAAAAAGTCCTGAATCTGATCTATGGTGGAGAATACTGCTGGCCTGAGAAATCTGTCAGATTATTCTGATGATTGCTTTCATTACAGGAACATGACAAGCAAGTCTGAGAGCCTACATGAGATGGAGACATCCAAAGATGTCTCTAACGTTCCTCACGAAAAAGATGCCTGATAGCTTAATGTAAGCTGGAATGCAGAAGCCTGAACATATGTTACTGTTTGCTGTTGCTGACTATACTGATGTGTAGCTCTCCACTGTGTGGGCAAAATGCAAAATTGATTGTGAATTTTCCCCACTGCTTGCCCCAATCCAAACCTTAAACATACTCTGGAATAGGAAGTGACTCTCCCCTATCCTCCAGCCAGCCAGTCTAAGGACCAGGAGAGTGACTGAAGTCATCATTTTAGACACAGAGTGCTTTGTCATCTCATCTTACCTTGTGTCATGTTACATTAAACAGCCACATGCCACGAACCAACACAACATGAAACGATGCTACCAAACAGTAGTTATGTTACGAAAGTGCAAAATAAAAACTCTTCTTCTCCCTGCTCACCCTCCCCCACCCCACCACCGCCACTCACACACCAGACGTGCTAGCAGTTTGGGTGGTGAGATAAGTCTGAATTTTTGGCAGACAAGTAAGACAGCAGCTTGAATACTTGTGAAAAAAGAGCTAATTTTCATTCCCTGGGGATGGTGCAAGATAGCGGCTTTTCCCTCTCCAAGAAGCTGCCCATTTGGAGTTGCTACTCAAGGCCTGCTTTCCATCAGTTCAGATTTTCAAAGTGGCAAAAAGGGAGGGGTACTTAAATTGTTAAAGAGACACCGTCAAATCTGACTGAAAACTAAAACTCAATTCCTGAAGGAATGTTAGATTAAGACAAAATGAAAGAATCCAGGAGCCAGCTCCAATGATCCTTTCATTAATGGAGCTCCCAAGTCTGAGAAGAATCTACACTGGTGTGGAAACCTTGAAGCTTGATCTGCCCCACCCCTTCTCACTCTAGAAAGCACGCCCCACTCAACTCTAAAAATCCCTTTGCTGTTATTCAGTCCCATCACTTCTGGACCAATTTGAGGTTTTCCTGGCAAAGACATTGAAGTGGTTTACCATTTTCTTCTCCAACTCATTTTACAGATGAGGAAACTGAGGCAAACAAGGTTAAGTGACTTTCCCAGGGTCACACAGCAGTATCTAAAGCTGGATTTGAACTCAGGAAGATGAGTCTTCCTGACTAGGCACAGTATTCCTTCCACTTTGCCACTGAGCTAGCCCATTACTTAGACTATGAACTCCTTAAGGGCAGGGACTATTTCCCTTTCAGAGCTTATCTACGGTGTCTGGCCATTTATAAATTCTTGCTGATAAATTTACAAGCTCTCTCAGTAGGCTGCCCCTTCCCCATCTTTCCTCACTCTCATGGACTTTCTAGAAGGCACTTCTTTGTCAGCACTGCTCACCTCCTTACTCCCCAGCTATCTCAGGTTCCATTTAGTACAATCTGGGAGACTGAATTATTTAGACAGACAGACAGAAAGACACACACACACACACACACACACACACAGACCACTGGCATGTGCCCAAAATATTCCCAAGTCATTCCATCAGCATGATCAGCAGAAAGCAGCATATCTCAGCTAATCAGTTTAACCCAAACATACAGTCAAAAACAATTTCTACTCAGAACTTCTATGGGTGTGTGTGTGTGTGTGTGTGTGTGTATGTGTGTGTGTGTGTGTGTTGCTCATACAGTCTAATTCTCCAGCTACTGATGAAGGTAATGTCATCATTTCTCCAGCCAAATGTTAATTCTTTTACTTCAACAGCATTTTTAAAAGCGGAATGAAACTTTTTGTCTGAACTACAAGGACATTGCTAGGTCCTTCTCCCACCAAAAGCTTTAAGAATCTACAACTCCAACATAGCCACTGAAGCTCCAGAATTGACCACAGCCCTGTAGCAGAAAGGACTCCATCCTCTACTTTGATAAGAAACACAGTGGGAAGTTCACTACTCACTGTCAAATGAGAAGTTATAAACACAGCTGAACTCAAAGGAAAAGAGGAACTTAGGTGTCCCAATTGTCCTTCTCCCCTCTCCCAACATGCATTAGCTGAGGACACTTCAATGAGTCTAAGGGCCTCCTTTCCAGAAGGATTTCCAAATCATGGAAAATTACTGGGAATGGTTCCTAGTTCTGAGACTGTCAGTTTTAAGAATAAGAATTTGAAGAAAATACCATGTGACGGGAGCATTTCCTGGGAGTACTGAGTAACCACTACCTCCGATTTATACTCTCTCTATAATGTGTATAGTTGTCTGCATGCTGTCTCCCTCATTAGAATCTGAGCTCCTTGAGGGTAGGCACAATGTTTTTACCTTTCTCTGCATCCCCAGAACTTAGCAAGGTGCTGGCAAATAGGTATTGTTGTTGTATAATCATTGTTGAGTCACATCTGACTCTTTGTTGTTAATGATGTTCATTAGGAAGGTGCCATCTAATCCAAAGTCAATTTAAAAAACAGATATTTTCATAATTCTAAAATAGTAGCTCTTACTTCAGACCAAGGAATAAATTAAATGTGGAGTGGGGGAAGGAAGGAACAGAGAATGAACTATAAACTCATTATAATTAGCAGTGTACATGGCAACCAATTATTTTAAGAAGAGCAAGATGTCCAGAAAGAGAAAGGAACAGTCCCAATGTATTTGCCCTGGTCAGACCACACCTTGAGTATTGTCTTCAGAAATCATCCAGCTGAAGAAAACTTAGATGATGAAAAGAATGGAAACCACACAAAAATTGACTGAAGAAATGGGAAATTTAGCCTAGAGAAGATGAGAGTCAAGGAAGACATGATGACTGACATAAATTCATTGTGTGCAGTTAGGGGCTAGAAATTTTTTTAACCTAGTATATATTTTTCTTGGCCAGACCTGTGATTTCATTGGTATATGGAATTCCTGTTGAAAAAATTCCCAGTTCTGCAACTTAATCTTAAAGAGATGTCAAGAACACAAGGGGTCTTAACATACCTTGGTTCACACAGTCAATATGTAGCAGAAGTGGGACTTGAACTCAGGTTTTTCTCATTCTTAAACCAACACTATGTTCAAGAGCCAGACTTCCTCTTGCCTCACACATAGCTGGTGCTAAATTAAATTGGACTGAATCTGAATGAATCCATTTGAACAGCTGTCATGGAAGAAGGGGTAGAAACTTTTCTGCTTGTCACCATAGGATAGAATTAGAAGCAGTGGGTATATACAAACATATATTTCAATGATGTCTACCCAAATGGAATATAATATCCTTGATGACAGGGAGATTATTTCTTTTTTTTCCTTTTTTTGTATCCCTAGTGACTAGTAGGTGATTAATAAATATTTGTTATTTGTTGTTAACAAAGTAAAACATTAATTTCAGTCAGTGACACAAAGTCATTTTAACACCTGATAACCACCAGGAACCCATTTAATACACTTAATAAAAAATACACTCCTGATCCCAGGAGCAAGTTTCTTTTAAAACCCCAATTTGTTTATTGAACCAAGGACAGTTACCTTTTTAGGGCTGTCAATGCTCTAAGGAAGCTCGAAGTCCTTTTTGCACATCAATGGCTTGATTCAAGAACAAGTAGGTGCTATCACAAGCTTCTCATTAAGAGCAAAGGGGTCATGAGCATTTGGGCTTTCCAGTCATTTGGATAATGCCTTACTGGGCTGGCACCTCACAGTGCAAAGCAACTTAGAGATGATTCTATTAGCAGTCCTCATCGGGTCTTTTCCAGAGTATGTGGGGCACATTTTGCCCAGATTCAAAACCATAGGATGCAGCTCAGAGATGAGAGAAGATAGTTGAAAAACTGATTATAAAGGAAGCTCCCCAAATTCAGTTCAAGTCTCTACTCTGTGAGCCATAAGTAACCCCACAACTGGGACAACAAACACAAAAGTGAGATAGTCCTTGCACTTGAAAAACTTAAATCCTACCAGAGGAAACAATATGTTCCCAGATAGTCAAGTAGAATAACTATACAAAATAAATACTTATTGATTGGTGACAGTGTGGGTAATAGCAGCAACCACTGGGGAACCAGAAAAGTCCTTTTGAAAGAGGTTGAACTTAACCTCAGCCTTGAAGGAAACCTGGAGTGGCAACAGGCAGAGTTGAGAGTGAAGAGCATTGTAGTAGCATAAGGGATCCCCCCCAAAAAGTCAAACCATTTCTCCGCTTCTCACTTTTCCCATTTTAAACACTGGTAAGGAATTAGAAGTGCCTGTAAGATATTCAATCTAATAAGTAAAAATGCTCTCAACTATATAATACTTGTACCCTCCCACATTGCAAAAAAGAAAAGAGAAGACAAGAAAAGACAAGACAATGAAGAATAGATGAGGAGAGACATTCAAATTCAAAGTGATCCCACCAACACATGCTCCCTATTCTCCCCTTCAACATTTTCAAATTTCTTCCATGCTTAGCACCTAAGATTAATGTTAAATGTATTTGGGGTTTTCGGACTTTTTCTAGATCACTTTGATAATTTCCCACATTGAAAAGGCTTGGCTGTTTCTCAACTTTGTTTCCTAAATCTAATCCTTTGTCTATAAATCAAGTACCCCCTCTTGGGAGCACTTTCAAAATTGAGGGGAGGTCAGTTTTCCCATTTATGTCTATGGAACAGCTGGGTGGAACTTCCATTAACATTAATGGCAATTACCAACTAGAATCTCACTGCGTATCGATTGGGCAAAGAGCCCCCACGGCTTTCACTTTCTCCATCTCCAGCAAAAGCTTTGTCAACTGGGTTGACAGGAATGTTCAAGGGCTTTTAGCATGCCACACAGTTCCACTGGCTGCATTTAAGCTCCCACCCTCTTTACCCATACTGAAAATGTAAATACAGGCAGACAGGCAGCACTGTCATTGTCTGCTGAGAAGGCACAAAGAGCTAGGGAGCACAACAGAAAATAAAGAACCAAAATTCTCATCTATTCACTTAAAGGTATATTGGGATGACCCAGGAGCTTCAGCATCGAAAAAAACAAACTGATGATATCTTTTACCTACCCTGGACCCTTCTGAAGAGAACACTGATAGTTTCTAAGAAAGTCCACTTTACCAAAGGGATGTGGTTACCTATAAGTCCTACCTAGGAATCCCAGCAAGCCTTTCAAGTGTGTGTGCCAAGATGTAAGATACTGGTTTTCTTGAGAAGAGTCCTGGTCTCACCTGACTCTATCCAAGTAAAGGAAGAAGAGAACCCTCTAGGAATACCAGCTATCCTTTATGATGCGGTGAACTTCAGGAGGTATGAGAGAAAAGACAGGATACTGCCAGTGGTGACTTAGGTCAAACACTTAACCAGCCTTAAAACATGATATAAATGTAATTATTATTAAGGATAGAGATCAGGTCTGAGCTGTTATGTTGCTGGTATAGGGAACTAGGGCAGCCAGGTAGTACAGTGGATAGAACACAGGACCTGGTGTCAGGAAGACCTGAGTTCAAATCCAGCTTCAGAAACTTACTAACTGTGTGATCCTGGGCAAGTCTCCATTGCCTCAGTTTCCTTCTCTGTAAAATGAGCTAGAGAAGGAAATGACCAACAGCTCCAGTATCCTTGCCAAGAAAACCCAAAATGGGGTCATGAAGAGTCGGATATGACTGAAATAAATTAAGAAAAACATAGGGAATTCTGAAATGAGGAAACTCCCTCTATTAAAGCAGGACTGAACATTCTCTGCAACTTAGAGTCTTAGAGAGTTGTCTAGAGAACTAAGGGGTTAAATGATTTGCCCAAAATTATACAGTCAATATGTGTCAGAAGTTGGATTTGAATCCAAGCCTTCCTGGCTTTGAGGCTGACTTTATATCCACTGCCACCTGCTGCTACCTTCTGTATGACAATGCTAAGTACTTGAAGGCAACAATCATATTCCCCCTTATTCTTTTCTTTTTTGAGGCTGAATATCCCCAGTGGTGTAGTAATAGGTTCAGCCAGAGTCAGGAGGGCCTGAGTTCAAATCTTGCCTCAGATACTTTCTAGTTGTGTAACAGAGCAAATTTCTTAACTTCTCTCTCAACTTCTATTTCCTTATCTTAAAACATGGATAATGACAGTTTCTCTCTCACAAGGTTTTTGTTATGATTAAATGAGATGCTATATGTAAAGTACTTTGCAAATTATGAAGCTCTATATTCATGTGAGCCACTCGACTTACAAAAGTAGGTTCTATGATTCCAGAATTTTCTATCTACTATTTCCTGTTGCTATTCATGTCTATTATTATTTAAGTGATTGATAAGCCAGAGAGTGTCCAGAGGGTGGTAACCAGGATGGTGAAGGGTCTTCAGATCATGTCACATGAGCATCAGTTGAAGGAAGGAGGCATATTTAGCCTGGAAAAGCAATTCAGTGAGGAACATGATAGACGAGTTCAAATATTTGAAATACTGTCACATGGAAGGCAGAATAGACTTATTCTATTTCGGCCCAAAGGGAGAACAAGGAGAAGTTGGTGGGTGTTACAAAATGGCAGATTTAGACTTGTCAGGAGGAGAACCTTGGTAAAGGTGGCTGTCCAAAAGTAGAGTGTGCCACCTTGAGAGATGCTGGCTTCCCTCTTACTTTAGGTAATTGACAAGAGGTTAAATGACTGAGTATGATATAGTGAGGAGTTCTTTCAGGTGTGGGTCAGACTAGATGGCCCCTGAAGCATTTTCTACCTCTAAATACTGGGATTCTATGACAAAGAGGGAGGAGACCTAGCAGGACAGGAGCCATGGATTAAAATAGCCAGGAGCTAATCAATGTCTTGAGGGGCAAATGAGGCTTTCTTTTCCAGAGCAAACAATGGTTCAAAAATCATTTTGACTTAGACAGGGACGAGGTACAAAATTATATAGGCCAATGACATTAAATGAAAAATGGGATCAAAGGAAACAGTTTACTGGGTTCATCCAGCCTCGGCACCATGTTTCACTTACCCAGTGACTATACAGACCAAACTTTGGAATTGTGTGGCTGACTTCCCAGGGCATCCGCCCCAAATCAGTTTGATTAACAGTAGTTACTAAACAGGAGTCCACAAGATAACATGGCAGAACACAAAAGGACATAAAATGCCAGTATCTCAAGGTTCTACAAGATGACATCAGTATAACTCTTCTTCCAGGCATGACCATGTGATACATGCTCCCAGATACTTTTCTCCTACTCTAGCAAATACTAGAGGTATCCCTCCCCTAATATGAACCTAAAATATTTTACTGCAAACTCTTCTGTCCCCTTCACAAAACCTTGGGAGCAGATAGGGGAGTAGGAAGTCTCTTAAGAGCAGGACCTCCACCTTTTTCTTGTATCATGGACCCATTTGGCAATCTGATGGAACCCATAGATCCCTTCTTAGAATAATGTTCATAAATGCCTCAAAGTAATACATAGAATTACAAATAAAACCAATTATAATTGAAATGTAGCTATCAAATTTTTTAAAAAAGTTTACACCTTAATCCAGGTTAAGAGCCCTGATTTAGAAAGTACAAGTCCATCTTAAGATGGACCCATCTCAGCAAGGAATCACTGAAATTCCAGATGTATTTGGAATGAAGCAAGTAATCTTTCACCCTAAACCCACCACTTCTCTAAATTTTACCCTTACCAATATTATAATGACAATGATGATAACTAACATGTATATAGCACCTACTAAGTTCCAGTTATTGCGCTAAGGACTTTAAAAGTATTAACTTATTTTATATTTTACCCATATAAGTGTGTATGTATATATGAACTTTATTTTTAGTTTTCAATATTTGCTTCCACTCAAGATTTTGAGTTTTAAATTTTCTCCCTCTTTCTCTCCTCTCCCCCTCCCCAAGAGAATGTGCAATCTGATATAGGATCTACATATACATTTATATTAAACATATTTTCACATTAGTCATGATGTTAAGAAGAATTAGAACTAATGGGAGGAATCGCAAGAAAGAACAAACAAACAAAACAACAGAAGGAGAACAAATAGTATGCTTCCATCTACATTCAGACTCCAAAGTTCTTTCTCTGGATGTGGATAGCATTTTCCCTTATGAGTCTCTTGAAGTTTTCTTAGATCCTTGTATTGCTGAGAAGAGCTAAGTCTATAAAAGTCAGTCATCACACAATGTGACTTTTACTGTGTACAATGGTCTCCTGGTTCTACTCATGTCACTCAGCATCAGTTCAGATAAGTCTTTTGAGATTTTTCTGAAGCCTGCCTGTTCATCATTTCTTATAGCACAATAGCATTCCATTTCATTCATTACATTCCTATACCACAACTTGTTCAGCCATTTCCCAATTGATGAACATTCCCATAATTTCCAATTCTTGACCACAACAAAAGAAAAACTGCTATAAATATTTTTGTGCATGTAGGTCCTTTTCCTATTTTTATGATCTTTTTGGGATACAGACCTAGGAGTGGTATTACTGGGTCAAAGGATATGCACAATTTTATAGCCCTTTGGGCGTAATTCCAAATTGCTCTCCAGAATGGTTGGATCAATTTGCAGGTCCACCAACAATGCATTAGTGTTCCAATTTTCCCACATCTTCTCCAACATTTTTCATTTTCCTGTTTTGTCATGTTAGCCAATCTGATAAGTGTGATGTGGTACCTCAGAGTTATTTTGATTTGCATTTCTCTAATCAACGGTGATTTATATTATTTTTATATGACTATAGATAGCTTTAATTTCTTCCTCTGAAAACTGTCTGTTCATATCCTTTGACCATTTATCAGTTGGGACACAAACACTTATTAAGAGCCCACTATGTGCCAAATATTGTGCTCAGTGTTAAGAATCCAAAGACAATAAATAATTAGCATCTGTCCTCAAGGAGTTTACTCTCCATTGGGGGAGATGGTATATATACAATAAATGCAAAATAAATGAAGGGTAATTGGGGAATAAAGAACAAACCACTGGAGGAGAAGAGGGAAGAATCAGAAAAGACCTCATAGAGAAGGTGGTATTTGAGTTGACGTTTGAAGGAAGCTAGATTCTGAGAGGCACAGGTCAGAAGGGAGTTCATTCCAAGCATGGAACAATTTTAATTACAAAACAGAGACTAAAATACTATGATCTTCCACCCTAACCATCCACCCCCCCCCCCCACCAAGCCTCATCTGGATTGTGGTCAACTAATCAATTAAACCACAGCACTAAGAGGTGGCAAGTGACATCAAAGATGAGTATAGACCTCAGTCTGTGCCCTGGAATCCCCTACCTCATCATTCTCACTACCATTATTTAGAGCTGGAGTTGGGTCAGGCTCAAGCTCCTAGGTCCTACAGCATCTACAACCCTGAATAACCAGGGATCTGGGCACTCTTGATTAGAGGAGCAGAACAGCTGGCCTATTTCTTAAGGGACAGATAATAGTCCCTCAAAGTCCTAGGAGCTAGAGTCATGCTTCACCAGGCTCTGTGGATTCTTTGGTACCTAGGACAGGGACTGACTCTAGTCTGTTGTCAGTCAGGAAACATTACCAAATCATAACAGGCTGGGTCTTATCTCTCTCCAATCCTTAGCTCTTCCTTAAGAGGGTCAGATAACTCATTTCCAAATTTGATCACAAGAGCTAATTTTAATGAAACTATATACTGATTTGGGGAAGAAGCTGTTGAGTTCAATATGAATTTTTGCCTTTGCTAGAGGACATAAATGATATAACTACTTATCTCTAGACACAATGGGCCCTTGTATATGGCTCAGAGTCATATACAGGAATACCACAGTCAGGTAATAAGGAATTTTGGGTATAATCCTATCAGTCATAAGACCAGGAAAGTCATTGTAACCCAATCAGTCTTGAACTCCTGAATCCCTGAGCCTCCAACAACAATATCACTGGAAGATAAGCAGTCTACCATCACCCCCAAACAAGCTACTAAGAAATGGGCAAGTCTGGTGTTTTTGTGTTTGTTTTGTTCTCCACACATGAGCATGTAAGTTTGTGGACAGCCAGGGACTGTTGTTGCTTTTCTTTCTATTATTTAGCACAATGACTGGTATTTGAGATTTTTCTGAAGTCAGCCTGCTCATCATTTCTTATAGCACAATAGCATTCCATTACATTCATTACATTCATATACCACAACTTGTTCAAGCATTGTTGACTGACTGGCTGATTGTTGACTGACAATGCCTGTGCTGGAGGTTTCCCGTTCTGGGGGTGGGAATGGAATGAAGTAGCCAAGCACTGAAATGATGCAGCCTTTATGGAAGCTTGGCCGACTAGCATTTATGGCCCAGTGTTCCAAACATGAGCTATAACTGCTGTCATTCCCTAGAATCACTGGATCATAGATTCAAAATTAAAAGAGACCTTTGGAGGCATCAGGAAATTCAGCAGGCAAAAGTGGGCTCTCCATCCATCAGTAACCTCCTCTCTGCTTCAATCACTCATCTTTTTTTGACACTCATGATAATGAAGAAATACTGTGATATAATGGGAAATTCAATAAATAGACTGGGCAGTCAGGAGACCTTGCTCTGCTACTTAATACCCCCCTGTGATCTTAGGTAAATCATTTAACATTGAAAAGGTCAGTTTTTTCATCTGTAAGATGGGAACAGTCATATGCTTTGTGCCCAACTCAGGGTTGTTGAAAGGATTAAATGAATATGTATGATGATAAAATCAAATATTGATTTAGTATTTTATATTTGACTCATTCTATAATTGATTCTGCTTTGTTTGTTTTGTTTTTGGAGAGGGGAAGGTAAGATAATTGGGGTTAAGTGGCTTGCCCAAGGTCACACAGCTAGTAAGTGTGTCAAGTGTCTGAAGCTGGACTTGAACTCAGTTCCTCCTGACTTCAAGGCCAGTGCTCTATTCACTGCACCACCTAACTGACCCCAATTGATTCTATTCTGCAAATGCCTGAGTCATGTTTCTTTGTCTCTGAGTTAAGTTCAGAAGTTCAGTTTTCCCCTCTGAGTTAAGTTTAAAAGCTGTTTCCCTATTAACCACTTTAATTGTAAGAAAACTGGTATCTATGTACTACTAGCTACCCTTGTACATTAGAAGAAATCTGTTATCACAAGGATTTATACCAAGAACTCAGAGCTGGTTCAATATTAGAAAAACTATCAGCATAATTGACCATATCAAAAAAAACCCAACAGAAATCATATGTTTATCTCAATAGACATAGAAAAAGCTTTTGACAAAACATAATATCCACGCCTACTAAAAACACTGGTGAGCATAGGAATAAACAGAGCTTTCCTGAAAATGATACATAGCATCTATCTAAAACCATCAGCAAGCATTATCTGTAATGGGGATAAGCTAAAATCTTTCCAATAAGATTAGGGGTGAAGCAAGGATGCCCATTATCACCACTATCATTCAATACTGTACTAAAACCATCAGCTATAGCAATGAGAAGAAAAAGGAATTAGAATAAACAATGGGGAAAAAAACTCACTCTTTGAAGATGATATGATGGTATACTTAGAGAACTCAGAGAATCAATCAAAAAACTACTTGAAATAATTAACAACTTCAGCAAAGTTGCAAGATATAAAATAAATCCACATAAAACATCAGTATTTCTATATATTTTCAACAAAGTCCAACAGCAAAAGATAGTAAGAGAAATTCCATTTAAAATAACTGTAGACAATATAAAATATTTTGGAGTCAAACTGCCAAGACAAATCCAGAAATTATATGAATACAATTACAAAACACTTTTTATACAAATAAAGACATCTAAGAAATTGGAAAAATGGCAATTGCTTATAGTGAGGTCAAGTAAATATAATAAAAATGACAACTCTACCTAAATTAATTTACTTATTCAGTGCCACACCAATAAAATTACCAAAGAATTATTTTATAGAGCTAGAAAAATAATAGCAAAATTCTTCTGAAAGAATGAAAGGTCAAGAATAACAGGGGAATTAATGTGAAGGAAGGTAGCCTAGTCGTATCAGTTCTCAAACGGTGTTAATCATCAAAACAATTTAGAACTAAGAAATAGAGTAGATCAGTGGAATGGATGAGGTACATAATACACAGTAATAAATCACCATAGTAATCTAATATTTGATAAACCCCCAAATCCCAGATTTCAGGACAAGAACTCACTATTTAAGAAAAACTACTGGGAAAACTAGAAAACAGTATGGCAGAAACTATGTATAGACCAACATCTTACACAATATACCAAGACAAGGTGAAAATGAGTACATGATTTAGATATAAAGGGTGATTCTTTAACCAAATTAGGGGACCATGGAAGAGTTTACCTATAAGATCTATAGATAATGGAAGAAATTATGACCAAACAAGAGATAGAGAAGATTGTGAGAAGTAAAATGGATGGTTTTGATTATAGTACATTAAAAAGATTTTATACAAACACAACTAAAACAACCAAGATTAGAAGAAAAGCAGAAAGCTAGCAAGTTTCTCTGACAAAGGTCTCATTTCTCAAATATATAGAGAACTGATTAGGAATGCAAGTCATTCCCCAATTGAGAAATGGTCAAAGGATAGGAAAAAGCATTTTCAGATGAAGAAATCAAAGTTATCTATAAGTACATAAAAAATGTTCTAAAACACTGTTGATTAAAGAAATGAAAATTAAAACAACTCTGAGGTACCACCTCACACCAATTAGATTGGTTAATATGACAGAAAAAGTAAAATAATGAATGTTGGAAGGAACGTGAGAAAATTGGGACACTCATGCATTGTTGGTGGAGCTGTGAACTGACCCAACCATTCTGGAGAGCAATTTGGAACTATGCCCAAAGGGCTATAAAACTGTGTCTACCCTGTAATCGAGCAATACTGCTACTAAGTCCATATCCCAAAGAGATTTTTTTTTAAGTGAAGAGGGTAAAGGACCTATTTGTACAAAAATATTTACAGTAGCTCTTTTTGTGGTGGCGAAGAATTAGAAATTGAGGAGATATCTATGAATTAGGGAATGGCTGAGCAAATTGGGGTATACTGATGAAATATTGTTGTGCTACAAGAAATGATAAGCAGGTGGGTTTCAGAAAACCTGAAAAGACATACATGAACTGATGCAAAATGAAGTTAGCAGAACAAGGAGAACATGGTACATAGTAACAATCATATTGTATGATGATTAGCTGTGAATGACTTAGCTATTCTCAGCAATACAATGATCCATGCATTTCCAAAGGACTCATGATAAAAAATGTTATACAACTCCAGAGAAAGAACTGATAGTGTCTGAATGCAGATCGAAGCATACTATTTTTCACTTTTTTGTGGTAGGTTTTTTTGGTCTATGCCTATTTTCACAATATGACTAATATAGAAATATGTTTTGCATGTTTGAGCATGTATAACCTATATCAAATTACTTATTGTATCAGGAAGGGGAAGAGGAAGAAGAAGAGGAAGGGATGGAGAGAATTTGGAACTCAAATTTTTTTAAAAATTAATATTAAAATTGGTTTTGCATGTAGTTGAGAAAAGATATTATGCAAAAAAATTTTAAAAGAAGAAATTTGTTATCCTCGAAGAGTGTAGGTCAATGCTAGGGAGTCTTATCTGTTATCTCTGTAACACTGATTGTCCTTCCAGAAAGGGTGGTCTGTTATCCCTGTGACACTAACTAGCCATGCAAGTGGACACCATCAATGAGTTTTCCATAGCAACAGGATGGAAGGAGAGGTTGTTGCTAGCCCTGCATTTCCAACTTCCAGCCAATCATGTTGCTCTCCATCATCTGTAATACCTCAGACTTTTTAATCAATCATATTGTTTTCCATCTGTGATACGTCCTATTCTTCGTTTCTGCACTTCCCAGAAAAACCTCTACGGAAGCTAGCAAGTACTACCTCATGGTCTTTTAACTCACTAAGGAGTTTATTTTGCATGTGTAGAATCTGAATCCAGGTCTTCCTGACTCCAAGTCCAGTGCCTGTCTGCTACACCAAACTGCCTTTCTATATCCCCCATGGATGGCCTAGGGGCATAGAGAAGTGGGAAGCCTGTACCCACCTGTTAACATCCTCTCCCCAATCTTAACCCCATAGGAAGAGGAGAAATAAGTACAGGATGGGAAACCTAGCTGTCCTATGTGGTAGTCAACCTGGATCAAGAAGTAGATAATATGTCCTGAGGAGGAAAAAATGGAGGTTTTTCTGTTATAATTAAGTTGTCAGATCTTGATCACAAAAATTAAAGAGAGGAAGCTATCTAGTCCAACCTAAACAAGATCAAACACATTCACCAGTGATCATCCAAGCCTCTACCTGAAGACCCATGAGATGGAGGACCCATCAATTCTAAGGATCCCATTGTACTTGATAAAAACTCTCATTGTTATCTTGATGAGCCTTCTCACATGTGGAGATAGAATTTGCCTGTCTGGACCTTTTACCAATTATTCTTCCTTAGGCCTTTGGAGACCAAGTAGAATGAATAAGTTTAATCCTTCCATATGGTAGACCTTCAATTACTTGAACACAGCTATGATGGCTCCCCTTTTCCATCAAATTTCTGCTTCAGACTAAACATCCCCATTCCCTTTAACAGATCATTCTATGCCATAGAATCTATGGTATGAACTCTCATCCACCACCTAGTTTCACCCTCTCTGGATACATTCCAAGTTGAAAATATCCTTCCTAAAATTCATACCTCAGAAGTGAGTGCAATATTTCAGACACAGTCTGACCAGCAGAGAGTTCAGCAGGTCTAACACTCCCTCCTTCTTCACGTCACCCCTCTCTTATGATCAAATCAGTTTTTCCAGTTTACACCATTGTCTCCTTTTAAACTTGCTGTCCACTGGAACTCCCCTGATATTTTTCACATGTACAACTGTCTAGCAACATTTTTATGATCTCGTACTTGTACAGTTGATGTTTTTAGCCTAAATGTGGAACTTTACCTTTTTCCTGAATATATACACCAATTCAATTCAGTCCATCATTCTAGTCTATCAAGATCTTTGTGGATCTCATCATCTGACAGGTTAATTATCCCTCCCAACTTTCCTTAATTCCAAATTTGATCAACATGCCATCTATGCTTTTATCAGAATCATTGATTCAGATGTTGAATAACTCAGCATTTAAGGCAAGGCCATAGGAAACTCAACTAGAGACCTCCTTCTAGGTTGGTCCACAGTATATCATAGGTTTTCAGGTCTGGTTAGTCAACTAGGTGGGAATTCACATGACTGTCCTATCACCTAGATCACATTTTTTCTCTTTTATCTACAAGGAAGTAATGATTCTGTCAAATGCATTGCTAAAATGTAGGCATACTAAAATAATGAAATTCTTTTGATCTATTAGTCTAATACTGTTTAAGAAGGACCTGAATTTAAGAATACATTAAAGGACCAAGACATGTCAATTGATGCAGTGCAGTTTTTTTTTGTTTTGGTTTGTTTTTTGTCAATAAGGCTAAGAAAAAGAAAAATGGAATGAACATTCTTATTTCAAAGTAAAGTTATAATAAAATTTTTATAGAAATTGATGTACCTGAGTTCCCAAAAGATCCCAGGCATCAATGAAATAATCAGTAAATCTCAACTTTGGTCCAGACTAGTGAACCAGAAGACCAGACCCATGAAGGTTCAAGAAGAAAAATTCTGAGAGGTACTCAGTGTTAAGCAGAATCCATTCCTTCACATTCTCAGTAATTCTAGAGATCAGTTGACTGGAACTGAATAACTCAACTTTTGCCTGAGAATTAGAAAGGTCACCTTCTGTACCCAGTACTGCCAGACAACATGCCTAGAACAAAAATATACCCCATCTATTCCCAACCCCAACTGGGCACTGGGCCAAGCCTTTGTTCACCTCCCCAATAGGAGTCTTACTGAGAAGTGTTTAGCACAGGATTTTTTTTTCCATAAAGTGTTTTTGATGGGAGGTCAACCTAGTTCCAGGAGCCCCAATCCTAGTCAGCAGGATTTTATCATTGATCAAACAAGAGATGGATAGCTGACAAGCCAGTGTTCTTGAAAAAGAACCTGAAGAAAGGATTCAGCCAGTCTTTCACTTTTCCCATCAAAATCTCAGTATTAGTCATTAAAAATAAAAATAATAAACCAAAAATCTGCTATAACTTTATCACCAAACTTGCTATCTAACCCAATGGAATAGTTGCTAGGGGTAGTGATATTCACCAAATGTATTTTCCAAGAAATAGGCCCTGGTCCAGATGCAAAAAAAGTTGCAACTTAAGGACAGAATTCCAAAGACAAATTCTAGTTGTTAAAGGTTTAAAACCAAAAACAGCCACAAAGTGGACAACCTGGGTAGCAACTGACTCAGGTCGAAGAATATAAGCCTTCGTATCTTTGTTTTAAAAATAACCTTGCAAATAAAATGAAAAACATAATAACCTTCTTAGAGTTTCAGTATTATCATCTAGTAATGTAGCATCTCAGTGTTCTCCTTAATATTCAATGATAATAATACACATTTATATGACACTTGAAAATTTGCAAAGCACTTTACATACATTATCTCATTTGAGTCTCATAACAAACCTATGAGGCCGGTGTTATTATTATCCCTATGGTACAGATGAGGAAACTCAAACTCAGAGAAGGTAAATGACTTGCCCAGGGTCACAAGGCAATTAGATGATAAAGATGCTATTTGAACCCAAGGCATCTCCTTACTCAGTGAACGGTGTTCTTTTATTTCTCCTGTATTATAGACAATGAAACTCAAAATGAAGAGACCTGAAATGAGCCCTCTACAAGAAGGCCTAGATCACCATAGAAATGTCAAACTGTTGATTCTTACTAGGATAACTGGAACACAACACCAAAACAAGACTATTGCCAAGATTCCAGAGATTCCTTATCCCTAAAACTTGAACTGATTTTGTATGTGCAGTAATATGCTATTGGGAGTCAGAGGGTCTAAATCTGAATCCTGTTTCTGCCAAGGTATGCACGACTTTGGGCAAATATCTTCCCCTCCCTGGGTCTCAGGTTTGGGTTGGGTTTTTTTAATCCTTAAAATGAAGGGATTATTCCTCCAAGAGCATATGATTGTATGTTAACTAGCATTAACCAGGACAAATCTCTCCCATCAGCACAATAGCCTCCTAATTGGTCACCCTGAGTAAGTCCTCTCCCCTGCCCAGTCATCCTCCCCATGCCTGCCAAATCAATAGCTCTGAACTAACTAACAATGGCATTCCCCTGCTTCAAAAGTTTTGGTGGCTCCCTCTTATCTCTTTATTGTGTTTGGCATTTCACAATGCCTTTGCCAATTTGGTTCCAGGTTGCCTTTCTAGGTTCATTGCATGACTGTTCCCCCTATACACTCTTCATTTTAGCCAAACTAGCCCACATTCAGCTCTTACCCATGGAAGCATCCTCTTTGATGAAAGGGGTTTTACTTTAGTATGTCTATCCTTAGGACCTGGCATAGTGTCTCTCCACATAATAGTTGCTTAACAAATGTTTGCTGGTTTACTGATATCCTGGACTAATTTTTAATTGACTTTCAGGGAAAGGCAAGATAGGAAGAACATCCACAAACCACATGGGGACAGAAAGAGGCAATAATGACCCTCAGTGAAGTGGAAGTTTTGATTTTCTAAGAGTCATGAAACTTCACTGTTTTATAAGCACTGCAAGCTTATTCCCCATAGCTGTTAACCAGCGTAATATGGACCAATAAAGTGAACCCAGGTTTTCTTTTTATTCTCAACCCTGAAAATTTATGGCAGAGAAGGGGAACAGAAGCCACGTAGCACAGTCTATATGAATATTGACTGGGTTATGCTGTTTGGTTCATGCAACCTCTCTATAGACCTCTGGAGATTTATAAATTCACTGTTTCAAGACTTACTGGACAATAGTCTCCATGATGCATGCTGAGTGAACCTGAGCCATCTTTCAGCACCTACACAAGCTCTAGGTCTATACAAAAGTAGATAGATGACTATTTGAGAAAGAGGAGGTAGAGTTCCTGAGAAGCATAAAGATTGGTGGACAGTCCTTATGGATGTGTGCAGGGTTATGGCCAAGCCAAAGCCAATGGGCCTCTACCTTTCTCTAAAGTCTTAAAACCTTTCCTTGGCTTTGCAGGCTACAGCTAGAGCTTCATCCCCGGGTTCCTTTCTTAACTATTCTTAATTTCATATTTATAGTGTTTGCAATATTATATTCTTTCATTCATGTAACAGTGGAAAGAGTACCAATTCTGGCATCAGTGGGCTTGGGTTTGAATCCTGACTCCTATCTGTGGAAGCACCCAAAGGCTCTTTAGTAGAGATCAGAGGCAAAAGACAGGTTTAATGATCTGGATGAAAATAATGGGAGGACTGGTCAACAAGGACACAGTCCTTAGAACATACCATATATACTCTGACTGGTATCAACCAACGTGTAGGCATAGCAAATCTGCTTTCAAAATATTTAATGTTAGCCCTTTCCTCTACCCTTCCAAGTAGGTACAGATATTCTCTATTTCCCCATCAGCTTACTGAATAGCGGCAAGATGCCTTTTAATTTACAACTGAGCCAGAACCACATATGCATACAAAAAATTATGCAGATTAAACATCTCTCTCTTTGCTGGTGGTGAGGGCAGAACTGCTAAAAGCCCCCAGGTTCAGGGAGGGGTACTAAAGGCAAACGCAGTAGCCACAGCCTGCTGCCTACCAATAGCTGACTCGCATGCCCACCCAGATGCCATGCAGACATGAACTCGGATGCCTCTGTCTTCTGTCTCTGCTGTATTTCTTTGTTTCTTGACTTTAGGAAAATTAGTATTAGAGACAGAATGGATCAGATTATTAGTTATGATCTTGTGAGCTTCAAAAGGTCAAAAAAAAGGCATCAAAATTCCCCTCAGAAACTACAGCTAGTAGCAACAATGGCCAAGTCAAGTGCCACGACAATCCATTCCATCAATGTACAAACCTGACAGCCAAGACACTATATCCTATAAGCAAAGGAATGTCCTACCCATCAGCCACGCCACACCCACAGGTGAATTTGGTGGAGAAAATGTTTTGTAGAAACCTCTTTATACATGAGCCTACTCTCTCCAGGATCTTAGATGGTAGAGAAAAGTGTGTTCCTAGTGTTGCCACATCTTGGACCTGGACCTTTACTATACTTTCTCACTAATGATAAAAAGATAAATGATGTTAATTGGTTAGTTGATGCTGAAGAGTTGTTAATCAGTTGATTGATCTAGAGAAACACACTAGATGGAAGCTCATGAGCAAGAAGGTACTAGGGAACAACAACTTAAAAAAGAAAGACTCTCAAGGCTACCTCTAGAATTCTAAGGGTAGAGGCTAAAATTTGTTTTAAGAAACTGACCTGCTAGTCTAAATGTGGACTGGGAAAGTGAGCCACAATACTACAAAATAGTAATAAAGATAATAGCTCACATTTAAATAGCATTTAAGGTTTGCAAAGCATTTTACTTATATTATATCCTGCAGTTCTCCTGAACCCCTCTCAATATATCCCGATCCTCCAACAGACCATCACTGAGACTGATGAATTCAGTATTATTGCAAGGGCCATGCTTGAAGGACGAGGATACTTCTTACGTAAGATGACCGATGCAAAAAACTATATAATCTACTCTAGGAAAATGTATTGCTAATAGTCAAAGCCACATTCCAACCTAATCCAAAACCAAAGGCATTTATTAAAAACCTATTGTATGCATGACACTGTGCTATGTTCTGGAATTACAGAGACAAAATAAAAAATGTTTATACAGGTAAGGTGCTTATAGTATACAGAAGTATTGTTTGGTTTAGTTGTATCTGACTCTATGTAACCCCATTGACTTTGTCCATAGAATTTTCTTGGTGAAGATACTGGAGTGGCTTTCCATTTCCTTCTCCAGTATGTCTCTATTTTATAAATGAGAAACTGAGGCAAATAAGTTTTAAGTGACTCATTCAGGGTCACACAGCTAGTAAGTGTCTGAGGCTGGATTTGAACTCAGATTTTGCTGACCTCAGGCTCGGGGCTCTGTTCGCTACCCCACCTCATATAGTAAGATAGTGCAAAGGTTTTTGTTGTTGTTGCTTTTACCGGACCTCCAATTTTATCGGTGTAGGGAATTCCCAGTCAGGAATCTTCCTCCATCAAGGCATATTATCACTGCTTCTACAGTGTCTAGCCTTCAAAAATTGTCTGGGGCACTAACAGGTAAACCATTTCCTCAAAGTGAAACAGAACTTACGTACCAAAGGAAGGACTGGAACTCTGGCCCTGCTGCCTCCAAAGTTGGCATTATCTGCTTTGTTGTGCTACCCTCACAAGTAGAGAGACAGAGCTAGGGGCTGCACCTGGGATTTCAGTGGTGTGGAGGAGAAGTTCTTAACCTAGGATCCATGGGCCAGGGGTGAATTAAATGGAGTTCAACAGAAAAAAATTAAATGGATTAAATTAAGTGGGGGGGGAAAATTACATCTATATTTCCACTAACCTCTAGCTGAAATTTAGCATTTTCTTCAATTAACAAAGTTAAAGAAATGATTAGAGAAGGTATCCATAGACTTCACCAAACTACCAAAGGGGTTTGTGATACAAAAATGGTTAAAGACCCTGGTAGAGGGGACTCTTGAATGGCTACACTCCTTCTACCTATATAGCAGCTTCTCTTCGATTTATATTCTTAAAGAACTGGGACAGTAAAAAGTTACACAAAAAGCTACACTATTTGCCCAGGATTATGCATATAATGTGTCTCAAAGTTGAGACTTGAACCCCAGTTTTCCTGATACTGAGGCTGGCTCTCAATGCGTTCCACCATATCGTCCTCATAGGAAGATCTCAACAATTAAGCATAAAATAATTGGGTGAGGGAAGACGACTTTAACTAGAGTGGTGAGGCTCCCATAATATGAGCTGACATGTGAGTGGAGCTTTAAAGGAAATTAGAGATTCTAAAAAACAGGGAAGAAAGTGTGCATTTGAGGCCCAGATGAGAAGCTGCCAGTGCAAAAGCACAGAGGGAGGAGATGGAAAACCAGGTTTGGAGAACACCAAACAAGCATGTGAATCCCTCTGGTGCCCTCTCAATGTAGGGTAGCAAATACTCCATCACTGCCCACAGGGACCTTTATGGCACCCTGCACTTTAAGGCAGTTATGGCCACTCTATCAGTGTCATAGCTACTGAGCATTATTTTTCAGTGGATTTAACTTTACTATTACTTATGCTTTCAGAATGATAATCTGCAGACAAATTTGTCATCAAGAAACCCATGAATTTGGACCCCTGATGGATCCTTAATGCTGACAGGCTTCTTTAGAGATGAGAAACTTCACAGGTGTGTGGGGTTCATTGGTTTATGGAGACAGTGTGACAGTAGAGAAAGGAACACTGACTTTGGAGTCAGAAGACTTTGATTCAAATCCAGCCTCAGTCACGAACTGTTGGACCTTGGGTAAATCCTTCACTCTGACAAGACTCCAGCTTCCTAATCTGTAAATGGTGAGAGTTGGACTAGATGTCCCTTCTGGCTCCATATCTATGATCCTAAGTTCATCTGCCAGCAAAAGCTTTGCGTGCCTACCCTCAGACACAGCTATCTACCCTCCAAATGGACACAACGCCTACGCCAAGGGGAGATCCCATTTCTGACTGAGTTTTCTGCACCTCTGCTCAACTGGACATCCCTCCTAATAATGTCTGACAATCAATGTTTTCATCTCAGTCATGACAACCCAGCATCAGACCACTGGGGGATTATTCAAGATTTTGCACATGGTCACCAACAGTTTTGTGAGCTGTGAATGTAACAAGCCTTTACAAGTCAGCAGCCAATATGAAGTTATATGAAGTATGAGCTCCGACAAAAGCCAGAAGGTTTGTGGCAACCCTTGCCAACTCCCCCTTCCTCAATTCATGGTGATAACATTCATATCAACATTGACCTACCCCTGTACTAGATTTTGGTGCCATCTTGGGGGTTATAGGATCATAAAATCACAAATTTAGAGATGAAGGAGATATCAGAGGTCAGCTAGGACAACAGGTGATGACATTGACACCCATGTTACATGACAACGTCAAGAGAAAGATTGAAACCCAGATCCTATAACTTCAGAGCCAGTGTTCTTTCCACTACACCACAATGGCTCCCTGGGTGGACATCCTGGTCAACTGGTTCACTTCCTCTCCTGTGCCAGACTTCCCACCACTCCCAAGGTTACACGTTTGTTCCAAAGAAAACTTTCTGACTCTACAAACTTCCTTCCTGTGTCACCTTCAATACCAGCTCTCAGGGTATCCTACATTTCCTAACTGCACTTCAGATGAAGATCCACCTTGCCATAGCACTTCCTCCTCAAACCAATGGTCAGCAAGAGCACACAAAGTGAATTCTGGGACAGTATCTTCCATACTTATGATCCTATTCATGACCACAAAATTTTGTTATGATAACTTGGTCCATCTATCCTCCCAGAATGTGCCATCCTATACAATTTATAGCTTCAACTCTTAGTTTTTTCCTGACCTTTTTTTTTAGGTTCAGAGCTGTGATTTCATACAAAAAATTCCTTCTAGTTTACCCGAA
The DNA here is from genome assembly GCA_028646515.1 of Pseudochirops corinnae. Taxonomy (NCBI): domain Eukaryota; kingdom Metazoa; phylum Chordata; class Mammalia; order Diprotodontia; family Pseudocheiridae; genus Pseudochirops; species Pseudochirops corinnae. The sequence goes on from CM053592.1 coordinate 162,782,973, forward strand.
ATTTATAGACACAAAGACTTTCCTAGGGCACTGAGACCTTCCTCTGGTCACATAGCCAGGGTATGTCAGAGGTAGTGTTTGAATCCAGATGCCCCTGACTTCAAGGCTGGTCTTCTATAACCAGTACACCACAATGACTCTCATTCCTGAGCTTGCCCCATGCAATATGGTTCCACAGTCAGTGGTTACCTGGGTTGAGGCTGGGGTCAGAGAGAATGTAGTAGGAGGCTGCTGACACTGAATTACTACAAACCCAATGAAGATCCAAAATGGTGAATGACTGGGAGGTAGTTGCCACTGCAAGGCACCCTCACTGCAGGAGCTACTAAATGCAGGGATACAAGCCCACATATCTTCTTATAACCTCCAAACCACTAGTTCTCCCTTGAAACTTCCCCAACACGCAGGTAGGGAGTCTAATAACCTACCAGCTGGAGTTACCCTTTTCATTTCATATCCACCAAATATTTTACCAGTTGTTGCTACTACAAGATCACATCAACCCTGAACCCCACCCTCCAAACTCTTATCCATCACATCAGAATGAGCTAATCAATAACTGATATTTATTTGGCACTTCAAACTTTGCAAGGAAATGCAAGATGCACAAATTTGGAGTATCCACCCCAAATATTCACACAGACTATTTGTGCTCGACTTGTGGTAGAGCATTCCGAGCTCGTACTGAATGTCTGATCAGTCAAAGTCGGGCATGTTGACTCTAGCATAATGATGTCATTTTGGTCCTCTTCAAGAATGAAGGACCACAACTAACATATATTATATCACTTCAGCCTCACAGCACCCCTATCAAATAAATAATATAGGCATCATTCACATCTGACAAATAGGGAAACTACAACTAATAAAGGTTAAGTGACTTGCACAGAGTGACACAGTTAATAAAAACCAGAGGTATGATTTTAGATTTCTAATCTTAAAAAAAAAAAATACCTAGCAGACAGCACATGATGTGAACGCTCTAGCTGGTAAAAGTCTTTTCCCAAGGTCATTTCACTAATGTCACAACCTCAAAGTGCAATGAAGCATTCCAGGGAAAGGGATGTAGTCTAAATCCACAGTCTAACTCAGCAGTTCTCAACCTGTGGGTTATGTTCAATTTAAATACATCCTGCCTATCAGATATTTACATTACGATTCATAACAGCAGCAAAATTGTAGTTAGGAAGTAGCAATGAAAATAATTTTATGGTTGGGGGTCACCACAACATGAGGAACTATATTAAAGGGTCGCGGCATTAGCAAGGTTGAGAACCACTGGTCTAACTGAAGCAGACTGTAAGTTCCTTGAAGGAAAGGACCATTTTTTCTTTTTTTGTTTGTGAATCTATGGTGTCTATTACCTTTCTCTCAAAAGGCATTCAGTAAATCCTAGTTGAAGTGAATAGATGTGGTTAGATCAAGAGAATGAATGACAGAATTGGACGTGACCATTGCCAACAGGTCAGCCCAAGGCAAGAACAGGAAAGGGAGCCAGCATAAAGGTCCAAAGATTTCAGGAGTCAGTTTGGATCAGATAAACAGTCAGCCTCCCAACACCTCCTAGATCTTGCCTCTCAACTGAGTACTGACATCCATGGCCTGCATCTTGGCTCCTGCAATTTTCTGCTTCTGCCTCCTCCTGTTCGGTTCTAACATTTCAAAGAGAACAGTTGCCTAGCTTTTCCTTGAACAAGACTCCATCTCTCAAATGGGCATTTTCTCTGGCTATCCCCTATGCCTGGAATGCTCTCCTCCCTATGCTCCAACTACTGACCTCTCTGGTTTCAAGTCCTAATTAAAATCCCATCTTGTATAGGAAGCTTTCCTCAACCCCTCTTATTTCCAGATCCTTCATTCTGTAAATTATGTTTTATTATCCTGTATAAAGCTTGTTTTGTTTATATTTGTTTTTATGTTACACCCCCTATGAGACTCTAAGATCTTTGTAAGGAGAGACTTGTCTTTTGTCTCATTTCGTATCCCAGTTCTTAGGATAGTGCCCGTCACATAGCAGGGACCTAAAAGCTGATTGATTGATACAGACCTAGCCTGGCTTTCTGAGTCATGTTTACTCATATTCTAATTTGGGACCCGCTCCTCTTTCCCCAGAGAGAGATAACCTTGTTCAACCCTCTTAATTAATGATCCATTATGCCTCCTTTGCAAAGGACGTAGCATTACATTTCTGGATTCCCTTACAAGCATACCTGTTTATTGTACAGTGCAAATACATGTCCCTTTTATCTACTTTCTTCCTATTGGCTAATACGTACCTTTTCATAACTATATTCTAGCAAGAAGTCATATCCTTCCCATCAAGTCTCATTGTTATTTATGAGATAAAGTTTTCTGTATATAGTAAGTTTCCTCATTTATCTTGTTTATTACTCAACCATTGTGCATATATATGTGTAGACATCTGAGCCCATGGTTTTCATTTCTGTCCCTATTCTTGAATTCTGTCTCCCCAAAGGATCTTATCCATTGATAACCTTTTTTCTGTGCTATACCTGATGTGTCCTGCTTTTATATACATATATATATAATATTTATATATATGTAATTATATTGTATATTTTATATATATAATAATAAATAATAAATAAAATAAATAATAATAAAAATTGTATATTATATATATATATGTAATATATATATTATGTGTGTATACATGTGAGTGTGGAGAGAAAGACAGAGAGACACAGAGACAGAGAGGCAGTTTCTTCCCACCACTCCATCTCTGTAGCTCATAGCCCTCTTAAGCAATTACTCAAGACTTTTTCAAGCAAGTTCATATTCGCCAGTTTTTCTAAACTCTTCCAACAACAAATGTTGGGAAAGGGCTTAGGCTAAATACTCTTCCGAGAGGAAAGGGACAGGACGATAACAAAGAACCCAAAGAGAACCAAAGAATAAAGCACACTGAGCGCTATTTCCTGCCTTCCCTTCAGCCTTTGGCTGCCTCTTTGGTCAATCTGAGCTGCTGAGTATGGCATTACCCTTCTGTGCCCCATTGCTCCAAACTGATGAACCACAGCCTCTGGCTGTTAGGCTGGAACCACAGACAAGGAAGTATTTTCTGAGTAATTTTACCTCTTTGATGAGCAGCCCTTCGATAAACAGTTGTAATATTCCTATTTTTCTCTAAATCTCCACTTCTAAGGTCTCACTGTAACTGCTCCAGTAGAAACAGCTTTCCATTGATGCCTCTCCAAGGTACCTTTGGCTCAGAGGTCCTTTCCAATTGTGCCTGGTGCTCACACACACAACCCCTCTGCTTTATCCAAACAGACGCATTCAAGGTTTAACAGAAGGGCTGGCACATTCCTGTTCATGTGTTTGTCCATGGAAATTCCTCCAATCCTGAAAGCTCTGCCCATCCAAATCATACCCATCCTTCAAGGCCTAGTCCAAGAGCCACTTCTTCTGGGTGAATCCTTCTGCAGTAACTCCAGCCCAAAAGGATCTCTCTTACCTCTGGATTCCCAGAATACTCCATGCCTGCCCTATCCCTTTGACAACTGACTCTTTTGACACCTACATGTAATCTTTTCAGCTCTGCAGCTTGTGGATAGATCACTAGGCTAGAGTCAGAAAGACCTGAGTTTCAATGCAACCTCATATACTTACTAACTGTGTGCCCCTGGGCAAATCATCTAACCTCTGCCTGACTCAGTTTCCTTATCCATATAATGAGAATAAGAGCACTTGCCTTACAGGGTTACTGTATCAAATACTTGTGAAGCACTGACTAAATCCTAACTATTATTAAATTGCAATCCACTTAATAGTGTAGCCCAGATTCTATTCATCTTCAGATACATAGGATCTAGGCTAAATCAATAATTAATCAATCAATAAGCATTTATTAAGTGTCTATTACATGCTAAGCCTGTGTTCGGTGCCAATGATGATACTACTATTAATAAAAATAATTACTATTATTATTGTAATTGGCAGCTAGGTAACTGTGGGTAGAGCATCAGCTCTAGAGTCAAGAAGACCTCAATTTAAATCCAGCCTCAGATTCTTACTAGCTGTGTGACCCTGGGCAAGTCACTTAACTTTGTTTGCCACAGTTTCTTCATCTGTAAAATGAGCTGGAGAAGGAAAAAGCAAACTATTCCAGGATCTCTGCCAAGAAAACCTCAAATGGGGTCATGAAGTCACATACAACTAAAATGACCGAATAACAATCATTGAAATTAGCACTCGCGTATCACTCTGCAGGATATCTCATTTGATCCTTACAATATTCCTGGGACACAGGGGCTGTTACTATCCCCATTTCACAAATGGTGAAACTTTAGCACAGAAGGGTCAAATGAAAGAAGGAAGGAAAGGAAAGGAAAGGAGAGGAGAGGAAAGGAGAAGAGACAAGAGGAGAGGAGAGGGGAGGAGAGGAGAAGAGAGGAAGAAGATAGAAGGGAAGGAGGAAGGAAAAAAGAATGAATGAATGAAAGAGAAATGAAATACAGAAAGAGTAAAAGAAAGGGAAGAAGAGAGGAAGGAAAGAAAAAAAAGAAAAGAGAGGTGGGAGAGAAGGACCATAATGGGGAACACAAGGACACATATTAGTTTATAAAAATAACTATAAAGAGACTAAATTCAGGACTAAAGTGGAGAGATAAGCAACAAGACAAATGCTCATGCAGCAAGTATTAACCTCAAAACATCCTGAAGATCTCAATAACTAAACTGGCTTAGAATTGGCCCGTCTGACAGACCCAGCTACTGTCCACGACTGCCCAGGAGTAATAGGCAGAGATATCATCACACCAAACATTCAGTTTCCAAGAGCCTGGAAGCTCTCAAAATACAGAGACTCCGCAAAGATGCAAAGTACGCAGGGACAGCGTGGGCTCCGCTATTGTCTTCCCTGTTCTGTCTGCTACTTGAATTGTCCTGAGGCTCTCAGTGAACCTGAGAGAAAGATGTTGCAGAGGAGCCCTGCGATTCATTTACATAAAGCAATTATTTACCTGTTCAACAGTCTACAGAACATTAAGTATAAAGGAATAATAGTAGGAGAATGACTTGTCCTTGGACAATTTCTACGTAAACCCCATCAAAAAAGATGAGAGGTGGGGCAGCTAGGCGGAGTGGTGAAATGAGCACAGGCCATGGAGTCAGGAGGACCTGAGTTCAAATCTACCCTCAGACACTTAACACTTACTAGTTGTGTGACCTTGGGCAAGTCACTTAAGCCCAGTTGCCCTGCCTTCCCCCCTCCAAAATGCAAAAGAGAGAGACAGAGAGAGAGAAGAATAAGTTAACTGTAACAATAATAATAATATTAACAATAGCAATGGTGTGTATATGTGTGTATATGCGATAGGTAGCATTTCTATAACACCTGCTATGTGCCAGGCTCTACTCTAAGTACTTGATAATTATTATTTCATTTTATCCCCACAACAACCCTAGGAGGGAAGTGCTATTATTATCATTTCCATTTTACAGATGGGGAAACTGAGGCAGATAGCAGTTAAGTGACTCACCCAGGGTCACACAGCTAGTAAGCCCTGGAGGTTGAAATTGAATTCAGGTCTTCCTGACTCTAGGCCCAGCCCTCTGTTCATTGTGACGCCACCTAACTGCTTGTGAGGTATTTTAATTTTTTTCAAAATGCTTTACATTCATACAACCAGTAATGTTTATCCAGCAGGATGTGAATATGAAGAGACAATCACTGATAGATACTGAGTTGGACCCAGACCTGAATAGGATGAAAGCATCCTGTATTTCCTTCAGTAAATTGCCAAGCTCCTTTAATGGTCCCAAGCTTTTCAAGAAATCAAAGAACTGGTGTTCAACTTTTATTTTATTTTGTTTTATTACAATATTTTTAGTCCCTTTTTGCTTAATTAAAGAGTCAACAAAGAATCTAAATGATACAATATTTAAATTCTTTTTAATGCATTTGAGATATTATTAGTATCTATGAATAATAATGATTTTAACTCTTATTTCAATAATTCCATGCAATAACAAATAATCAGTTGCCCCCTTTGTGCAAGGCATTCTGCTTAAGTGCTAGAATGACAAAGACAAAGAAGAAATACCCCTCCCCCATCAAGTGTCTTAAGTGAAAGATATATTCATATAGTCCCTCAAACATCTAGTTCACATAAAAGCTTGTCTCTAAAATTTTCATTCCTATTCTGCTTTTTTAAAGCAATGAATTCTATTGAAAATGATACAATTTTTGGTTTAATTCACATAGCAGAGCCTTGCCTATCAACTAATCTGTATTATATGACAATTTTTTATTACAAAATAAAAAATGGATTTATTAAAAAAGAATTAACTGATAGGTTGGTAAATAAATATTTCTCAGCCCTTTTATAAGCTTCCACAGACTAATAAGTTAGCTCCCTGAGGGACGGGCTATTGTAACGGGCTGCCAGTGTTTGAGTCAAGAAGGGAGATCTTAGACCTGCACTGTTTGGGATAGAAGGAAAATGGAGAAGGAGTCCAGCTGGGAGGTAGCCCAGTCCTTAACCACAGAGCCAGGGAGGCAGAAAAACAACTGGGCCCTGTGTCTTGGTCAACAACCGGCAATGGGATTGGAGCGCCCGCTCAGAGGAAATGCCTGAGCAGTCTTCTCCCTCCTTTCTCCCACGAAGCAGAATGGCTGAGATTCATCTTTTTTCCTCCTGCCTCCCTTCCTTCTGCCCATTTAGGTAGAACTGACCAGAAAGCAACTATGTCTTATGTGGCTCTCCACCACAACTTGAGGTATTTTATGTCTTATTCTTTTTACAAACTAGTTTATTCCCATTGAGATAAGTGCATATGGAAGAACAGATCTGCAGGGTTTTGTATTTCACAGATTATTGACATCATAAACAAATTAGAGGAGCAAGGAAGGAATTACCTATCAGCTCCGGGGCTAGGAGAAGGGTTCATGAACAAACAAGAGATAGAGATCACACAAGATAAAATGGATAATTTTATATTATATTTTAAAAGCTTTTGCATAGATAAATCTAATATAGTAAAAAACTAGAAGATATACAAGTAACAAAAGGGGATAAAAAAAAATCCTTGCAGCAAGTTTTTCTGACAAAAGTTTCATACCTAAGACATAAGGAATCAATTCAAATTTATAAGACTAACAGTCATTCCCCAATAAATAAATGGTCAAAGGAAATGAATAGTCAGTTTTTTGAGGAAGTAATCTGAGCTATTTACACTCATATAACAAAATTCTCTAAATCACAAATAATTAGACAAATTAAATCAACGTTGAAGTTCCAAGTCACACCTATCAGAGTGGCAAAGAAGACAGAAGAATTCAATGACAAATACTGACTGGCAAGAGCGTGGGAAAACAGATACAGTGCACTGTCGGTAGAGCTGTGAATTACTGGTCAAGATATCTGGAATACAATTTGGAACTATGCCCAGAAAGTTATCTAAAGCAGATCCCGCTGACTCAGTATACCCTTTACTAAACCTATACTCCCAATAAAATCTGAGAAAGAGGAAAAGAATCTATATAAACTAAAATATAGCAATTCTTTTCATAGTAATCAAAAAAATAGAAACTAAGGTGATGTCCTCCAATTGGGGAATGGCTAAACAAGTTGCAGTATATATGAAGAAACTGAAATATTATTATGCTTTAAGAAATGATTAAATAGGGTCAGCTAGGTGGCACAGTAGATAGAGCCCCAGCCCTGGAGTCAAGAGGACCTGGATTCAAATCTGATCTCAGACACTTGACACTTACTAGCTCTGTGACTGTGGGCAAGTCACTTAACCTCAACTGCCTCACAAAAAAAAGAAAGGAAGAAAGGAAGGAAGAAAGAAAGGAAGGAAGGAAGGAAAGAAAGAAGGAAAGAAGGAAGGAAGGAAGGATAAAATTGACTTTCCCATGGATTTTCAAGACTTCCCTATGAGATAGCAAGTCACAGTTTAGCTTTTTGAATAATACTACAATTCAAGTTTAATGGAATTCTAAATTTTAATTTGGGATACACTTTAATTTTCCCTAGAACAATGAGTCCTTGGAAGTTGATGCTAATGGGAGGGTGAGCACAGGCTCCAAAGCTAAATTCCAAGGGAGGCTAAATTCCACTCACATTACCCAAAAAAGAAATTGAGGAAAATACAGACTTCTAGGCCACAATGTCATTTAGTTGTTACACCAACATTCTACCAGTGCTATTGTATGGCATAGAAACCTAGAATAAGAGTGTCTGAAGAACGAAAAATGAGTATCACATGGGAAGCGATAGAGAAATGTACCGTGGTTGTGAGAAGGCTACCAATGAGTAACTCTATAGAAGAGCAAGAATCAAAGATATCATTGAGGAATTAGATACCAGGAAAAGAAGACAGGCTGGTCACACAACAACCTGAAGGAATGACAAGTAACGAGACAAAGAGCTCCACTGGTACCTTGGCCATGTCAGGAGAAATTGAGTGAGGCCATCAGCATGTTCAGTGGACCCTTTTTAGCAACTGGAGTGGTATAGGAAGGGCAGGTATGGACAGACTGCAATCTGCATTGCTGGAGGGAGCTTCTGAGTGAATGAGGGCAGAGAACCATATAAGTATTTACATAGATCTTACTTGAGCCTCACGCCAAACTTATGAAGAAAGTATTCTAAATATTATCCATATTTTACAAATAAGAAAAATAAGCCCACAAAAGCTACTCGAGTTACTGGGAAGGAGAGTTGAGAGTAGCATATAAAAAAGCAGAGAAACCACAATATATTCGATGCCCTTATATTCCACTTGTAAATCAATCAAGCCAACCCTCTGCTCCAAGAAGGAATGACATCCTAGCAGCAAGAGCCCTGTATTTGGAGTTTGGAGATTGGCACTGGAGTTTCAGCTCTGTTCTTTACTGGCTGCATAACTGGGAACAATGATTTATGCAGCCTCAGACACTAGCTCTGTGACCTCGGCAAGTCACTTCATCCCTGTCTGCCTCAGTTTCTGTGAAATGATGATAATAATAACACCTTCCTCCCAGGGTTGTTGAAAGGATAAAATGAGATAATATTTGTAAAAATTCTTTGCAAGTGTTCAAGCACTCTGTGATGCTAACTATTATTATTATTCTTACTATTCTTTGGCTTCTCTAAGCTTCAGACTTAATCTTCAGACTTAAAATGGGGATAAAAATACCTGCTCCACATAACAAATGGGTTAGGGTAAGCATAAAATTGAAATGAAAGATCGTGTATTTGGGAATGCTTAGTAAACAAGAAAGAAATAGGTAAACATCAGTAATTTTATTATTCACATAGATGACACAATTTATGACGGATTGGTTCATGGGAGATTTCAGAAGGTGTTTTGGTTTTAAGGAACAATTCCTAGTGCTTTCTCACCCAAACCTGGCCCATGAGGATATATATCTCAGATAGTTCCCCACAAAGGAACAGTGAACTGGGTCCAAATTTAAATGGGGGTGGGGGAGGGGAGAAGAACTAAACTACATTTAGGAAAATGCAGTTTTAATGACCTTAAACTTCTCTCTATTTAAAAAAAAAGTTCATCTTTTTAACACTAATATTCTTCCAGGACTGCATATTACCAGGAAGCATAGAATACCAATGTCTTGGAACAACTAAAGTTTCAGGTCCCCCAAAGGGCAGTGTGGGTATAAATGAGGCTACAAGACCAAGGAAACAGATCAGAAGCTACAGTATAAATAATGTCAGACTTGTATGATCCAGAAAGAGCCAGGCCAGCCAGATAATGAGAGTCATGTCTGACTCTTTGTGACCACATTTGGGGTTTTCTTGGCAAATATACTGGAGTAGTTTGTCATTTCCTTCTCCAGCTTGTTTTATAGATAAGGAAACTGAGGCAAACAGGGTTAAGTGACTTGCCCATGGTGTAATGGTAATGGGATTTGAAGATCTTCCATGCCCCTTGTATTGGCAAGCTAACAGGTACTTAGCACTTAGTTTCAAGTTCATAATTGTGTCAAATATTAAGACTCAGAACTTATGAATCCCACAGTGGGATGAATTTGCTGATGTAGCAGGAAGAGGTGGAGCAGGGAGGAGCTAATACCATACATAACAGTGGTTCTCAACCTTCCTAATGCCATGATCTTTTAATACAGTTTCTCATGTTGTGGTGACCCCCAACCATAAAATTATTTTCATTGGTACTTCATAACTGTAATTTTGCTACTGTTATGTAGGATTTATTTTCATTGTTACAAATTGAACATAACCCACAGATTGAGAACCACTGATATATAGGGAGAGGGCCAGGCTGGAGAGGCAAGAGATTTTGAGAACAGAACTGTTGGTGGCAGAACTTCTTCTGAGAGACAGCCAGAACCTCTGTTGAGGACTACCAGGAATGAGAACTTGCTGGGAGCAAGCAGCATGGAGGCTGAGCAGCTACCATGAGGGAAGAGAGGAGGATCTTTGCCTGACGAAACCTATTTTATTTTGAAGGCTTGGGAATGTGGGTGTTCAGTAAATTAACTATGTGTACCAACTTCATGGCTACTGTAATGACTTTGACTTTCTGGTTTGGGGAGTTGGCTTTCTGGTGTTTGAATAAATGCTTTGTCTCTGTCCTCCATATAGAGAGCCTGTTACATTTTGTGATGCACAACTACACCAGCATATTTATAGTCACCATGGGCTTTGTGAATATTGCATTGTTGTTACACAGGGTTACATAGATAGTAAGTGTCTGAGGTGGGATTTGAACTCATGTCTTCCCAATTCCAGACCTGTTGCTCTATCCTTTTCACTAATTGCCCTCATCTACATAATAAAGAGACCTAAAGGAAAGCCCTCCCCCATCCTACTTGGTACAGGATATGTCAAAGATGCTTGGGAGGACATGGACAAGGACACTGTAGGATGAGAAGACACAGATGGGTTGAAATCCACACTGTTGGAAGGAGTTCTGGATGGGGAAGATAGTGAACCTGAGTTCAGATCCCAACTCTGCTACTTATTACTCATTTGACCAGAATTACAACCTCTCTAGGTTCAAGTTCCTCATTTGAGAAAAATGAGGGAGCTGGTACCAGACTCCCTCAAAGGTCCTTCCAACTTTATAGACAAGGTGCCCCAAAAGTCTGTTCGTACACTAAAACTTTTGTCAAATGGGAATTAAAATACCTATCCAACAAATAAATTAGTGTAAGCTTGAGGATGAAATAAAAGATAGTGTATTTGAAAATGCTTAATAAACCACAAAGAACTACATAAATTATGGCTAATTTTACTAAATTAGTAGAGTGGCCCAAAAATCTTACTGTAATTTTACGCTTCTGAAGCTTAAAGATGACAAAAGTAGATATATCAATGGCAGTCAGTAAATATTTGTTAAGCTACTAAAACTTAAAAATGTTCTAAGACTTTTGGGCCACCTTGTACATATGATCCTATAACCCTAAGATTCAACATGTCTAAAACAAGAACCCTGTGGTGTAGGTAGGGCACAGAGTGCCACACAAGGAGTCAGAAGGATTTGGGTTCAAATTCCACTCTGAAACTTACTTTGTGACCATGGGCTAGTCCCTCAATTTCGATGAATTCTTGTTCTCTCATCTATAAAATGAAGGTAATGGGACTTCTGAGATCTCCAAAACAGGGTTACCATGTAAATATGTTAAGGATTTTTCTACCTTTAAAACAAACTTTTGTTGTTCTTCAGTATTTTTTTCAATTCTGTTCAACTCTTCATGACCTCATTTGGGGTTTTCTTGGCAAAGATAATGGATTGGTTTGTCATTCCCTTTTCTAGCTCATCTTATAGATGAGGAAACTGAAGCAAACAGGGTTAAGTGATTTGCACAGGGTCACACAGCTAGTAAGAGTCTGAGGCCAGATTTGAACTCAGGAAAATGAGTCTTCCTGATTCCAAGGCCCTCGCTCTATCCACTGCACCACTTGGTTGCCCAAAGCACCAAAAAGTCATTTGTTATTTACCATCGTCACTTGCCCTCATCAACTTCTCCCAATTTATTTATTTATATAAAAGAAATTACCTTTCATTTAATCATCCAGTATAGAAACTTTGTTGATATCTGTTCTTTCCTTCCATACCCAATCACTTACTGAACCCTATCAACTGTCTCCCTAAAACATCTCTTGGAAAATATCTTCCTGAAAGAAGAGATGATATACAGACCAAAACCCTGAATTTGGAGTTATGGCATCTTGAGGTCATCTTGTCCAGCGCTCTCATACATACATGCAAAAATTAAGACCTACAGAGATCAAAAGACTTATCAAGTATTATACAGGATTAAGTGATTAAGACAGCACCAGAAATTAGGTCAGTCAATCAATTAGCATTTATTAAGCGCTTACTATATGCCAAAAACTGTGCCAAGAGCTGGGATGAGGAATACAAGTGGAAATATAGTTCCTGCCCTCAAGGAGTTTACATTGTAATGGAGAGAAGAAAACACATAAAAGTAAGATGAAAAAAGAGTTAGGGTTTGGGGGAGAGAGAAGGGAGAGGAGAATAGAGGGAGGAAGAAAGAGAGAGAAGACGGAGACAGAAAAACAGAAGGGGAAGTCCTGAGGACAACCTGGAAAGAAATGGGACATGACCAGTCTCAGCACCTTCCTTAAATGGAGGGTCTGGGATAAACCATCCAATCAGAGGAGAGGCTGCAGGGGAGGAGGGAACTTCTAGTGTAAATTCCAGGGTTGGTGGGAGGTTTTAGGATGGTAGAGGAAGTCCATGAGAGATCCCCGAACTCTTAACTCCACTGGTTATCACATTACACCAACGCCTCCTTCATTTCCTTTCTCTTGGCATTGTCGTCACCCCCATAAGTGCCAACACACCACCTTCCTGAACTACTTCTAAGTGATTTTCTCCCTCAAATCCATCCTTCACACTGCTGCTGGATTATCTTCCTTATGCATAGATCTATTTCATGGTTTACAGAAGCAGGGCAATAGGAATTTCCTTGGTAGATAAGTAGGCTGCAGTACGTTACCAACAATGGCTTGCACATAAGGGGTGGAAAAGACTTCATATCAAGGACACATGTGGCCTGAAAAGGGTAAGCCTGTATAGCAGCAAAAGTGACTCATGACTAATCCAAGTGTTACACTGACGTTTATCTATTATTAAAAGATCAGAAAGTTCTCTGTGAAGGCTATATGGCAAGATTTGGACAATAGCACAGAACAAGAAAGCAGGGATGGCAGGTTGACAAAGAGGACAAAAATGGAAATATTCAATATCAATACCTACTATGTGTCAGGTAATTGGCAAAGATGATCAACATGGAAACACACCATGTTAAGTCAACAATCATTTAGTAAGGACTTACTATGTATCAGGTAACTGGCAAAGATGACAAAATTTTTTTTAAAAAATATTCTCTATCAGTCAACAAAAGAATTAAGTTCCAGTTATGTGCATTGGGAATACAAAGAAAGGCAAAAATCAATTACTCCTCTCAAGACTCTCATAGTCTAATATGATAGGAACAACACAAATTCAAACAACTGTACAAACAAGAAATATAGATGATAAATTAGAAATAATCGGCAGAGGGGAGGCACTAGCATTGAGAAGAATCAGAAAAGGCTTCCCTGCAGAAAATGAAATGTTAGTTGGGATTAGAAGGAAGTTAGTGAAGCCAGGCGTCAGAGATGAGGGGGATTGGAATCAGAAAGGAAAAGTTCAGAGTTTAGGATGCTGGAAGTGGAGCAGTTTAAATGATGGTAAGGTTAAAGATTCAACAATCCCAATAGGTGACTGAAATGGAAATAGAGGCAGGGAAGTGGGGGATCATAAGAAGAAGGTATTTAAGAAACTGAAGTAAAAGTATTAGAGGATCATCAATGAGACTTGAAATCTCTGAGGTGGCAAGGGAAGTAATAGTGAACTAAGGTTCCAAAATCATGGAAGGCAGAAAAGTAGCCATAACTTACAAGTTCAAGGTCCCATTTAGAGCTGGAAAAAGGTCTTCAAAGTTCCTCTCACTTCCATGATGTTCATGGAAATAAAGAAATTTACCTAATACCAGACAATAGCAAAGGCAGAATGTGGGCTCAGGTCCCCTTCCTACAAATCCACTGCACCATGCTTCCTCTCTAGCACATCAAGAAGTGACTACAGCGAGAATAAGGAAAAAGGACAGTGGAGTCATAGAGCATGAAAAGGCTAAAGAGAAGTTGGGAGACAGGGGGGAGAGTGAGGACCTAGAAATAACAATAGAAATTAAAGACTGTTGTGACTCTGAGGATCTTTGAGATGGGGTAAATGGGAAAAGGAATGACCAGAATTAGACAGAACAATCAGAGCTGCAAAGTACTTAAAAGATGGTCAGTTTTCACTTAACGTGAGTCACTGGAATGAGTGCAATAGGAAGAAGCCCAGGATAAAGGGTAGTTTGTTAATAAAGGGGCAGACAGGTAACACCCCTTACAGTGGATAAGGGAAGTGATATTAAGACATTATTTGTATGTGTGATGGTATATTTAAATAATAGGAATTAAGAAAATGAGGCAACAAGGTGTCATTGTGACCCTATGTGCTTTCACAACTGAGATCGTCTTAGGAGAACTTTATCCCATAATTTCCTGGATAGTCTGTCTATAGCAGGGTTAGCAGAGGTTGCAATGGAATGACACTAGGTGGTAGCTTCTCTGTGCTAGCTCTCCATAGGTGAAGGAAACCTAATCTTCTAGACAGAGGTCGAATTTCCACCCCTTCCATGAAGTATGTCCTAACCATCCCAAACTGAAATCTATATCCTTCCTCTTTGCTCCTATGGTGTGTCCTATTCTTGAAATTCATTTGGAAATTGATGAGTAATTCTTTGTAGCATCTCTTCTCTCTTCTCTATCATCATCTTAAATGATCCTTTTTAATTAGGGTTGTTTTTTTCAAAATTTCATATACTTAAGTGTTATAGATAGCATAATACAGGGCACTGGCTCTAGAGTTAGAGGATCTGAGTTCAAATTCCAACTCTGATGCTTACCACCTGGGTGACCCTGGCTAACTTCCCTGGGCTTCCTTTGGTCTAGATGACCTGCCTCTTAGGTCCCTTCTTGCTCTCAATGTATAATCCTGTGATCTTGTGTAGCTGGCTCAACTAGGGCATAAAACTTAAAGACAGATGCTTATAACCTTGACGCCCCTGACTCATTGTAAGTACTAAATAAATGTCTGGCATAGAAGTAGCATGGGCAGGGCAAGGAGGGCCATATTTGGAATCAAAGGGCCTCTGTTTGAAACCAGGATCTGTCCCTTACTGCTTATATTATGTGTGGCAGATCATGTTTAAGAGACTAAGTTGCCTTATCTATCAAACGGGAAATACCAGAATGGATGACTGATGATCTCTTTCAGTTCTCAATCTATGGTCCTGTGGTCCCATGATCTGTGCTGAGAGTGGAGTTGTGGCATGAATAATCTGAGAATTATTTGCATTTGACTTTCCAATTGGACTTTTGTTTTGGCTTCCCTCTTCACACTTGCTAATGTTATTAGCTAGCTCAAAGTAGTTTGCATTCCCTGAGAACACACCAACAGGCAGAGCCAAGCATAATGCAGTCCACTGGGCAGCAGCAGGGAGCCATCTAAGGAGGAAATTTTTCTGCAGAGTCCAAAGTAGTTCACACACATACACACAAAGTTTAATGGTGAAATATTCCATTGCTTAAAAAGATAGGACCTTGAGATGTATCACACATCATCAGCCCTGTGGTCCACCCAAGCCAGGTGTCTGTCTCTGACAGCAGCATCAAGCAACTGAAGAGGAAGATTATCCTCCCATGAAATCAGTTGAAAGGGGTTGGTATCTGCCTACCATCTGGAGGGAGGAAGCGGGTGGAAGCTGGCAACATGAATAGAGTTTGCAGATGGGCTCATTCCATCACACTTCTGACCAAGCAAGCATTCTCTAGTGGAAGACTTTTACTGATTAACCAGACTTTCCCCCTAACAATCCTCCTAAACAGAAGTCCTTTTAAACAAGAATAGGGTCTGGATTTGCACTTTAATTTGGATAGAGGACTCCCAGGTGGACACCTTTTCTGCAATTTACAGTGTTAGAAATTTGCCTAGAGTACTGAGAGTTTAAATGATTTGCCTCCAAGTCAAACAGCCGGTATGGTTCAGAGGCAAGATGTGAATCCAAATCTTCCCAGTATGGAAGCCAACAGTCTATTCACACTATGCCCCCTTTATGACAGGGTTCTTTTTATTTTAAAGTCAACGAATATGGGTCTTTGTCACAAATCTGTTGCTCACAAAATTAGATTTAAGAGCTGAACAAGTCTTTAGAGACTATCAAGCTATCACAAGATTCTCATAGGCTTAAAGACTATCTAGTCCAAACCTCTCATTTTTGCAGATGAGAAAAAAATGACATCCAGGGACATTAATGACTATTCAAGATTACACAAGCACTAAGTGGCGGAGCCCAGATTTGAACCTTGATTCTCTGGATACAAAGACACTGTACTTTGACTACAAAATAAGGCAGCTAGATGGTACAGTAACAGTAAAGTACTATAAAGTACTTTTACAACTGTAAAGTCGAAAATAATGGCACCCCCCTTTCAGGTGGGTTTGTTGTAAGGATAAAAATGATGCAATATTTGTAAATCACTTAGCACAGTGCATGACACATAGTAGGTATTACATAAATGTGAGCTAGTTTTATTAGTAGTAGTGTCAGAGATGAGACTTGGACCCAGATCCTCTGACCTCAAGTTAAGTGGTCTATCTGCTGAGCTTTGGACCCATCTTTAAAGCCATGTCCTTTATGAAGCCTTCTCTGATCACCCTAGTCAGAAACACTCCTTTTCTCCTCAATGCTAAGAACACTTAGCTTTTGTATCATTTGTCTGTCACTTGGCATGACTGAGTGATAAGGGATAAGAAGGTATGGGGTCTGCACCATCAAGATACTATGTGGTCTCAAAGCTCAATTGAAAGCTCAGAGAATAAGGGTTTACTGACCCATTGTTATCCATTTTTGTGCACATGGCAACCATACTGCAAACATTTGTCAAGTATACTATGTAAACCAGCAGGTAACTAGATTATAAACTTCTTGAGGGCAGAAGCTGCATCAGGTTATTGTCTGTAGACCCTACGGCACTATAAAAATGAAATAGAAGGGTTCTGGATCTTACTGATGAATAAGAAATGTAGAAAGGACTTGTGCTTATCTGAGCCTATTAGGGTTCTAGCTTGAAAGGTGCTAGATGCTGCTTGACACTAACCAGCCTGTGTGCAAATGTTAGCAAGCATTATAAGGTATCAAGAGGCACTAAGAGTAACAATTGATCCCCATGGGTAAAAGGCATTTCTGTGGCAGGATAACAGATGGGAGTCCATATAACAGGAAAGGAAGAGTTGGAGAAAATGGAACCCAAGCCCATGCCTCTCTTCTCATTGCCTCTTTTGTCCTTGGATACTGGGCTTGTTAAGGAATAATAAGTCTAGGGGGAATTTATGACCTTAAATAGAAGGTTATAATTCACCCTTCGTGGTCTTTACTTATTTCTCCCATTTTATAACCTTGGACTAGTTCTGAGAGTCACAGTCAGCCCTGTGGGGTTGACAAGTCAATGAGGGCAAGCCTGTTGCTGGATGGCAGAGACCCAACTCAGGCCAGATTCCATACATGCTCCACTATAAGTATTTCAGAGTTCTCCTACTTCTAGTGCTCCCCAAACAATCACATAAAGGCTAGCAAGCTAATAATTTTATGTATCAGGGAGAATGAATGAGCACAGAAAGAGAGAAGCAAAAGGGAAACTCAATAGAGAGGACCACTGAACAGAACAAGCATTGAAGATATGGTAACCAGTGACTTCCAAACACCAGAGAGCTGGAAGGGCTTCCTACTTAGACATTGAAGGGAGATGGGACAATTTCTCAGTACATTCCTCCTTTTCTTAGAGCGATGGGGAAGGGAAATGACTCTGAGTTAGCCATTTTACAAACTAGATTTGGTCCACAGAATAAGAACCATACCTCCTGTTACCCCACCTCAATCAGCAGTTCTAGTTTTTATGGATTTAGGTGTTGGTGAGGAAACAAACTTAGGGCTATTGATGTTAGTGACATTGCCCCACCAGTCAGTCAGTCAGTCAATGTCATTCAATATCTCTCTCTCTCTCTGTCTGTGTGTGTGTGTCTGTCTGTCTCTCTCTCTCTCTCTCCATCCCTTCCTTCTTTGGTCCTCTCCAACTATGGACTTCTTCCTTATCTAACACCTCCTTCTTCAAGAGTTCTCTGTGAACCAACCTCAATCATCTATATACATGGCCTCCCAGAATTTCTCTCCAACACATCCGATGCTGTATATTCTGGGATATTCGCCAAAGCATGGCTGCAAAACAATTTTTGTTGTATGACCAGATACAGTTAAGTCAGTTCTCATGATTTACTATTGTTTGAACTTTTCATCCTTTGTAATACCTTTATTTCATCCTAGAGTCCATAAAGTCATATGTCACTGACACACTCTAACAGCACAAATGCAACCTTGAATTGTTCCCTTTCTATTAAATCAGAAATCCGTAACCTCTTTTGTCTCATGGACCCCTTTGACAGTCTAGTGATTCTTAAGCACCCTTCTCAGAATAATATTTTTAAATGCATAAATTAAAATGGCATGAGCTCAAGACCCTACACCATCCCAGTCACCTTCTTCCGCATACTCTCCAACTTAGCAATGTACTTCCTGAAATGTGGTACCCAACACAATAAATGTGGTCTTATCAGACAGAATACAGAGGAACAATAATCACTGAGGATGATTGAACAAAGGTATTTCTATGGTTGAATTTGTCATGGGATTTTGAATGACTTTAGCATATTAATGGATGATACCTTGCTGGAACAGACCTTTACGGTTAAGCCTTCACGTTAAAGGCAATACAATTTTAAAGATAGTCAAGGATTGGTTTGCAAAATATCACAGAGATTGGGAGAGGAAAGGGGGAGGGGAAGGGCAATGGCAGGGAGAAGGGGGAAAAGGGGAAGATGGATTACTAGTTACTGACACATAGAACTTTCTCATTTCTATTTGAGAAGCATGATTTCTGAAAATCTCTCTGAAACTTGTTTTTGTAGGCATTGAGGATGTCCATAATTAGAAAAAAAGAAAAAGGGAGAAGCAGGTGTATCATGAGTAATTTTTCACATTAGAATGCATAGGATCAAAATTCTAGAGTAGGAAGGGATCTTAGGGGTCACATAGTCCAACCTCTTCATTTTATAGAGGGGCAAACTGAAACCCAGATATGAAGTGACTTGTCCAAGGTCATCCAAGTAATAAAGGACAGACTGTGGATAGGAACTCAGGTTCCATTACTCCAAGTATAGTACTCCAACCTCTGCTCTTTCTACTTCACCAGGCACATAACTAAAAAGTGTAGAAATATAAAAGTATTCGATTTGATAAAGCAACACATTTTTCTTTTTATCATTTTGTGCAACCTTAGTTTGAACATTGTTGTTCTAACTCTCCTTTTTGTACTCTGCATCACATATGTTTTTAATATTTCTCTGTATTGTTCTTTATTTGTCATTTATTATGACAGAATGATATATTCCATGGCATTGCTCAGATATTCTCTATTTAACCATCCACCAGTCAGACATATGATTTTTCCAGGTTTTTCTAGAACTAATAAAACCGTTCATATTTTTGCCACATGGGTCATTTCTTCATTTTAACAAGATAGGTGTGGTGGTACATAACAGTAATCCCTATTACGGGTAAGGCTTGAGGCTGATGCATCGCTTGAACTCAGGAGTTCTGAGTTGTGAAAGTCAATTGGATGTCTGAACTAAGACCAGCACCAAAAGAGTGAATCCCTAATTGCTGAGAATCACTAGTCTGCTAACTAGCCCAGGCCACAAAAATTGGACAGATCAAAACTTCTGTGCTAATCAATATTGGGATCAGGCTCATAACTGGACACCGTACTTGTAACCTGAACCAAATGGGAAGATCTAGTCTCAAAATTAATAAGATATAGTCCTATTAGTAGTATCAATGGATTAAAGGGAATGAACAGTCAGTTTTGAATTGCTTAATGTGCACTCAATTCAACAATATATCAAACATTTATTAAGAACCTACTATGTGCAAAACACTATTTTAGGTTCTAGGAACACAAAGGAAAGGGAAAAAAGGACAGAGAAACTTCAATACTACTGGGAAAATAAAATGTAATGCAAAGTATATATGAAGCAATTTCCAGAAGTAAAAACCCCCACCAACCCAAGGAATTAGGAAAGGTCTTAGTGAGCTGCTCTTTGAAGCAATCTAAGAATTCTAAGAGGCTATATGTATAATGTTATATTTATAGGAATAATGTATTTCAAATGTTATACATATTCTGTATACAACCATATTGTTGTCCAAAAAGATTACAATGGTTACACTAGCTGGATAGCAAGCCCATTTTTCCAACAACCCTGCCAATATGGAATTTTATTTTTTTAACTGTCTTTGCCAATTTAATAACTATAAAATGACATCTCAGAATTGTTTTAACTTGCACTTCTCTCCTTCCTGGAAGATTTAAACAATTTTTCCAGGTGGTTATTAATTTCTGTTTCTTTTTTTTACAGGTGGTCTGTGCATTTCTTTGACCATTTATTGACTGAAGAATTTGTCTCACCATCATAAATTTCTCTTAATTTCTTACACATTTGGGGGTGTTAGATTTTTATCAGACACATTTGAGCTACTTAGGTAACAAAAGCCAAAATAATATAGAATCTCAGAGCTGGAAATAACCTCAATGATCTAGTCCAACCTTGATGTAAAGTATAAATCCACCTCTTAAAACATCCTCCAGACTCTGCTAGAATAATGCTGCAACAGAGGAATTACGTACCAAGGAAGCCCATTCCATTTTTGAAAAGTTCTAGTCAATCAATCAATATTTACTAAGAGCCTAATCATTTGGAAGTTCTTGCCTTTATCAGACTGAAATTGGCCTGCAAGCCAGAGGCATTTGTTCACTCTAGTCATGACTTCTAAAGTTAAGTAGAAGAAAGTCATAGAATTATAAAAATGGAATTGGAAAGAACTTGCAGAGGCCATCTATCCCAGTTCTCTTCATTTCACAAATAGGGAAAATGAGATTCAACCTATGAGGACTCAGGTAAATAGTGGACCTAGCATTTGAGCCCTCTGACTCCACTGCCAATGCTCTTTCCACTATATCACACAGAATTATCTTTATTGCTTGCTGAGGTAGACTGAAAAGGGAGGTCATAGAAACTGAAAAGACTGACAAACTGCAAGGTCACCATGTCTGAAGACACATTAATATAAATAAGTCACCTAGTAAAAGGGCTGGGGTAGGGTTGGAGAAAAAACTGTAATTTCTAGAAATTTTATAGTCTTCAGAGAATCACTTTCTTCTAATCAAAAAAACTACCCTCATGCATAGGTAGAGCTGTGTTTACCTTGAAACAAAAATGCTTTGCTGGTATTGTGTAGTCCTGACACCTGAGTAACTCCAACAGTCGTATTCACAAGATCAAGCTCAGTGATAATGTCAAGTTGAAGGTCAGGGTCCATTCCAAAGCCTACCACTGAAAAGAAACAAAGAGACATTTCAGCTTAAAATATAAAATCATATTGGCAACATAGAAGACTACAGTCAAGTATGAAGAGAATATAGATGCCTTCAGAGACAAGGATATAACTACGATAACACTCCCAAAAGGAAAAAGAAAATCTTTTTTCTCCTTATTGCTACTACCTTCTTTCCTCTAGCTTTTTACATAAGCAACCCCCCTGCCCCCATGCTAGAGATTCTGAGAAAGACAAGAGAGCTCCTGTTCTATCTCCACCATCAGGGATGTCCCCAGAGTGCGCCCAATTAATCAAAACCTAACTGCCTGTAACAAAGGGGATAAAGGAGGCTTTTGCCTGGAGAAAGAAGCAGAAATGGAACAGAATCAAAATAATAATGACTGACATTTCTAGACTGCTTTAAAGTTTGTAAAGCGATTTACCCATATTATCTCATTTAAGCCTTACCACAACCCTGAACTAAAGGTGCTAGAAGTATTATTATCCCCATCTTCTAGATAAGGAAGTTGAGGGACTTGTCCAAGGTCCCACTACAGTGTCAAAAGCAGGATTTCAACTCTCTTGCAGACTTTGTGTCTAGCACTCTACTCCCAAGCTGTTTCTCTGGGAAGAAAAAGAAGTTGTATCTCCCTTATAAGTTTTCAATCAGTATGATTTCCAGATAGAAGCCTGAGTACACAACCCACCCCCTGGGACTGAGGGCAAGGGCCTGGGTATCTTTCACTCATCTCAGAGGCCTAAGCCTTCCATTTCTTGGCTGAGAAGGGGAAGCAACAAAGAACTCCTGCTTGGAATCGGGAGGGGGTGGGGTACAAGATGCAATAATTTGTTCTTGATTGCAAAGTGATTCCCAATTATCAAAGGAAAAAGCAAAAGAAAACCTTAATAACGTCCCCAGCACATTCGATCCAGTTGACTATGCTAAATCATTCATTAAGTCTGGGTCTACACTTAGCATCTCAATAGAGCAATTTTGGTTGCACTGCTGGAGATGCGTTAATCAGCTACAGCTGTCAACTTTTGCCTAATGGCAGTATGAAAGCTTCGTAAATCTCACATTGAATTGTCCAGTAGAGACAGGGGGTGAAGGTCACTTAAACGAGGTGAACTATGATTACCATATTGACTTACATATTTCCTCTGTCCTGCACATTTGGAGAAAAGCATGCAAACAAAAACACCCGCTACCAAATAATTTCATTCTCTCCCCCTGCCCTAAATAATTGCTGCCAGTCAAATCTGCTCTGAATACCCCCTCATTTTTTTTTTTTGCAATGTTCAAATAAAGGGTTAAATTAAAGGCACAGCTGGCCATTGGCTGGCCTGGGAATAGGGAAAAGGATTTGAGTAATTACTCCTCTGCCCCTACCAAGCTGTTTCTAACTCACATCCCTCCTTATCTCTGCATGTCTCCTTCTTCTACTGTCCTGGGGGAGGAGGAGTGCAGACCCCAAATATAGAGTCTGCAGCAGCTTTCAGGGTGATCATCTCCAAGCCCCAATGAGTTAATCCCCACTCCTGGAAAGGAAAGAAAATCCTAAACCATTAAATTATTTGCAAATCATTGCCTTCAGTCTTTTGTCACGAATTCATATAGGCTTCCTTTATTTTAATTTTCCCTCTAATAAAGGGAGAAATGTTGAGAAATCTAGATGCCAATTAAATTTGTTATTGATTCTTTTATAACCCAGGGTCAGTCACTTTACTCATAGGAGAGAAATAGCAGAAATTTATCCCACATAGGAAGTTTAGTAAATATGGCTATTTTTCCCACGGCACTTTAGTTGAATGAGGGAGGTTACCAAGTAGTTATGGAATCTCTGAGCACACAGGTGACTGGCCCTCAGCTGAGTGAGGAGGGTATAATTAGCATGTTTCCATCCCAAATACTGTTGCTGCATCTGAATTCCATCTCCATGCTATGTCCCTGACCTTGTTCTGTATCAAGACCTCTTTCTTTGGACTCATTGTTTTCTGATTCAGGCTACCTTCTGCACAATGCATATAGTATGCCCAGCACATAGTAGGCACTGACTGTCCTGCTTGAACTCCTGGGTTTGATCCCAGATCTACTACCCATTTTCTGGATTTGTTATCGAGGTTACTTGTATCCTAAGAATGGGACACTGAATTGGAACTACATTTCTTTTCCTTCTGCTTCTAGGCTCTTGAACTACCTGTTAATTACCACTGATGCTCTGCAGGTTTACACAGAGTACCCAACAGTGTGTCCATAAATGTTTAACAATGGGAGAGGGGAGATAGATGTATGCAGGACACGTGACTAAATTTAATCTGCTCTATTAACATTTTCTCTATAACTTAAGTCATGAAAAGCAAAAACAAAATTTAATTTAAAAAAAAAACAATAAATCAAGCCCCAATTTGTAAACATTGTAAATTTAAGAAGTATAAATGTTCACATTGAAAATTTAGCAATCCGTTCTCTACCACTGCTCTAAGCTGGCCCCAATATACCTTTGAGGGTACCCCCTTATCCCACTCAACTCCCAACCTTTCCATACAGTCATATCCCTAATTCCTTCTTCAACTTTGTCTCAGGTGAAAATATGGCTAGAGTTGGGGAGACCGATTCTGTGAGGAAATTGTAGGAGGGACAGAATATGATCTCAGGATTTCTCCAAAAACTTTAAAGTACTCAACTTTCTGCAATATTTTAATGTAATATTAATTGGATACGAAGAAACCTGACATAGAAAATAGAGGGTGAGCCTTGGAGTATGGAAGAAGATCTGAGTTCAAGCATTGCTTGGGATATGTGCTAACTGTACCCACATGCAAAGCATTCTATCACTCCCTTTTTAGTGTTCCAGACAATTCTCTAAGATTGAAAGTGACTCTGCATTGGTAGAGGTAGTGTCTACTTAGAATCTGATGCACTGTTGAACTCACAGGTCTAGACTACCCCCAAAAAAGGGTATGAAAAATCCAGTCAGATTAATAAGGTATCCATCCTAACCCATTTGGAAAATGCCATGATCTATTTCAATGATTAATTGAATTGCAGAGTCATAAGCATAATCTGAGAAAGGACCTAAAATAGTCAAGAGAGATGAATAGAGGAAGAAATGCCAACATTTCTTTGTAAGCTAGGCCTCTACTCTAAAAAGACTAATGCTACCACCGTCTTTTTTTGTAACCTATGAAAGGAAAGAATACAAATGGCAGAGAATGCCCACTAATGTTTTCAGCAAGAAAGAACAATTAGCAAATTCATTAGCCAAGATTCTGTTCATAAGTCAGGACCTCTTTAACTCTATCCCTGCCACAGGGTGTGAATGAGTCACAGAAGACCTCACCCTCTGCAGCCCACATCTCCACTTCCATAGAAAACTGAGGTGCCCATGCAAAGCTATAATCTAGAGAACAGAATGAAGCTCTTTCCTAAAGTATTAGCAAAGAAGCTGCTTTAAATAAGAAAGAATTGAAATTGCTATGTGCAAGGAATGCACAGAGTTAATTCAAGACCAAAAAGTCCTACCTGAGTATTCCTTATGCCTTGCAAGAATGCATCCAACTTAGATCCTTGAACCAGTTCCAATCTGCCCCCAGTGGCATAAAACACCTGATCCCTCCAACTTACTCAGAGTGACCTGACATTTCCTGCCAGTTTGTGTCTAGTGAACTCAAGGGGCATTCAAATCAAGGTCAGATGGCAGGATTCTATTTTTTGTTTCTTTTTGAAAGAGGGAAGGCAGGGCAATTGGTGTTAAGTGACTTGCCCAAGATCACACAGCTAGTAAGTATCAAGTGTCTGAGGCTGGATTTGAATTCAGGTCCTCCTGACTCCAGGGCCGGTGCTCTATTCACTGGGCCACCTAGCTGCCACAGGGATTCTATTTCTATCTTAAGAATATAAGGCAAAGAATTCATATTGGTATTTGATTTGTCCACTCCCTGTGCATGTCTTCCAGGAATAAAACCAGAGATGAACTCAAAGAATCTTTCAATCTTTCTTTTTTTCCGTGAAGAACCTGGGGGAACGTGACCTTAGCTGTTCCTTCTCCAGATGGAGTGATTTTCTGAAAGCAAGAAAGCTACATATTGTCTTGTGTTTCTGGCATCTAAAACAGTTTCCAGAAACTCAAGACATTGTTCCTTCTCTTTCACTCCACTACCAATGTACAAAAAGTACGTATTCTTTTGCCAAGGTTGATATCCTCAAGAAATGCCTAGATGCTCTCTGAAGAACTTCCACCATGTCTTTGTTTTAAACATGTGATATGGATACTCTTGCCCCTACCCATTCTTACTTCTGTCTCTGAAGATTTTTGATCCAAAGATAACTGAATTGCTTTTTTCGAAAGGACTGTGTTTCTAGGCATATGCCAACAAGGAGGTCAAAAATTAAAACAATGGACACAAGAAAAGACATTATCTGGGTGACCGTGGGCAAGTCACTTAACCTCTCTTTGCCTCAGTTTCCTCAACTGTAAAATGGAGATAATAATAGCACATTTACCTTACAGAGCTTTTGTGAGGTTCAAATTTGATATTTGTAAAGTTCTGCACAGTAGCTGACACTATATATGTGTGTGTGTGTATATATACATGTATACACACACACACATATATATAATGCTTGTTTCTTTCCTTCCTTCCATACACTAACAGTCATAGGAGCACTTGGGTAGCAAAGAAATGGAAACAAAATTCAGCCCTGTGGATTCAATGGTATAGACAACTCTGGGTGTAGAAACTCCCTCGACCAATGTAGAGTCACTTATTGTCTTAGAGAATTGCCTGGGGATTGATTACTTAATCACTAAGGGGTGAGTTGCCCTTGGTCACACAGTCTATCCACTAGGAAATGGTTCAATAGTTGGTATGTGGTATGTCAATATAACAGACTATTATTGTGCTATAAGAAACAATGAATATTACCAATTCAGAGAAGCATAATAAGATATGTATAAATTGATGCAGAGTAAAATAAACAGTAACAGAAAAAGATACATTAAATCACTACAATAATGTAAATTGGAAAAAAAAACTAATTATAATGGTCAGGCTTGACCCCCCTCCCAAAAAAATGTTAAGACAATGCCTCTCCCTGCCTTCATTGCAAACATGGAGGACTATAGGTGTAGAACGTTGCATATATTATCAAACATAGTTGGTTTTGCCAAAATGCCATTTTTCCTTTCATTTTTAATATTTGCTACAAAAGATAGCTCACTAGGGAAGTGGGGGGGTGGGATTTAGAAATGAAAGCAATGTGAAAAAAGATGTCAATAAAGACAAGATTTTTAAAAGAAAATATAGTATGATGATATAACTGCATATAATAGAAATAAAGTATAATTGATTTTTAAAAGAAAATATAGCATAATACAGCATCATATAATAAAGCCTTGAATTGATAACCTCAGGACACCCGAGTTTGGATCCTAGCTGCAAAACTTACTAATTATATGACTTTGGAAGAATCTCTCACCTTCCATGGTCTTAGTTTCCTCATCCATAGAAAAGAGATTAGACTAGGTGACCCCTAAGGTCTTTCCCAACCCCAAATCTATGATCTAATGAAATGATGGGAAAAGAAATCAATTATGTTCCTGAACACCGATTTTTTTCTCTTTTTTTCCTTTAAATTGATCACTTACAAGACGAAAATGTCTCATGCTAAGAGTAGGATTGGGCAAAGGATATCATTTCACATAGTACCAAGGGAATCAGGAAATCTATTAATGAGGCAGCATTTGCCTGCCCCCTTCACCCACCCTAAACATGGACTGAGAGAACCGGGCTTCCTAAAAGAAGAGGAGGGGAGAGAGAAAAGATTTCTGCTCATATCCTGAGTTTGGAGCCTCTGCCCTTTTCAGGAAGCCTATTAAACTCTTAAAAGTTTTTCCTCTTAGTATATAACTGCTCTACAAATGTCACCAGCTGGGGAATTGGAATTATTCAGAATAAACCATTTCTAAGCAACTTAAGAGTGTAAATATCCCAGAGGCCCAAGGGCCACTCCCCAGCATCAGGAAGCTCCGCCCAATGCTGGGCTGTTCTAAAATCCATTGAGTTCACTTGCCCCACGTGGATCAGGGCTCCCTCCAAATCTGCCTTAATGTGATTCATCCTCAGATCTAATCTCCTGCCCCTGTAGTCATGCTTTTCTTAGCCCAAACGACACAAGACAAAGGTTGGCTAGTAATTTTACCTCTTCTCTCACTTGAACACCTTTACTGTCAGCAAATTTACTAAATCCACTGAACTCCAATTGTGCTATTAAAGGAGGAATTAACTTCCTTTCTCAGCAACTCTTCTGCCCAGGCTACATTCTTTTAGATGTCTGCTCACTGCAGATGCTTACAACGCTCTAATTTAACGATAAATTAATAACAGGTGAATGACATCCTTTTCATGATTCTTCTCTTCCTTATCAGGCAGTCCTACCTGTCTCCTCTTATTCCACCCTCCCACCCTCGCTCCATCTCCCCTCTCCACTCCCACCAATGGCATCAAATTCAAATAAAAATGGGGGTCACTAATCCATACATAAATATCCCTATAGGTCACATATTGGCTTAGTCTTAAAATGAGGTGTTATCTATGTTTTATTGTTTATTTTACTAAACATGTCCCAATTACATTTTAATCTGGTTGGGTCCCACTTGAGAGGACTGTTGATGTGCTGTCTGACACCTCTGCCCTAGAGCTTTGGAAGAAATAAAGACAATATTCCTGTAGTCCAATAACATGGACTTGACCATCTTAGTAACTAGGTGACCCTGGGCAAGTCACTGAACCTTTCTGAGACTATTTTTTAAACTGGAAGATGAAGATGAGAGTCAGGAAAATCTGGTTTTAAGCCCTGCTTCTGATACATACTGGTTGTGTGACCCTGGGCAAGTAGCCGAACCTCTTACAGCCCCTTGTCATCTGCTAAAACTCTAAATTGTAGAATCTGGGACCTTGATGGACTCCATTGGCAGAGGAAGCTTCTTCATTGGCAGTTTCCTTTATCAGGAAAGTCACAGTCACCCCTCCCCATAAAATGGAGGTAAGAATTGTAGGCAGCGATGTGGAGTGGTGTAGTAGATAACATACTGAACTTAGAAGATTCAAGAAAACCTCGGTTTAAATCCTACCTCAGACACTTTGCTAGCTGTATGACCCTGGATAAATCACTTGACATTTTCAGCCTCAGTTTCCTCTTCTGTGAAATGGAAACAGTTATAGCATCTACCATCCTGGACTGTCATGAGAATCAAATGAAATCAAATGCATAAAGTGTTTCGTGAACATTAAAGTGCAACATAAATGTTAATGATTATTTTTATCCTATGGAATATATGCTCATATAGAATATTCTGTATAGAATATAAGAGAGTAATCTATTACCTACCTCCCCAGGTTGTTGTGGGGACCACTATGCTAATCAATGTTAAAGGGTTTTGTAGAGCTTTTGTTTTTTCCTTTTTTGATCTAGACCTGTGATTTTATCAAAGTAGAAAATCCCCTTACTGCCTCAGCACTAAAAGAGAAAACTACCTTGATCACACAATAAATATGTATCAGGTGAAGGATGTGAACTTCTTCATTCTATGATCACCCTCTATCCACTTAGTCAAGCTAAGTCTACACAGACTTAGAGGCTACATAAATGTCACTTAGAATTATGCTCATCTCCAAAAGTCCTCCCTCTTTACCCCATTATCTCTGGAGGAGAACCCCACAATGTGGAAAGCCAGTGGGTAAATGCCCATTGATTCTCAGGTATTTCCATGTTTATGCTTGGAGGCCTCTGAGCAAAAGTGCTAATAAAAGGTAGTGTTGTTATTGCAGCCTTCTAAAGTTATTACTCTGATATTCCAAAGCCCCAGTCTATCTATGAATTCATCATTGAGGATATTCCCTCCATTGATACAGATTGTAGCCTATCCATATCTTCATCTGTTCTACTTTTGTCCATCTCATACCAATATTTCATTACAGCTGCAGTGGTCTTCCCAATGGGCTGTGGGCCTCCTTTGGCCACGAGAATACCAGAGGAGAATTCAGACTTCCTGTTGATTCTCACTACAAATTTTCATGATTACTACTATTTTACTAGATATGCCAAAAATTATCTCTTTTTTTAAATTTCCACAACATTTGACAAGCCAAAGAACAGCATCTCTTACCTATACCATACATATGCTTTGTTTTGTTTTTCATTTTTACCCTGACCTGCAATTTTATTAGTTTAGGGAACTATCAGCAAAGAAACTTCCTCCAGCAATACAAATCTTCAACTATTCCTTGATCTCTAGTCTTGAAGGGTTGAGTAGGGGCTCTGAGAGTTTAAATGATTTGCCTAGAATCACATAGCCAATATGTGTCACAGGTGAAACTTAAATCTGACTCTCAGGCTCAGTCTCTACATGTGGCTGCCTCATGTATTCCACATTATCCTTTGAATAAATGTCATCAGAATTAACAATTCACCCAGCATTTCTATGTGGCACCTATCATTAGATCTTTCATATGTAAGTTAAGTAACTACTGCTAGCCTGGCTGCTCTGAGTCCCACTTTAATTAAAGTGTGTTTGATAGGATCTATTCATTTCCACTAAAAAGAGACGATATTTGAGTAGCTCACTAAGCCAATGGCATGTTTGTTTCATCTTTGACTGTTAACAACCCAAAGAAACAATTGTTAACACCAGATAAATAAACTTTCCAAGTGGGTGTGCAGTTTCAGATAAACTAATCACTAGGCAAGCCTTGCTGCCTATTGGGAGGACTGATGTGTAACCCTGGGATAATGGGTTCTTTGGAAGAATTAAAAAAAACCTTACCTCCCATATTCTAACCAATTGCACATAAGGGAATCTGTTCAGAATCCTCCCCTGTCACCAACTGCCTCCATGGCCCCTTGTGGATTCTTTCTTAGAAAACCAAGGTGTAACCATGTACAAATAACACATAAAACCTAATGTATTCTCAATGGTATTCTCAAACATTATAACCAGCACAAGGCACCTAGAATTTCACCTCAGAATAGAAAATTTATGGGGTACAGAGAGTGTCACAGCACTAAGAGTGCTTCCTCTCTTACTAGTCCTGCCCACTTGGCAGTAGCCTCATCCAAGGGCACTGCCTGCCTGGCAGTGTCTCCATTCCAACAAGTTCAGGGACAGATGTTCCAAACTGTATTGATTTCTTCCCTTTCCACAGAAGACCTTATCCCACCCTAGGGCATCTTTCTTCTCCCACTGACCACCCTCAAGCATGCATGAGCCTCCACACACAGCCACTGACCCCAAGTATACAAACTGACAAATACATTCCAGGCTAACATCTTCCCTCAAGTGTTTGTCCTTTAATTTATGGCTTGTGATTTTTACTCATCTGGCTGCATTCCCTTCAGCAAAGTTGACCTAAACCTCAATAGACAGCTAATGTTCTACCAAACCAAATATACATATTCACACAGGGAAAAAAACTTATCCCGCAGTGACCAACCCTCTGATGATAACTCTCTCTAGCTTAGTTAGGCTAGTCTTCAAAAGCCACATTTATATCTGTCTCTGTATCTACATATGTATATGTGTATATATACATATATAAATTAAAAATCCAGTTAGCTTTGTAACACCTGGCAGAACAGTAGGCACAGCCTTCAAGAACCTAGGGATGCTTCCCAAACAATAATGAGGTTTTTCAGGTGAGGAAATATTTCACTTTTTAAGATAGGATTTATAGTCTCCTGATTAAACAAGTAGTGGAAAACATACTGTCTTTCACAGGGAAGCATATATAGACAAGTATTTATGGAAATGGTCCAGTCTGACTATAGCAGTTAAGCTGGACACTTGGTATTTCCTACAATATGTTCTTGAGAATGCTCGGTATGCTGGCATCCAAAGAAGTTGACTCAGTTCAAACAGCCCTCCCTTGGAAGTCTGGGGAGGGGTGATGTCAGAACCAGAGCTAGGGCTCTTGGGCATAGCCCCTCAGCCCAGACTTAGCCAGCCTGACCAAAGCTCTATGCTCCTTGTTGGTGGTTGGATTTTGCATAGAATAACCCCTCCTTGTGGGCATTGACTCAAGAGACAGCTGAGCAAAGCCAGAATGAGTTTTGCCTTTCCATTCAGCCTGGGACTAGGGTGAGATGGGCAGGAAGACAAAAGTGAGCAATGGGGAAGACACTCTGACTCCAAAAGAAGGTTTCATGGGCCTGTTTGGGAGGGTAGGGAGGAGTTTCCGTCATTTCTCAGCTTTTCAGGAAGCCCTGCTTCGGTAAAGGCAAGAGCATCCAAGTGTTTCTTGAATTGGGCAAGGGCCAAAAGTGAATCCTTGGACCCAGACAAGTTCCTAACATTGTGGTTAAGGGAGGTGGAAAGGAAGAGATGGGGGTTATCAGAGGTTGGTGAGAGGACAAGACTGCCTTCCTTCTCCAAACCCAACTCTGATTCAGTCCACAAGCTGTCATAATGATGGGGGAGAGCTACAGGAACTTTTCTCTTAGAAACCTCCCCTGTCTCCCTGTAACCTTCTTCCGGTACATCTGGGTTCCCCAGGTGGGGAAAAGAAGGGAATGGAAACCACCCAGGTTCCAGGAGAAAGAGAACCTCGTCAGGCTTCTAGTTGAGGTCCTGGGGCAGCTTGGGTTGAAGGGGGGTAGGGAGAGAGGCATTGCCTACAAAACCCCCTAGGTTAGGCAACTGAACCTTAGAGTGGCAGGAACTGAAAAGCGTCTCCTGGTCAAAGCCACGGGGCCACTTTCCAACTCCCTGGGAAGGGGCAGAGACTTCATTTGTCTCCCACCTACCGTCTTCACTAAGCAAATGAAGAAAGAAAGGACTCGGTCTCCTGTTCTTCGCTGTGCCCCGCCCGTCACCAGCCCCCAGGATGCCCAGCGAAGGGAGAAGAGGCCAGGGACAAAGGGCAGGATGCAAACGTTTGCCGATATGGCTGGGATTTAAAAGGCTAAGTGAAGTGGAGAGTTGGAGTCATCCCGAACTAAAAGGAAATCTTTTCTTTTTTAAGGAAGCGAGAAGGGAGGTAGGGGCCTGAATGAGTCACCTGGACAGTTACTACCACTCCGCTTCTCTGAGACGTTTGCTCAATTCACCACCTTGCTGTTGGGGACACTGTCAAGTCCTCACAGAGCTGGAGGTGGGGGGAGCTTGGTTGTGCCCGGGTCGGGATGCTTCGCCAGCTCCAACCCACCAGCCTTTCCGCTCAGCTGCTGTCGGCCCCAAGTACAAGGTCTGGGCTACACGTTCAGGACTCCCTTTAGGCTCCAGGCTCCTTGAATTCCCTCACCAGGCTGTGCCCACCCTACTACCCGCTGGGAGGGCGGTGTCCAAAGAGCTTCTTAAGTTTAGGGACTGGGAAGGGGGGAGGGGGGGCAGGCATTCCTCCATCTGGGCTTGGCTTCTGCTGCACGCCTAGGCACTGTCCCTTCGGGAAGGCAGGGTACGGGGTCGGCGAGCTAGACTCGCCACCTCCACTGGGAGGAATCAGCGTACTGGGCACTCCCAAAGAGCGCCTGCTCCACTAGCACCCACACCTCGCAGTCTTTAGGACTGCATCTCTCAGCCTTGTAGTCTAGGTATCCCCTACCCTCTTACCCCGAGACTGATGGGTCAAGGAAAAAGCTAGTGCCTTGCAATCTACACCGCCCCCTACCCCCAGGAAGAAGTGTTGAGATGCGGGAGAGCAGTTCCGATGCCAGTACCCCCGCTACCCGGGAGCTTTGTACGGATTCTCGGTCTCCCTTTCGTATCTTCCCCTCACCACACAGCCCCTCCAGTAATACCCACGTATACCGTTCTCCACTTACCTGACCTGGCCACGCTCAAACAAACCCACAGGACCAAGATTACATCCATGGGCATTGACTCCTGGTGGGTCCCCACGGGAAGGGACGCACAGAAAAAAAAGCAGAAATAAAGAAAGCTCTCGGAAATCTTGGGGCCCGCACTGCACGGACCCTTCAAAGTTGCTGGCGGGAGGGTGAGGAGTGGGAGACTCTGAGGGGCCGGGGACGGGGAGAACACGCAGAACCCCGAGCACAACCAAGCGAGAGAAAAGACTCGGTCAGCCAGCAGCGGCCGGTGTGGTGAGGTGCTGCGCTGCGCTCCGGGATCAGTCCATGCGCGGTGCCGGGAGAGGGTGCGCCGTGCCCGGGGAGGGTGCCCGGGCCGCCCTGCCCCGCCCTCCCCTGCCCTCCCTCCCACCCACCCACCCCAACCCTTGGGCAACCCAGCAGGCAGCGGCTCGGGCGGTTCAGGATCAGAAACCCAGGCGCTGCGGCTCAGCTCTCCTCAGAGCTCCAGAAAGGCGTTACGGGCTTGACGACTCCGGCAGGTTGCGCTCCCCTCCTGAGCGGCTTGGATCCGCCTTCTTCGCCCAGCAGCGGAGGAGGAGGCGGAGGAGAAGGAGGAAGAGGAGGAGGACGAGGAGGATGAGAGGAGGAGGAGGAAGATGGAAGGAAGATAGAGGGGGAGGAGGGGGGGAAGAGGAGGAGGAGAAGGAGGAGGAGGAGGAGGAGGAGGAGGAGGAGGAGGAGGAGGAGGAGGAGGAGGAGGAGGAGGAGGAGGAGAACAGCAAAGTGCGGTGGCTGCCGCTACTGCTACTGCTGCCGCCGCTTCTGCTGGGTTGCTGCTGCTGTCACTGCCACCGCCGCTCCTGCTGGACTCAGAACAACGAGCCCAAGAAGGGTAGAAAAGAAATAAATAAACAAATAAATGCACGCCGCCTCCCGGATGCCGGCTGAGAGCCTCTCTCCAGTTTAAGCACAAGCGCCCCGAGGTGCCAGGCTCGCCCCTGCCACAGCTAAGCTGCTCTGGGGGTTGTGGAAGTTGTTACAGTTCATCCTGCTGGAATCCAGGAGCCTCCAGAGCACTAGTGGCTGGTTTCATTATAGGGAAAGCAATAACCTGGAACAGCCGCCAAGCCAGCCAGTCAGGCCCCTCCTCAAAGAACACCCAGGAGGACACTGGTTTTCTAAGAGAGGATTCGCCCTGGCAGCTGGCGGGGGGTGGGGGTGGGGGTGGCAATGGGCACTGAGTCTGTACTCCTCCTGCCTCCCCCCATCCCTACCACCTCTGGCCTCCATTCATCTCTGAATAACTTTCTCTCAGTTAAACCTCCTGAAGACTTGAGTTTGGAGAGTTCGGCATTCAAGGAAAGAAGTGGAAGAGGCATGGTGGAGGGGGGGGGCTGCTCCAGAAAACATGTCAAGAAGAAGAAAACACAGCCTGCGGTCTCACGAGCACGGTGCGACAGGAGGCTTGGGATTCTGTACATCTGGGAGTTTGCATGTACCCCGACCTTCCTCCAGGCCAAACGCCTCTTAAAATTCCCACTACTTTTTTGGTTCTGTCTTAAAGGAGATCTAACAAACGCTTGCTTGGCATTGAAAACGGGCAACATCCTCGAGTGTGGCCCGAACCAGATAAAAATGTAACTGGGAAATAACAACATAAATAAAAATACAATAAAACATAGATAACACTACATTTAAAACTAAGTCAATTTGCAACCCGCAGAGATCCTTCTGTTCAACTTTAATACTACCCTTCCCCTCCAATTTGAGTTTGACACCATTGGTCTAAAGTAATAACTAAAGAGTCAAAACTGAAGGAATTACAAAGGGCAATGAAAAGGTGGGTTGTAGGCCTGCAAATCAAAGATGACATGAGCAAGATATGGGGTGCAAGTCGTGATCCAAGAAAAGTGTGTTTGGAATAGAAAGTGTGCAAACGACATAGCTGAGAATGAGGAATGGCAGGAGCAGGGTATTCGACTAGTGCCCAAATAGCTTTAAAAGCCTTAGAGCAAACCTCCAGCACCTTGGAGAGATCCTCACTTTAGGGAAGGTCATGAGCAAGTATTGCCCAGAATGAGAAGGCAAAAAGAAATGTGTGAGCGTCCATATGAAAACGATCACTGGGGCGGCTAGGTGGCACAGTGAACAGAGCACTGGCCCTGGAGTCAGGAGGACCTGAGTTCAAATCCGACCTCAGACACTTAACACAAAAACTAGCCATGTGACTTTAGGTAAGTCACTTAACCCCAATTGCTCTCCAAAAAAAAAATATCACAGATCCATCTAGATATTGACCTTTGTGGTGGCAACTCCCTGCCTACCTTTCAGAAAGTTTAAGACTTTTTCTGTAGTGGAGCAAGATTTCTGAAATCCATTCTGAGAAGGGCCATGCTTCTCCAAGAGGAGACAAAAGCATCTAGCTCCCCACATATTACCTTCTCTGGTCCATGGCACTTCTCCATAGAGAACTTTGACCTTTGAGATTTCCCTGTGCCTCCTGTCTGATGTTTATCTTCACTTTCATCTTCATATGTTATATGACTGGATTCAGAGTCATGAAAACTGAAACCACAGAAAATATGATTTATATTAAATTAGTCTCACATGATTTAAAGCTCCTGATTTAGCTCTTTTTCTCATAGCCCTCTCACTGGGCCTTGGAAGGCAGAAAAGAGTGTTTTCCCACAAGTTGTCCCTTGTTTCCATCCTTTAACATTCCTCCTACCAAGACCACTACCCAGAGTCCCCTTCACTACAAGGGATCAACTACTGATTTTCTTTGCTTCCATTCCAAACTCACCTTCGTTTCATTTGTATCCTGAGAAATACTTTTATTCTAGGCTGCCAGATCAGAAATGTTTAAAAAGGAGAGTTTTGACTACATTGTGTTTTTTGGTCCTTGCCCTATTTTTCTTGTCATTCTTCCTTCTGGGTCTTTGTCCCACTTTGTGCTCTACATTTGGATCCCTTGGCAGACAGAAAGGAGAGTGAGCAAACAGGTTAGTTCTGAATGCTGACAGCCTTACTAAAGGGAAGGAAAGTGAACACACAAATCACAGGACCCAATGCACTCCAAAACTGAAGTTGGAAAATGAAGAAGTAAACTGATGTCAAGACTCAGGCCTAATCTCATTTCAACCAATTCTCCTTCCATCTCCAAGGGGATTCAACTCTGGCCCCAGGGGGAGAACAGACCTTACTGTTTTCATTGCAGAGCCAGGACTTTTTCTTTCTGTCCGGAGGTTTGTATTTATAAGTCTAACATTAAAATAACACCTTGCAGAAACTAGAAGGAAGAATTCCCCAGGTCCAGTTAAGTCTTCTGGAGGAGAACACCAGAAACTATAATATTGTATGAGACATGTTTCCTCTCTGTCATTTTCAAATAAAACTTGGCAAGGATGGGTGCCAATGGCTTTAGTCATTGCAATGATCTGTTAGAAAACTTCAAAATCCCAATGTACCTTGAAATCTGCACTGACTTGGGAATAGAATCCTAGAATTTGAGAGTGACCAGCTAGACCTACTCAGACCTGAGAGGAAACCACACTATGACACACACAGGCTTTAAGCTATACAATTGGTTAAGCAGCTTCCACCTAAAACCTACAAAGAGGAGAAACAACCACCTCTTAAGGCAGTCCATTCCACTACTCAACATCTCTCATTTTTAGGAAGTTTTTTCCTGTGGTCACCCCTAAACTGACCTCTTTTAGGCTTCTACCCATTGCTCCCAGTTCTGGCTGGAAACAGCCCCAGTTTTCTGGTACCAAACAGAACAAGTCTAATCTGTCCTGCTCATATCAGCCCTCCAAATACTTTGAGATGACAATCTTGTCCCCTCTGAGACTTCTCTATTCAGGGCCAAGGATTTGGTGAGACAATTGGGCCTATCCATCTTAAAGTCTCTGTAATCAATAATCCCTGTGATACTAGGTTGTTCCACTGAAAACAAAATAAGACATATGCTTTGTCATTGCAATGTAGTATTGCATCTTTAATAATAACAAGAGTTAATAGGTTACAAATCTTTCCTAGATACTTGGCATTTTATTGTTTTTAGAAAGACTGATTCCTGGGAAGAGTTTTTGAGTGTGGGTGTTTGTAAGAGTCAGGTGATCTCCACAGCACAAACCCATGAAAATTTCTATGAGGGAACACTGTAGGCAGAATTCCCTCAATTATGTGTCCAAACAGTTGCATACCCATTTATTAAATGCCATGCTCTGTATTATTTACAACTACATTCACTCTCAGTGTTGGTAGTATGGTGTACTGGAAAGAGTGATGGCTTTTTTTTTTTAATGAGAATTGAGTTTGAATTGCAGCATTCAGTGGCCTTGACTAAGTCACATAACTTTTCTTGACCTTGGTTTCCTTACCTATAAAATGAGTGGCTTTAAGCTATACAATTTCTAAGGTCTCTTCCAACACTAAATCCTATTATCTCCTTCCATGGGAGTTCCAAGATTTCACAAACCTGAGTCTATTCTGCTTATCCTTGTCTCGTCATCTCTACCACCTATTCTCCAGTCAACCAACCCAGGTTGATGATACTTGGGGCAACTCTGGTTGCTCATTAATAACTGTTGGACCATCTTTTGGAATGCTGCTTCCCTCTGTCATTTTCAGTGCCACTTTGTATGGGCCAGAAAATCTCACAGAGGGATGGAGGAACATGGATATCAGAGATATCTATGTGAAGAAGTCTTGGAGGAGGCAAGGGTGAATAAGATCAAGAACCAAGTAGAGGTATTGGATTTGTCCAGAAGGACTGCTTCATACTCTGAGACTGAAGCAAAGGAAGAGAGTAAGTAGGGAGTTTTTGATGTGTGGAGAAGAGGAGATGAGAGAGCCCATATTTGATTGTGCATATTTTCTCAATAAGATAGGAAGTGAGGTCACATGAGAGGGTTAAAAGGAAGTAGTTGATATATTTTCTGAGAAGAGAAGATTTGGACCAGTGTCAATAGGGAATACAACTGGGACACAAAGATGGTTAAAAAGGCTTGCTGTACAGTGATAGACACTCAGTTAAATTTAGATAACAAAGTTAAGTGACTTCTTCCAATGGGAGTTCAAATACAGGTATGAAGAGTGCAGATGGTGGTGGCATCTATTATACAACCCCTTGTTTGAGTTCTTTATCAACTATCTATCTCCTGCCAAATCTATAACATATTGTAATATAAAACGAAGTAGATTTGTCAAGAGACCCAAATTTAGTTCAATTCAATTTAATAAACATTTCATAGGATCCTATATTTTGAACTGTAAGGACCCTCAAAGGTCACTGAGTTCATCTTTTCATTTTACAAATGAAGAAATTGAGGACTAGTGAGGTTAAGTGACTTGCCCAGGATCACACAGGTAAAAAGTGTCTAAGGCAGACTATAATCTCAGGTCTCAATTATTTCCTATTTATCCTGTAGATAACTTGCTTTGTATCTGTTTGCACATTGTCTTCCCCTAATAATCTCCTCGAGGACAGGGGCTATATTTTGCCTCTTTTTGTATCCCCCAGAACTTGGCACAATGCCTGGCACATAGTAGGTACTTAGTAAACATTTATTGGTTGTATCATTGTTTAGTTTTATACATGTATTATTGATTCTTAATTCTGGGTCCAATATTCTCTCCACTAGATCACAACGATGTGTGAAGCATTGTGCTAGGCATAAGACAAATGTAAGATAAAGCCAAAAGCCAAAAAATCCCTGCTCTCAATGAGTTTATACTCTACAAGGAGAAAGCAAAATGTATATAAATAAGTAAATACCAAACATATACAAAGTGAATATAAGTAACTGGAAAGGGGCATTAAAAACTGGGGAAATCAAGAAAATCTAGCTGAGTAGATAGCACTTGAGCTGAAACCTGAAGAGAACTCAGGGCTTCCCAGAGGGTGAGGTCAGAAGAGGAAGAGTGTTCTAGGCACAATGGAAAGATTTTACTATTTACTAGTTCTGATTCTGCCACTACTAGCTGTGGGTCATTGGGTATGACCTTTAAACTCTAAGTTTCAATATCCTCATATGCAAAAAAGGGTTAGACTAAATGATCTCTGAATCCCTTCCAAATAAAAAATTCGATGTATCACACTCTGATTTCTAGAAACACATCATTGTCATCTTGTCCATTCCACAGACAGTGGGAAAATGGAGAAAATATTGGTGCTCAAGTTTCCATCAGTAGTAGATCACTAATGATCTCTCACCCTTCACAAGAGGAAAATTACAAAAAGAAAAGATTTCCCTCATTTTGACCATCAGATAAATTGCTGACTGAGATCTCTAATTCTAGTATGAGGGAATCTTTGATTTGCTGATATTCATCTGTGGAATAATGACAAACAGTGTGAATAGACAAAATCCAGTGACCCATTTGGCATGACCAGCTCTAATAACTCCAATGTTGGTGATAATCAAGTTTTTACCAGATGACTTTTAGTTCTTCATACAGAGCCATCGCAATTAGTCAAAGAATCTAAGATCTGAAAATACCTCAAGATGAGAATAAGCACTTGAACTTTAACAGTTTTGTTGAGCATTATGGAAAGATGGTCAATATTGATAGACAAGCAATGGACTTAAAGCACCTCAGGTGGTGACTCCTACCTGCCCACAACACAAGCCCTCAGAAAAATCAAAGAAGTTTAGAGATCTAAGGGGCCTCAGAGTGCATCTGCTTGAACCTTTTCCTCCCAGAGAATTAAAGGGATTTAGTTACATGGCAGATTCAAGAAAAGCACCCATAGTTCTTGATTCCTTGTCCAATGCTATCTCTATCCTTACTGTGAATAAATTATATTTTCCCATCTTCTTTTTCTTCTTCAAGTCCTTGAACTTGTTTTTAAACTAGATAAAAATACTACCCCAATTGACCTTTATGATGCCCAAATCACTGGCTGAGTTTCCTCCACTCAGTCCTGCCTTACTTAAGCAGCAACTTTGGCCTGAAAATTATCTCCCTTGCCTCCCTCCATTAAAACTCGATGGAGGCTAACATGCCTGTATTGTTAGCTATCGGGGAAGCTAAGGCTGGTAGGACACTTGAAGCTCAATGTGTGGTGCCGTAGTGGTGCTAAATGCAATCAAGTGTCCATGCTAAATCTGGCATCAATATGGTGAGTCCCTGGGAGTGTGAGACCTCTATGTTATCTAAAGAGGGGGTAAACTAGCCTGAATCAAAAATGGAGAAAGAGAGAGTGAGAGAGAGAGAGAGAGAGAGAGAGAGAGGGAGAGGGAGAGGGAGAGAAACAGAGACAGAGAGACAGAGAAGAGGAGAGGGAAGGAAGGGAAGAAGGAATGAAGGGAGGGAGGAAGGAAGGAAGGAAGGAAGGAAGGAAGGAAGAAAGAAAGGAAGAAAGAGAGGGAGGGAGGAAGGGATCTTACTAGAATAGTGCTATTTTATAGAAAATAATGAATATTATGAATATAAAAATAATGAATATTATGAATATAAAAAGCATGAGAAAACATATGAAATGATGCATAGTGAAATAAGCAGAACCAGGAAAACAACAAATACAGTGACTGCAACAACAAAATAAATGGGGCTAAGAATAAAAACAAAGCCACTAAAACTGAACACCACAAAAGAAAAAGAGGTAGACTTGGGTCCAAGAACTGGCCTCTGGGTTCAGTTCTGCCCTCGGCTCCCTACCTTCTTTTAGATGTCCGTATGTAACTTTACCTCTCGGGACCTCAGCTCCCTCATTTGTAAAGTCAGGCTTTTATCTCATCTAGGCTGACCTAGATACTCTCTAAGACTCTTTCCTGCTCTAAAGCTATGATATATGGTTAGACCAAAATTATTTTCTTTTAGACATAAGACCAGAGTAGCTTCACCTTACCCCTACCATATGCAGTAAACTTTCCATGTTGTGTCCTGGTCATCACTTTTTGAAAAAAAAAAATTTTTTTTAAGGGATAATGAAGACCAATTAAATGGAGAGGTAGAATAGCATAGTGGATAAAGAGCTAGGTTTGGAGTCAGGGAGATCTGGGTTCAAGTCCTGACATGTAAAGACTGTGATATTCGGCAAGATACTTAACCTCTTAGCACTTCAGACAACTGAGTTTTCTCATTTGGGAGTTCTCCATATCAATGATATCACAGGTCCAGTCCCTATTTCTGGGCTCAAATCTGTATTTAAAAGGATTACAGAAAATAAGACTGAGAAATATGTTGGGGCACATGGGTCAAGCTGAAGATCTAAGAATTGTTGGACATCATCCATTTCTCAACCAACACCCTCCACCTCCCATCCCTGAGAGAGCTTTCTCTACTCACTAGAGGATCCTTTCTAAGAGGATAAAGCACTAATGCTTAACTTGGAGTTTGCTGAACCAGTTTTTCTTCCAATATCATTTATATGTCTACCTTGTTGGTGTTTGTAGGCCTGCTCACTAGATGTCATTTCTTAGGCTTAGTCAATGTAACAGTGACAACTCTTCAGGTTTCAACAGCTGGTAGGAGGGTAGGGAATGGGGGAGGGTTGTTTCCCTACTTTGGGTAGTCCAGGTTACTGTGGTCTTTTTAATGCTGGAGTCTTGGCCCAAAGTCAGTTCACTGTGGTAGTTTTATTCCAAGATGAACAGGACCAAGCTGAGGCTCTCCAGACCGTAAAGTCTTAATTCCAGTTCTCCTACCTAAACTATCTGAAATGCTGATAAAGTGATAGTTAATCTACACCGAAAGATTTTACTACTTCTCTCTAACATTCACACACACCCTTACACCACATATACCTACACACACACACAAACACACATATATACACACACATAGCTTTGAGGGGGTAATTAATAATTTAGCAAGCAACAAAGCATTCTGATGATTAAGAATATAGCTGTTTAATTGATATTTGTTTCTACAGTAGCTTGATATTTCATTTCCCCAGGAGGCTAGTTTTCCCTGACTGCTCTGGGTTTCCAACAGTAAAATGGATCAATCCTGCAGATACCCAAAGGCCATTAGTTAAGTAAGAATGATGTTGGGTAATGGATTTCCAGCAGATACAACACAGTAACCATCATGTTTTAATCACTGACATTTATTTAGTGTTTTTAGAACTCATACATTAT
The DNA here is from genome assembly GCA_028646515.1 of Pseudochirops corinnae. Classification (NCBI taxonomy): domain Eukaryota; kingdom Metazoa; phylum Chordata; class Mammalia; order Diprotodontia; family Pseudocheiridae; genus Pseudochirops; species Pseudochirops corinnae. The sequence goes on from CM053592.1 coordinate 162,825,415, forward strand.
AGGATAAATTCTAATTTATAACATCATTATATAATAGGCAAATATATAATACAATAAATTGCATTTGTACACATAAATACAAAATTTGAGGTAGGGCCTCAAGAATAATGACTTCTTAAATAAACAGTATATAATATGCACTATATAAGATATATATGATGTATCATTTGTAACATAATATATTTTCTTCATGTATAGCTAATGAAAAAATAGAACGACCTGATTAGGAAGAATATCTTTATTTTTTACAGGCAATATATTCCATATGGAGTGCCTGTATTCGTGACATCACGCAAGTATGTAATTAATTACCAATTAACCTATTCAGTGATAGGTCTGGAATAAAGTGCCAAAAAAGACACAAAGGACACAAGACATTATGCATGACAGACAACAGATTCTAGTTCAACACTAACTCTTATCCTAATGATGAAATACACCTATAAGGCAAATGGTAACCTGAAGATGTACTGAAAACATGGCAGGAAAACCAAACTATTGAAGTCATAAGATTCTGCTTGCTCTCCAGTGACAAGTTAAACCCTAGATCAAAAATGCACTCTTTCTTTGGTTGCAGACTGCTTTGAGATGGCAAAGGCAGGGACCATGAGATAGCAGAAGCACATGATCCTTCTGTGGGTCTGGAGAGCCAAATCTCAGGAGGACAGAAGTTCCAATATTTCATGAGTGCTGAATATTCTCTTTGTAGAAAATTGGGAACCAAGGCCCAATTTCCCAATCCATTTGTTCCAAGCTGGAAACTTCCCACATAAACTATGGTTGGGCAAGTGGAGAAATCCCCCTTTGCATGGCTCATCCAAATTGACATAGCTGGAAGCCTACAATTAAAAGTGTCCTCAATCCATGTTTCTAGCATTATGCTGCCAAAACATAAACCCTGAAAAGAGGAGCAACACAAGGCCAAATCCCTGTCAACAAATACATACCAGGATGATCTTGCTATCCATGGTCATCCAAAGCAATGGCATTATACAAGTCTCCAGGAAGGGGAAGATGATCAGTGAGCAATGAAATGGAGCACAAAGGAAATCCTGACCTTGAGAATGGAAAAATCAAGCTAACTGGTGGGTAGGTCAAAGAGATACTGAGCACTGAGGCACCTCTAGATGATCAATGAAGTAGAACCTAATTCAAGGTTAGCTCAACCAAGCAAAACACTGATGGTAAGGACAGTCCAAGTCTGGTTCAATTAAGAGTCATTTTGTTCAACCCTTCTTTTTGAAGCATAAAGTGCTGCTGCTTCTCGCTGAAACACAAGTTGGTTACATTTCTTGCATATTAAAAATACTTGGAAGACCCCAAAACAGTTGAGATCATCCAGGATTTTGCATTGAGTGTAGTTTTCATGCACAAAACAAAAAGTAGGACATTTGAACTGGTCCCAGAATTTTACCTCTTTTGAGCACATAAGCATGTGACAAACACAATTTTGAACAGATTGAAAGCTACGAACTTGCAAGGCTAATATCTGCATAGAAAGCCACAACACCAATAGTTAAGAAATATACAATTATTCTCCTTGGAGGACCTTACAGGGTCACTGGTTTTTCACATATGGCTTTTTGTTTTGGAATGGGTTTCTGGCATTTGTTGGTGTCACCAAAATAATTTCACCAATGGAAAATTACCAAGGTCTTCTGCACAATAGTAAGTGAACCACTTTCCCCAACAGCTCCAATGTTCTTTAATCAAACGGAAAATTGTCAGATAGTAGAGTCCCTAGTGATATCGGTAACTTTTAAAAATTCATTTCTTTTTCTTCCTCGAGTTGGGGGCAAGCATTTTAATATCACTGAAATATTTGTCAGAGCTGTGTATGTATTAGCTGAAATAGTACTGACCAAGTGCTCAAGATACACTGGATTGCAATATCTGAAAAGAGATCTATCTTATATAACATCTCTGAACAAAAAAGACTGAAAATTGGAAATGGCTATCACAATGAAAGAAATGAAATTTTAAAATTAAAATTCTTCAGATTTTCAGCCCCCAAGAAAAGTTAGGAATTTCTCTCCTAAACACTTTAAACAATTTTCATCTAAGATTTCAAAATAACCAGAAAACAACAGATGGCCGAAGGTACCTGTGTTTTATCTTCTTGAATAGATAAATTCTAATTAACACAAAGGCAGCCACTTCCAACTACACAGTTTTTAAAACTACCCAGTCAAAAAAAAAGTTTAACCAGCAATTAGGTTAAATTATAGTTTGGGTAACCTGGCAACATTGGAAAGATTTTTTTTTCCTTTAATCACCAAAAAAACAATTGGAAGAAACTGCATTGGCTTCTAAAATCAAATTCAGCTTTTTGCCAGAAAGAGAAAAAGTGAGAGGGAGAGAAAGACAGGGACAGAGAGATACACAGACACACAAAAACAGAAAATATAGAGACAGAGATAGAGCATAGAAAGAGAAAAGACAGAGATAAAGAGATGGAAATGGGGTGGGGCAGGGGGCAGAATCATCATCTCCTACTACATGGTGGTAATTGATTTCTGTTTTTTTCTCCAACTGTCAAAATGGAAAGACTTTTCTGATATAGATAGGAAATTCATTCTAACACCAAACAGATTCCCCCAGCTGCCCTCCCCTACCACAATAACCACTAAAGTCATTTGGTAGGGCCCATTCTCTTAATCAAATTGCTCTGCCAAACCAATGGTAGCTTCTTATCAATATGGCTTTTTCTAGGAAGTGAGCACACCATGCCCCTATGAAACCCAATTGGCATAGGTGAATCAACAGCATAGCTCTGTAAGGCTAAGTTGTGAGTGCTGATTTTGGTAAATTCTCTGTACAAAGAGCACTATTCTGCCTCTGTGATTGACACAAACTCTACCACAAAGTGGGGGTGGAGGGGACCTTGCAGACTAGGGGGGAGTGAGGTGGAACCCAATCTCCCAACCTATTTTCATTTCATTTTTCACACACTGCATAAGGCAGGCTTTAAAGTTCCACACCCATGTCAGCAAATGGCAACACTATTTGCCCTAGAAAAGAGAAAGCTCAGCAAAATGAGTCAGTATTTTATACAAAAGAAATGGGTTTCTCTCAGAAAATGTGACATTTAAGGTCTGGTTTGGGGTTTTGTTGTTTTTTAAATGGATGAAAGCATCACATCAATAGACATGTGTTTAACTGAATATTTACCTGAGACCCTGTAATGTGAAGACACAAAAAGAAATAAGAAAATGATTGAAATGGTCCCTTGAAAGGAATCCATTTTAGATTTGGTGCTATTATAGTGGGCCAAAAAAAGAAAAGAAAAGAAACTCAGACTACTCTACTCTAAAGTCACCATTTCTACATTATTTTGTAAGATATTTATATGGACATAAAACAGCACTACTGGTACATACTATGTGAACACAGATCATTCTTTAAAAAGCTCATCTACTTATGTATAGGATATAAGGAGATAATAAAGGTTACAGGTTTGCTCATCTTGGTAGACATATTTTTCTCTCTCATTATAATGCAATTATAATAAGTGCTATAAATGGGGAATTCTTAAAATTGGATTGGCTAAATGTATTCTTAAAAGCTAGAGTCTTAATTGGCTTGATCACTACTTACCTAAGCTGTATTTATCAGAAAATTCTGTAAACGCAGTGACCTAGAAATGTTCTACCAGTCCAGGGACAGCATGATTGCCTTCTACTAAACTCTCCCATTTCTCTATATCCTTATGACCACAGTTGGCAGTTACTGTGAGTGAAAAAAGTTGAGAGTAAAAATTAAGAAGTTATCAGTCTTTAAGAGTTTATGTCCTATATATATAAAATATATAGACAGAGTTGGGGTAAGTCTTGTTTTCCCAGAGGTCGAAAGAGAACAATATTTCTACAGCTTATAGAAAAGCATTTAGAAGAGAAGAAATAAGAGAGTACTACATTGAACCACACAGCTAAATGTCATGTCAAAACTAGAACACAGAACTACCATGAGAATATAAAATCAGGCACAAATTATATGATGGCTTCTTGAGAAGAGATTGCAGAAAGACAAAAAAAAAGATGTGGCTTCAAAAAGAAAGACTTAGATGGAAGGAATAGAAATTATTTTTCAGCACTCTACGCTGAGAATGAAAAATTAGGGGCTTCAGACTATGAGACCTTTGGTCCAAATGAAAGAGACAAAACTCAAATTATTCATGGAGACTCATGAAATCAACCAATTCAATGGTGTTCGCATGTATCCGCCTGGTCTTATACCAAATATACTTTCTCATCATTGCCATTTTAATTCTTTCCAAATATATATTTTGTCCTATACTTTAATTCTCTGGAAAAAACGCACTGAAATTACTCATTTGACTCTCCATGCTAATACATTCCAAATTTTTCATCACCTCATGGCTGAGGTCACAACACCTTACAACTCTGCTTCAACTCTACTTTGGCCACCAAAAGGAAGCATGCCATACCCATCAAACCACTCCTCCTTGTGGCTCAAATGACTGGTGGAAACAACTTTTCCAATCCGCTCCCAAAAGATAAAGAACATCATGCTACACAAGTGGTCTGCCTAGCTCTTCACTACAGCATGCGACAAAAAGTCCTACTTTTCTAAGTAACCACTCTCATGCACAGAAGTGAAGGGAGATGTGGCAAGTGGGGAGTGAAATAAGGACATGGGAGGGAAACAAGAAAAAATCACAAATCAAGGTTGGGCTGTTGCTGCCATAAGACTAGCACTGAGTCCCCAGTTCAAAATCCTTCACCGGCAGTTTTAGTCCCAGGGATGATGTTCCCAATGGGTCGATCATGTTCTTGTAACGCTCTCCACGGTGCCGAGCCAAAAACGGGCCCCAGTCTGGCTGTGGAGAACAGACCAACTTGAGCCTCTGAAAGAGAACCAAACACACATCTGTCACAGGTCACAGGAACCAAAGTCTCTCCTCTTTGCACCACTTAAACAGAGAATTCAGAAAGGGTTTACTATTAGACCCACCTCACTTGTGACTCTCCCTAGGAAAGAGAACTCCTAAGGTAAGAAGTATTTCCATAAGATCAGGCCCAGTAATTAGCTGGGTCAGGAAAGTTAAAGAGAAGATTTACTTTGGTTCACTTAAAATGATTTACATCGCCCTGCAAGTAATATTATCGTGCACTGCTGCTTAGGGTTTGTTTTGCACACAAATTTGCAAGATTAATAAAGGATAAAGAGCCCAGATTTTAATTAGATATTTTTTCCTCCAAATGAAGAAAACTTGTAAGATTTCCCCCCCAGCTGCCAAACATGCTCTTCAGAGGACACATGCTCAATTACTTCAGCTTTGGAGTCTCAACAGTGAGTGGGTACTGGTGGCATCAAAATAACTCAATTTTCTTTAACATATTTCCCAAAGGGATATAAATGACCAAATAAAAACTCTAATCCAAACCCAAAAGATGTATTGTCAAGAGTGAGCAAATATGTTAATTATCATATGCAAAAAAGTGGTTACTTCTCTCTTTGGTTCAGACAAGTGGGCTCCTGAAGGCAAGCTAAAAATAATGGGAATTATCTAATTCACTCACTGAAATCTTTATTGAAAACTTAATTTGAATGGAGAATTTTGTATTAAAAAAAGAAAGAAAACAAATCTCTGGCTGTGTAGAGGGAGCAATTAGATGTTTATTACCTATTAAAATGAATCTGACTCTTCTATCAGTTACTTTAATCTCCACTTTAATTATCAGTTTGCAACCTTTATGTCCCAAATCAACCATAATAAATGTATATAGCCAACTCATCAGGTTAGGACATCACACACTAAGATGGAAATACCCATGGCTAACACTATGTCTATTCCAATTGAGCAGAACTTCAGAGCAGTGTGCAAAGGTGATTCACCGGGACACAACTGCACAGTCACTAGGTGTCATTACGTAACAGTGATCTAAAAACAGGAGATGAAATATAGGAAAACTCTTGTTGATGAAAACTGTATTACTGACTTAATGAGAACAAGTCTCCCTCCTATATCTACCAGGGATAATGATCACATTCTAAGCAGATCATTTGAAATTAATGAATTTCAACTTCCATTCCCCTGGTTTTTGTGCATTTTCTAATATTACCCTGTGATTGACATTAACTTATTCTATTTCTTGTATCCAAGATCTAAAGGGGCTTCTTTATTTCTCATTCTAGTTGACTGAAAAGGCAAGGACTCCAAGGATACAAGCTACTCAGTGCCAGTATTACCGCCCTCTAGTGACCCATATTCTTCCTTGTGTTCCTTGGACCAGTGGTCATCCTCAAGGGTCCTGTAGGTGGTGGTAGCCAGATTTTTCTCTTAATAGTACAGCATGAATCAATTTGATTCTGACAGCGATAAAATCTAGATTTCATCTTACTGGTAGTTTACATAAAGCAGTACAAATTTTCTCATTCATTCTGAAGAGGTGTTTTTGCACTGATGAAGGCGAACATGTGCTGTAGAATCATATCATCTTAAAACTTTTCAGTTGGAAAGGACCTCTCTAATCTAGTCCCTTTATTTTATGAGGTTATCAAGGCTCAGAGATACAAAGCATCGTTGAATCTGAAGGTAGACCGTCTGTAGGCTCATTTGTCTAACCAAAGTGGTTTGTGGACTCCCCAAAACTGTACAAGAGCAACTACATGGGATACATCCCATGCCATCTGTTCTCAAAGTCAATTGTTGCCTGGAGACCCTCATCACTTTCCTACAGGGATAGTGCCAATCCCATCGATGCTAACCCCAGTCGAACAACAAGCAGCAAGAAGGAGACAGAACTGTGACAGATTAATTATATTGAATGCGTTTCTAACATCAGAAATGATGGGGGAGTTCAGAAAGAAAAAGACTGAGATGGAAGGGAAAAACTAGCAAGAAAAAAGGAATTTGATGTGTAGTTAAAAACTAAATACTGAAATTTAAAATGTGGATGAGGGAAGAGAAGAAGGAAACTCCAGAGAAAGGAACTGAAGCTATGATCATTTATTCAACAGAACTGTCACCAGGTTGAGGAATAGCATAATAATAGCTCTGCATTTGGATTGGCTGAAAACCCCCATTAGTAGAATAATACATAATAAAAATGGATTTAATAGAAAACTGTGGCAATTGTAATCACTTAATCACTGAGTCTACCTCTTGAATAAGTTTTCTGAATCTTTTGCGCTTTTTATGCATAGATTTCCCTGGCTTTCCCTTGGGAGGGGATAGCAGGGGAATAGAAATCCATAGAATTACCTCAATAAATTTGCCTGGAGCTAGATGCATTTTTATCACAAACATAATAGGGATCCAAATAACTGAACAGGCCAGCATCAACCATCCAAGCACCATCGACCAGTTGGGGTAGCGGTAAGAGCCATATGTCATGGGTTCCCACTGATAAAAACTGAAGCAAAGAATAAACTGGAAACAAGGAGAAAAGAAAGCAACACATGGTTAATGCAAGTTCATCAATAATGACTTGGAGTATGTCATCCCACACACAAAAGAATTAAATTGACCTTTCTTTTAATTCACCTGGCCAAAACTATGACTCATATCAAGAAAGCAGCTCCTTCCAAAGTTAGACCCAGAATGATACTGTAGAAGGTGCAAAGTACAGCTATAAAGACTAATTCATCTATGTTTCTTTTCATAAACAGTGGTTAAAGGAATATTGGTATAGCTCTCTGCCCTTACAGTTGGGTGAAGGCAGAATGTTGGGTCACAGACTAAAAATCAGGAGCCCAGGTTTGTAATCCCGTATCTGTCAGTCATTAATTGAGTCACTCCCTATGTCTCAGATCCCTCCTATGCAAAATAGTCCCCTAATTACTTGTCAGAGACAATAGTAGATAACAGATTAATTCTGCCCCCCACCCAACCCTAAGAAGCAGCAAGAGATCCTCTGAAGACTTAGTCAGGAAATAACATGAATGATCCTGTTTGCTGAAAATGGGAACTAAAGAAATGTAAATAGGCATATCTTGCTCTCATCAAGCCTTCAGAGTCATTTCCCAGGGACCATAAGGTAGGTTTGCTAGCTTTATTATATCTTTAGAAACAGTGGCCTGGATAGCCAATTGATTTCCCTCCCTACTCCTTTGCAATGAGAAGTATCAATGTTTAATGTGGGGTGTGGAGAGATTATTATGGTAAACAGATCACATGAAGGCAGTTTGAGAAGCATAAAGCCTTGTACACGTGTAAGATATTTGTACAACATCTTCATCACCATCTCTGTTATTGCTACTATCATCACCATTATTGGCAGGCAAAGCACACTTAGTCCATACAGAGTTCAAGCAGTCATTCCTATGCAATAAGACTTCAATGCAAAAATTCTAAACAGCCCTGGCCTGTAGATAACTATTTTTTCATGCTCCTACAAAGAAAGAGCTCTGCTCCAAGTTCCTTTTAAACATTTGCCTCTAGAGTTATAAGCTTTATTACACAGTCTATTGGCACTATGGCGTAATGTAATTATGTTAAGTTGCCCCATTTCATTTACTATATAAATAGCAATACATCTGCTTATGTTTGTGCATAATTCAGTAACGTGATCTGACTATGTATACAATAATTGCATAAAAAATATTTATAGCCCTATAAATCCAAGAAGGCATGTATAAAAATGATCGATTTTATTTCCAGGCTACAAAGTCATTTAAGCCATAATATTCGCCCTTCCTAGTTGACTAATCTGGAATTTGTAGTAGGATACAACAACAGCAACAATTTGTAGTGTAATACAAACAGAACATGCAACAGTGGATGATTGGGTCTTTTTACTTCCGTGTCTAGGTACACAAATATGTTGATCAATGCAATATCATTCTTCATAATAAATTCCTTTCTCAGGATTTAGTTTCAATAAAATCTCACCTATTGGCTATCCAGTAATATTGTGGTGCTGAGTCATTGAGTCAAATTCACCCACCACTGGCAAAATCTGAGCTTGCTTCCCAGAAAATGGTACATTAGTAAGGACATTTTGTATTTACTTATACCTTCAGAAACTGTTTCCAAAATGTGATGCCCCTTGAGGTCAGAGTATAAATTCTCACTGAAAGAAGATAGTTTGGTTTTTTTTCCTTTACTCTCATACTTTCTTTTTTAAAATTTCTTTTTCTTTCTTTTTTTCTGGAATTATACCTGCTTTTATTTTTAATTTAATTTTCTCTCCCTCCCATATCTTACCCTAAATGAAAAAAAAGAACAACACTTGTAACAAATATCCATCATGCCACAAAATAAATTCCCACGTTGTCCACATGTTTCCTAGAGTAAGTTATCATACATTGTTTCTTTAGCAAAGAACCGAGTAGATGTGTTACACACAAAACACATATGTCCTTAGAAAGATTGAGACTAGAACCCAGTTCCCTTATTATTCTGTTCAGTAGATCAAACCCACAGGAAAAACAAACAAAACAAACAAATGCTTCTCTTCAAGGGAGAACAATCTGTCACCATTAGCTAATACCTGAAAAATAGCGGATTCTCCCAGGGAAGGAATGATGAGCTAAAGGGAGGTGGGGGGATTTCAGTGTTTTTAACACAGAAATGTCCCAGATTCACATCAATGTTAAATGGGAGATGGGGGGAAGGGTAATCCAAAGTCTTCTTCTGAGCCCATTATTGAATTCAATATGTTGTAAGTAATATATCTTAGGTGAAACATGTAACTGTGTAACTCCCATAGTATGTGGAAAGTGAGTAAGGATGGGGAAACAAAAGCAAAAGTGAAATCTTAATGGATATGAACAGGTTAAAGGAATCTTCTAATAACACAATTTTAAGTCTTTTCTTCTGGACATAAGGGAAAGGAAGAGAGAAAGAAAGAAAAAAAGAAAGAGAGAGAGAAAGGAAGGAGGGAAGGGAGAGAAAATCCATGAGCAATCTACTGCTTTTATTTCAACTATTTATATCTAAAAAGGGCATGACGTTTTAAAAATCAACACCCTAAATTCAGTTGCACCTGAACTAGTCCCTTAAGAAGGAAGGCAGGGATATATAATTGCCCCCAGTGTCAGTCTGGCTGGCAATCAGAACAATCCTCTTTACTGTACCATCTCTGTATGGGGATGGGAAGCATGCTTTAGAGATGATAGATTAATCAAATATGCCTTTGGCTCTGTGCTTCTCATCAGAGAGATAGGAATCTATAATTTACTTCCATCCCAGAGACTGATATGGCACATGTAAATGTATATACTACACTTTCTCAGAGTCCAACAAGCATCTCTCCAGCTTGAATGTCTCCACTATTCCCCTGGGGCAAAAGAGTGAAAGCAGGCAGACAGAATCCCACAAGGATTCCAATTTTTATTTGGGCCAATAAAAAAAAAACACCACTGGTAGCAACTGAAGGGCATGTTCTCACTCCATCAATAAAGCTTAGCAAGCCAAAAAAATAAAAATAAAAAACTTGGGAGTGGAGGGTAAGATGGAGAGCCAGAAACATGTTTGCCGATGTCAGGCAATAGAAACATTTCCTTTCTACCACGTAGGTAATTCAGCTCATCCTACGGTGGACTTGGTTCTGGTTTTAAAAGAATGCAAACATAACTTATAGACTTTAGAATCTCACACCTAACTCTTCCAGCAAAGGGGACTTTTAGAATAATGAGCAGGGGGAGGAGAGGACCCACTCCACAACAATACTAATCACTTTCCATGCAGATTGAAACAAATACATCACACAGGGTTTTTTTCCCCCTCTTTTTGTTCCAGTCTCTCATAAAGAAGTTGAAATGGTGTCATTATATTCTCCATGACAGCAAAAGAAAAGAAAATGTAGATTTTCTTCAAAATTATCTTTCTTCCTGCCTGATTTCCTTCAAAGAGATAACAGCACTCAACCATTGGGTGAGTAGTCATTCTTAGTCTGGCTTCTAGCGCCACCTGCTGGGAAATGGGAATATGGGAGCACCCACAGCTTTCCAGAGAGCTTTGAAATAAGAGTGTATTTATTGAGACTCAGGGAACATCAGTTTAGAGCTGAAGGGGTCTTCCAAGAAGAAAGCTTGGGGCCAGGGAGCTTAAATGACCTTCCCAAAGATGCACAAGTGATTAGCATCAGAAGTAGATCCTTACTGTAAGAATGGTAGGTGTTACAAATGCCCAGCAGACTTTCCAGAAAATGTTTGGCTGGAATCCAATCATCATTTCTATATCTTCACAAAATCTTTGCAGACCTGCAAACAGACAAGCAGAGGAAGTCAGGGCATCAGGCAATGTAGGAAGATTGGGTCTCATTACAAAAACAAATTCAAGCTCTTTGACCAAAGATGGCACCTGACCAATACAAAGGTCACACTACTCATGCAAGAGACCATCTGATGCATGAATCTCTCTCTGTCCAGAAGATAACGGATAATTGAAACTTTAAATAGCTATTAAACACATGCAGCAGTACAGTTCAGGATTTTATCCCCTAGTGATGCCTGAAAGCTCTTGGACCACAAGTAGCACTCGGGCCATATCAAAACAGTCTAATGCTAGCTCAGACCTACATAGATGCTCATCCTACTGTCTTTGACAGCCCATTAGGATCATAGCAGCAGAAACTTAGAGCTGTAAAGGACTTGGAAGGTCATCTAATATAATGCCTTCATTTTGGAAATGAAACTGAGGTTTAGAAAAAGAAAATGACCTGCCCAAGGTCACCCAAGTATCCAGTAGATGAGCCAAGATTGAACCCCACTCCAAATCCCATGTATGTTTTTTTTTTAATTTTTTGCATTGCCATGCTGTTCATCTAACAAAACCTATGAAAAGCTCATTCAATGGATATGGCAGATGATGAAACAGTTTCACAGAAACAGTCTAAAATTTATCATATTTAATGTGGCTTTCTGACCTCCCTATTAGTCAAACTGATGACACTGGCTTTCATGGGCCTGTATCTAGGACACCTTTTTGCTTATCCCATGCAGAGGGCTAGCTGTAGAGCCATCAAACAAAAACTTCCCCACTGTGAAATCATCATGTCCTGATTGACCTCTCTCCTTGGTGCAGTGGGACTTATTGTCATCCTAGTTAGAGATACAATTCTAATCAATAGGTTATAGGGTGGAGAAGGGAAAAGGTGACAGATTATAGTAGAAAGAATCATAAGACATGCATTCCAATCCCTTCTCTACCACTGGAACTTGGACAATTTACTTAAACCCTTTGTGACTCAATTTCTTCATCTATAACATGAAGGAAGTAAGATTACACGGACTCTGAGATTCTTTCCAGTTCTAGATATCTGATATTATGATCCTAGGACTCCATACATCAATCATTCCAAAGACCTTTTCACTTTGTGTGTGTGTGTGTGTGCTTTTTGGAGGGCAATTGGGATTAAGCGACTTGCCTAAGGTCACATGGCTAGTATATGTTAAGTGCCTGAGGCTGTATTTGAACCCAGGTCCTCCTGACTCCAGGGTCAGTGCTCTATGCATTGCGCCACCTAGCCAACCCCCCCTTTTCACTTTTAAAAAGAGGAGGTGGAGAGGGGGGGAATAAACGAACATATGAAGAAAAACAGCTGGAAAATGCTTTCAAGTCATGGGGTTTCTGTTTTTCCCCTTAACCTCAAACTTACTGTGCTAGGAGGCACTGGAAGAGAATCAAAGTTTACTTAAGAAACTGGTTCCTGCCCTCAGAAAGATTACAATATACTAAATCCCCTTTGCACAACCTCTGACAGTAAGTAGTCTAACTTCTACTTCAACACTTAGAGTTTCTCCTTTCATTTTTTAATGGAAAACTGATGTTCTTCCAGGAGCAACAGAATGACAAAATTCAAGCTGGACAGGACCCAAGGGGCCGCCCTACGAATCTGCTCAACTGAATCTTCAACAATATTCATCCAGTCTTCATCTGAAGACCTTCAGAGACCATGGAATACCGCACATTTACTTTTCCTCAAAGTTGCCCACTCCGTTTTTAGGCAATCCAAGTGTTAAGATTTTGTTTTTAGTATTGAGCCTAAATCAGTCTGTCTGCAACTTTGTTTCTAATGCCCTCTGGGGACAAGCAAAATCACTTTGAGTTTTCTCATATGGCAGTCCTTGATATATTTGGGGATTACCATCATGTGCCTCCTGCTAAGCCTTCTCTTCTCCAGATAATGCTCTGACCTAGGGAACAAATTTGAAGAATGAAGATACATTGGAGACTACCCAGGATGGTGACCAGTCTGAGGAAAGACCTCAAGAATGATGACCAAGGGGAGCGGAGCCAAGATGGCGGCGTAGCAACAGCAACATATCGCAGCTCTCATATAGCCACCCCAAAATACCCATGGAATAGGACTCTGGACCAATTCCAGAACTTCAAAACGCACACAAAGATACTTCCCACTAAAGTCAGCTTGGCTACAAGGAACCATATCAGCACTGAGATCCGAAACCAGCCTGGCCTGAAGCCACGGCTGTGCCCTGGGGGCGGCTGGTCGGGAGGTGCAGAAAAGCCTCTGAGGTGAGCCGGATTAGCAACAGCTGCGAGTGGGGATTGTGTAAGGGGGAGATAAGCCTCCGGCTGAAAGGTCTCCAGAGTGGAAAAGTGAAAGGCAGAGGTTTTGCACCCGCCTCCACGTTGTAGCTTCCCGCCCTCGGCCTGCAAAAAGCCGGGGGACTGAGCAATTGTTTTCAGATCACTGCTCTCACGTTGAGTGGCCTGGATTCAGATCATCGTCTTGGGCCTTGGTCTTGGAGTCTTCATTATCCAGTCAGCTGGAAGTCTACGGCAGCCGGGAGGACCCCAGCGATTTGGGACAGAGCTTTCCCTTCTGGAAGCAGAGCCCCACAGAGATTTAAAAAAAAAAATTCATGGTCTGAAGAACCATGAGTAAGAATAAGCATAAGAAGCTAAGTAAGAACAGCTCCCAAACCCTAGACTCCTTTCGGGAAAAAAAAGATCATGGGAGAGAGAGGGAGGAGGAGAGCACAGCCAGAGCGCCCCCACCAGAGGCCTCCAATAAACATGAAGAATGCCTTAAAGCTAGGGATGAGCTGAAGAAGGACTTTCAAAACCAAATAAGGGAAGTGGAA
>CM053592.1:162839933-162861469 GCA_028646515.1 Pseudochirops corinnae
ATATATATATATATATATATACACACAATATATATATGTATGCATAGGCATAAATATAAATAAAACACATTTATGTATATATTTATATACATACACACAAATGTATTTATAGTGTGTGTGTGTTCCCGCAGGGGTGGAGAACCTGGGAACCTGAAGCCTCAAGGTCAGAAGTGGCCCTCTAGGTCCTCAAGTGAAGTCCTTTGAATCTAAACTTCACAGAACAAATCCCCTTAATAAAAGGCTTTGTTCTGTCAAACTTGAATTCAGTCAAAATGCCGCACCCAAGGATCTAGAGCGTCACATGTGGCTTCAAGGCTGCAGGTTCCCCATCTCTGATACATACACATACACACACACACACACATATACATATATACACACACACACACACACACACATTCATACTTATGTGATCTTTTCATGCACCAGAGGGCACTAAAAACTGAAGAAATGTTTTGCTGTCTGATTATTTCCTGCACTAACATATTTTTCCACTAGAGGGCAAAAGGAAAAGGTTAATTAATGTTCCCACAATAAAGTCACCATATAGCTATAAAAATCCTGTAACAGCATAGTAGGTGATAAAAAAAAAAAATGTTTACAGCACCAAATGAGGATATTTACTTTTAAAAGTTGAGTTGTTATCAATAAAAACATGAGGATACAAATGAATAAAAAATGATTGGGCATTCAAATCAAACTCCATTATTAGGGTCTATTTTTCTCTATTATGACAAAACATCATTTTGTTGAAATGTCTGCTGGTAAATTCTTCTCCTCTCTGTCTTTTTTTCTGAATTTTACGGTTGGATTACTATTTAAAGAGTTGCAACCAGAGCATCCAGTTTTCTGAAGCTGCTGGCTTTACTTGTCATCCCTTTGTATAGATTTCCCCTATTCCTTGGGAGAATTCTTATTTGTCATCTCATATGATGTAGTAACACTCTAATACATTTCTGTACCACACTTTGTATAGCCATTTGCCAATCATTAAATTCATGGGCTATTTCCAATTCTTTACAATTTGTTCCTTCCCCCACCCCAACCTGGCTATTGTTGGATTTTATTCTTATAAATAATGCTGCTATGAGTAATTTTGTATAGAAAGATCTTGTGGATAATGCTTATTGAAAAAAAAATCAAAACAAGTCTTGGCTCTACTAGAAATACAATAAATAGGTTATCCATTTCCTGACAGCATCAAATTTCATTATTTTGAACTATCTACCAATTTAATGGACATGAGGTAGAAATTCAGAATTATTCAAACTTTTATTTCTTTTTTTTTGTTTGAACCATGTTTGAAGGGTAACTGACAATTTCCTTTTCTTCCTCATAGCTTTGTCTATGCATATCTTTTCATAACTTATCTAATAAAGAATTGTTGTATTTCAAAGTTAGGGAAAACCTTAGAGTATAAACTGCATCAACTAGAATCCCCTTTAAAATATACCCAACTGGTAGGCATTTAGAGTTGGCTTGAGAAGTACAAACTATGAAGGGCCCATCACCTGCAAAAGGCAGCTGCACGCTTGGGAAACTTGACTGGAAGTTTGTCCTTCCATCAAGTCAAATTATGTCTCTTTTTAACTTCCATCCATCTATTTATTGTTCTTAGTCATGCCATCTGGGGCCAAGAAGAACAATGCTAATCCTTCTGAGGGACAGCCCTTCAAATACCTGAAGACAGCAGTCATGTTCAGCCAACATCATAAGAATGGATCCTACAGACTGAAGCAAAACTCATTATCATTCTCTTTCATGTCTGGTTTTGCTTTTTTTTTTTTTTTTTTTTCTTTTCCCAGTGATCACTCATTGGTTACAGCCCTTCTATATGACCAAACTATTGTACAATGTGAAAGTATTTGCAGATCCTATACATGATTGCACGCCACCATGGCGGGGGGGGGAAAGGAGGGGAGAAAATCTGAAACTCAAGTGATTGTGGAACTGAATCTTGTAAATTAAAAGTAAATGAGTAAATAAAAAAAAGTGGAAAAAAAAAAACAATGGATCCTACTCTTACAAATTTTTACCAATTCCTGATTTTAGATATCAGAGAGTTCTATCTGATATATATATACAGCAAGAATTTTTGTCCTATATCTGTTTCTTTCCTCTTCATTTTAGATGTGCAAAGCTTTTGTGAAAGTTTTTATTTTATGAAGATGAGAAAGAATTGTTACACAAATATAGCAGCTGTATTTTCCTCAGAGATCACCTCTGTTGGGCTCTTGAATGTTAGCTGATCATGGGAATTAATAGTTGGGAAAGGGAGCCAGCCTTGAGAGGAGAAGGAAGAAAAAAAATCAGAACTATAACTAAATAAGGAAATTTATTATGATATCATCCTCAAGGCATCTTTCGCAGTTCTAAATTTATCATCCTTGTAGAAAAGAAAACTAAAGTTTAAATAAGAAACCTGCTTTGCAGATTCCTATAACTTCAATCAATCACTAAGCATTTATTAAGTGCTTATTGTATACTAGACAACAATAAAAATTGGTTCCAACTAGGTCTCTTAATAGAAATTGGTTTTGTAAGAATGTTTAAGAGAACATTTTGACCTTGAGAAAGAGAGAGACAGAAAGTGTGTGAGTGTGAGTGTTTAAAGGGTCTTTGCCTGGTCTCCCTGTCTATTTCTCTTTTCTAATTTATTCTACACATTGCCAATTTTTTTAAACCAAACTTATGATTCCAGTAATATAAGGAACTCCCAAAGAGATACTCTCTCCTCCAAAGCAGATTGGCACCTTATCTACAATTTATAATAATAGAGTTTCCTGGTGAACTGAGGAAGTGACCTACCCAGGGTCATACATCCAGTATACATCAGAGGCAGATCTGTCCCTTTCTTCCTTTTCCTCCTTCTGAGATTTCCTAAGATCAAGACAAAATAAAGAACAGAGGTAGAGGGTAGAACAGTTCCCCCAAGCAAAAGTCTAGAGAGGTTGTATATTAGGGTACATACAGTGTTCCATGTGACCTAAGAAAAGAGCTTTGGAAAATGCCAAGATTCTGGTACTAGTCTTAAAGAGATGGCAGGATAATCACCTACTCCCATAGCCACTGTGGAGAGGGGAATGACATGAGTAAAATGATGAGGGCTCCTGAATTCTACTGAGGGAAAAGAGATTATCTATACAGCACACTTCCTGTGGAAAGAAGAGAATTCTTCACATGGCTCTTGGGGCTTAGAAAAAAACAGCAGCAATAGACTAAAGTCAAGACTTGGGGGAGCAAAGGAAAAAGAATTTTGTCCCTTGTTGATACCCTCAAGTTAAAGACACTTAACCTAACATCTGTGCACTTGAGATAGAGATGTGTATATATACACACACACACACATGCATATAAATATTGTATATGTATTATATCTAGATATATATATATACACGGATCAAACATTTATTAAGCACCTACTATCTACCATGCACAGCAGGGATACAAAAAGAGAGAAATGACAATCCCAACCCTCAAGAAGCACACAATCTAATTGGGAAGACAATGCACAAACACACACATATACATACACACACACACACACACACAAAGCAAGCTATAAATAGAAATAAATAAGAAATAACAGAGGAAGTCATTAGAATTAAAAGGAGTTGGGGAAGGCTGCTCAAAGGTAGGATTATATTGGGGACTTAAAGGAAATCACAGAAGTTAGTAGTCAGAGAAGAAGGACCTTACTATCAAATTAGATAACCTATATCACACTGTTACAGAAGGATATGTATGTATATCATAAATGTATACATATGTAATTTAAAATATTATTTGACCCAGGAATACCACTACTAAATGTGTATCCCAAAGCCGTGGGTTGAGGGGTGCCACATATGTACGAAATATTTACAGCTGCTCTGTTTGTGGGAGCAAAGAACTAGAAATTAAGGGGATGACCATCAGTTGAGAACTGACTGAACAAGTGATGGCATATGATCATAATGGATTACTATTGTGCTATGAGAAATGATGAGCAGGCAGATTTCAGACAACAGGCAAAGACTTACACAAATTTATGCAAAGTGCAATGAGTCAAACCAGGAGAACATTGTACACAGTAACAGAAACATATGATGATCATCTGTGAATGACTTAGTGCTTCTCAGCAATGTAGTGATCCAAGACAATACCAAAGGACCCATGATGGAAAATGCTCTCCACCTCCAGAGAAAGAACTGATGGAGTTTGAATGCGGATCAAAGCAGACTACTTTTCACCTTATTTTTTTTTCATGTTTTTTTTTTTTCAGTCTGTGTTTTCTTTTACAATGACTAATATGGAAATAAGTTTTGCATGATTACACATGTATAACCTACATCAAATTGCTTATGATCTTGGGGGGGGGGGAGGGAAAAGAGGAGGGGAGAAAATTTGTAAGTCCAAATTCTAAAAATGAATGTTAAAAATTGTTTTTACATACAATTGGAAAAAATAAAATATTATTCTGAGAAAGGGTTCATAGGCCTCACCAGCCTAACAGAGAAATCCATGACACACAAAAAAAGGCTGGGAAACTTTGACTTAAGATATTCAGATGGTAAAGATGGAATAGAAAGTGATCTCTCTCTCTCTCTCTCTCTCTCACTCGAAAGCCTGAGTGTTTCTTCTTTGAGGGAAGTCTGCACTTTCAGGGTAGTTACCACAAAGATCAATGCCTGTATGGATGCTGGGAGTGAATGTGGATAGGAATCACTAGAATGTCTGTTTTTTCCTCCTTAGCAGCCCTAAGTATATTTCCATTTAAAGAGGAATTCAAACCACAGGTTAGCTTTATGATTTAAGAAGACTTGAAGACTGTAGAAAGTAAAATTGGCTGGAGAGGAAGGATAACTGTATTCATTTTCTATGGGTTTTTAAGAGTCCTTTGATTTTTTTTCTTCTGGATGAAATAAAGTTCATTCTGTATCTCACATATGCATTGAACCTCTACTGAGACTGACTCTAGACCAGATCTCAGGGAGGTAGACCAAGAGTTATATATACATAAGTCAGTTACCCTTTATTGGGGAGGCATTATAGTGTAACAGAAAGAGAATGAACTGGAAATCAGGAGGCCTGGGTTTCAGATTCTGATTCTGCCAGTTACTAGTTCTGAGACAGTGAATCAGTTACCTGATATCTCTAAGTTTTGATTTCCCCTCCTACAACACGGAGATATTTCTACTTCATACAGTGTTTCTGCAAAGAAAATACTTTACAAAATTTGAAACCCTGTCTAAATGGGAACCATTATCAGTTGCTGATCTTTATAGCTTTCCTGTGCCTGACACAGGGCCTTACTCATAGCTGACAATCAAGAAATCTCTGCTGACTCCTTGATTTAAAGAAGCAGATATTACAAAAGTAAAGCTTGGGAGTGATAAGGGAAATCATAAAGACAAGGGCAAGGATAATGGAAAAATAAAAAGTATGAGTGGGTGGTGGGGAGAACATATGGATAGACAGAAATTAAAACTTAACCAAAGGACTGGAGTCTTAAGGCAAGGGGTATTGACAATATGATCCCTAATCACCACTGTGGCTTGAATATATTCTAAGATTCTAGTTTCCCACAAGATTTCAGTGGTAAAGCAGAAATGACAAAATTTTGACACCATCTTAAGCATTCACGAACCTTAGTTCAAGAAAATAACAGGTGTGATGTTTCTCATTAGGGAATTTTGAAACCTGATTATAATTTCACTATGCCTAAAAAAATCTCAGTCTTCGTAACACCTCCCCTTAGTCCTCCAATCCCCGGCCATCTTTCCTGAAATATTTCTAAAGTTGGTCCCACTGGACTAACCCCATGTGACCAGCCTAGGGCTGCTGCTGAAAACCCTCTAAGAAGAGGACTGCAAAGCCTTCTGGGCAGCATGGTATGAAAAGTCAACAAACATTTATTAAGTGTCCATAACTTCTGGGCATCCTGCTAAGTGGTGGGAGTATAAAGAAAGGTGAAAGACAGTTTCAACTGTCATAGTTTAATATGAAAAACAACACATAGGAAACCATGTGTAAACAAGAATAATGTGGAGATCATCAGAGGGGAAAAACACTAGAATTAAGGGGGTTTCGAAAAGTAAATGGTAGAATTTTAGACTGGATTTGAAAGACACTAGCATTGTGAGTAGCACTGTCTGCAAAATGAACGATGCCTTTAGAAAACAGTCAGAAACTAATAAGGGATTTAAACAAAGATGAAGGGTCAGTACTTACTGGGAAGCAAAGAGAACAAGGACCAGAGGCAAGAAGTATGTCCATGTCCAGAAATGCAGGTTGGTTATTTAGGAGCATCAGTATGTAAAGGTTGTAACAGGTAAGCATGGTCTACAGATCACTCAACAATTCAGAGAGCAGGGCAGCCAAAGGAATGTGAGTTCACACAGACAGCATAGTTTCCAAGCTGACTCACTTGGCCAGAAGACCCTACCTCCACCCTTTTGAGTTCTAACACTGAGGACTAATCTCACCTGCCAGAGATTTTTTAGTCAGAGCTGCAGCTGTGGACAATAATGATAATTGTGCAATGGGAGGAACAGTAGAATTGGAGTCAGTAGAACCTGCCACTGCACCTGAGACATTGTAACACATCCAAGGGGTAGGCTAGCATGCCATCCCCAAAGCAGCCAAAAGATCTGGGAATGTTTAGTTGAAAGAACAAAAAACATTGGGGGACGTGATCAAAATGCCCAGAATGCCATCCCAGAAGGAGCTGAAGAATCTAGGGATGTTTAGAGAGCATAAAACATGAAGGTGCCCAGAAAATAATAGAATATTTCTTGAATTGATTGAATTGGAAAGATACCTAATTGCAGATGAAACTCGATGGATTCGTCCAGGTGACTCTTCCATTCAGATTGCATTCAAATCCCAGCTCTTAGCTTCCTGCCTGTTTGAACCTAAGGAAACCACTGTATTTCCCTGAGCCTCATTTATCTCTGATGCAAATTGAGGAAATTGGGCAAAGATTGTCCCATTTTTTGTCTCTGGACCCCTAGTACCTAGAACCTAGTAGGAGCTAAATAAATGCTTAGCTAATCCATGATCATTAAGGTCCCATCCAGTTGAAAGCCCTATGCTTCTAAATTCACACTGACGACACTGGGCTCTTAGTTTATAGCTTTCCAGGTGTTAGCATGGTGCCTGGCACATGGGAAACACTTTGAAAATGTTCACTCACTGAATGACTCTGGTGAACGCCTATTATATGAACTTACTCTCTGTAGTTTTTATTTGGTTTTCATTATTCACTGCCTTGCATTTTATTGTTGAGTCTTGTCTTCAACTAAGATCCTGGAGGGCAGTACCTGTCCTAAGCTCCCCCTCCTCCTCCTCCTCCTCCTCCTCCCCCTTCCCCCTCTTCCTTCTTCCTCCTCTTCCTCCTCTTCTTCTTCCTCCTCCTCCACCCCCTTCCCCCTCTTCCTTCTTCCTCCTCTTCCTCCTCCTCCTCCTTCTTCACATCCCCCAAAATGCCTCACATAAAGTATTGTCCAATAAATGTTCATTAATTCCTTCAAACAGAACATGTGAGGATAAAAACTCCTGGGAATCCACATAAAAATATTTCAGTTAGGAAACAAGCAGAAATCTATAAAGAAATATAAAGCAGGGGAAAAAAACCACCATCATAGTCTTCAGACTGCCCAGAACATCCCCCCATACCTCATTCCACCGGAGCCTGACCCCCCAACAACGCCCCAACCTCTAAAATGCTCTTTTTACTCCCCCACCCATACCTAATAAAAATTTCTATTCCATTAGTTTAAAGGGCTCAGCTGGTAGCTGAGTGGTTGGGTATAATTGACACTAAAGATATAAATGATTGTTACAGGATTTAATATAGTACTCTAATGTATTAACCCTTCCATGTGCATTTGTATTTTAAATAAAATGCTTGCTAGCTCCTTCCTCCCTAGAAGCATTTTTAAACATGGGAACCTTAGTCTCAGAGTCCCTCAAATCATATCAGCAGGTGATTGCCTCTGCATAGATCATCCTTGCCAAGTTGTAACAGCCCCCCTGAAAGTTATTTAATATCATATAGGCTCCTATACAAATTAGATTCCCAGGGAAACTTAAAAGGATAAGACTGTCTACCCCTGACACCCACCCATCAAATCAGATTGTTGGAAAGTCTAAAAATTTGAGAGTTGAAATCAAAGAGTTAAAAAAATGAATATCGCTAGGTCTAAAGAGCTGGAAGGGAAACCACATGGCTTTCTTCACTGGCTTTCCTTTTGATTTAAATAAGCAAACTTGTAATATTTGCAGGCTTTAAGCTTAGGCCTCTAGACTGGACACCCAGACTCTACAGCAGATGAAAGAGGTTGAGGAAGACAGAGAACAAACAGGAGAAGAACTCACTGCCCTTCAACCCCAGATGCCCAAACCAGACCCTCTCAACCTTACTCTGGCTCTGTTTTTCAGACTTTTTCCTTCTCTCCCTGCCAAAGATTATCTGGCTGCCTTGAAACTTAAATTTCTTGAGTAGCTTAATGTAGGAAAAGAATACTGGATCTGGGGTCAAAAGACTTAGATTGGATTTTGCGTTTAATTGTATGCACATATGCTGCCCCACCAAGAGAATGCAAACTCCTTGAGAGATGTGCCTATTGTATTTTTTCTTTGTATCATCCAGGAAATTTATGTGCATGGAGCATATTAATGCTTGTTAAATTGAGCTAAATTAAATTGTAGTGCTGGCCTTGCTGCTTTCTAACCATGTGATTTCAGACAAGTCCCAGGCAGAACCAGAAGAGATGTTGGAGCTTTTTGTTTTATCTCATTCCAAAGTTTTCAGCTTTTGATGTACCATGGACCTCTTGGGCAGTCTGGTAAAGTCCATGGATTTTTTCTCAGACTATTGTTTATAAATATATAAAGTGTATATAGTGTTGCAAAGGAAAATAGTTATAATAAAATAGTTATAAATTTTTTAAAATAAATTCACAGACTCCAGGTTAACAACTAGGTTTACAAATGAAGGATGCTAGAATCATGTACTTAGAGACTACTAAAACCTTAGAGGTCCTTCCTTTTACAGAAGGGTAAACTGAGATTCAGAGAAGTCACATATCTTTACCAAAGTATCATAAGTAATAAGTAGGAGAGGCAAAATTTAAATACAGGCATCCAGAAGCCCAGGGAAGCAAAGTGACTTGCCCAAAATGATAACCAGTAAAAAAAAACAGTGATTTGAACCCAGGTCCCCAATACCATATGTGGTAGTGCAAGAAGACAACCTACATACCTCACTCCAAAAGATGGAAGAGGGTAAAAATTGTTTTGCTTTTTTTTTTTTTGGAGGGGGGAAGGCAGGGCAATTGGGATTAAGTGACTTGCCCAAGGTCACATGGCTAGTAAACGTTAAGTGTCTGAGGCTGGATTTGAACTCAGGTCCTCCTGACTCCAGGGCCAGTGCTCTATTCACTGTGCCACCTAGCCACCCCAAGGATAAAAATTGAAATTGGCTCATAATGGGTTCTATTTTAAGAGCCTATGCTTCTGATAAAGGGGCAGTGCAAATAGAAGTAATTAATGCTCCCTTTATCTAGTGCTCCATTAAATAACATCAATCAATGAACAAGCGTTTCTTAAGTTAACGCTATTTGGCTGAGGCTGTGCTAGGACCTGGAAATATAAAGACAAAAGAAAAATAGTGCCTGCCCTCAAAGAGCTTACAGTCTAACTGAGGGAGATAACATGTGTATATACAAGTTGGTATATAAAAAATGGAAAAGGCAGCTGAACTTGGAGATGGAGAACCTGCATTTAAATTCTATCTCTGATACTTATTTCTTATTTATCCTATATAGAGTTTGCTTTGTCTACATTTGTCTGCATGTTGTCTCCCCCATTAGACTATAAGATCCTAGAGGGCAGGGATTGTCTTTTGCTCTTTTCCTATCCCCAATTCTTAGCAAAGTGTCTTACTATGTCTTAGCAAAGACATAGTAGGAGCTTAATCAACATTGATTAACTATTTATTTGACCTTGGGCAAGTCGCTTGGGCAAATCTCTGGAGTCAAGTTTCATCATCTGTAAAAGGAGAGGGTCAGACTATGGACTCTGAAACCCCTTGCATCCCTATATCTATGATCCTATGTGTTTTGTGGCCTCTGAAGGTCATTTTGCATCTTCTGGTCTCGGACAGCTCATGTTCAGATACTGAATCACTTACTTGAACAAATCCCCTGACCTGTCTGGGCCTCCCTTTCTTCATGAATAAAAAAGAATAGTTGTCTAGATGACTGACCTCTCAGGCTCTTTCAAACTCTAAATGTGTGATCTTATGTTAACCAGATTATGAAAGTGACTTAGGGTCCCCATCTATAAAATGAGAAGATTAAATTATATGAACTTTAAAGTCCCTGCTATTCCTGAAAGG
The DNA here is from genome assembly GCA_028646515.1 of Pseudochirops corinnae. NCBI lineage: Eukaryota > Metazoa > Chordata > Mammalia > Diprotodontia > Pseudocheiridae > Pseudochirops > Pseudochirops corinnae. The sequence continues at coordinate 162,850,318 of CM053592.1, forward strand.
GATACAGTGATCCCATGGTATAATGTTGGGATTTTTTTTTCCTCCCATTGTAAAGGAAGCTTCAAAGATGATGCCAAGATTCATAACTCAAGAGACTTTGAGAATATGTTAATATCATTAATGGGAAGAGGAATCATGGGTAATGATTACTAAAATAGTAACAGCATTTTTAGTTGGCCATTTCTGAACAATTTCTGACCCTTGAAAGAAAGGATAAGAAAAGATAGGTTCTCTTTTCTGCCATGCCAAAATATCATCATGACAACCTATATACACAGTGCACTTCTATGCTATTCCTGGCAGAAGAGACAGAGCTGGATTAGGTCCCAATTCCTTGCTCGCTAAGATTTTGTCTTCTAGGATCTAAAAGTAACACAGATGGTATCTTCTCACTCCCATAACTTATATCTTGTTTTAATTTTGTGTATGTTTTTGTATAGATCATATCTCCTCACTTTCATAAATTACATCTTGCATTCATTTTGCATAAATTTTTGTATGAATCTATTTGTGTGCGTGTTATGTTATATACCCTAATAGAATGTAAGCTCCATGAGGACAGGAACTCTTGTCTTTTTGACTTTGTGTTCAAAGTGCCCAGTACATTGCCTATCACATAGTGGGTATCTAATCATTTTTATTAATTAATATATTGATATTACAAGTATCAACGTAAGAACTTTTGAAACGCTAAGGGGCTCCCTCCTAGCTAGGAAAGACATATTTAACCATAATATGTATGATAGTTTGAGGACAATGCAGCAGTGGTTGAACTAAAAGGAACAGAAGCTGATGCTTTGGAGAAGTAGGGATCAGGAAGATAGAAGCATAGTTTAACACTTAAACTCACCAAAATTTCCTTGGTTGCTTTGTATCAATAAAAGTAGCCCTCTAGGTCCTGAAGTGAAGCCCTTTATCTGAATCCTAACTTCACAGAACAAATATCCTTAATAAAAGAGTTTGTTCTGTAAAACTTGGACTCCGTCAAAATGCTGCACCCAAGGACCTAGAAAGCCGCGTGTGGCCTCAAGGCCACAGGTTCTCCACCCCTGCTCTAGCCCCTTGTATAACAATGCTTTCAACTCCAGGTTAGGCTTACCCTACCATTCCAAATTTTTCCTCCCACCCTCAAAAGCAAGGGAGGACCAACACCTCTGGTCTGAGGGCTTGCCAGCCTTTTCAGAGCTGCCCACCTTTTATCTAGCTCTCACTTTTGATTCTAAGAAGTTGTAGCATCCATAGCAGTCACATCCTGACATCACATCTTGGCAGAGGGGCTAAGCCAGGTTGAGAATAACTGACAGACCTCAAACTTCTCAATGAGTTAGGGGATATCTATCCCAAACATGTGAAGACTCCCCCTGGAAGAATAAGCCAATGAGAATTTATTCCAATCGCCATGGAGGCAGCTGAAGCAGGCACTGTGGAGAGCTTAGAGCTTGGTCAGACACCAAAGATGCCAAAGTGAGCCACTGCATCCAGGGTCATCACCAATCATCTTGACTTCTTGTCACTGGAGTCTGATGACTCTGGAAGACAGAGTTTGACTCATGACTTTGGGCAGCTCTGTCTCACTTAAATCTAATTCACACAAATCAATACATAACCCTGTGATGTCATTGGTCCTCTTTGGTGGGGGGCAGGAAAGGATGGCAATGGAGGAAAAACACAACAACATTATTCAATGCCTTTGTTCTTCCAATCATTGTTATTGTTTTGGAGGATGGGAGAGGAAGGGGGAGGAGAGAGCAGAAAATTTAACCAAATGTGGACAAAAGTCTGAAAATAGGATTCAGAAAGAGAAATGGAAGAAGAGGAAAGACATTGGTTAAGTGCCTATTATATGCCACTGTGTTAAGTACTTTATAAATATTATCTCATTTGATCTAGAAAGACTTAGATTCAGATCCTACCTTTCATGTGCCCATGGGCACATCACTAACATTTACCTGGTAAGTAACAGAGTTATAAACTATATAGGAGATAAGGGGAAGGGAGGAAGGAAGAAAGGAAAAACTAGTTTATAGCTGTAAAGGACAGGAGGTAGTGATCATATGGCAGTTTTTGGTTATATATCATAAGGGTTGCTAGGTGGAACAGTTAATAGAGCTCTGGGCCTAAAGTCAGGAAATTGTTGTTCAATTGTTTCAGTTATATCCAACTCTTTGTGACAACATTCGGGGTTTCCTTGGCAGAGATACTAGAGTAGTTTGCCATTCCCTCTCCAGCTCATTTTACAGAGAGGAAATTGAGATATATAGCATGGAGTGACTTGGATTGGGTCTAGTAAGTCTCTGAGATAGGAAGACCTGAGTTCAAATGTGACCTCAGATCGTTAGGTCATAGCTCTAAAACTAGAAGCAAACTCAGGAGCCATTTCTGCCACCCTTTTATTTTACAGAAAAAAAACTCATAAAAAAAAGTTAATTTTGTTGCTCAAGGTCACACAGGTAGTCAGCTTCAAAGGTTGGGTTAGATCCTGGGCCCTTCGACTCCAGAACTGGTGTTTTGGTTTTTTCCCTGGTAAGGAAGAAAAATTGGAGTGGGATGGTGGGAGATGACTGGCAAAGGGGGAGAATTAAAGACCATTTGAAAGAAGGATCATTGTAAGAATGAGATATATAGACTAGGTAAGAAAAGATGTGCTGGTGAGAAAATCAATCTCTTTCAGAGATGCTACCTCGAAGCTCTGCTTAGCTACAAAGTGTGGGCTAGGAAGAATGGTTGGATGATTCTAATTTTAACTCCATATAAAGAAAAGTTTTAGGCGTTTGTAGCAGCAAGCACAGTGGCACACCCAGGATGGCTGCTAACACAGGCTTTTAGATCTGCTTTGCTAGGAAAGATATCTATTTAAGGGGTCAACAATCTTTTTTAATTACATTCACTAGTTCAGGGAAAAGTCAGCACCTTGAACTTCAGAGAAAATACAAGCAGAAAAATAAAAACCAACAGACTGCCTGAATCAAAGCAATGTTGTTATATACTTTACATACAGCCCTGAATCGAGAGAACTCTTACATCTGAGCAGTCAGGGAGCTCTGAACATATGGCCACTCAGAATCTCAACCACGGAATCACAAGATCTTTCTCATAAGTGAGCCCCCAAAGCAAAATGCCAACTGAAAATAGGATTGACAAAGAGAAATGGAAGGAGAATAGGAAACACATTGGTTAAGTGCCTGTTAACCCTCATGAAATTAGCAAAAAGTGTGAAAGCCTTCCCACAAGCAAGCCTCCCCTAAGCAGGCTTCCCTTAATGCACTCCATGTGATGCCTATTAATGGGCGGGGAAGATCTTATATCCCATTAACATTACAGGGTTGTCCAAATATGTAATGAATATCTTGGTGCCATAGTTCATTGCCCTCATTGCAGATCTAGCTAAAGCTCATCCAAGATATTTCACTGTTGTTCAGTCATTTCAATACTGTTCAACTCTTCATGACCCCATTTGGGATTTTCTTGGCAAAGATACTGGAGTGGTTTGCCATTTCCTTCTCCAGCCCATTTTATAGATGAAGAACTGAAGCAAAGAGGGTGGAATGACTTGCCTAGGATCACATAGCTAGCAAGTGTCTGAGGCCAGATTTGAACTCAGAAAGATGAGTCTTCCTGACCCTAAGCCCAGTGCACTTTCTACTGCTCCACCTACTTGCCTCTAAGATGCTATAGCAGAGATTGTTTACTTATAGGTTAGTGTAAGTAACTTCTGAAATCCCTTCTTGTTCTTCTACACATTCGAAAAAACAAAAGAAAATATAACGGAAAAAAGAAAGAGAGAGAGAGAGAAACATAGCAAAAAAGAGAGAGACAAAGAGAAAAATATAGAGACAGATATGAGAAAATAGTCTTCAGGTAAAAATACCTAATTTAGTATTTGTTCTTTAAATGCAGCCTGCGATCTTTCTGCAGTGAATTGCTCCCCTCTATCCCCATTCTTGGATTTTACTTTGGAGACATACTTGGGGTTATTTTTCCCTATTCAGGAGTTTAGGAATAATAGAATGAAGTATAAATCTCTCCTGGGCATCTGGTCCCTAATTCAGTAATGGAGGACACAGTCCTTCCCTTAATAAATAGGAGACATAGAGTGCTTGACATTTCTGGTGATTTTCTCTGTGTGACTGCCTGGAACCACAAATACATATCTAGCTGTGGGAAACTAAATAAAGAGGATGATTAAGGCCCTTCTTTAAACATGAAATTGCAAACCACAAACAAGTTCAGTTACAGGGGTTTTCATGGTGCTTAGAAGCCAGCATTTTTAAAAATGCTCCTTATACCATTATCGCCAAACATTTGGTTGCTTTGCTATACATGCTGGGTGGAGCTGAAGAAAGAACACATTTAATTAGTAGGACAGAAGGCTAGATATAACCACTGATGTACTGGCTGGCACTCAATCTAGTCTTTTTAGACCAAAGACATTTCTTTCATAGCTGAAATTGTAGCCAAATTAGAGGCTTATGAAATTGTAGCTTGAGCAATACAAGCCCTAAAAAAGAGCCTGACCAAGTGAATTACCCACAGATTGTATGTTTTTGTGAACACGAAACTCCTACATATTAATTGTGTTCAATCTCTCCATGGAGTTGAAAAAAAAAACAAAAACTCCTTTAGAATCACCATGAAGTGCCTGCACGTTTTTTTGGAGACATGATTAAGGACAAATAGCATAGGAGTAGAGAGCTGGACTTGGAATCAGGAAAAGCTGGACTATGGTAGGACCTCTGGCACTTGCTAACTGGGTGGCCATAGACCAGTCACTTGACTTATCTGAACTTCAGGTAATTCTCTAATCCTGTAAATTATAGACAGACAGGAAGTCACATGTCCTTGCTATGTTGTTAATGGCTGATTTACCCTCTGATGCCTCATCTGTCATGGAATGGAAGCAGCCTTGGGTTCCAAAATCTATGTAACCAGGAAGGAGGAAGACAATGTGGGCCAAATGTATACACTGTCAGACATGGTCATGTAAAAGCCCTTTTTTCCAGGTTTAAATTCCAAGGAGGGCTCAACTTGTGAATGCGGTGGGTGGGGGGGAGGGGAGATATATAGAAATGACTGCCATGTTCTTAATTTATTTTCATTGCCCCCCACCCAAGGAAATTGGGATTAGGTGACTTGCCCAGGGTCACACAGCTAATGTCAAGTATCTGAGGCTGAATTTGAACTCAAGTCCTCCTGACTACAGGACCAGTGCTCTATCCCAGTCATTTTCTTGTTTTACAGGAAGGGAGAGAGCAACAATAAAATGTATATTTTAAAAATTTATACCTACTGATCCCTTAATGTCTTTAATTCTGAACTCTAATTTTTTTTTAAAAAGTCCTCCACTGCCTTTATTGTTTCCTTGTTCTTCATTACCACTTCCAGATCTTTTCTCATCCCCCATAACTCCACAACTTCTCCTCCTTTAAGGTTTACTCTCTCCCTCTGTGTCATCCTACTCAGACCCTGGTTGCTGTGATCTGTCCGTTTCTGGCTGATTACCAACACCTTTCTCAAGGAGCTTTAGTACAGGCTCACAACTGGCCCCTCACCCCTGCCATCACACTTAGGGGCTTCAGGGTATCCCCCGAAATATCTTACCTCCAATCCATCAAATTCTTCTGCTTCTATGACCTCCATCTTTCTATCCACCTCCATCACCCACAGAGATAATTATGCTTTATCTCACTATCATCCATAACTGTGGCACCTCCACAATCCTGAACTATTACGTTCCCCTCTCACTCCTCCTAAACTCATTCCTCACCACAATACCCACTTACTCTCTGTACTAGCCTCACTTACCACACATCTCCTCTCCCTCCCCCCGTCACAATTTTACCCTATAGTTAGCCATTCATTATCTATATTTTATCCTCCATGTTTGATTCTCTGGCATCTTGGTTTTTCTTCTAAACCTCACTCATCATCCACCCTCTGTTTTTACTGTCTCATTAGTGAACATTTTGGGGAGAAGTTACATGATAGGGCTGAGTAAATCCAGAACAAATCCATATTTCTCTCATCTCAAACTAGGCCCCATTGATGCAAGGAAATTCTTTTATTCTCTCTTTATTAAAGTGATCCTAATTTCCTTAGTGGCCATTCCAAGGCTTCCCTTTTCATCTCAAGTGCTTGATGCTAACGCCTTCCTCTTTCAGCGAATGAAATCCTTAGGTATATGGGACAGCCAGAACTAAGGAAGAAAGGTGGGAGACAGAGTGCTGTAAACGTCCTCGCTTCTTGCTTTATTGAGAAAATAGAGAACAGTCATAAGGAACTTGCATGTGCTTCCTTTTCCACTTGTCAAAAACCCTTCACTTCTTCGCTCATCCTCCAATTCTTTTCTTCTTTCCATGAAGAAGGGATAGTCTTTTCCTTACTAAGGCTAACTCTTCCATTTATATTCTTTCTCTCTCTCTCTTTCTCTCTCTCGATATTATATATATATATGCATATATATACATACATACATATGTGTACATATATGCATGTATCTCACACACAGAGATATAGATGTACAGATACACATATATATCCATATATGCGTTTTGTTTTTGTTTAGTTCTTTCAGTCACACCCAACTCTTCATGACCCCTTTTGGAGTTTTCTTGGCAGAGATACTGGAGTGGTTTGCCCATTCCTTCCCCAGCTCATTTTATAGATGAGGAAACTGAGGCAAAACAGGTTTAAGTGACTTGTCTAGGATCATACAGCTATTAAGTGTCTAAGGCCAGATTTGAACTCAGGAAGGTGAGTCTTCCAGTCTCCAGGCCTGGAGCTCTATCTACTATACCACCTACCTGCCTCTGTGTGCATGTGTGTGTGTGTGTGTGTGTGTGTGTGTAAATGTATATATGAACACACACACACACATATATATATCCCCATAGATAGATATGTATATAGATATACATATATAAGTCAAGTACTTCACATGCTTGACTATCCCTGTCTAGAGCTCATTTTCTCTTTTATTTCATTGTTAAACTCATAGAAAGAACAGTCCTCAATTCTAAACCACTTGTTAACATCTCAATCCCTTGTAGGCTAATTTAGGACTCCACCATTCCAAGAGGGCACCGAGGCCAGCCATCTCTTCACTTACTACCAGGTTTCATTCCTTTGGACTACTCCATCATGACCTAGAGCTAGAGACCTTCCCTCCTCCCACATTTTTTCAGCTTCCTTTGGTGGATTGTTTTCCCTCATTAGATTATAAACTCCTTGAAGGCAAGAACTCTCTTTTTTGTTTTTGTATATTTATCCCAGTGCCAGGCTTATAGCAGGTACTTAAGAAAGTTTTGCTGAGTGATCACTCATCAGAAACTGCTCTTCCTATTCACCTTTAAATCAGATGGCCTTTTCTCCATCCTCCTGCTCCTTGCTCCCTCCACAGTATTAAAGGGAATAGGGCATATCCAGGACACTTTCTTCTCCTTCGGTTTCTGTGACATCTCTCTGTCCTAATTCTCCCCCCTGCTCATGCTTAGCTCTGCTTTGGAACCATCGACCATCTCCTGCCCACTTTTTAGGGGTATCCCACACGATTGTCCTGGGCTCTCTTCTCTTTTTTCATTCTCAGTCCCTTAGAAATCACCTTTATTCCCATGACTTCAAGTGTCAGTTTTACACAAAGTATTTTCATGTCTACCTAATCTGTCTCCTGACCTTCAGTCTTATAACATCAACAGACCTTTAGCCACCTACTCCTAAACCTACTTTTCTAAACCTACTTCTCTAAACCTACTTTTCCTAGAAATGTCCCTAATTCTTATGAAGATCATCACCATTCTCCCAATCACGCAAATTTACAACCTTAGACTCATCCTTGACTGTTCTCCACTCCTCCCATCAAACCCCCATGTTGAATTGTTAAATGTTATCCTTTCTAACAGCATTTCTTGGATCTGTTCCTTTCTGTTTATCAAATGACTCCCACTCTAGTTCTCAATCCACAAATTATTTCATATTATTATCCTTGCATGTTGTACTCCCCCATGTCCTCCCACACACAGCCCTGTGGGAATGGAAGGTCTTTAAAGGCAGGGATTTTCTGGTTCTTTTTGTTGCTTTATTTTGTTTTGGTCTTTACACCCTCCCAATGCAGCATAGTACCTTACATATAAGCACTTAATAAATGGAATGGAATTGACCCATTCCCTGAATTGCCTCCCCTGGAGATTGGGGTCCTAAAGAAGCATCTGAAAGAGTCATTTCTTCATGGCATTGTTATTAAATGTTGTCATCCTCATCAATCCCTTGTGGTAGTGGTTTAAAAAAAAATAAAGGAAGATGAGAATTCTCAGGTGATGTTGAGCCATGAATAAGTGAGTGAAGGTCAACACATTGGGCTGTGAGTTCAGGAAATCCTGCATAATTTTTAGTTCTTGATGTTAGACTTGTGCATGGGATGTCCCTGCTTCAATGCTTTGTGGTAACCCAGACATCCATCATCTTGAGGTTTCCTTGATATAACTATTGTATCAGCATGAACTGAGTAGCTGGGCCTATGGGAGTTTCTTCACTACCACCAAAAAGAATAACAGATCCATGGGAAGGAAGCAGTGCTGTTATTCTCTCCCTCTCCCTTACAGATGGTGAAATTGAGGCAGAGATTTGTCTATAGTTACATCAAGCACCTAGATGGTGCAGTGGATAGAAGGACTGGAATCATCAAGATTTGTCTTCCTGAGTTCAAATCTGGCCTCAGACACTTACCAGCTGTGTGACCCTGGGCAAGTCACTTAACCCTGTTTTGCTTCAATTTCCTCATCTGTAAGATGAGCTGGAGAAGAAAATGACAAACTACTTCAGTATCTTTGCCAAGAAAACCCCAAAATGTGCCATGAAGAGTCAGACACGACTGAAACAATTGAATAACAACAAAATTTGTCAGTGTCAGAACTGGCATTCCAACCCATATCTCCTTACCTCCGAGATGAGGGATCTTCTCACAACCCCAAAACTATCTTCATGGCAATACCTCCTTCCCCATTCCCCCCACATCTCCACAGCCCTGCTACCAGCCTCCTCACTTAATTGACAAATGATCCAACCTGGGGGGAATATGCAACCCTGACCTTTTAGGTTAATAGAGACATAGTTAAATAATCTTGGTCCCTGCCTTTAGGAATCTCCAAAGCTCAGAGGAGGATTAAGACAGATAATTTTCCTAAGAAAGAAAAGAAGGGAAAAGGAACGAGGGGCAAAGTCTACTGGGGCTCAGAAACTTTGATCCTCGGAAGAGGAAAGGACATCGCCACTGGGGTGTTGTTCCAGATGTTGGAATTTAGAAGGATTCTGAAAGTACTTCCAATAGTATAGAAATGAGAGAGAGACAGAAACAGAGAAACTGCCATGATGTTTATTCCAAAATTTACTGGAGAGGTAGATTAATGAATGGGTAGCTAGGTGGTGCAGAGTCAGGATGACCTAAGTTCAAATCTGGCTTCAGACATTTACTATCTGGGAAAGTCTCTTAACCTTGTTTGCCTCAGTTTCCTCATATGTAAAATGAGCTGGAGAAGGAAATGGCAAACTACTCTGGTATCTTTGCCAAGAAAACCTCAAAGGGGTCATGAAGAGTCAGACACAGCCAAAATGATTCAACCACAATAACTATGACAAGAATTAATAAAGCCACAGATTACTTATAGGAGATCTGATACCTACGCAGACCCATTCTTCCCTCTATTCTCTAATGTCCATGTGGATATACAACCTGGGTCACCTGTCCGTCCTTTGTGCTGATGGTAGATGAGTCCCAGCCCCAGAGCCCCAGGCAGCAGAAGGTTCAGAGATAGGACCCTCCCCCCTCCTCCCCAGGCAAGCCTGAGAGTGCTAAGAATGTATATTTAAGATAGCATCAAGAACCAAGGCCATGCCCATCCCTACTACATCCTTGATGATAAACTTGGTCACTTTTCTCTGGAGGCAGAAAGAATCACCATGCTACAATACAGTGTCTCCCCTACTGTGCAGGTGACAAAGAGATACACAGGAGGAAGCCATCTTGGGTTAGCAATACCATTACAAGCACTGCCCTGTTCCCCATCCCCAAATCCCCTAAAAAAGTTGATTCAAGTTCATGCCACGCTTTCAAGCTGCCCCACCCCTGTGTATACATTACTGGTTGTTCTGCTATAAAATTCTCAGGAACCCTTCACATAGGTATTTAAAAGATGCTAGTTGACTGACTAACCTAACTGAGCTCCACACTGAATTACTGGTGGTTCCGCAGAAGAGAGGGGCAGCTTGGTGATATGATGGACAGAATTCCAGACCTGGAATAAGGAAGATTCATTTTAGTGAGTTCTAAACTGATCTCAAGATAGGTGAAGGGAATACAAATGTATATATACATATACATACACATATATCTATATAGGAGGGTTTATATATGCATACAAACACATATCTGAGTATGTGTATATATGAATACATAGAGGGCACAAGATCAATTGAATAGGAAGGGACAATAAAGGTGAAATCCTGAGGTGGGAGAAGATTAGAATGAGAGGAGACAGGGAGAGACAGAATGGGGTTAATCATCTCATAGAAGAGGCAAAGGATAATTGTTACAATGGAGGGGAAGAACAGGAAGGCAAAAGGGAAAGAGTCAACCTTACTCTCATTGAACTTGGCTTAGGGAAGGAATGATATAAACTCTAAACTGGGTATCTTGCCACATAGGAGAGTATGGGGGATGGAGATGAGTGGTGGGATGATGGAGGGTAGGGCAGGGTGGCGGGGAGGGTTGATGGAAGTACACACATCTGTAAAGGTACAGGGACAGGGTAGGGAATAGAACAAACAATAGGAAGGAGGGACATATAATCAGTCTCTCACAATATGCCCACTGTGGAGAGGTTCTGCATAATTACACATGTACAGCCTGTATTTAATTGCTTGTCCTTCCAGTGAGAGTGGGTGATGAGGGAGGAAGAGAAAGAATCTAGAATTTAAAGTTCTATAATCAAATGTTAAAAATATATATGTATATATATATATATATATACACAATTATTATTATTATTATTATTAACTACATCCAACTGGGACTTAAGATACACAGTCACTGTGGTAGGGAGATCCATCCTGCCCTACTGAAAAGTCAGAGGGGGGAGGAGGGAGGACATAGGAGAGAATAGAT
>CM053592.1:162861969-162910853 GCA_028646515.1 Pseudochirops corinnae
GGACATAGGAGAGAATAGATTGGGGGAGGGGTTATACAATAGGATGGCTGTTTTGGGGTAGTGGGTAAGGGAAAGATGGGGAGAAAATTTGTAACTCAAAATCTCGTGGAAATGAATGATGTAAACTAAAATAAATAAAAGTTATTTTAAAAAATGAATAAATAAACTGACCTCAAATACTCGAAAGCTATGTGATCCTGGGCAAGTCACTTAACCCTTTTTGCAGCATTTTCCTCATCTGTAAAATGAGCTGGAAAAGAAAACAACAAACTACTCCTGTATCTTTGCCAAGAAAATCCCAAATGGAATCATGAGAAGTAGGGCATTATTGAAAACTCAACAAAAGCACAGAAAAGAATTCCTCTTTTGTAAAAGGAATCTTCCATTCCTGGGCAACCTTATATCCCTCCCCCCACCCCCCACTGTCCCGATTTTCCTGTTACCAAAGTTCCTTTTATGTCACCGTTACAAAAGAAGGAGGTTGAATTTTTCAGTATGAATTCACAAGGGACAAGAAGCCATTAAAGCCAACAAGATGTATTAAGCACATGCTATTTTTGTCAGTTCCTAAGTGATTGGGACTCAATAGCACCTTGCAGGGAATGGAACACAGTTGCTGCTAGAGATCCCAACACTAGAAAATTGGCCATGGTGATCTGGATGGACTAGTCTTCAACAAATCTTCATTAAGCCTGCCCAGTGTCCAAGTTCTTAATCCAGGCACTGAGGATGGAAAGACCAAAATGGAACTATCCCTGACCTCAAGGAGCCTCCGGTCCATGACACTGTCTTATGTACCATCCCTTTTAACTCTCAGTCATCCCTGGAGGCAGAACTAGCACATCATATGTGGTACGATGGAAAAGAACATTGGATTTGGAGAAACTTTCAAATCCCAATTCTACATATTAGTACATACATGAGTACATACATGACCTTGGTCAGGTCACAGCCTCTCTGGGCCTCAGTTCCCTCATCTGTAAAAGGAAGAAGTCTGACTAGCTGATTGACACAGCTTCTCTAAGTCTTTGGTGCTGTGTTCCTAGGAGAGCAATCATGAAAAGACTTGGGTGATGGAAAAGAACCAGTCTTTCCAAGGAGAGAAGAAGAGAGATTTGACACTGGAGAAGAGTAGCTATAACCTGAAAACCAGATCAGATCTGTTACCAGAGGCATCATAGAGTGTCCATATCTGAGGACTAAGAGGAGTGGGTGGATTGGTCCCATTGATTGAGTCCAAAGCCAAAGAACTCTGCTGAAGTTTAGCTAACCAAAATACAGGGTATGCCACAAAGTTGATGTTTTGTCCCAAATCAAGCTTCTGTTCTCAGAAACTTGAGTCTTTTTATTCTGGAGGGTTAAATGTCTCAACCCTGGCTACTGCTAATGCCCCCATGTGATTCTGTCTCCTCCAAAGTAACAAAGGAAGGAGAAGTGGTTTCCATGGTACCCACAAAGTATTTATATATGAAGTTCTTAAACATGTCTCTAGTATGATGGAGCAGAATTCTGGGGCAATTTCCTTGTCAGATAAGCAGCCTGAGCTGTAATTCAGTTGCTCTGTCATTGCTGACTCACCCTGCTGGGGAATTGACCCCCTCCTAGGGTGGAAGATACCAAGCAGAAATATGGACACACAGCCGGGAGAAATAGATTTGCCACAGCTGTTTGTCAAGCATGTTTCCTGAAAGTCAATGACACTGAAAAGTCCAGTGGAAAGGGAAGATCATCCAGGAACCTACACACTGTACCTATACTCAGCCCCAGACAGCTCATTAGTGGATGGCCCTTTCTTCACAGATAACCCAAATCTGTCCAGAGGAAATAGGCCTGTGGACAATGTTTCCATCTACTGGTGATAGCAACTGCCTTTACTGCATTTTAAATCTCCCAGTTCTATTTCTCACTGATGAAAAGGTGTCCCTAATGCTCAGGGTCCTATTCACCTACTCCTTGTGGCTAGGTTGGGTTTTGCTATTTACAATGCTAATAGTGTGCAGCAGAAAAGAGGTGAGCAATGCTGTAGTAACCTGGAGAGAGGGAGCTCACCCCCCCCCCCACTCCTGCCCCCACCCCTCTGAGATTAGTGAAAAGTATCAGGGGAAGAAGGCTGTATTTATGGAGCCTCATTATGGAGAGACTTCAAATCTCTGACTATAAATGACTCTAGAGATTTATATAGACCTTTGAGACTAATGTTTGTTCATTCAAGGGTTTGTTTTCCTTCTTTTACTATCATTAATTTTATTCTTTAAATGTTATTGTAGCCTTTTGCTTTTACAACAGTCATTTTACCCTTAGCTAGCTGCCAGCCACCAGCTCCAATATTATATTGAATTGTTCTTATAACACAGAAAATGTATGAGTAAGGCCAAGCAAAAAACAGTACAATGGAAAGGACCCAAGATGAGGAATTAGGAGCCTGGACTCAGATCTTCTCTGATATATATTTACCTATGTTACCCTGGGTAAATCACTGAAACTTTTCCTCATTTATAAAATGGGGTGAGGGGTTGGGGGGAAGAAGGGTTGGGGTGGGTTGTTAACTAGATAACTTTTATGATCCTTTACAGCTTGAAATCTATGATACTATGAACAAAGTGAGCATATCTGACCACTTATACTCTTTTTTTTCCCCATCCACAGTCCCCTCCCCATCTTTCTGTACTTACTGTGAGAAGGGAGGTATGTTTCATTATCATTCTCATGGCTGGAAATTGGCAATGTAAGGTAATCAGAATTCAACAGGTTTTAAGTGTGGTTATCATTTACATTATTGTAATCACTGTGTACTTTTTTCCCCTCTTTGTTCTACTTTCTTCAATCTGTATTCCTTTCATTTAAGTTACCCCTGTTTCACCGAATTCTTTATATTTGTCAAATTTTATGCCACAATAACAGCCTGTTATATTTCTGTACCACAAATTTTCTAGACATTTTCAGTTGAAAGACACCCATTCAATTTCCAAGTTTTGTTTTTGCTGTGACAAAGAAAGCTTCTATGACTACTTAGTTATGTTTTCTCTTTCTTTTTTTAGTGAAAAGTTCATTGTTTTATTTTTTTCAATAACTGTGCATTTTTGTTAACTTGACCCTACTTTTACCCTCAATGGAATAAATAAAAAACAGACCAAAAATAAATAAATAAAGCCCTAGTAGAAAATTTCTGCCATGCTTTTTTAAAAATTAATCTATTCCTCTCACTAATTATACCTGCATAGAGCAAACCAGAAAAAAAAAATGCCACCATCCACCCAATCTCTTAATATATAGCTACATAGTCTACTGAAACAAACTCCCATATTTGCCGTGTGTGAAAATGTATGTCTCTTTCTTCATTTTAAAATTCACATCTGAGTAGTCTTTAGCTGTCCTGGTCTATATCTCACTACTAGTCTCAGATAGCTCCAGAGGAGAAAGTGAGGCTGGTGACTTTGCACAGCCCTGCCTCACTTAAATCCAACTCACTTGCATGTCTTGGCATCACCTTGATGTTGTGGCACTCTTTGAGAACAAAGGACAAACAACAAAGTTCACCATCTCTCTGTTAAGAGGAGAGTGGTATGTTTGATCTTTGTTCTTTTGGACTTCTTGTTTATGATGGTGTTGGTTAGAATTCTAAAGTCTTTCTATGTTGTTTTATTCTCTAATGTCATTATTGTATAAATTGTTCTCTTGGTCCTAATTACTTTGCCCTTCATCACATCATACAGGTTTTTTCACTTTTCTCTGAAAATATCTCATTGTTTCTCATGGCACAATAATATTCAATGCCCTTTCTTTTAACAAAACTTTTGTCTCTAATATTTTGAACTAAATGTTTAAAATAAGGAGCAATTCTTAGCATAGTAGGGGGAGGGGATACCATTTTTCAATTTTTCAAGTTTCTTGGAAAGAAGCCAAGAATATTGGAAGTTTATCTGAGTATTACATATCATAGGAGTATTTTATATAAAATTTATGCATTTGTAAACATTATCAGGAACCTAGTTCAAAGTCTGTTGATAACAATTGGTTAAGCCATATTATACAAGTCTAATGGGATTATACTACTCTCTCAGTCTCTACTGTGGCCATTTAAAAAAAATAGTCCCTTTTTTAACTGAAAATTATCCAGTAAAACAAATCTGCACTCTTTACCACATTAATGATCAAAGACAATAGACCATGTGTTTCTAAAAGAAAAGGGGAAGTGTGTGCTTTTCCAGTATTGTGAACAAAAAAAAAGTGTCTCATTAAAAAAAAAATAGGACCTTTAGAAAAGGATGTAATTTACTATGAAAAAATCAGAAAGAAGGGGTTAGTCAACTCAAAGAAAAACAAAAAGTTAAATCTGATAAGGTCAGTTTTCCAAAGACAGTGTAAGATGTTTATACTAGTTCAGTTGAGATGAACTGAATGCAGTCTCATTTCTAGCAAACTTTGCTCTGTCCTGTTCAGATAATTGTAAATTTATATAAGCCATTTGCAGATAGTAGCTTCAGGACAGGATGTTTATTAAAGGCTTCTTTCATTCTTTGTCCTAGAACAAAAAAATCCAGTGTCTTTGAAAATATGTTTTCTTACTCAACACAGTGACTGAACACATTAATGAATTGACTAGAGATTTCTATGGCCAACTTGAAGTATTTTCAGATGCAATTGCTGAAAGTATAAATGAGTAAGATGCTACTCACTCTGATTTCATTAGAAGGGTTATTGAGAAATTGGAAGATGGCAAAGATTCTCCTATCAGAGCGCATAAAGGGGAAAAGGGCCATTTTTTTTTGGAGGGGGGAAGGTAGGGCAATTGGGGTTAAGTGACTTGCCCAAGGTCACATGGCTACTAAGTGTTAAGTGTCTGGGACTGGATTTGAACTCAGTTCCTCCTGACTCTCTGGCTGGTGTTCTATTCACTGCACCACCTAGCCGCCCCTTCATTTTTTATTTTCTGAAGTATCATCATTTATTGACAAAAATGGACTGCCCTGGGTGCAAAGGGATGGAATTGGAAAGTGATGCTATGAATGTGATAGCCCATCAGAAAATCAAATGTTATGAGAATACTAAAAATATATAACTAGGAAACAGCTGCTATAGAACTTTTCTGCCTGTCCCTTGCAGAAATAACAAGAAGCACCTCTGGCTGAAATTTTTGAGAAGAATCGGATAATATAAACTATCTTTCAAATTGTAAATAAACTTCAACCTATCTATGCCCAGGGTTATCATGGGCAAGATGCTTTGCAAACAAAATGTACAGTATAAATGTGAGCTGTTAACACCCAGTGAAATGCAGAGCGATTTCTGTGGAAAAGCTGTAAGGATATGGGTTTTATGATAGGACAATTAGGTAAATGAAGAATTGGCTGAATGGCTGGACTCAAACAGTACTGATAAATGGTTCTAGGTTAATGCAAAGAAAGCCCTCAGGGACAGGCCCTGGGATCTGTGCATGGTGCCATTTGTTTAACAGGGTTAAAATTGTTTTAAACCTGTCTATCATTTTGTCTATTATTTGGATAAAGGCATAGATGGCATGCTTATCAAATTTGTAGGGGATGTGAAGAGCAGATGAATAGCTAATATACTGGGTGATAGAGTCAGGATTCATAAAGACTTGGGCAGGTAAGCTAGAACTTTGGGTAAAACTGAAAATATGAAATTTAAAAAGGGATCATTAAAATGCCTTACACTTGAGTATAATATAAGTATATTGTGTGTGTGTGTGTGTATGTGTGTGTGTATTTCCATAAGTATGGGGAACCATAACTAGAGAGTGAGTAATCTGAGAAGATTTTGATGTCTCTGTAGACCCTAAGGAATGGATAATATAACATGGAAGCTTAAAATGTGAAAATGATCTCAGACCACTTTAAGACCAGCATAGTTTCAACTGAGATGTACCATGGTATAGGGAATAAAGACCTGGCCAAAAGACCTCGGTTCAAGCCTTGCCTTTGACACATACTGGCTGTGTGACCCTAGGGAAATTGCCAATGACTTAAGTTCTTAGTCTTCTAGACAGTTTTCTAAGGCTATAACTGCAAGAGAAGTTGTTCCCTTACTTGCTTGCATAGAGAAAGTTTGTTCACTGTGAGTTCCATATACCATTGAAATAACACGTCCATTTGTCTTCCTTATAATTTCTACAATTTGAGAAGTGCTTATCCCACTGGGTTCTGTCCAGG
Source organism: Pseudochirops corinnae (assembly GCA_028646515.1). NCBI lineage: Eukaryota > Metazoa > Chordata > Mammalia > Diprotodontia > Pseudocheiridae > Pseudochirops > Pseudochirops corinnae. Next base: position 162,868,140 of record CM053592.1, read on the forward strand.
TCAAATCTGGGTAGCATCATGTTCTATATATTTTGTGTTATGTTCACTTCTGGGAAGCATATTTTAAGAAGGACATATAATATTACAGTTCTACTTTCACAGCATCTCTTCCATTCATGCCCTCCTCTCCAATCTTATCACCTAAGTCAGATCCTCATTACTTCTTGCCTATATTATTGCAATAATCTCTTGACTGTAACACACACACACACACACACACACACACACACACACCCCTCTTTATATTAAAATCCTATTCATTTATATCACAGAATCTCTGAGATGGAAGGGGCCACAGATGCCATCTAACCCCAAACTATAAATGAATAGGAATCATCCTCATCCTCATCCTCATCTTCACCATCATCATCATCATAACATCTAGCAATTACATGGTATTTTAAGGCTTACGAAGAATAAATATAAAGAAATATATCATATATCTAAATATGCACATATATTATAAATATCTCATTTTCTCTTCACAAAAAAAAAAAAACCTTAGGACATGAGTACTATTTTCCCCATATTACAAATTATAAGGAAACTGAGGCTGAATGAGGTTAAGTGACTTGACCAAAGTTGCATAGCTAATAATTGTCTGAGGATAGATTTAAGCTCAGATCTTTCTCACGGTAACCACTATCTAATGCTCCCTAGCTGTCTCAATAAGCTTTCATTCATTGCTTACTTGAAGACCTCCTGCGAAGGGATAACCCATTGCATTCCAAGGGAGGTCATTTCCTTTGTGGAAAGATTAATTTTTAGAAATTTTTTTCCTTTCGTCTTAAAAAAAATTGCCTCACTATAATTCCCCCCCCCCCCCATTATTTCTAGTCCTGATCTCTGCAACCATGTAGAGCATGTAGTGTCCTTCATCCATATAAATACTTAAAGACAGGAAAAAAGTCCTCAGCCCCTCCCACCAATTGTATATTATAATATGTGATCCTCATCCTAGACATCCTACAGTGGAAGATCTTGAGCATTGATAACAATCTCTATCCTAAAATATGGTATCTAGAATATTCCAAATATGGTCTGATCAGCTCATAATATGATAGAAGGGATGGTAACTTCTTGGATTCTGGTTACTTTCCATAACTCTCTTGACTGTCATGGTACATTGTTGACTCACATTGAGTTACTGGAGGTTTTGTTTGTTTGTCTGTTTTTTCAGATGACTAGCTATGTCCACTGAATTACCTTCTTGGAAAGCTAATTTATTTTAGCCTGAGACTCAGATCAAAGGTTACCTTTCCCCTGAAGTCTTCCTTAATCCTCCCAATTGAAAGTGACCCCCTTTCCCCCTACATCCATTATGACACTTTTCTTATACTTCCCTATGTGCAGATACAGGGTGTCCCAAAAGTCTCCATGCCAATATGGCACGAAGACTTTTGGGACACCCTGTATTGTACTTTATTATTATATTTGAATATATTGTTATTATTATTATTACATTGGAAAAAAGAAGAAATAAAATTAATGTTTATTTATTTATTTTACTCTGTATCAGGTACTGCGCTAAATGCTTTCAATTATCTCATTCGATCCTTACCACAATCCTGGAAGGTAGGAGCTATTTTTATCCCCATTTTACAGATGCGAAAACTGAGGCAAACAGAGAATAAATGACTTTCCCAGGGTCACACAGCTAGGAACTTATCTGAGGACAAATTTGTACTCTAGTCTTCCTGACTCAACAGGTGTGCTCTATCTATCTACTGTACCACCTAGCTGCCCTTTGGTTTATATACCTTACTAGATTGTAAGTTCCCAAATAATAGGAGCTCAGTTTAATTTAGCTCCTTAAAAATAATATCATCACTACTTTAAAGATGAGGAAAGTGATCCTCCAAGACAGCAGATGCTTTGCTAGTGAATCTTCTATCCACTGGAGTAAGCCCATATCTCTTAATTCTAAATCTCATGATTTTTCCATTATGCCACATTGCCTCTCCTTGAGAGCAGTGACACTGTGTGATTTATCTTTGCCTTCCCCTAGTGCCTAACACACTGGTTTGCATATAATAAGTCCTTTACAAATGTTTGCTTAATTGAATTACTAGCCAGGCACCCAACAGAAAACCAACAATATCAAATGGGCAAGAATGATAACAGAAATAAAGGGGAGAAAAAGTACGTTTTCTATTTTTTCTTTGAGAAATATGAATCTTTATTCTGATATGTTTAAAAATAAGAATATCAAAATTTATTTCATAGCTACAAAAACCGATAGCATTAAACTTGCATTTCAGTTCCATTTTATGAACAGTTAAGAATCAGAAAGAAAAATGTAGGTTTGGAGAAGAATTAGGATAGACAGAAAGACCAAAGAAGGGAGAGATGAAGAGACAACCAGATTTGGTGAGAGACAAAAAGAGTGAGTCACACAGAAGGAGGCAGAGAAGTACAGAGAAATACAGGTAGATAGATAGGGAGAGGGAAATTAGAGAGTGCTTGTTTCTGCAATCATTCAACACAGTCATAAACCACATGTAAGAATATCACCCTTTTCCTTTCTTTTTTTTAATGTCTTGTATTATTGTTTCATTCTCGATGCATGCCTTCTGTCCAGAGCTTCAATAGGAACTCCCCAGTACCCCAAGAGGAAATTAAGAGTATGCATCCTTGATCCCATTCCATCCCATTTCATCCAATGGATAGCTCCCTTAATCAGTCTCTCTTTTCCACTCATCTTCAATCTCTGCCAATCCATTGACTCCTTCCCTATTGCCTAGAAAAAATATCTATTTCATCTCCATCTTTTTTTTTTTTGGAGGGACAATTGTGGCTAAGTGACTTGCCCAAGGTCACACAGCTAGTTCTATGTCTGAGGCTGGATTTGAACTCAGGTCCTTCTGACTGCAGGGCCAGTGCTCTATTCACTGCACCACCTACCCTCCCTCATTTCCATCTTTTAAAAAGTCTCACTAGAACCAGCATCCCTGATAGCTCTGATAGTTACAAACACACAAACACACACATATACATAAACACATACTCACATACATACATGCATGCACATATATAATTATATATTGTTTATATATGTAAATATATTAAAATATAAATTATATTTATATTTATGTATTGTATATGATATATAAAACAATTGTTATGTATAATATATAGATATATACACTATGTGGTATGTATACATTCTGTGCATATACATACATACATACACTTCTTTCCTTTTGTGGCTAAACTCTTTGAGGAGGCCATCTAAAACTAGTGCCTCTACTTCCCCCATTCTCTTCTAAACCCTTTGAGGTTTAACTTCCAACCTCATCATTGCATTGAAACCGCTCTCTTCAAAGTTACCAGTGACCTCTTAACTTGCTAAATCTAATGGCTTTTTCTCAGTCTTCATGCTTCTTGACCTTTGATAATTTTGATCATCTTCTTCTCCTGGATATTTTCTCTGCTGAAAGTTGTCCTGACATTGCTCTCTCCTGGTTCTCTTGTTACCTGAGTGACTATTCATTCTCAGTCTCCCTTGCTGAATATTCCTCCAGGCTAAGTCCACTTACTGGATGTCAGTCAGAGGTGTGTTCTGGCCCCTCTTCTTCCTCTATACTATTTTGCTTGCTGATCTCCTAAGCTTCAGTGGATTCAATTATCTCTGTGTAGCTGATATTAAGATCTATTTGTCAGCTTTAACTTCTCTCCTGACTTCTATTCTCATGTCACTAACCATGTATTGGACCTCTGGAACTGTACTTCCCATAGATATCTCCAACTGAACATGATCAAAATGAAACTCATTTATCGTTCCTCCAGAATTATCCCACCTTCCCAATTTTCCTATTACTGTCAAGGAAACCATCATCCTGAGTGACCAAGGCCCACAAACTTGCTGTCATCCTCAACTTCTCACTGGCATGCAAGTCCAATCTGATGCCAAGTTGTGCCATTCCTGCCTTTACAACATCACACATCTACATTCATCATACATACATTACAACATCTACCTTCACAAAATCATAATATCTTGGAGTTAGAATAGCTACAAATTAGTTGGCTTTTCAACAAATGTCCAAAAGGTGCAAGGCCTAGCGCTAGGTGTCTGGGTGGATACTTGTATCTTTATAGCCCCTGAATCACATGCCTAGTAAGTTTAATAGAATTATATGAGCCAACAGGACCATGAAAACATGATAGTGAAGTCTAGTTTTTATGTGGTAGGCAGTTATTGGTCAGTCACATCCAACTCTTGTTGGGGTTTTTGGGGTTTCCTTGGAAAAGATCCCAGAGTGGTTTGCCATCTCCTTCTCCAGCTCATTTTACAGATAAGGAAACTGAGGCAAACAGGGTAAAGTGACTTTCCCAGAGTCACACAGTTAGTTATGTGTCTGAGGCCAGATTTGAACTCAGGAAGATGAGTGTTCCTGACTGCAGGGTCAGTACTATATCCTCTGTGCCACCACTGCCCTTCTGCAGTGATTTTTCATTTCCTTCTCTAGCTAATTTTACAGATAAGGAAAACTGAGACAATCCAGGGTCACACAGCTGGTAAGTGTCAGAGGCTGGATTTGAACTCAGATTTTTCTGTACTCCACACTCAACCATCTGTCCACTGTGACAACTATCTGCCCTCCTAAGTAACAGGGGGACATTACAAGGAGCATTCTTTCAAAAAGCATTTGTTTGAGGATGATTAGTGTATCAGTTATATATAATAGTGATTGGAAAGGGCAGACTAGAGACAAAGAAGGATGAAGTGGTAGAAATAGGGATAAATGGAAAAGAATGAAACAATTCATCTTAGTTAAAACAAAAAGTAGGTGCTCTCCCAAATTCCACTTCAGTCCTGTGAGATAGCCTTGCACTTCTGATACAACTTAGTTCTAAATAGATTATGAAATGTATCTAATGGATAAAGAAAGTGAAGTGCCCAACCAACAAAAAAAAGTAGCCTTACAATTCAATATAACCACTTGGAGATACACTTTAAAGTAACAATCTAAGCCAGAATGCAACAACCAGAGGATGGGAATTTCCTGGATCAACCACTAACTGCTATCAGGGGTGGGGAACCTTCAGCCTCAAAGCCACATGTGAACCTCTAGGTCTTCAAGTGATACTCATTGATTGAATCCAAACTTCACAGAACAAGTCTCCTTAACAAAAGGATTTGTTCTGTAAAACTTGAACTCGGTCAAAAGACTGCTTTCTAAGACCTAGAAAGCCCCACATGGCCTCCTGGCCAAAGATTCCCCACCCTTGCCCAAAGTACCTACCTTAAGGGTTTTTCTGGGGTGGAGGCCTAGAGGAGAAAAAAAAAATGGGTAGGGAGAAAAAACTTTCATGGTCTAATAGAAAGAACTATAGATTCAAAATCAGAGTACCTGGGTTCAAATTTTCCTTTTACTATTACTACTCCATAAGACTCTGGCCAAGTCACTTAACATCAAAGTCTTACTTAAGGTTCCTTATTTGTAAAATGAAGTTGTAATGGATAATCCCATAGATAGTTTCTTATGATGAAACAAAAATGAAGGAGGAAGTAGGCAAATAAGGCAGGAGAGGGAAGGGAGACAAATGTTTGTTTGTAGATAGACTCCCACTACCATTGGGTGCTCACTAACCCCAGGGTTATTGGTGATGTGCTAACTCAGATTCCTATGCTTTGATCTCTGCCTCAGTGATTTCATCTGTAAAATGGGGATTGATGGCATCTAACTCCTAGGGTTATGAGGATAAAATAATATTTGTACTGTGCTTTACAAACATTATTTAAATGCTAGCTATTATTATTAGATCCCTGCATCATTCACTGATAGCTTTTAATAAAACATAAGATCATAGCTCTTGAGTTGGAAGGGAGACCATTTAGTACAATCCTTTCATTTTACAAATAGGGAAACTGAGACGCAGGGAGGTGAGGTGTCTTGGATCACAGGAACAGACTAGATAGGTTCACTTCTACTGTATGTGGAAGAAAAAAAAAGCTGCTGAGCTTCTTCAGTAGGGAAGACCCGAGTCAGATTCGACCTCACACCAATTTTTCGACCCTGGACAAGTCACTTAAATTATCTGCCTCAGTTTCCTCACTTCACAGAATTTTTGGTAGCTTCAGATGATATTTTTAAAGCACTTAGCATGCAGTTAAGCACTAAATAAATGCTATTAAAAAAACCCTCCCCGGATGAATCCGAAACACAATTTACTAACCCCCTCCCATCACACACACCCCCCCCCCCCCCCCCCCCAGTCAAAGAAGGATGCCGCTGCCGCTGCTGCTGCTGCTGTGTCCTCCGGATCTGCCCAACCAGCCCTCAGCTAAGCGCGACCGCCACTGAAGCTCCCTCCACGCCCACGCCCCTCCCTCCCAAGGACAGTATGTGGCCGTGCTGCCCTTTAAGAGGCGGTCTTTTCTTCTCCAACATAAAGTAACTTGGTTGGAGTGAGCCTACCTCGGACTTGTGGCGGCCTCGGCGGAGCCTGGGAAGGGGGGAGGGAAGAAGGGAAGGAAGGAGGGGATCCCCGAAACCGAATAAAGGCGGAGAAGGGAGGAGAGGAAGGGAGGAGGAGACCAGCAGGAGGGAGGAGGCAGTCCCCTCCTGCAGCTTAGATCCCCTGCCCTGTCTCAGCTCTTCTCTGAAACTTTCCCGTACGTCTGCTGGGGCTGCGGCTACAGGCTCCGGGCGGGCCCCAGGACGGCCACTGCGGAGCCATGAACCGGCTGGCCAAGCGCGGGAGCGACACGCTCATTGAGATGGTGGCCACAGATGGTAGGTTCCTTCCCCCCTCCCTGGAAGAAGGGGGACGGCCGGCAGGATGGGCGCGAGGGTAGGGTCCCAGGCCAGCCCGGGGATCCCGGGGAGGAAAGATCGGGTGGGCGGGTTGCCTATCTGACCCTCCAGCCCTGAGCTCGGATCCACTGAGGCGCAGGAACCGTGGTGAGCGGGCGAGCATCCGGAAGCCCCGGCGGGGACGCGGCGGCCTGGGGCCTGGCTGCTAGTGTTCCTTCCCGCTGCCATTCGAGCTGAACCCTGGGTTCTCTCTTTGGGCTGCGGCTCTCGCAGCTGCTGCCCGGGTCCCCACGTGGGGCCGCTCTGGGCCTGGACAGGGGAAGGCAATAAGGGATTGGGGCTAAGCGCACGGGTCGGGCCCGGTTCGCCTAGCGCAGGGAGGACCCGGGCTTAGCCAAGTCTATTAAATTCCAGGAACCCGTCCTCCTGAGCTCCTCCTTGGCTAGGAGGGAAGACAGGGGCCTCTTCTCTATGCCCCAGTCTGCGCCCTGCAGGAATGCTTAGGGAGAGGCATTTGTGCCCCCTTCTCCATGTGCCCAACCCTGCTCTGAAACTGGGGGCAGCCTCGTCTCCAGCCTTGATTCTGCGGTTTTGGGGCAGCCTCTAAGGGAGAGAGGCTTCCTCCCTACCATTGATGGGGGTGGAGGGCGGGGTGGGGCGGGGAGGCCTCCCCCTTCGAGCAGCGCTGAGTAATGGAGACAGCAGGCGGCCGGATGGGCGGGGGTGAAGGCCAGGACTAGGGATCCAAGCACTTCTGGGAGGGGTGGGAGGCTCAGCTCCGTGTACCTGGGCCGGGTTGGGAGAGTCAGTAGTGTTGGGGGTAGAACTGAGCACGGGGCACCACTCACATTTTCCAGGCTCTGGCTGTTGTAAAACCTGCTGCTTCAGGAAAGAATGTAACCCTAATACTGATTCCAGGAGATGCCCTCAAGAAGTCTTAGGGGAGGAGGAGGTGGCCATGGCACCCAAGTTCTCGGGGAATGGACCATCTGAATTGTGTATTGCTTCCTTCCCCCCTCACTTAAGAAGGGAAGTGAGGGAATCCTGGCTGTAGCACTGGGGTGGGACATGTGGTTTGTCTGTCTGGAGTACCATAAATAAAACAGGTCTTATAAAAAGGGATGTACCCCTGAAAATCTTCCCTGGTCAGGTTCACTGTAGTATGTTCTCATTTTTACTCTTTGGCAGGTTTTCACTTCACCCTTTAAAGCTCCACGAACATATTCAGTCCTTTTAAGGCCTTTTCTCAATCCTGTTTTCTGTAACTCTACTATACATACTTTCTAAAAAAGATATAGATTGTGATTTAGTGGAATGGGGTGATTATTGTGTACAAATTTGGGATGAAATCTTCAGGTCCACGGTGTCCTCCCTGAAAAGCTCAGTGTATGCTTTGCTGTGGTCCTGGAATGTTTTCAGAAGCTTTGGAAGGAGGCCTGGTATATCTCTCTCAGAATTGGAAGGGACCTGGGATCTAGAGCACTGAAGAGGACTGAATCTCAAGGCAGAGGAAATATAACTTTAAATCCCAGTCTGCAACTTACTACCCTCAGTGACACTGAGCAAGTCACTGAACTCCAATGGGCCTCAGTTTCCAGATCTTGTACAGTGAGGGAGTTGAACTGTGTAGCCTTAAAAGGCTTTAAATTCAATTCTCTGTCCCTGCATAGGAATCCCCTTTAATAATAGCTATTGCTGTGGAGCTCAGATGTGTGCAAAGTGTTTTACAAAACTTCTTTTCATTTTGCAGCATACCTATCTCTCCTCCCAAAAAATCATCTAGCCTTCACCTGAAGACCTTTTACTGTGGGAAACCCATTCTTGTCGAGACAGCCTATTCCAGTGTTAGCAAGTTTTTCCTTCCATCAAGTTCAAATCTCATCAACATCCTCTTCCCCTCTGGAGCCGCCAGTTGAAGGCCAGAACCATGAACTCCCAACCTTCCATATAAGGAGGATCCCAGCACAGGCCTCTCTCTATTTCCTACTAACAACACTGTTACTTAGGGACTTACTGGGACTTCTCCCAGCATGCCAGATTTGAACTCAGTGAGCCAGATTTGAGCTCAGGTCCTCAGGACTCTAAGACTAGTGCTCTATCTACTGTACCACCTAGCTGGTCCTCCTCCCCCCATTAGATTCTAAGCTTCTTGAGGACAGGGACTGTCTTCCTTTGTATTTATATCCCTAGCTCTTGTCAATTAATGCTTATTGACTGATTAACCCACAAATCTCCTTCGCCAGGAGTTCTTCCTATTTCTCCTAGTTCTGCTCTTTGGGACTAAGCTATACACCCAATTCCCTCTTTCTCATTACACAACATCTCTGCCAGTCCTTTAAATACTTCAAGTATTTCATCTTCTCTCCTTTGGAGACTTCTCTTCTCCAGGATAAATATGTTAAATTCCTTCAAAGCATGCTAATACACACACTTATGCACACATGTATGTGTATGTATGTTGTATGTGTATGTATGTTAGAGATATGTATGGACCATGTGGAAGACACATATATGCATCTATAGATACACACATGTATATGTGTATATATACACACATGGGCACACATACAGATATATGTATACATGATCTCTTGGACTTTTGCTATCCTGGTCACTCTCCTGGTTAAGTTCCAACTTGTTGACTTCTGAAAATGGATGGTCAGTACTGAACACAATATTCCAGATAGGATCCCAAGAGGGTGGAGTACAGGGTCTGGTTTTGTTTCTATTCAAAGCACAGGGACAAAGCAATCCCTCAAACATGATACAGTAGTATTTCTTCCACTTGTTAAAAACCTGATGAGTTAAGAAATACAAGGCTGCTAAAAATTTTCATAACAATAATAATTATAATAGAATATTGAGCTTAAAGGGGAAAAAAAACCCACCATCAGGTAATGAAAAATTTAAATGATAGCGTTGAAATCTGGGATTTGGGCTTTTCTGTAGAGCCTAACTGTTTCAATCAGCTGATTGACTAGCCTTGTTGGTGAGCTGATCAGTAGGGTATGGGTCCTGAACTTTTTAGGATAGTAATGAGGAAGTATGCCACATTAGCAATCAGTTCCTGGGGCTTTCTTCTTGTTAGAGAAATTGGCTATGTCTCATCTGTAGAGTATTACATTTCTCTGCTTCGGTTTCAGTGGTCCCAAGTCTGACTAACTGGATCAGGCTGATTTTTTTTTTTTCTTCTTTCACAGTTTCCTGTAATTCAGTATAATCAACTTATCCAAAGACTTATCAGGTGCTTAAAGTTCTGGGGCTCATCCTGTCTAGCTTCTGGCCTTCTGTGTGTAATGGGCAGTTAATTCTTTGAGGTGATAGGAGGGAAAAGTGAACAAGTAGTTATTAAATACTTGATGTGCATAGGCTGTCACTTTTGTAATTTAATTTATTTCCGATTCTCAGACCAATCTTGTGATGTGGATGCTATTATTTCCCCACTTTATAGCTGAGGAAACTGGGATAGAGGTTAAGGCATTTGTGCAGGGTCATAGAGCCAGAAAGTGTCTGAGGCTGGATTTGAACTCGGGTCTTCCTGACTGCAAGACGAGTGCTCTCTCCAAGACACTGAATAGATCGGCATATCTTTACCACCCAATTATGGGCCTCCCCCCCATCTCTAAAATGTCATTTTGACCTAGGTCTAGTTTTACTTATTAGGACTAATACATGGTGAGAGTGTATCCTGCACTTCATCTTACATTTTCACCTCTGTGGATTGAAGTCAACCTGCTCCTTCTCAGCACGCTTTCTAAAAACTCTCCTGGCATGCTTTGAGCACACCTGTTTCTTGCCCATGTTCATCTTCATCAGGGCTGATACTGCCACCCGCAAACCTTTCTTGCCTGAATCTCTGCTTCTATTATTTGTGGAGTGGGGTGAAAAAAAAATAGATTAGTTATACAATGAACTTCAGGAGCTGACATCTAATGCATTTTAGGGGGAGGAGTAATTGGAAGATCAATGACTTCTGTCCTCACTCTTCCCCCACTACTTGTTCATGGGCACAGACTATAAGAAGATGTTGGGGAGGGGGGAAGGAAAAAAAGAGGAGTAGTAAAAACAACAGCCATGGTTAATAGACAGGCAAAGTATAACCACACCAAGCATTGTATTATATAATCAAGTTGAAATCTTCAGGACATATCACAGAGGCACAGAATCATAGATATGGAAGGAACCTCAGAGGTCCATCTAGTCTAATAGTTAGTTGTTGAAATTATTCTTGTACACATTGACTACCCATTCTTTGTTGGAAGACCTTCAATGAGATGAACTTGCTAACTCCTGCGGGGGTCCATTCACTCTGGGATTGGGCTAATCATCAGGCAGGTGATTTTTTTTCTCCAACATCAAATCTAAATTCTCTTTGCCTCTAGTTCTCTTCTATGAATACAAGCAGAATAATCATGTAGGTGCTAGGAAGATCATAAAAGAGGCAGCAGGGTGCAATGAAAAGAAGGCTACATTGGGAATCAGAGGATCTGGTTCAAATTCTAGACCTGCTATTACGAGCTATATGATCTTTTGGGCAACTCGCTGCCTTATTGCTGCATTGGGATTATTATTATTGAGTACCTTAAATTTTTTTACCATTACTACTCTGTGTGTGTGTGTGTGTGTGTGTGTGTGTGTGTGTGAGAGAGAGAGAGAGAGAGAGAGAGAGAGAGAGAGAGAGAAAAGGAGAAAAATAATACATTTTTTGTTAATTGAGGTGATATCAATTAGCTCTTGTTTGACTCCCAAGAAATGATTTGCCTCTTACTGCCTTGGGATAGATGAAATGGTTGACCTTTTATTTCCCTAGGCTGAAGGAAATGATTGGCCACTTACTTCCCTAGTCTGTAGAGTTGTGATAAAAAAGAAGTCTCCTGGAGGAAGTTCAAAGAGAAGCCAGCCACAGCAAGAAACTGACTCAGAGCTGTTGACTTAAAATCTGGTCACCACTGATAGGGTGTGTTAGTCTTATAGCTAGAATGACTGAAGCCTGGTGCATCATCTAGTTTCATGATGATGACTTCGGTGAAGAAATTGAGCACTCTTTATCTCATATCATCATTTTAAAAGAGAGTCTCAGAACTGAGAGTACCAAGAACAACTCGTATTTTAGGACCAAAGATCCAGAGCCTGACGCAGCACCAGGAGCCATCTAGTCCAATCAGACAACAAACATTTCTTCATTGCACTGATGATATGAGGAGAAAAAAAATGAAACAATTTCTTGCTTTTAAGGGATTATGTGCAGAATAAATACCAAGCAAATATAATAAAAATACAAAGTGCTTAGGGAAGAAAAGGGAAAAGTTGTGCTTGGACTGAGACTTGAAGGAAGTGAGGCATTCTCTGGAGCAGAACTGAGGAGGAGAAGGAGTACATTCTAGGCATACAGCGTGGCCTGTACAAAAGTACAGAGAGGGGAAATGGGCTGTTCTGGGTGAGAAACAGAGAGAGGGACAATTTGTTTGCATCATTGAGTATATGAATGGGGTAATGTACAAAGAGGTTGGAAAAATTGGTTGGGGCTACCTTGTGAGAGGTTTAAACACCAAAATGAAGAGATTGTATTTTATTCTTAAAGCAGTAGAGAACCATTGGAATTAATTGTGGAAGGGAGTTACATAGTCAGATTCATCTTGTAGGAAAATCACTTTGCCAGCTTCTTGGAGGATAGATTGGAGTGGGGATAGACTTGAGGCAGAGAGACCAAGTCGGAGGATATTGCGATAGTGCAGGAAAGGGGTGATAAAGGCTAATGTGGGCTATGAGAAGGGGAAAGATGTAATAAGAGTTGCTATGAAGGAAGGAATGGCAAAATTTGACCATTGTTTGGAAACATTGGGGGAAGGAGAATAAGGAAGTGAGGAGGGCAAATCTGAGACACAAGAAGAATGGTGGTGTTTCCTCAACAGAAATAGGGAACCTTGGATGAGGGACAGATTTTTGGACAAAAATGGGAGCTCTGTTTTGGACTTGGGTTTTTGAGTTTGAGATGTTTATGGCTCATCCAGGTTGAAATGTACAGTAGACCATTGGTGATGTGCACCTGGAGGTCAGGAAAGAAACTTGGGCTGGTGTAGTTCTGGATGCATAGAGATGATAATTAAACCTGTGGTGGCTGATGTTGTCTTCAAGTGTTAGAGGGAGAAAAGAAGGTACCAGACAGAGCTTGGGACACACTCATGATTGATGCATTAAGAGGGCATGAATAGGAATAAAGAAAAAGCAGTGAAGACTGAGGAGCAGAGCAGATATGTAGAAGAACTAGGAGAGTATCCTGAAGTCAGGATATGAAGGGAGAAACTGAGGCACAGAGAAATTGTGATTGTTTGAGGTTACACAGGTAGTTAGTTAATAGAGCCAAGATTGGAAAGCAAATCCTCTGCCTCTAAAACTCGGATGTTTTTCCTTTCAGCTTGTCCAGGTGAAACTCAGCCCAGGTCTTCCAATGCCTAGTCCTGTATGCTTTCCACCTTTCTATGTTAGTTCTGGATCTTCCACTAGAAATTCTTATGTGACCTTGAACAAACTGCTTTTAATCTATGGGCCTCAATTTCCCCTGCATAGTGTTAATATGCTTAGGCATTTGAGGTTTTATGTCTGGCAAGTTTGGATAAACAGAAATTACCTCTCTTCCCACCCCCAAAGCCTTTCTAAGATAAAATACACCCACCACAAAATAAAATCTAAATCTGTTGCTAGTTTCAGATTTCTACTACTTAAAATGGGAGGTAGGATGGTGTACTTAGGGGACCCCACAGATGATTATCTTCTTGAGGTGTATTATCATTATCCATTTACCTACCACTACTTTACAGAAAAGTTGTGTATCATAGAATAGAGAGATGGAAGGGACCTTTTAGTCCATCCTTCTTATTTATAGATGGCGAAACAGGCCAGAGATGTGAATTATCTAAGTCTTAGTGACAGAGTCAGGATTTGATCTTGTGAGAGAGATTTGTATTTGGAGTCAGAGGACTTGAGTTCAAATTTTGGCTTTGCTCCTAATTCTCTGTGGATGAGATTAGTGATCCCCAAAGTGTGGATCCTAAGGTGCCACTATTTGCATAATCATCCATTATTTGCTTATTAAAATGCCCCCTCTCTTTTCCTGCTATATATCTGTATGAGGCTGCATTTTTTTCATGTACTTCAACTCGTAACAGATTGAATACAAAGCAGGTAGAAGAATCTAGCTGTCTTCTAGTAAGCTAAGACATTAAAGAATTTTACAAAAAATATGTAAAACAATGCCATTCTCACTATTTTTTGTTGGCTTTGAAAATAGAGTTATTTTTCATAAAAATACAATTTTAAACATGTAATAGGTTTATTATTTTTTAATGAATTAATCATTTTGGAAATGATCCATTTTAATTTCTAATGTGGTAAATATTGATAGGGGTGACTCACATAAGCAAACATCCTTTGTGGTTTTCAATGTTTTTTAAGAGTGTAAAGAGGTCTTGAGAGCAAAAAGTTTGAGAACTTCTGGACTAGAAGATGTTTAAGATTCCCTTCTAGCTCTAAAACAGACATTATAGAACTTCCACTAACTTGTGTTCACCAGACTGGCCTTCGGAATGCTTTCACCTATACTCTCATTGCAGCCTTTTAATTTAGGTATGGTAGGCTTTGTTTTATCGAACTGAAAAGTAAGAAAGTTGGGATTCTGAGAAATCAGTGAGCCTGTTGCCAATTGAATCATAGAATGCCTCAGTTGAAAAGGACCTTTGAACTCACATTTGAATGTAGCTTTAAAGGGCTTTCCTCACAATAACCCTGTTTTTACAATGGGATTCATGAGATTATGAGATTTGTCCAGTATCACACAGCTAATAAGTGTCAGAACTATAGGGTTTGAATGCAGATCTTTTGACACTGTCTAGCACCAAACCAAGCTGAAGAATGTTCACACTGAATTTAACCCCTTATTTAAAAATGAGGAAACTCACTGGGGAATGGTTAAATAGGTTGTGGTATATGATTGTGGTAGAATACTACTGTGTTGTAAGAAATGATTAGCTCAGTGATTTTAGAAAAACATGGAAAGACTTTCACGAAATAATGAAGAGTGAAATGTGCAGAACCGAGAGAATGCTGTATACAATAATGGCAATACTGTTTTTAGAATGTCTTTGAGTGAATAACTATAAAGGATGTATGAAGAAAGATACTGTGTGCAGTCAGAGAAAGAACTGATAAACAGAGGTATGTCTAAAATAATTTTACATACATATATGTGTGTATATATACATATATACATTATATGTGTATATATACAGATTCATGCACTTATTTGAATCTAATGGTAGCCATCTGGGGGGGAAAGGGGAAAAAAAGAAATTTACATGATAACCTTATTACATATTTTAAAAGAACAGCAAGTTGTACAGAATTGATTTGCAGTTTAATGTGCCATCATCATTTTTATTATACTATGTTATGGAAATGCTTGTTTTATTCCACAAATTAAAAATAAAATATATATGTTTTTTAAAAAATGAGGAAACTTAGGCCCGCAGAGATTGTGACCTGCCTGAAGTCTGACAGTTGGTTAGTGGCAGATTTAGGATTAGAACCCATGCCCCCTATGTTCCATTTCTCTTCTCTTCCTTCCTAATACAGTCCTGTGATTTCATCAGCGTGGGAAACTTCTTGTGGAAACTCCCCTCACTGAGGCAGAGCTCTAGCTTGTCTGAAACATGTATCCTCTTACAGTAATCTGGGGAATGTTAAGTAATCTGCTTGTGGCCACTTGCAAATATGTGTCAAAGGCAGGTCTTGAACCCAGATCTTTTGGATTTCAAGTTTGGACACCTAACTTTTAGGCTACATTGTTTCTCTGTACTTAATCGTGTGAATGTCAGTGTTGGTTTTTTTTTTTTTAAATTTTTTGTTTCTTTCTCTTGCAATATGTATTACAGCAACATTTCAGAAATTACAACATAACATATCCTATATCAAAACAATTTGAAGCTACAGAGACCTCTGTTAAGACAGTTTAGAAACTCCTTTTTTGACACACTGACACACTTGCTTCCAAGTGTTTACCAACAGTTCAGATTACTTATAAGTAATATGAAATGCAGCTCCTCAGATGCCAGGGACATATGGCTAAAAAGATATGACCAGAAATGTTGCTGGGAGGGATTGCTATGGGAGAAATGTAACTAAGTTCATTTATAGAATCACAGAAGGAAGGGACCTGAACACATGAACCCCCTCTGGGATACATATCTCAATTTTTAACATTCATTAAAAAAAAAAAAATTAAGTTCCAAGTTTTCTTCCTCCCTCCCTCTCTTCTCCACGTCAAGACAGAAAGCAATTTGATATAGATTATTTATGTACAATCTGCAATGCATATCTCAGGCAAGTCATCAATCTTTCAGCTTCCATAGAAAAATCTGTGGTGAAGAAATATAATCCCTAGCCATTGTTTAAACAGTTCTAATTATTGAGAAATTTTTTTTCCTTAGATTGATGTTGCATATACAGAAGAGGTGTCAGACTCCTCAGTAAGATTCCCAAGTACTCAGGAACCAGATTAAAATATAATTGGAAAATGTTTAACAAAAAATAAAAATACAGTGCAACACAAGCAATGTGAATTTGTGGTTTTTAAAGTCAATATGGGTCTGTAGGGACCTGGTTTTATTTGAGTTTCACAACTCTGCTTTATATAGTATCATAGATTTAGAGGTGGAAGGGGACCTCACAGATCATCTAGTTTAAGTCCCTCATTTTACCAGTGAGGAAAAAGGACCCAGAAGGGTGTAGTGACTCCCATAAAGTCACTTCGGGAGTAAGAAGTAAATGTTGTTGTTCAGTTATTTTCAGTCGTGTCTGACTCTTTGACCCCACTTGGGGTTTTCTTGCCAGAGACACTGGAGTGGTTGGCCATTTCCTTCTCCAGCTCATTTTATAGATTTTACTGAAGCAAACGGGGTTAAGTGACTTTCCCACAGTCACACAGCTAGTACGTGTCTGAGACCAGATTTGAACTGAGGAAGATGAGTCTTCCTGACTCCAGGACCTGTTCTTTGTGCCACCTAGCTGCTCTTAGCAAAGGCATGATACAAATTGAAGTCCTCTGACTCGAAATCCAAATTGCTTTCCAGTGCTCATAGATTTATTCTCTCCTCCCCCACCTCTCCCCCACACCAAGTAGAAAACAATCTAATCCCTCTTCCACATGGTAGCACTTCCCCACTCCTCCCCCAAGTCTGGCCTTCACTAGGTTAAATGGTTTCTCCTTTAACTGATTCCCATATGGCCTAAGCTTGAGGCTCTTCACCCTTGTGGTTGCCCTTTTCTGGGAACTCTCCTGCTCATTAATGTTATTCCTAAAATATGGTAGAGACCTGAACGCACTACTGCAGATGGGGTGTAGAGGAATGGTACCATGGGAGAATCACCTCTTCGTTCCTGGGACATTCCTGCCTTTCTCTGGACAGCACAAGTTCCTGTTAGCATTTTTGCCTGCCAACTCACAACTGGCTGACTCATGTTCAACTTGGAGTCCACTAAAACCCCCAGGCTCTTGTCATCTGGAATTTGGGCCTTTTTTTAAAAAAAAATATGTTTAGGCTGAAATAAGCTTTATTTTTATCTGTCTATGAGGAGTTTATTAAGCACATTCACAGGGTATGTGGTTTGCCTAATTCAACTCTCTTTTTCTTAATAATTTCTTAATAACAGGTTAATGAAAGTTTGATGAAGGTGTTTATGTTGGAATTTCAGTCATGTGGTCGCTTCTTTGCCTGAAGAGTAATGGAAGCTCAGGGTGCTTTTTTATTAAAAGTACTTTACAAACTACTGTTTCTTTCTTCTTATTGAGTTGTTTTGATCATGTCTGACTTTCGTGACCCCATTTGGGGCTTTATTGGCAAGGATGCTAGAATGATTTGCCATTTCCTTCTCCTGCTTATTTTACAGATGAGGAAATTGAGGCAAACAGGGTTAAGTGACTTGCTCAGGGTCACACAGCTAGTAAGTGTCTGAGGCTAGATTTGAATTCAGGAAGATGATTCTCCTTGAAGACTCTAGACCTGGCACTCTATTCACTGGGCCACCTAACTGTCCCTACATCTTCCTTACTTCCGTGAATGAAGTAGATATTCACACCTGTGTCTACCTGTTAGAAACTGGAGCAAGGAAAGGAAGCATTGATACTATGTGAACTGGAAGAGAGCTTAGAGGTTGGCTCTTCACCCTCTCATATGATAGATGAGGGAACTAAAGGCCAACACAAATAGATCTTAGTGTTTCTGAAGACTAATGCTATTCTAATAGACATAAAAATATGCAAATTACATGACAATAGGAAACTTTGGATTTGCTTACTTTTAAAAGAGAGTAGAAAGCTTACTTTTGAAAGAGTAGAAAGAACCTTACCAATGAATTTATAGATGGTAATCCATAGAAATCTTTAAAATGTTAGTTAGATTTTCCCAAACCCAGTGGGAACTCTCTAAGTGATACACCCTGTTGCCTTTCATTGATAGGATTCTCTCCACTTCCTTTTTAAAATAAGCTTTCTACTGTCTTTTAGAAGTAAATTTAAAGCTGGAAGCAAAAATAAAGGTCTTTTTTTTTTTTGCCTTTTTTTTTTTGGATGGCAATGGGGGTAAAGTGACTTGCCCAAGGTCACACAGCTAAGTGTTAAGTGCCTGAGGTCGGATTTGAACTCAGGTCCTTCTGACTCCAGGGCTAGTGCTCTATTCACACTGAACCACCTAGCCATCCCCTGCTCATTTTCTAAATGAGGAAATTGAGACCGGGAGAACTGAATTATTTCATCCAAGATCGCATGGGTAAATGACAGGAACAGAATCTGAATCCAGTTTATCTGATTCCAAATTCAATGTCTCTTGCCATTGGGGTGGTTTCAATATGTGACATTGTGTCTCTGTTTTCACCCGGATGCCTCCCAACTCCATATTTAGAATATATCATGTGCTTTTGTTTCACTTTACTTCTACTTCTCGGAACTCCTAAATTTCTTCAAGACTGGGGACAGGTGCTACCTCTTTCCTATAGGAAGCCTTTTCCAATCCATAGTGAGTCAATGCTCTCTTTGTTTTGACAATACTTTGAATTATTTTGTCTGTGTGTTATATTTATTTACCTATGGACACATGTCTCTCTTTCCTCCACTTCCTTAGTCCCTCACCCATGCTATAAGCTTCTAGAAGACATAGTCCTAGCACATTTCCCTGCATATCGTATGTCCTTAGATATTTTCTGCACTGAATTGAATTGCAACCTTTTAACTGGCCATTAGTTATGTTATAGAGAATGGAGGTTCTATATACAGTACCCAAATGACCCATGTGATTTATTTTTCCTTTTAGATTAAGTTTAATATGGGAAATATTGAGAATGCTGGCAGAGTCAAAATCTAATTAAATTAGGGCACAACACCTAAGGGGCATTTTGGGCATTTCTTGTGTTGCCTTTTGTTGAAATATAAGTGTAGGGGCAGCTAGGTAGTGCTGTGGATAAAGCACATGGCCTGGAGTCAGGAGGAGTTGAGTTTAAATCTAGTCTCATTAGCTGTGTGATCCTGGGAAAGTCACTTAACCTGATTGCCTTTCCAAAAAGTCCCAAAAGCAAGCAAACAAAAATGTTTAGTTTTTTTTTTTTAATTAAGATGCTTGATGCCAGAAACTTGTGTGCCAAGGACAGAGTTTTGTGGTATTGAACAAATGTGGAAGGTCACAGCCTCTAGTGGACAATTATAAATGGAAAGACAATTTCTAGACCTTGAGAGGGCCTACAAATGTTGAGTCCTGGTGCTGGTGACTGGTGGATAACCATATTTTATTTCTTGAATTTGTATCAGTTTCATAAAAGGGTACTTGGGTTGACTTCTGAAATACTGAACTAACTAATCAAAACCAGAGACACTCCTTTCCCTTCCTATTTTTAGAAGGTACTGTGTGGCAAGCTACACCCCCAAACCCATATTCATTTCAGTGGGATTTGCTAGGCTGACTGAATTCAGTTCTATTAATAGGTTAGAGTCCACTGATCTAGTATGTCCGCTGCCACTTTTCACACTGAGATAAAACTACTTGAAAATCACTCCTCCAGTGATAAAAGATTTCTCTCCTCCTTCCTCAAACAAACCAAAACAAAATATACTGGCTTCTTGTGATGGATTTGGAGTCAGAGAACTTGAGTTCAAAGCCCAGCTTTTCTACTTATTACCTATGTTACCTTGGCCAAGTCATTTTCCTTCTCTAGGCTTCATTTACCCCTAAGTGTCTACTTTTTAGGGTTGTTTGGGGCTCTTATGAAACAGTGTCCATAAAGCACTCAGGTCCAACTTTAAGGTGCTGTATACATATATGTCTGTTATTCTTATCACCTCTAATGCTAGCTGAGCTTTATATATACACCTCTGGCTACAGGAAAACAGTGTTAGAAATAGGGTTGGATCAGGACTACTTCATCTTCATTCTTGGTAAAAACAATGAAAGCCCCCCCCTCCCCCCATTTCTCCTCCTCCCTGTTCAGCTCCCAAGGGAGATAGTAAGAGCACCTTCTAAGATGGAGGATGTTAGCATGTGTCAATATGTGACCATATATACTAAATAACAATTCCTGCTACAATTCCTGTTTATGTTACAATGTGCTTTGTATTCATTATCCCATCTAGTCCCCTTGACAGCCTTGTGAGGTAGATTGGATAAGGCTTACTTTATAGATCAATGGTTTTCAACCTGTGGGTCACGACCCCTTTGGGGGTCAAGTGACCCTTTCACATGGGTCACAGGGGTTGTCTAAGACCATCAGAAAACAACGCTCCTCTATCCGTCTCCAGGCGGGTCTGTCCACATGCAGATATGTCCACATACGAGTATTAAAGGATCTCGGCATTAGGAAGGTTGAGATCCACTGTTATAGATGATGAGTCTGAGGTTAAGTGAGAAAGTAGGTAAGAGTTCTGGACCTGGAGTCAGAAAGACCGGAGTTCAAATTCAGCCTCAGATACTTTCTAGCTGTGTGACCCTGCACAAGTCCTGTAACCTCTGCCTCAGTTTCTTCAAGTGTAAAATGAGGCTCATAATAGCACTTACCTCCCAGGGTTGT
Organism: Pseudochirops corinnae; assembly: GCA_028646515.1. Taxonomy (NCBI): domain Eukaryota; kingdom Metazoa; phylum Chordata; class Mammalia; order Diprotodontia; family Pseudocheiridae; genus Pseudochirops; species Pseudochirops corinnae. The sequence goes on from CM053592.1 coordinate 162,889,007, forward strand.
TGTGAGGATCAAGTAAGATAATAGTTACAAAACACTTTGCAAACCTTAAAGCACAATAGTCGTTAAGTTTCTTGGGGCAGGTAGGTGGTGCAGGAGAAGAGTGCCAGACCAAGAGTCAAGAACATTCATGTTCCTGTGTCAATATAGAGCCTCAGACATTTACTAGCTATTCAACCCTGACCGAGTTGCTTAAACCTCTGTTTGCTTCAGTTTCCTCAGTTGTAAAATGTGAGGATCAAATGAGATCTTTGTAAAGTGTTTATCACAGTGCCAGAAACACAGTAAGTGCTATAGAAATAGTTATTTCCTTTTCCTCCCCTCCCCTCCCCTGGTAAGTAGTGAGGAGGGGCTCTACTCATCAGCATGGTAAATCTCCCACTTTTCATTCAAATATAATCTTGTTGTTGTGAATATGTTAGACTCATTAATGGTGGTACTACAGCTAGAAATAGTGAATCCAGGAGAAACATTTTTGGGGGGGATGGGGAAGAATTGAGTTCAATTTTAGTCCTGCTCAATTTGAGATGATGGTGGAATGTCTTGTGGGTGATAGGAGATTTGAGTCTGGAGTTCAGAAGATATGCTAGTGCTGGAGAAAGAGATGTGAGAGTCATCTACCAAGAACAGGTTATTAAAGTTGAGAGAGGAAATAATATTGCCAAGGGAGAGGTTACAGATAGAAAAAAGATAAGAAGAGATGAAGTAGAGGTTAAAGTTACTCCTTAGCATGTAGTCTGCATGGGGTGATCAAACCTCTCCTTACCTGCTACTGTCTCATTTCCCTTCATTATTATCCCAGGTTCTAAGGCAATCAAGAATATGGTTTGATGTCTCCTTTTTGATGACAAGAATTGTACCATCTCTAATCAGTTGTCTCAATTTATTAAATCTAAAGTTAAATCTAAAATATAAAACTAAATTTATTAAATTAAATTAAAAAAAAATTCTCTGACACTTAATAACTCTGTGATCTTGGACAAGTGCTATAGGGAATTACATGTATCTCTTCCATGTCTCTGGGGTTAGAGGTATAGTGCCTCTGCACTCTGGAAAATCTGCATCAAATTTTTTGGTCCTCACTTTGTACTAGAGAAGAAGTCTGATTTTTTTCCCCTTTTTCTTCTATGGCAGCGATTCTCAACCTGTGGGTCACAACCCCTTTGGGGGTCAAACGACCCTTTCACAGGGGTCACCTAAGACCATCGGAAAACACATATTTCCAATGGTCTTAGGAACCGAGACACTGCTCCTCTATCTGTCTCCAGGCGAGTCTGCCCACATGCAGATATGCCCACATGCAGATAGAGTATAAAAGGGTGGCAGCATTAGGAAGGTTGAGAACCACTGTTTTGTGGGGCATTTACAGTACCTTATTATAAAATTTGGGTAGATATTACATAATACTATGCATATATTTTATGTATTTTTGAGTTTCTAAACTTTGAAATTCCTCATTTAATTTCTTATGCTGATTCACAATATATCAAAACCATCATAGGGGAAGTTGCAATGTGGAAGGGACTACTGTATTCAAGATTAAGACTAAGTTTGCAGAGAAAGTGCTGACTGGAGTCTGCAGAGGCAGTTTCATCATCTGGGAGTTTATTGTACCAAAGAAATCATAGTTCTAGTTCATAACCCTCTTGTTTATTCGTTTATTTTTATATTATTTATTTGGTGAATTGGAGAAACCTTTTCCTCCATAAAGCTTCTGCTCCTATCAGACAGCTTACCTCTGAGGTTTAAGCAAACATTAAGGTTACTCACTATACTAGATGTTATCAACAATAAAACAAACTCCTAAATTTATCATATATCAGCTGTGAGAAAGATAATAGGAAGTTTCTTGTAGCCACAACTATAATTACTTACCTAAACTCTGGAAACAGACCTATCATTTGATTCTCTCATGATACCAATTAAAGTCTTTTCTTAAGAACTTTCTTCACATTTCTTTGAAAGATAAGGAATAAACCTATTTCTCTTAGGAAATAAGCTCTCTTAATCTTGTTCTCTGTCCTTTTCAACCATTACAGTTAGCAGTCTCTCTATCTCCTCAGGTTCCTCATTTAGATTGGTAATTTCAGGGGGTGGCTAGGTGGTGCAGTGAAGAGAGCATGGGCCCTGGAGTCAGGAGGACCTGAGTTCAAATCCAGCCTCAGATGCTTGACACACTTACTAGCCTTGTGACTTTGGGCAAGTCACTTAACCCCAATTTCCCTCCAAAAAGAAAAAAAATAATTGGTAATTTTAAGAGTCCAGTCCATAATCACTTTAAGATCCTATTGAATCTATTGTATCTGTGAGAGAGTCTATTGAAGTGGATGTTACAGAGGTATAGTGACTCTAAGAAGCATTAGGGTTCAGAAGGTTAGTTCATCAAACATTTATTAAAGGAGACATGGCCCTATAGTACTACAGAGTCCTACAGGGTCCTATAGTAGAAAGACTTCAGGGTCTGGAATTTGGGGTCACAACTCAGTCTTGCTCCTTGCCCTTCTCCTCTCTGCTAAGTTTCCTTATCTGTAAAATGAGGAGCTTGGACCAGATGGCCTAAAAGGAAAATCTCTTCCATTTGGACTTCTATGATGCAGTGATAAGACCAAGGAGAGAACCTTGAGGAACATTTATTATCTATAAGAACTCTGGAACTGATTGTGTGACATGAGAGACACTGGCAGAAGATTACCCACCATCAAGTACCTGCATCAAAAAAAAGATACTGTACTGAATGAGCAAAGCAGAATTGAAGTAATATAACAGTAATTAATTTAGCAGGTACTTGGTCCTTAGTAACTAAGTACTAAGTACTAAGGGTTAAGTACTTCTGTGAAAGAGGCAGAGGGTGTGAACTCTGACTCCTGTTGCCGACTGGCAGGAGGGGGTTGGCTGAGACAGGAGGCCAGTGTGTGTATATAAGAAGAATTTCAGAGACAGAATCAGAATCAAGAATATTCCTCTTGGTAGCTTCTGGTAAGGAAGAATCATGGAGACTGAAGCCAACTGAGAGAGAGAGAGAGAGAGAGAGAGAGAGAGAGAGAGAGAGAGTTCCTCTCCTAGCATCTGGAAGCTGAGTGAGAACTGAGTTGGAGTTTTAGTTGAGACCAGAATCTGGTGAAGGCTGAAGTTGCTGCCACCTGGAAGGCTGACATTCCTTCTGGGTGCTAGGGCCAGCCAAACTGCTGGAGGACTGAAGAAGCATGACCCGGATAAGCCTTTGTTTGTTTGTGGTTTGGTTGATGCTTGAGTTTCCAGCAACAGAAGTGGTGAAAGGTTTGAGATGTGCTGGACCCTATAAACTTTAGTGTGTAATAAGAACTGCCCCGAGGATTGGACGAGAACCTGGGAGCTGTCTGCCTCTGAATCCAGGTGACTGTTTGGATTCAGGTAGGACCATGGAAGGGGATCCAGGGAATCTGAGAGACCATCCTGAGTCAAGATGAAGAAAAGGCCTCCCCTTGGATGCTTGATGAAATTCAAGTGTACAGACACTGAGGGGTGGAGGATTTGTGTAATTTCCTAATGATTGTATTTAGTGATTAATGATACTTAGTGACTGATTGCTAGATAAGTGACTGATTAAGTTAATCTATAATTGCCCCATGAGTGGAAGATTGATTATTGTGTTGTGAAATGACTGAATGATTAGGTAAGGACGCTTTTCCCCATTAGGGAAACCAGATGATTATTCTTTTGTTCTTTGTTCTAAATATTGTGGCCACTGTAGTGAAAACTATGTGACCATTCTAATGTTAAGCTGTTGTGAACACTATATTGTGATTTTCTGTGATAAGATGTAATCTTGTGAATATTATATTGTGATTTGTTGTGAATGTTTGCCTCGATTTGTAATGGAATAAGTGGAGTGTTCACTATACTGTATAATCCGAACCTTAAAAGCTGTTCCCATTAGCATTCTTTTGGGAAGCTGCTTGTGCATGGCCTTACAAGTAACTAAAAAAAAAAATGTGAGATGCATAAATTTAAAGAACTGCTCCAAATGTTCACACAGACTATTTGTGTCTGACCTGTGGTAGAGCCTTCTGAGCTCATATTGGTCTGATCAGTCACAATCAAACATGCTTTACCTTGACTCCAACCTAATGATAGCATTTTGGTCATCTTTGAGAACAACAGACAACAACCAATCATATAATGCAGGGAAGAGAACAAGGAGTCAGGAAAGTGGCTAGAGGTAGGCAGACATCCAGGAAGGTGCTGTGATGCTGCAATGTCCACCACTTTGTAAAATGTTTTCTTTAGAAGTACTGTATTACCCTTTATTACTAGATTTCTTTATAATGATGTTGGATAGAATCCTAGGGTAGAAAGAGCTCATACCAAATATGGTCGAAACTATGGTTCCTCAAGTGGTTGGGTGAGTCTTTGCTGAAGTATCTGTTTACACTTTTCTGGCACAAAAAGGCCCTCCTCTGATTTTCTGACCGGCTGTGGTGGTCTGATCTAGATTAGGATTTTTTTTTAACCTTATCATTTAAAAGCAAACCAGAGAGAATGTTTTTTTTTTTTTTTAAATAAATAGTTTCCTGACTTATTAAAACAATGGTTTTGTGCATTCCTGTGATTTGTTGGACAGGAGAGGGTGGTGGAAATAAAAAGTACGGGGAGTGCAGGCTGATAAAAATTGGGCTACCTAAGGGTGACCAGGCAACACTTCCTGAGGGTGGACCAGGCCTGGGTCTAGACTCTCTTTGGTTTTTGATTGTATTACAGTAGGATATTTAGAGGCTGAAAGTAATCTGACATATCCCCTAGAGTTCAAAGAGCTTCTTAACCTGGGGTCCACGGATCCTCAGGAGATCTGCAGAGGACCCCAAGTTATCTGAAATCTATAGATTCTTAGGGAGTCAAATGTCAAGTTGACATTTGTCCTGAGCCTTGAAGGAAACTAGGAATTGGAAGGAAAGACAGCGAGGAACCAGTGCATTCGGGCACTGGGATTAACCCTGGCAAAGGTCGGTAGGTGAATGCAACAGGGATTTGGCTAAAATGTTCTAGATTAGATGGAGCAAATCTCAAAGGACCAGAGGATGCTTGGTGAGCAATGACTTAAATCATACTCCTTCTCTCCCTCCTCCAATAGTTAATGAGTTGGTGTCTGCTGTTAGTGAAACAATTTCAGATTGTTGTAGCCTCTTCAAACAAACAGGGTAGGAAAAATATGTATGTTTGTATATTTGGGACTAATATGTTCCACCACCACATTACTCTCTTTTTATTCTTCTCCTAGTTCTATTTTTTTTATTTTAAATAAAATTTTATTGACATTTTCCAATGGATCCCTTGTGTTTCCCCTCCCAGAGAACCAGATCTTATAATAAAGAAGAAGAAATAAGGATAAAAAAAAAAAACAATAAGCAAAACCAATCACTTACCAAAAAAAGCCCATATGCAGTATTGCCTACTCTATCCCCATCACCTTTTTCAGGAAATGGGGAGGGGGCCAACCACTCCTTTTAATGAGGGATCACTGAGAAAGTGGAATTTAATCATAGGTGAGTCAGACCACAGCATCTGAGGGTAATTTAAAGGAAGCAAGAAATGATTTAGCAGGGGACTTATGGGCTATCTTAAGGGATATGATTTTAATCTTTAAATATTTGAAAGATTATAGTGGGAGAAAGAATATTAGATTTATTATGTTTAGTCTAAGAGGGAAGGAGGAAATAGAATCCCATGATAGAATTTATAGGGGGGCAGATTGATGTAATATAAGGGGGAGGAACTAGAATTTATTCAGTGGAATAGATGACTTTTCTTGTAGCCATGTGTTCCTTGGCCTGGTAGGTAGGGTGGGAGTGGGCAGGCTTTATGGAGAGATTAGATTCCTGACTAATTCTTTTCTTTTTGGTCGTTTTTTTTTTTTGTTTGTTTTGAGAGGCAATTGGAGTTAAGAGACTTGCCCAGGGTCACATAGCTAGTAAGTATCTGAGGCTAAATTTGAACTCAGGTCCTCTTGACTCCAGGGCTGGTGCTCTATCAATGCCTTGATTAATTCTTGTTGCTCAGTTGTTTCTGTGATTTCTGACCCTTTGTGGCCCCATTTGGGGTTTTCTTGACACAAATACTAGAGTGGTTTTGCTACTTACTTTTCTAGCTCGTTTTACAAATGAGGAACTGAGGCAGACAGGGTGAAGTGACTTGTCCAGCTACTAAGTACGATGAATCTTCCTGATTCCAAGCCCAGTGCTCTGTACCATCTGGCTCTCTCCTTGGGAATGTAAGTGCCACTTTTGGCAGGACATTGAATTAGATTGAGTAGAAGGATTTGGGGGCTGGTATACAGCACCTAGGTGGTTCAGTGGATAGAGCTCTGGGCCTGGGGTCAGAAAGACCTGAGTTCAGATCCAACATCAGACACTTAAGCCTATCTCTGCAACTCTGGGCAAATCACCTAACCTCGGTTTGCTCTAATCCACTGGAGAAGGAAATAGCAAATCACTTCAGTCTTTGCCAAGAAAACTCCACAAATAACATTAGTGTGCTGTGAACCAAGGGGCCACAAAGAATTGGACAGGACTGAACAATGGCAAAAATTGGACAAGTAGCATTGGATGAGTGTCCTCTGTCAAAATAGTAGGAGTTGGGACACTTATTTTTTGTTTTTTTGGAGGGGCAGTTAGGGTTAACTGACATGTCCAAGGTCACACAGCTAGTAAGTGTTAAGTGTCCGAGGCTGAATTTGAACTCAGGTCCTCCTGACTCCAGGGCTGGTGTTCTATACTGTGCCACCCAGCTGCCCCTGGGACGCTAGTTTTGAGGGCTAGGGTAGTTTCCAAGAATTGAGAAGCTCTTGTATTAATGAGGGCTGCTCCGGTGAATTGAATTAGAGAAGGAACCTCACACGAAATGTTTCATTTGCGATTCATATTTGTCATAGCATCATCAAATAGAGTTGATATGTCTCAGTCATTTTGTTTATCTTTAGTTTTGCTCTTTATCTCTAAGTAACTATTTCTGTTTGTAAACTGGAGGAAGCCAGCACCAGTCATCATCTGTGTCATTGCTGAGATTGTCTGGCCCATGTGATACTTATCACCTGCCCCCACTCAGTAGCAGTAGAACCTGAGAGATGATGACAATTTTTTTACCTGGAAACTTGGAAGCTTATTTCGAGATGACCCTAGCATTCTTCCTCTAGATCACACTTGATAACCATGGCTGTCTTTTAAGGCTCTTCCCTTGTCTCTCCATGTACTCTTTTGCTTTCTGATCTCATCAGCTTTCAAGTTATTGTTTCCATGCAGATGACTCTCAGGTCCTGTTGTCCCATTCAGACCTCTCTTCTGACACCCATTCTTCAATCTCCAACTGCTTATTGGACATTTCAAACTGAGCATATGTCCAAAGTCTTCCCATCTTTCTAATTTTCCTCTTAATCTGAAGAGGGCATCATCATTCTCCCAGGGACCCAGGAACAAAACCCAAGTATCACCTACAGCTCCTCACTATATCTTCTCCTTCCCATTTTCAATCTGTTGCGAAGTCCTATTGATTTTACCTTTGTAGCATCTCTTGTAGTTGCTCCCTTCCTTCCTGACATTGCCACAATCTTAGTGTAGACCAGTGGTTCTCAACCTGTGGGTTATGTTCAATTTGTAACGATGAAACTACATCTTGCATATCAGATATTTACATTACAATTCATTACAGTAGCAAAATTACAGTTATGAAGTGGCAACAAAAATAATTTTATGGTTGGGGGGTCACCACAACATGAGGAACTGTATTAAAGGGTCGCAGCATTAGGAAGGTTGAGAACCACTGGCTGTAGACCCTCATCTCCTCACACCAGGACTATTGCAGCTGCCTGCTGATTAGTTTCCCTACTTCTCTCTCCCCACTTCCATCTATGATTCACTCAGTTATCAAAATAATCTTCTTTAAAAATGTTTCTCCCCTTGAGTTCCCCCTCCCATACACATTCAATGCATTCCATTAACTACCTATCACCTCTATGATTAAAATCAAAATAATCTGTTTGGCCTTTAAAGCCTTTTATAACACGACTGCCTTCTACCCTTCCAAGTCTTATTATATGTTCCTTAAACATTCTCTGCAATCCAGCAAAAAATGGCCTCATTGATTTTCCTCTCCCAATTCATGGCATTTGTAAAATGAAGCCATTTCCCAGGCTTTTAAGTCTCCATTCTTTCTCATCTCTGCTTCTGGATTTCCCTTGGCTTCCTTCAAGCCTCAGGTAAGGTCCTACCTTCTCTGTAAGAAGTGTTTCCCAGTCCTCTTTCATTTTCATGCCTTCCCTCTGAGATCATCTCCAGTTTATGCAGCATATATTTTATTTGTAAGCAGTTGTTAACACGACTCCCTTGTTAGACAGTAAGCACATTTGGAGCGGAGACTTTTTCCTTCCTTCATATCCCCAGGTCTTAGCACAGTGACTGGCTCATAGTGGTTTTTAACAGATGTTTAGTGAAAGATGGACACTCAATGCAACTGTTTCTCATGTTTGCTTTTGTGTCTTAATTAGATTTTCAGTTTCTGGAGGGCAGGCAAGGCAATTATACTGGTTTTCTTTTCCCATAGACCTAGCAGAGTCCTGGGCTTCTAGTAGGCATGTACTAAATGTTTTGACTGCTAAATATCAGGTAGAAGAGTGGGTTGGGGAGGGAGAACAGGAGCAGTGAGGAAATAAAGTAGAGATTGGCTCTAACACAAAATAAAGCTTGGGACTTTTCAGAAGTGGTGGGCTAAAGTTCCAAATTCAGCTCTTCCAATGTGCCTAGGAGGGAGATTAATTTTCTAGATAAGAAAACTCATTTCCAGAAAGAGATTGGGATATGCCCCTGAAATGGGAAGGGGGAGTGATCTGGAGACCAGGAGGTACCTAGATTAGGTACCAGGACAGCAGCTATTGTTGAGTACATGTGTGGGTGGGTCCAGGACAGGGACCATGGTTGGCCTTCCATGTAGGTGGAGGGCATTTAAGATCCCTGGGAATCTTGTGCATGTTTTGGAAAGTTCTTCAGGCCTTTGGTCTCTTTGCCAGAAATTCCACCAATCAGCGATTTGTTTGAGTTAACTGATCTATGCTTCCTCTTTGAAAATGAAAGTACCCTGAACATAACAGAGATTAAGGCTCAGCTAATGCTACTTCGATATACATGAAATGGTAACTAAGCCTTAACGGGGTTGTTTCATAGAAGAGTGACTAGTAAATTTTAAACTGCTATGTTAAATGTGAGTTTGTTGTCATTTTTCCATCCCTATGAACCAAATAGTACAAGTGTTTACTCTGGTTTGTTTGGGTTTTTTTTTTGCTTTTTTTTTTTTTTTGGAGGGGGAAGGCAGGGCAGTTGGGGTTAAGTGACTTGCCCAAGTTGTGTGTGTGTGTGTGTGTGTGTGTGTGTGTGTCAAGTGTCTGAGGACAGTTTTGAACTCAGGTCCTCCTGACTCCAGGGCCAGTGCTCTATTCACTGCACCACTTAGCTGCCCTGACCCTGTTTGACAGATGAGGAGACTGAGTCTTAGAGGTCACAAAGTCATGAGATTTTAACCTATGTATTTTGACTTATACTACTCTTTATATAGCATCATAAACAGCTATCTTCAATAAGATCTTTTTGCTATCTCAATCTATTTGCCACCAAAATAAAATAAAATAAAAAATCACTATGACAAGTTAAACCATGAATGTAGATGCTCATTTTTATTACCTCTAGGAAAATTAGAATGTCATTTATATTGGGCTTTTGGGGAGAGAATGCTGCAGCCTGCTTACCTGAGATTTAACAGTTAAATTTAAAAATATATTTTTTTAAGTCAGTAGTGAAGCAGCTAGGTGTCATAGTAGATAGAGGACCAGCCCTGGAATCAGGAAAAATCCAGCCTCACAGAGTTGACCCTTACTTGCTGTTTATCCTGGGAAAGTCACTTAACCACAGTTAACTGGGTAGAGGGAGAGACATAGTAGTGAAACAGAAAAGATCATTGGATTTGAAATCAAAGAATTTGGCTCAGAATTCCTTCTTTGCCAATTACTACCTATGACTTTGTGCAAATTTCTTAATCTATCAGCCTCAGGTTACTCATTCTAAAAAATGGAATTGCACTTCCTGACTTCAGAGGTCAGGCTTCACTCTAAATTTATCATTCTCAGTACCTTGCCATGTACGGGTTACCATGGCTTGACACTGGGGAAATGAAGACCGAAACAAATAGAGAACAACAACAAAATCAAGTTGCTGCCTTCAAGGAACTTCCATTCTACTAGGTGTATACTAGTAAACAATGGAGTAAATATAAAATAAGTCACGAAGGAAGCTAAGGATTCTGAGAGGCAGTGAGGAGGTAGAGGAAGCCTCTGCGGGAGGAGTGCATTCCTTCCTAAGTACGTGGGACAGCTTGGGCAGAAGGATGAAGGCAGGAGAGAATGTCAGGTTGAGGGAGCTGAAATTAGGCCAGTCTCTTCTCCGAAGCTTAGAGTATAAAAAAGGTAGCATGTTCATCTCTAAGTGGGTGTCCTTACCTTCTACACAGAAGTGGAGGTTTTATAAATAAAAGTCCAAACTTTATCCTACCCCCAAATACACAAATATAACAACAGTCTCCTAGAAAAATCAGATTTATAAGTTTGGGAGATATTAGTCCCTTCAGGGTACACATGGCCAAGCGCTATACCCTGATTGGGGAGTAAATTATTGGGCATTTTTTTTTTGGTCACTCTTCCTTTTCTGGAAATCGATCCCAGACCATAATAGGTCCTTTAGTCAAATTTAAAATGATGGACTTAGGAGATACCGTGGTACTTGCCAGTCTTGCATACTACGTCTTGGCTTCTGGCTCTTGGGATCATAGTGGTCAGTTTGATTTGGGAGCATCTGGTTTAGCTACAGGCCTAATCCCTTCACCTACTCCTCTGTCTCACAGAGGTATACCATGGTCCCTAGGGGAACCAGGTAAAGTGCTTGGATATACTGATGTGCAGACCTGTCCTGACAGCTGCAAAAACAAACAAACGTATAAATAGATAAGGTCTCAAAAATAAGGAGAAAGTAGAGTGATGCCACGTACAAAGTGATATTCTAAGACTTGAGAGGCCCGAGTTTCTGGTTACAGATCCGCCATTTTTCTAGCCAAGTGATTTTAGTGAAATATTTCCTTCTAAAAACCTCAGGTCCCTTTCTATCCCTCTTTTCCTTCTCCCCTTCCCCACTTCTCTTTTTCTCTTTCTTTCAGTGCAGGCTCTTTAAGAAAAAGCATGTAAATTCCACCTCCTATATTCCTCACATTTGCAGCTGCTTAACTTCATTTTGGCCCATGTATTTTTGCATCTGATACCTCCAGTCGGGAAGTAACGTCACTGAAACAGATGTGAGTTTTATAGTCCTAAATCTAGGTGGATGGAATGAAACCTATTCCCTGTGCCCTTCATTTTCCCTCTCCCTCTTCACCTGTTTTATTCCAACAGACGCCACTTCCTTGGAGCCATCCCTCACTCCACCCTAAGTCTATAGGAAATTTTTTCCCCTCCATCTAGGACTTTGATTTGTTACTCTTTCGTGCTTTTATATATTACTTTGTTTCTCATTTGTATATGGAATGTTTCTTTATGTTTCTCATTTGCATATGGAATATACTATACAAAATTGCAAACTCTTGATAACTAGGTCATATCCAAACTCTGTATCTTCCACCCTGCTTCCTACCATGTTCTATAAATTCTAGGCTCTTGATACATATTTGCTCAATTAATTGAAAGAAAGCGAGCAAAGTGCTTTGGAAAAGGGCAAAGCTGCTATTTTCTATTGTTAGCCAATGAAAAAAATTATTGTTTGCCTTTCTTTTGATTTATAAAATTTCTTCCAAATGTTTATATTGTATTTTTTTCTAATTACATGTAAAAATAATTTTTAACATTTGTTTTTTTTTTTTAATTGAATTCCAAATTCTCTCTCACCCCCTCCTCCTCCCTGAGGATATTGTCAGACAAACCATATTTCCATGTTAGCCTTGTTGCAAAAGAAAGTACAGACCCAAAAACCTTAAAAATAAAAACAAGCGAAAGAGAGTAACAAAAAGTATGTGTCTCATTTTCTTTTTATACTGTCATTGCTGTTTGAACTTATTGCTCTCCACTTCGGAAGTTTCTTTTTTATTGAAAAAAAAATATTTAGGCAGAACCGATGGTGTAATGACTGGTCGGCATCTGACATCACATACCACATTCTAAACCCACAATATCTCACCTCTCTTCTGAAAAAAAAAGGTGCGTACCTTTCATTGATTCCCAGGACCAGAGCTTGGTCATTTTAGTTAGAATGTCTCCTAGTTTCTAGTTTTTCATTTTTATTATCACCATGTGTTTGTTGTAATGCCTTCACTTCATATAAATCTTTCAATTTCTCTGAATTTCTCACATTTGCTGTTTCTCACGGTGCAATCATATTCTGTTGCATTCCAATTCCATGGGCGTCCACCTTTTTGCTGCTTTTTCTTACAAAGAAAGTGTTGCTGTAAGCATTTTGGCATATATCGAACTCTGCCCCCTCTGTCTTTAGTCTTGTTGGGATATGTGCCCAGCACTGAGATTGGGATTGCTGGGGCAGTGGGGATAAACAATTCAGCCCCTCTTTGCATAATTCCAAAATGTTAAAAAAAAAATCAGACCACCTCACAGCCCCATCAAGAGTATATCTGTGTTCCTTCTCATAACCTTTATGAAATAATTTCTACCTTAAATCATCTTAGTTACATGAATGTGTTTCCATTTTCATTCCTCTTACTATAGACTCAGAGCATTTTCCCACATACTTTTTGATAGTATCTCATTCTTTTGAAAACCTATCATTCCTACTATCCTTTGACTGCTTATGTTTTGGCACCATCATCATTGTCTTGTTGTTAGGTTATGTGCCAACAACACCTAGCCTTCTTTTTTCCAGTTAGAACTGGTTTGTAATGTTGCTTTGTAAAACTTAAAAGTGCCATATGGATGTTACTCATTTTCTGACCTATAAAATCTAGATTCATGGATTAATTGAGATGTCAACTTAATCTAACCTTCTTATTTTACTCCTAATGAAATTAAGGCCCAGAGAGGTTAAACCCAAACTCTGAAACCAGCCTGGGTAGTGCAGGTCATGTGACCCTCTAATTCAGAAGTTCTCAACCTGTGGGTCGAGACCCCTTTGGGGGTCGATTGACCCTTTCACAGGAGTCACAGGGGTTGCCTAAAACCATCGGAAAACACATATTTCTGATGGTCTTAGGAACTGAGACACGGCTCCTCTATCCGTCTCCAGGTGGGTCTGCCCACATGCAAGATACACCCACATACGAATATTAAAGTGATCGTGGCATTAGGAAGGTTGAGAACCAATGCTCAATCAATGTAGACAAATCAAACTGGAGCCAAGTTTCTCTATTTTCAAAGCTACCTCCACCCTTCCCCCAATCCTCCCTTTACCAAGTTGCAGTACTACCAAGTTGTCTAATAAATGAGTGTTCAGAGGAGGCAGGCATACCACAGCTCATGTATCTCATCCTTTAAAATTCTAAAACTGGTGGGATTTACCACTGTTGATTCTTTCCACGTGGCATTCCTGCAATCCCCATTGAGTTTTAAGATTTTCTTTTTTATTATTTTTTTTCCTGTTGAGTTTTATTAAGCACAGTGATATCCCTAGAGACAAAGATATCCCCAGGTATGGGGAAGATTTAAAAAAGAGTAAATACTGCACTTTCTTATCATTTAGCACCCTTAATGTGAGCTGGAGAGGGAGGGGAGCAGTATGTTTAGACAATGGTATGCTAACCCAAATTTAGCTTGGCCAGGCCTCTAATTTTTCAGCAGCTCATATCCATGAATTACCAGCATGATTGTGGCTTCTTGCTTGGAGGAGTCTGCTCAATCTCAGGGCCCACAAATGTAGGGCAAGTTGAGAACAGAAACACATGGGCCTCAGCCACATTGGGGATGGGAGCTGGGTTTATTATAGCTGACCAAAGTCAGTCCTCAGTAATCAGCTTCATGGATTCCCAGGAGGAAGGTTGACTTGGTGTTAGAAGTCAAGACCACCCTTTTCCCTGCACATCCTCAAATAGGACATCCCTCCCATAAGCAAAGGCTGAAAAGGTCTGTAATTTAGAAAGTATGAGATCAGCTTCCAACAAGGCAGACCACATAAAAGATCCACAACCTTCTGTGGGCAAATCTTAAGGAATTACTTGGAGAAAGAAATTGCTAAATGGCTTGCCCAGGCTTTTACAAATAGTAGCATCACAAGTGTCATTTGAACTGTGGAGAAAATGTTGATACTCCTACTGAATTCAATAAGTATTTACTCGGTTTATTGTGATTTAATGTGTATCAGTGATTGTGTTAGGGAGTTGTGCAGAATAGAGTTGTTTGATATAGTTCATGCTGTCAAAATTAGAGTTATGTAGCCTACACTAAAGTAATCTACCATGTATTGCTGGTTATATTACTTGTGATTAATTTATAAGGTAGATTTATGCTATATAAATTAGGTCTGTTTTAGGAACTTATTAATTTGTATTAGAAATTTATTGCCCCCACATATACACACTCATACATACACTGTCATTAATGTACTATACTCGAAGAACACCTTTCTTGCCTTAGTATATGAAAGTTCACTTTTGGGCCCTGCTGACAAATTGAAGACCCAAGGCCTTACTGACAAGGTCTTATGACCTTTAAAAAAGCGCCTGACAGACATGGGGGGTGAGGGGGAGTGGCATCTCCAGTCTTCCTGATCTATATCTTGCCACTGGACCCAGATGGTTCTAGAGGAGAAAGTCAGGCTGGTGACTTTGCACAGCCCTTGTTCACTCAAATCCAATTCACTTGCAAGTCATGGCATCATCTTCCTGATATCATGGTCCTCTTTGAGAACAAAAGACAAGCGAAAATGACAGAAGTGTAGTTGACAGACTGTAGTAACCTATAATGAGTCGCCTGTATGTGATGGCCTATAATGACCTATATTGGATAGCCTGTAGTTGATGGACTGTGGAAGTAGTGATGGTTGATGGGTGCTGCCCTTAATCAATCATAGGAGTTCCCTTGCTTCTGAAGATAGCCAATCATAGAAGTTTTCCCATTTTTGGAGAGATCTCCTAAGGACTTGAAACCTAGTCTTGGAACCAAGACTTCACAAGAGCTATAAAACCTTTTAGCCCATGAGCAGAGGGGTCATTGACCCTATAGAAGGAAGGACTTAGATCCAGTTGTGTAGGGACCATTAGTTTCCCTAATAAATCAATCAAGTTCCAAGGTCTGCCTCAGTTGCCTTTTGTTATGGATTGGAATTTTGTGGTCCACAGCACCCAGGCCTTTCTGATTCTAAGCTCAAGACTTCCACAGCAAGCTGCCTCTGGCATATGACTTAGCAAAACCAGACCAGAGTTTGAATAATGTGTTTGTATTACCAGACATTAAATATCTGCAAGGAGAAAAAATAGGAGTTGAGAAATTTGGGAAGATTCCAGGCATGCTCAAATGAATTTGAATTCTTTTTGTTCTTACCTAGAATGTTGTCATAACCACCTAACTACTGTCCCTGGATCTAGTTTCTCTTCCTTTCAAGTCCATTTTTCACTTGGCCACACCATTCAATTTTCCTTTAAACCTGACTCTGCTTCTGTCTTTTCCACCTTTTCTCCTAGTAGGTACCTTCAGTTCTTCCCTCTTGTTTATGTGTAGTATAAGCTCCTTGAGGGCAAGATATGTTTTTCTTTTTGCTTGTATTTTTATTCACAGTATTCAGTTTGGGCCTGGCCCCATAGCAAATGCTTAATACATGCTCTTTCTGTCACTTAGTTGCCAAAGTAACCTTCCTAATATATGCGGACTGACCATGTTATTCCTCGCCCCCAAACATTCATAGGAATTCATAGCCACTGCTCCCTTTTGCCTATAGGATAAAAGGCAAACTCCTCAACCTGGCATTTAAGGCTTTCTATATTGCGACTGGAACTTCTCTTCCAGCCTAATTTTCTACTCTTCCTCCCTTACACAGTCTACATTCCAGCCAAACTGTTCTAAGAGGAACAAAGGGGGAAAAAATGAAAAGAGGGTCAGTCACGCATCTTATTTTTTTTCTAATGCAAAGAAAAGAAGAAAGCTTATAAAGAAGTACAGATAAACAGGATAGCTTTGAAAGTTTCAGGATGAATATATTATATACTTGAAAAGAAATGCACAAGCTGTGCATAATCCAAACCTGCAGTTTCACATACAGTCCTCTTTTTTCTGTTCTCTTCTATATGTAGAAATTCCTATTTTATTTTGTGTTTAAGTTTAGAATTAAAATAAACTTAAAAATATATTACTATGTACATTTTCCCACTCCATCTTTCACACTCTTTGTCTCCAAAGGAGGGATGGGCTTCCTCTACTTTTCTTTTGGGCAAAGATGAATAAATTCAATTTCTTAGCTTTCCTATTCATGCCTTTGTTCTTAGACTTTCATTATTGTAGTCCTCATGCTTATTATTTCCCAAATTCTGTTTAATTTGTTGCGGCGAAAAGAGATCTGGCTTTCTAATTGGTAAACTGATCCAAATCTCATCTCTACAGGTACTCTTTCTGTGATCTTAGGAAGATCACTTCTTTTACCTAGTTTTTATTTTCCTTTTCTGTGAAATTTCAATAAAAACTTACAATCTTACGAACTATATTATGTGTTCTTTATCTTCACTTTTACAAATCCCTTTTTTGCTGCATGTGCCTGCTTAGGTGTTGCATCCTCTGTGAAGATATTCCTGATTTCTCTCTTCCTTTCTCCCACCCCCATCTTGCCAATGGAAAGTGATCTGATTTGTCTCAAATTATTCTATTTGTGCATTGTTTTACTCTCTCTTTTGCCTCCATCACATTGTACACAATATACTTATTTGTATGTATTTTCTTTGATCAAACTGTAAGCTCTGGGCACTGGTTAATATTTGCTTAGACAGAACTGACTAATCTACTTCCCTAAGCAATAAGTGGAGGAAGGCATACCCCAGTACAAGATACTGGGTGATAATTCTGGCTGTAAAGTCCATTAAAGTTTAATAGAGGACAAATAACAATAGGGAACTTATAAAGGTTGTACATTGAAACCTAGGAATATATATTATAAAGTGGCTGATATGTAAATACATAGGATGCCAAATTCCAGTGTGATAAAAATGAAAAGGAATAAAGGTTTATTAATCACTGAGGGTAATCCTTTGAGGGCATCAAGCTGACTGTCTGCAAACCTTGTGGGTCTCTGTTCTATAACTAACATTTTTACGTGGAACTTTCAGCAGCGTAGCTCTATCCCATCTAATCAAGTGCCTGCCAACTGAGGCTTAAGATACTTTACATATAACATAAAAAAAAAAAAACAAACTTCTCCCACTCCCCAGTCCTACCACTTTGAGTATTCCCCTCTAGCAATATAAATGCTACTTATCACTGACTGGCATGTCTGTTATTTAACAAAATGATCAGCTGAAACTGACAAGCATAACATTATGTCAACAGTCTCCCCATTGGGTTGGTAAACCCATGGGGAGGGGAGATTTATTTCAGTCCACATTTGACAGACAAATCCCAGGACAATTGCTTGTTAAACACCTTCCCCCCCCACCCCTTAGCCGCAGGAATGGAATCTGCTACCTCACCAAAGCGGGCATCAAGTTGGATGTCTCAGACCAAGTTCCCTTATCCCTTTTTAGACCAAATACCTTCCTGGGGTAGGGAACCTTCAGCCTTGAGGCCACATGTGGCCTTCTAGGTCCTTGGGGGCAGCCTTTTGACTGAATCCAAACTTCACGGAACAAATCCCCGATATAAAAATTTGTTCTGTGAAATTTGGATTCTGTCAAAGGGCTGCACTTGAGGACCTAAAGGGCCACATGTGGCCGCAAGGCCACAGGTTCCCCATCCCTGGACCCTTGATTAAATATTAAGAAAGACTAAAAGAAATAACAGAGAAAACACAAATTCATGATTTGTGCTATTGGAAAAAAATGGTCATTGAAAAGATAAATTAAAATTTAGACTGCCTGGCAGTCCACCAACTGGAACCCTTTTTTACTCAGCATTTTCCACTTTGTGTTCTGCTTTTGTGAATAAAGGTTTCAGATTATGAGCAGAAGCTCTTCTCTTTAGACTTGTAATAAGCCATAACCATCTAGTGAGTGAAGGACCAGGGAAAGGCGCCAGGGAGATAAGGAGGTAAATAGATAATGATGATACAAACTATATCATAAGTGCCTGAGTTGTGATGACAAAGAGGCTGTGAGGTCCTATGGAGAATGTAGGCAAATAAGGAACTTAGAGTCATAGAATCTCTGAGCTGAAGAGAGCTCAGTCATAGGGTCCTAGGATTATAGAGCTAGAGCTGCAAGAGACTTCAAAGGCCATCTGGTCTAATGTTTTCATATTACAGTGGAGGCATTCGAGGCCCAAAGGGATGATGTGGTTTGACCAAGGTCACACAGGCAAAAGGTTTAAAAGCTTCCAGGTCTAGTAATCATAGAATTTCTTGGATGTAAGACAATGTCAGTGGCCACCCAGTCTCACATCCAAAAGACTCCCCACTATGTCATACCTCATAGGTAATCATCTGACCTGTTCTAGAAGACTTAAAATGAGAGGAAATCAACTTCCTTCTGAGAAAGCCCATTATAGTTCTGAATAGGTTGAGCTATTAGGCACTTGTTCCTGACATTGGGCTTAGATTTGCCTGTCTTTGAAACTGCCCCTAATTACTCCTAGTTACTCCCTCAGTGGCCAAACAAAGCAAGTGTAATCCTTCTTGTACCTCACAACCCTTCAGATACTTGAGGACAGCTTTCATGCCCTACCCTTCCCCTTCTGGCCCCCACCTTGGCCCTGAGTTTTCTGTGGGCGAAACATCCCCAGTCTCTTCAAGCAGTCCTCATGGAACATAGGCAGAAGGCCCTTTGGCATCTCCATAGCCCTCCTCTGGTTGTGTTCTAGTCTCTTCTGATTTTAAGACTGTTGAAGATTATATCTAAACTGAATGTGATGAACTGATACAAAGTGAAGTGAGCAGAACCAGGAGAACCTCGTAAACAGTAACAGCAGTATTGTATGATGAATTGTGAATGACTTGGCTAGTCTCAGCAATACAACGATCCAAGACAATCCCAGAGGATCCTTGATAAAAATGCTATCCACCTCCAGAGAAAGAACTGATGTTGTCTAAATATAGACCAAAGCATACTATCTTTCCTTCTTTTTCTTTCTTTCTCTCCTTTTCCTTCCTTCCTTCCTTCCTACCTTCCTTCCTTCCATACTTTCTCCGTTTCTTCTTTCCTTCCTTCCTTTTTTATTTCTTGAGTCTTTTTGTACAAAATGACTATGGAAATATTTTACATGATTGCACACGTATAACCTTTATCACATTGTTTAATGTCTCAGGGAGGGGAGTGGGAAGGGAGAGAGGGATAGAATTTGGAACTCAAAACAAAAAAAAACCAGTGAATGATAAAATTTGTTTTTACATGCAATTGGGAGAAAAAAATATATTTTTAAAATACCAAAATGTAAGGAGAGATTCATATGCTTCCTTGAAAGCAAATTTGTATTGATGCAATGCCTAAGTAGGGAGGTATGATAATCATTACTGATATTTACATAGATCTTTGATGGTTGTAAAGTGATTTACACACACTTTCTCTTTGAACCTGGACAGTCTTTGGAAGGGCATAGGATGCCATCATTATCCAAATTTTATAGATGAGGAAATTGTATTGTAAAGGGCTTAAGTGACTACTAGGAAGCAGAAGGAAATTTGGAACCCAGGTTTTCTTGATTCTAGGTCTGGTCTTCTATTCACTACATCACATTACCCTCTCAGGGGGAAAAAAAAAATCCAGGCTACGGACAAGACAACCTATTTCACAGATTTGTTTAGGGCTTAGTGCTATGCAGATTTGATGATTTTTAGGTACTATGAGACATTCAGTCATCAAAGAAAGATTAGAATTTTAAGTGACAGGAATTTAAAGATGGAAGGACACTTTAAAATTATATTTCCTGAATTATATTCTAATCACTAAAGTCCAAAAAAAGTAAAATCTCACATTAATAATAGATGAACAAGATTTTAGACAATAGGAAGCTTCTAGATATCTTTAATTAGGAAAAGTCCCCTCACATACCCTGCTCCTTCAACAGCTATGGTTAACTGAGAGTATCCTGTAAAATGCCCACAATCTAGAACGAAGGTGTCATCAAGCAAAGCAGATTAAAATGTAACTTGAAATACTTAATAAAATAAAACACAGCAGAATATAGATAATGGTAATTTGTGGTTTTTCTAAGGTGGTGAGGTAGATAGGAAGCTGTGGCTGAAGTCAGGAAGACTCCTCTTCATGAGTTCAAATCTGGCTTCAGACACTAGCTCTTTTCCAAGATAACCCCAAAATGGGGTCACAAAGAGTCAGACATAACCATAATGACTAAAGAGCAAGAAGAAGTTGGTATGTAGCCAGTAGGGATGCTTAGGTACGGTCCATTTCTCTTCGAGAGACACCATTCATCTAAAAGACCAGCATGTTCAGCATCTGAAACAACCTTTTTAATTTTCACTCAAGTGAAGAGGGCCTCATTTTCTACCTAAGTCCCTCTCCCATTCTATTTTTTTTATTGTCTTTTATCTTTTTTTACTAGAGGAGCAGTGAAATGAGGAACACCCTAATCATTTGAGTTGTAAAGGGCATTTCTTTTCAACCCCTTCATTGTTCAGGTGGGAACATTGGGGCCCAGCAAAAAGAAGTGACTTGCTCATAGGAACTAATGAATTAGTAACAGGGCTAGAACTGGGGCCATGATATTTGTGCTTAGCTTTGGAATTCATTATAGGACCTTGCAACAGGTTCATCTTTTTGATTGTGTTTTATATACATTAAAATTAGATTGTGTTTTGGGGTCATTTATCCACTGGGCAGTAGGAAGCCATAATAGTAGTGAGCACACTACTAACAAGACCAGGGGGTTGTTTGTTTGGGATCCAGGTTTGGGGGAGATAACCCACAAGGCAGATAAGTTGCATAAATATTTATTAAAGACTCAGTTTTAATTGGCACCTGGACTGAATGTGACACTCTTCGTCGGAGAACTGGACATAATCTATCCTGGATCTTGTTTGACTGTGTCCCTAGAGACCTCTTAACAACTGCGATCTGTACCACATGACTGGGGCTCCCTGATTTTGCAAACATTGGAAGCCCTCCACAAAGGACTTTTGTTATTTCAGTTAATTTCTTTTTAAACACAAATGAGTCTCCTCTAGAATGGAAAGAACACTGACCCAGAACTCAGTTCATGACCCAGGTTCTTATCATAGTTCTAGAGGTTCTGCAACTAATTTTTTGTGTGATTTTGGGCAAGTTATTTGTAAACCCCTCCCTCATCCCCTAGGCCTCACCTTTTCTCCATTTTTATCTTTAAAGTCATTCTGAGTTTTAATATATTCCAATCCTATTGATCTTCATTCCATTCCTTCCAGTGCCCAGGTCTCTCCGACCCCTGATCATCTGGAGGGAAAGCTTGAGAAGGCTGAGTAGCTGGTGGACCAAGCTAGAAGCTGAGCTGACTGGTATTAGTCTAGACAGAGCACCCATGCCAAATAGGGAAGAGGCAGAAGAGGGGCCTATGATATTCGTCCAGCTATGATTTCAACAGATTACCCAGTAGCATTTGGCAAGTCTTTGGCATCCCTGCCTAGTAAAAGGTGAAACAGAATAGCACAGAGAGAATGACGCCTAGTAAAAGAAAAACATGGTATAAGCTTCCTGCCCTTTCAGCCTAGGAGAGATAGGGAGACCTAGTTTC
>CM053592.1:162911353-162972026 GCA_028646515.1 Pseudochirops corinnae
TATCTGGGGTAAGTCTTGAAATCTGGCTTTTCAACTCGAAGGCGAGTTCTCTATGTCCCAACCCTAATGCTCCACGTTTACATAACTAGGTATGTGGTACCATTTGCGCTTGCTGAACTTCAGTGAGGAGTCCTCTGCAGCTGGCTCACAATTAGATTATCCTTTTAGCTCAGAGACCATATCATTGCCTTCTGTATCAGCAGCAATGGTGGCACACTGGATAACTCTCTAGGTCTCGAGTCAGGAAGACTTGAGAGTTCCAATCCGATACCTACTTACTGTGTGACCCTGATCAAATTGTTGTACCTCTATTTGTAACCTCCATCAGTTTCTTCATCTGTAAAATGGGGATGGCACCCACCTCCCAGGGTTGTTGTGAGGATCCAATGAGATCATAATTGTAAAACACTTTAAAACAGTTCCAGACACATAGTAGGCACTTTATAAATGTTAGCTATTACTATTGTTATTATTATTCTGTATCTCAGACACTGCCTGGGGCTTCTCCAATATATAGTTAGCGCTTATTACATGTTTGTTGGCTAATGGCGATGTCCAGCATGCAGCAGACTATGGTAATTCAGATGGTATTGACTGATCCGTTTGGTTGGAATTTGCGTCTGTGAAGAGAAAGCTGAATCGTTCTAAATGCAGGGCCCTGTTTTGTTTCTGACTTTGGACAAATGCCAGGTGAACACAGTGATGCCAGGAGAGAAGGAGAGCACGCACATTAAATCCAATTTATACCAAGCCCTGGAAACAGCACTTCTGAGCCACTGGCTTATTCTGGGTTCTGGTGTCCTGTAAGAGAGTAGTGTCAGGGTCTTTGGATACATTAAAGATGTTATGGGAAGGTCACCATTCTGCTAGGCTGTTAGTTAATGCCCTGTTTTTTTCCCTTGAAGATGATATTGCTGTTCTCACCAAGTTCAAGTCCACAAATCCAGAAGGTATTGTACTAACCAGAAAAAAAAAGATCTCTTCTTCACCACCCTGTTAATCGTTTGTATTGTGCCTTGTTTTGTCCTGTCACCACCATAGCCTTCTTCCTTTCCCCAGACATAGAAAACCCATCGCAGTTCTTCTAAAATCCAAATGGCCAAAAATCCATCCATTCATTCATTCACTAACCTCTTATTTAATGCCTATTATGTACATAACAATACACCAGGCATTGGGGGATCTTGGGAAGAGAGGCAGGAAAGCTATCTTGCATTTCAAAGATTAAAAATGTTGTGGGAAGATGAAAACGATCAAATGATTTAAATGTTGTTGACTAATACTTCTTTGATGAGTCAGTTTTCTTTTAGTTTAATTAATTATTTTAAATGAGTTAATTAGTTTTAGTCATTAAAAGCACTGGTGATTATAGTATGGAGGCAGATAGCACAATGGATAGAACACTATGCCTAGAGTCAGAAAGATCTGAGGTCAGATCTACCCTCAGACTCCTACTAGCTGTGTGACTTTATACAAGTCACTTCATTTCTGCTTGCCTCAGTTCTGTCAACTGTATAATGGGTATAATAATATCGCCTACCTTATAGGGTTGCTCTGAGGCTCAAATGAGATAATACTTGCAAAAAGTGTTTATCACAGTGCTTGGCACATAGGATGTAAATGTTTATTCCCTTCTCTTATTCTTCAAGTTTTCATGGAAGAAGATATCAGATGTCTTCGTTCCTGTGTAGAAGAGGGAGATTCTCTTATAAACAGGCAAAAGATTGGACATAACTGTTGCCTCCATCTGTTCTTAAGAGGATGCAGAATGATAGAGTAGAAAGAATTCTGGATTTAGAGGCAGAGAATCTGAGTTGGAATCCAGGCTCTGACCTGTATGATATCAGATGAGCTACTTAACCCCCTGGGCCTCAGTTTACTCATCTGTAAAATTAAAGGGGCTGGTCTACATGACCTCTAAGGTCTCCTTCAACTCATACATCCTATTACAGGGTAAGATAATTGAAATAATATTCTATAACACAACTCAGTTCTTCCCTTTAAAACCTTCCATACTATGTTTTCTTTTTGATGTCTTTTAGAGACACCGTCCTATGAAAAACTTTACTTAAGGAGATGAGTACCAGTCGAACATTTCTTAGAAACTGTTGAATACTCAGAATCAGTTGACTAAGTAGAATCACACAAAATTAGAGACAGCAAGAATTTTTAATTTTTTTTTTCCATTTTAATCCATCAGTCTCACTTTTAAGGTGAGGAAACTGGCAATATGGTGAGAAGGAAAAAGTGTTGGATTGGGATTTACTAAACTTGGGTTCAATTCCTGCCTTGTGACCTTGGGCAAATCACTTAACGCATTGTTTTTCAATTTCTACATCTCTAAAATGAGAGGCCCTCTAATGCCTCCCTCTCCCACTTTTAAACCTGTGGGCCTATAAGTGATTTGTTCAGCATCATACAGTAAGCTGTTGGGCAAACTAGAACCTGGCACCCCCATCTCTCTGTATTTCTCATGATCAGCCTGGTAACTTCATGTAAAGCCCCAAACTTGCATTATATTTCAAATTATTCCCACCTCCACTTTATTTTGTTAAATCTGCTATTCTCTTTGAATATGCTCAGAATTAAACTAAACCTCTTTCCCCCAAGATATTTCCCATAATGACTAAAGATTATCTTTTTTTTTCTTTCCCCTTTTATCTCCCTGACCTTTAAAGTCAAATTAGCCAGTAAGCTACTTATTAGACATTTATTTTGTATTAAACACTGTGCTAAACTACTGGGGATTAAAAAAAAAAATGGCAACCCCCCCAAAACAACAACAACAACTGTCCCTGCTCTCAAGGAGCTCACAGTCTAATGGGAGAAAAAACTTGCAGACAGTTATGGACAAAGAAGCTAAAGATAGGCTATATTAGAGATAACCCAAAGAGAGGAGGCGCTAGAATTAAGGGGGGTTGATTAAGTAATCGATTGATTGGTTGACCCCACCATCTACAGGAACTCTTTCCTGTAGATTACGGGATTTCAGCCAGAACTTGAAGGGATCCAGGGAAGTCAGGAGGCAGTGGTAAAGAGGGAGAGATTTCCAGGCATGGGGCAGAGCCAGGGAAAATGCCCTGAGATGAAAGATGGAGTAAGAACAAGAGCAATCAGGCCAGCCTCCCTGGCTCGCTGAATTTGTGTGTGGGGGGTGGGGCAGGAGTGTCACTCCAGTGTTTGGCGGTGGAAGCAGGGACATGCTGGTGCCCTTTTCAGTGCAGTGTAGATGCCCACCTACACATCCTAGGCTTAGCAACTGGTAGACCCACTTAAGCCCAGTTTAGGCCCAGCCTTGTGGCTGGGGATGGGAAAGGAAGAAGGCTGATGAAGCAAAATAAAAATGAGTCTTGTGCTCCTTCCTGTACGCTCCTCTCTTGTTTGGTGCCACGCTCTTTGTGTGAGGGATGTGCTGTGTACACAGCAGCTTTATGTTTCCTACTTTTCAAATGTTTCTAAGATAGATGATGACAGAAAGAGCCAACAGCCCAGCAGTACCAGTAGTGGAGATGGGAATCTCAGCTTTGCCCACTTATAACTTATATGTTCTTGGGCAAATCACTACAAATCCTAGGGCTGTGGTCACTCGGTGTGTGTAATGAGGGAAAATAATGAGGACTAGCTTATTGCTTTGGAAATTATTTCTCCTATCTCTAAATCTAAGACACCTTAAAGTCTCTGAGCCAGGAAAGTACATACAAAAAAAATGTCACTTGTGATACTGCAGAAGAGTGAATAAAGAAATCTATGAAAGTGTACAAAGCATTTTCCTCTCTAGAACAGTTTAGGGTAGATTGTGTCAGCTTTGTTATATGCCCTATTTACAGAAAAAGAACCCGAGAGAGGTGGTATTGTAAGCCAGTTCATGAATGAGCTAAGATTCAAACCCTTACCTTATGATTTTAAGTCTTTATCTGTATTTCTCCGGCATTGTGTTGCCTCTCACCTTCTCACCCATGCCCTACCCTCCGCCACCACTATACTAAGGATATTTTCCTCACATATTTTTATTCACTTATACTTATTATTATTCCTAAGGACATTTCATATGTCCTTTTGAGAAGTTTTGAGATGAGAAGGTTCATCTCCATGTTTTCCTAAATAGGCATCAGGATAGAGTAGAGTGCTCAGCCTCTGAGAAAATTTTTTCTTAATGTTGATGAGTCCCATAAATTGCCCACTTCAGCCTGAGGTATTCTAATGTCTATCACAAAAATGTCAATGTTACAGGAACACAACTCGAAACTGTGTAGGACTAAATTCCATTAATATTCTGGCTGTGATCAGCCCAATGAAATTTTCAGCCAACAAGTCAAGGTGCTAGTGAATTTCAGATGACAAACAATGGGAGAAGTCCATGGGCATCCTTTTGGCTGGCAAACCCATGTGATGTTTTGCAGCTGTGAATATTCTCACTCCAGAAATGTAATTTCTGATGGGTATAGTGATCCGTGTTCTTCAAGGGTGAGGTTATAGCCAGCTTAAAGAATAAGAGCAGGTGAATAATTTGTAGTCTTTTGTTGTGATTACAAAAAACCAATTTGTAAATGTTCTTTGTTGTTGCTGTTCGTGGGGGTTTGGGAATTCTTTTTACCCACTCAGCTCTGTGTTGAGGGTGGGCATTTAATCCTCTCATTGTTTTTTCCTTCCTTCCATGCCCCAGAGCATGACCATCAGAATTCTTGCCAGTTCCTAATGCTGTCACTAGGCACTGAACTCCTTCCCAGCAGTTGGACAGTTTTTCATGGAATCTTGTTCTTCTCTCCTTTAGGAGAAGAATCCAATGGACCTCTGTATGAAACGAATTCCAATGTAGGATCTGAACTTCCAAGCAGCTCAGAGGTATGATTTAAATCAGTCACTTCTCTCCTAAACCTCGGAACAGAAGATGGATACGGGGCAGTATTTTTTTTTTTTTAAATGAAAGAAATTTACTATTTGGAGGCGTTTTGATTCCAACCGTTTGCTCAGTTTAAACTATGTTTTTTTTCTCCCAAGCACATTCATCTTTGTGTAGTAAATAAAGTAGATAGTGTGCTCTGTGCAGATTCTAATATTTCATCTTTCCAGGGGCTGTTGGAATGCAGAAACAAGTTAGGAAATGCACCATGTACTTTTTGAATTTGATTCAAGGCTTCTCAGGGAGCAAAACCAGCCACACTGTGACTTGACATAGAAGAGGCCATCCCTGGAATGAAGCTGCCCATTATTGGCCTTGATAAGAGAAGTCCTTGTTTGGTGGTTTTTTGTAACAGAATTTTTTAACCAAACACCATAAGTTTAGTTTATGAAAATAAATCAATTTGAATATGCATGTTCTCTTTGCTATCTGTTACAGATATAGCTTCTCAAGAGAACAAAGGAGATTAATAATTTGCTTAGCAAAGTATAAGGTCTACTTCCTTCCTTATCTACATGAATATTTATGTATTTACAGCATTGACATGAGGACCTGAGGGACCACTACTGGCTCTTTGGAGTCTATGATTCTTGGCCTGTACTGGGCAATGCAGCTCATAAAATAGACAAATAGGAAGACAGATGAATAGATAACTAGATAGACAGACAGACAGATAGATAGGTGATGGATAGATAGAGAAATCTCATGACCTAATTGCTTTGTTAATAGATTTTTAAAAATACATATTTTTTAAGGAAAAGTCTTGGGATTCTGGTAACTAATCTAGAATAGGGTTCCTATCTTTTTTATGTTGCGGGCTATTTTGGCAGACTGGTGAAACCTATGGATCCCTTCTCCAAATAATGCTCTTAACTGGATTGCAAAGGAAATAATTTATATTAAAATGCAATTGTGCAAAAAAAATTTTTTTTAAGTTCATGAGCCCCAGATTAAGAACCCCTGCTATAAAGCACAAATGACTAATGAAAAAGCCACAAGAGGAAACGAACTTGTTTTGTTGTCAGTTCATTTAGACCTAAAGAGCTGCATTATCAAAAAGTCATTTGGCTGTGGGAACAATTATGATAAGAGGTGGTTTGTGGTGTCTCCATTCCAGGAGCTCTGTACTCAGCTTAGGCACTTTGGGGTGTCCATGTCTAGGAGACAGACCATTGGCCAGAGGCCTTCTTGAGTTCTCCGTTACCAGTGGGATTTCTGAAAGTTTAGTGGACAAAACATTAAATATCAAGACTGAATCTATATAGGTAGAATGAAGTGGAAGGTTGAAAGAGTTTTGTCAGTCATAGCAATAAAGTTACACTTTATTTAAACTTTATTAAAGTTTAAAAAAAGATTGAGATTTCAGGGATGGACTGGAGCAGGATTGTGGTAGTTGGGAGTGATGAAGGAGGGCTTTTTATTCAATTAGGTCTACAGATCAAACACAGTTGATCATTTCTTATCTCACTTCTGCATCTTTCTTGAATAACTATGACTATCAAGTTGAGAGAATTGCAATCCAAGATATACAGCCACCTGGATGAGAGTTAATTTTTCCTTTTTAAAATATATGTCTTAATGTGCTTAACGATATTTGAAACTAAAACTTTTGACCATAGGCAGAAGAAAATGTGTGCATATTTTCTCACAAAGAAACTCTTGTTGGATGGATTTCTTCTGTCTATTGGTATTCTCTCTTGGTTTTCAGAGAGTGGAGGTAGATTAGCATCCTTTATATGAAACACAGTTTCTTTTAAAATGAATCAAGTAGAATTTGAAACTTCTTTCATATGGCCTTTCTACCTGTATAATTTTCTATAAGCCCCAAAGCCAGATGTACAGTTGCATATGTGAAGTGTAGCCACATGTCCCCTTGACTGCTGAAACCATGGTACCAGCTGTTGCAGTGGTAGATGAAGTCTTACTAGGTTAGGACTAGTTCTCTGGACTGTTGAGAAAAATTCATTTCTGTTTTGGAATGCTAATACCCTCTAATCAGCCACAAAGTCCTCATTAAAAACTGGAGGCCGAGGATTCATGCTCTGCTCCACATTCAGCCAAGAAGAAATTCCCGGAAAGTTGAATGTGAAATTGGCAAGATTCTTTTTTTTTTTTCTTAAAGAAATAAGAAAGAACTGCCTAGATCACTTGCTTCCAAACCACTTCACTAGATAAGTTGCATTGGTTTTCATTCAAACTAAGTCTCATTGCCACTTCATTGGTAGAGGTAGATCCAATGCCTGTTAAAAAATAACCTCATAGATAGAAATCCTAACATTAGCATGTATTTCTGCTTAGATCAACAAACTGAAGTATAAGCTTGTAAACAATTCAACTGTCCATGATGCCACAAAAGTGTGAGTGAAGAATCTGTGAATTAAATTCATTTTATTCTCTTCATTGCAAAAGGAACTCACTTCTCACACTTAAAAGCTTTAAAACTCTCAGGAGAATCGATCTTCAGCATTCTCTGTATGATATAAGATACCATTCTGTACTTGGCAGCCATTTCTTACTAGTGACGGTTTTATAATGCGATGCCATCTACAATGGCCCTAGGGATAACCGGGATATATTAAAGGAGCTCACTAGAAAGTGTATGGTTATAACTAACTTTGGAATCCCTGTAATGTGAACAAGACATAGAAGGTCCAGCTTCAAAGAATGCCATCCCTTAGACTAGCATCCATTTGCCACTTTGCTTACATGGCAATTATAGTTGAAGGAGTTGCCCCCTCTCCCCCCAGACAACATAGGTATAGCTTTATGGAATTCTTAGAAATTGCCCAAATATTAAATATTTGTCAAATCATTTTTGGAAGCTCAGTAAAGAAAATTGTCATCAGTGTTTTCCCTAGTCATGGTAGCCTTTCTGCCCATCATTCACAAAACCCAAACTTAATTGAGTTTCACAAATGAAATTACCTTTCATTTTCTGACTATTCAGACTAACTACCTTGACTCCATCCTGATTTTATATTTCCTGGGAGGACACCATGCTGTTTCGTACAAGGGATTGTGGGAAGGCATGAATTATAGACTTGATTGGAATAAATGCAGAGTCTTCCTCTGACTAATGAAGGACAAGCATGAGTCTTGAGAGTTATTACCACCAGTGATGTATAGTTGTAAAATGCTAGGAAAGATCATAGAATGAAGAAGAAATGCAGAAAAGTCCCCCTTTCATCTAAGAATACAAGAAGAAGCTCTCAGAGAGATGAAGATAAAGTGCTCTATGTCTCCTCCATCCCCTTAGTAAGTAGCATGAAAAAAACAGAGATGACCTAATTTACTTTCACAAACTTGTTCATAATTTTCCATTGGAAAACAGAAGTAAGTTTTCTTTTCCAAAGTAGGAAGTTGTAAAGTGGCTGTGGGCATATGGCCTGTCTTTGGGATATTCAGAATCCTCCCTTTGAAGTAATTTCAGCCAAACTGTCCACCTTTCTGCGGATGACCTTGCAAACAGCCTCTGCATTTATTCATAAAGCTCATAGAGGAAAGCTGCTCCACAGACTTGCTCCTGCCCTTTAAACACAGATGTGCTAAATTGGCTTGTGTATTTGCATGATCAGGACTCTTGCTGGTGTAGGATGGCATGACTAGGACATGCCATATCCTTGTTTGATGTCCAATACATTTGGGTTCATTAATGGAAATACATTATGTATGGCCAGTAGGGGTTGCCAGTAGGGGTTGTAGAAATTGTATAAAAATTGTTAAAAGCACATTTGGTGAAAAGTAAAGCTTCAAATAACTTGATTATATTTTATGCCAGACTACTGATGCACCTACCACCCTTGTCTCTCATCCCCGCTCGTGTACTCCATTGGGGGACCCTAAATAGCCTTGCTAGTTTTGACATAATTATTGTGGGGGAAGGGACTGTGACTGAGGGATGGGGAATGTATTGCTACATTTTCTTAATAATTATCTTGCAGATCACCTCTTCTCTTCCTTTTCAGTGTTGGTAATTTCTCTTTGTGCCATAATTTGCTGGATTCCTGCTGGAAACCCAGCTTATCTTACACCTCACTGCAGTTGTTGTCTTGCTGAGGTGTGTTTTGACAACTTTGCATAGTAATTGGCCAGCCTATAGTACCACTCATTTGTCAGTTTCAAAACCAGCTTTGCCCTGGGATCAGCTTAATCATATAAAGAGACTTTTCAGAGGTAAAAAGCAAGTTTGCAAGTTTTGGCTAGAGCTCACATTTTCCTACTCTGAGTGCTTCTTGTTTTTTTAGCACCATGCTATGTACACCCCCTAAGAGAAGCCACCCAAAGCTATTTGCATGAGCTTTGAGTGTCCCATATCATGTGCATGCTGGAACCAGTCATACATATTTAGATCACAACTTCTGTCATTCACATACACTGGAGGAGGTCTTAAGTATTCTTCACTCTCTAAATTGGCATTGAATATGTGTGTGTCTACATATGTATATACACATACACATATGTACACACATGTAAGTATATACATATAATTCTTTGTGATATTAAACAACAACCAAAAAATGAATTCTGAGAAGTCAATTAAAGCCTCTTTCAAGGTATTCATTTTAATCATTTCACACAGACTTGTTGGAAACAAAGATGATGAAGCAGTTAATTCTTGTTTTTCACCGAAGGTTCTAGCTCAGGGTGTTCTAGAAAAAAACAAAAGGCTCTATCCCCACCCTTGAGCTTCTTTGTTTTTCTCTATGTATCCTATGAATTATTTTTGTTGTTAAAATAAAGCTTCCCACTGCCTTTGCATCATCACTAACAGCATATATCTCTCCCATGATGCTACTGGCAGGGTCTAAGCAGCACTGAGACTACCTTGCTCATCTCTGATCATCAAGGGGTAAGCAGTACCAGCAGTCACACCTCCATGCATGAATATGAATGTGGTGTCTTCTAGTGGATGGTGACAGTCTCTTGTCCACTGTACAAATATTTTCCAGTTCTTCATGTGATATTCAGGTGTGTATGAAATCATCTGAGAGAGTTCCTTGGTTTAAAGGAATGAATCCCATAGGATTCAGTGAGTTTAAATTTGGATCTTTGTCTTACCCAACTATGGTACACCTGATGATCCAAAAAAATGTGTGATGGCCTTGAGGATATGGAGGGGGGGGGGGTAGGAAACCTGATTGCTTTAGAAATCCATTTGGAATATCAATGGAGAGAACTGGAAAGTTTTTGGTTTTACACTAGTCATCTGGTGACAGACTATGTTTGGAAGGGGAATGGGGCTGTTGGTGTGCTTTCAATTTTGACTCTTATTAACATAGATGATGATTAGATTCTTACTAATATACTGATCTTCTGGGCTTGATATAATGAAAGTGTCAATTTAACTGTATTTTAAGGATTTGTGATTCAATTGGTGGGGGTACCATTTCTACCAAAGTGATTTGTCACAACTCTTCAATGATGTGTTCTTTGAGAGTTGAACCTTGTCGATATTTTGAATGTTGTGTCGAACAATGTATTGGCAGTACTTTTCATATTTCATGCATGGCATATTTTCTATTACCATAGCCTGTAAGAAAACAATGTTATTTTGACTGCACAGTGATGGCCATCTTTATTGTGGTGAAATATATGTGTTTGTTTTTTTTAGATGGAATTTGGTGCTTCTCTGTAACTGACTACGATCCATGAGCTAAAAGATTTAGTGGTTCTACTATTTTATTTACTTAAGCTCATTATTAGTGGCTTTCTAAAAGTGGGGAATAAACTTTTAAGATATTTTGAAGTATTATTTGAAATGTATTTTAGAATGTTTAAAAAAATTATATTATGTATGATGAATACCTGGTTCCATTCTACTTAAATCTTGTTAGAAGTCTTGTGCTATTTTTAAAAGAAATATAAGCCAGTTTATTTGATAATTTATAAATACTATAACTCACGAACATGTTTCATATGCATGCACATAACAGTGCTAACTGGGGAGAAACTAGTCAGAATACAATTAAAAAAATAGGAGGCATTGATTTTTGTGTGTGTGTGCGTGCGCATGTGTGTGTGTGTGTGTGTGTGTGTGTATGTGTATAAATCACATGTTATCATTTTCCACTGACATCATGCTTCGTCTGCAAAGCAGTATGGTGTAGGAATTAGAGAACTGTCTTTGGGTCTAGATTTGAGTTTAAGCTTTATGACACAAAAGTTGTTTGATCGTGGCTAAGTCACTTACCCTTTCAGTGCCTCAGGCGATTCTCTAAGACAAATCCCTGATGAGCTGTGGATCTGCATGGGTGGAGGAATTTCTTATCTACTCCAAATGAAATCATAGATCTGGAACAAAACAAAAAAATAACCCTTCTTTTCACAGATACATTTAATACTAAAGTTTCTCTGCAGGTAAATACAGTTTTATAAGATCCAAGAGTCAAACACATATGGCTAATGGTGTTGTAACTAGGTGTAATGGTCTTAGAATGAAGAAACAAACACTGATTGAATTGGTGGTAGCATTCTCCTGGAGGGATGAAGGGAGTGAGTCTTTTGGTTTATTCTCCCCTCATTCCATAACACTCCTTGGTTGCTATTAAAAGGGAATATGATGGTCAAACTGAGTCATCAGTCATGGGCAAAAAGGAGCTGATTCATTGTTGACCTAGTCAATGGTCTTTTTTTTTTTTCTTCTTTCTTGTACTTTTCCTTTTCCTTTTTCTTCCCCAGATCCCTCCCCTGCTGATTCCCAGGGTGTCTTAATATGTAAACCTCTCAGGGTCACTCACAGTGCCAGGGATGTCCCTCAGTGATCCCCTGGCTTTATAAAGGAAGCTTAACTTCATGGCAGCTTCCATTGGATCTGGCATCAAGTCAAACCATTTGTGTCTCTCCAAATGATTGGAAAAGTCGGGCTGTAGGTAACAAGGCAAAGCTCTTTCTTCCAACTAGATGCTGGCATTTTCCCTCTAATTAATATTATGTAGGATAGTCCTGAAGGATTATGGAATGACAAAAAGTTCAGGAATGGAAGGAACTTCATTGGTCATCTCCACCCCACCCTAACTGGACTCAGTGTCTCTTCTATAACATACCAGCCAAGCAGTCATCTAGTTTCTATTTGAAGGGGACCCCAGTGAGGAGGACTTCCAGTAAGGGGAACCTCATCAGCCTTCCTGCACCAACTAGTATTTGCATAGGACTTTGAGGATTTCAGCATTCTTTCTTTACAAGGCCAGTGCCGTATCTGTTATACCACATCATGCCTCGAGGTTATTTGGTTTTAGATGCAGGTTTTTCTTCATTTTGACCACGTTTTGAGTTTTATTACCTGCTTCATTCTGTTATTTGACAATGGAACGAATGTTGTCAACATATTGGAACGTGTGATTTTCTAGAAGTTATTCAATATAAATTGATAATGAGTTTGTATTATAGAAGTTGATAGGAATTGTGTGGGGAGTCTTCATTTTAGTGGAAAGCTTGGTTATTAATTTCAGATATACAAAGGACTTTTACAAATGATTTCCGCTGTCAAGCCTCAGCTAGCCATAATACTCTGAAAATAACATACATCTAGTATTTGAGGCTTGCCAAGCACTTTACATACATTATTTCATTTGGTTCTTACAACCAGCCTGTGAAATAAAGCACGCCAGGTATTATTGTTCCCATTTTACTGATAAGAAAACTAAAGCTCAGACTTGATCACTCAGATAACTAGTGAGCAACTCAGGTAGGTTTTAAACCCAGGTCCTTCTAATTATAACAAGTGATAATGTTAATTAAGAGAAACAGCTAGGTAACAGCTACATGTTGTAATGGATAGAACACTGGACCTGGAATCAGGAAGACCTGAGTTCAAATCTGGATTCAGATACTTACTAGCTGTGTGACTCTGAGCAAGTCACTTAATCCCAGTTTACCTTAATCTGCCAGAGAAGGAAATGAAAAACCATTCTAGTATCTTTGCCAAGAAAACCCAATGGATACTATAGGTACCTTGTGGTCCATGGGGTCATGAAGAGTCAGACAGCACTGAACAACAACTTCTTTCTGTGTGATCGATAGTGGTCTCCTTGCTATGGGTTAAATCCTGGTCCTCTGATTGCCTTGGTATCAGGAAATCTCATAGGAAGAAACCCATTCTATCAATTCAAACCAGCATCTTCTGTCACTTGGAGTCTCAGAGAATTACCTGAGCACAGAGAAGTTAATTGCTCAAGGTCACACCAATAGTAAGTCAAAAGCAGGATGTGATGCCAGTTCTTGATCCTAAGGCTGGTTCTATATCCATTATACCACATGCACTCTCTAGAGCAGTGGTTCTCAACCTGTGGGTCATGACCCTTTTGGTGGTCGAACAACCCTTTCACAGGGGTTGCCTAAGACCATAGGAAAACACATATTTCCGATGGTCTTAGGAACTGAGACATCACTCCTCTAACTGTCTGCAGGCAGGTCCACCCACATGCAGATACACCCACATACGAGTATTAAAGGGTCACGGCATTAGGAAGGTTGAGAACCACTGCTCTAGAGCATCTGAGACAACTCCCCTGAGACAAATGCAGGGGGCTTGTTCATCTCCCACACAATGATCACTGATATGATGAATATCCTTCTGCAAGATACTAATGGAAATTTTCCTAGTGTCATTTTTAGACTCAAGATTTTCCGATATACTACTTAAATAGAGCTAATAGATGGCTTACAAGTTTAAACATGATGGAATACCTTTTTATCCTGTTTTTGATGGCCACATTAACAATTGAAGCCTTATAGCACTGAATTATTAACACTGAACAGATGCCACTGGAATGTTTTTCTTTTTATTGACTCTGTGATACACGGAGTCACCAGTAAATGGCTCTGAGTATTGACTGTCAACTACACAGGAACAAGGAAATGGGGAGAGGGTTAGAGGGATAATATAGGCAGTCTCTTCAGTAAGTTCCCTTTATCTGCACTGAGGCCAGGATGAGAAATGGGCTTAATTTATAAGAGATTCAAGTGGCCAGATATCTAGAATCTTTTCAGTGTGGGCATTTTGAGATAATGCAGTATATTACCCAGAAGCTGTGAAACTTACTGGTAAAGGGAAAATTTACAACAGGAACACAGTCTCTCTCTCTCTCTCTCTCTCTCTCTCTCTCTCTCTCTCTCTCTCTCTGCTATGATCTCTATGCAGAGGGATGGATACACTCAGATAACTCACCAAGTTTGACTCTTGTCTTGGTTTCTATAGTTTATGATTATATGGATAAAATAAAATAACATTTCCATTCCCAACAGAGATAGGCAAATTTTATTGCCACCCTATAAAACAACTTTTTTAAAGAGATTCTGTATGACGTGTGCTTAGATCGCCAGATCTCCTGACAGGAAGGACCGGATTCAGTTCTCCCCCAGTCCCTCACTAGCTGTGTGAGACATCCTGGGGAAATTCTTTACATTTCTGATCCTCAGTTTCCTCTTCTGCAAAATGAGAGGGTTGGACCTGATGGTCTTTAAGTCTTATCAGTTCTAAATCTGTCATCCTATGACAACAAAAAAGTTGCCTCTCTTCTCTGTTCTTCAGCAGGATTTCTTTCCATTCTTTTGAACTTTCATTAAAAAATTCTTTATTTAATTTAATTAAAACATAAGATTGCATCCATTTTAAAAGATTTTGTTCTTTGCTGTATTGTGTATACTGAAAGCATGAGAAAATAATTGCTACCTATAATAAGTCATTTAACCTAGTCCCCCAGCCTAGACAGCTCTCTAACCTGTATTCCACAGAAAGCCTGTCATGGCCCTGAATGTTCTTACTTCCAAAAATGAGGCAAAAGTGCTTCATTTTCCATTCTGGAAAGATACAGTCAGCCCCTGGGTAATACTAATGTCCACTCTAATGTGTGGGACAAAGAACATCTTTAAAGCAACAGACCAGCTGAATGGGGCAATTCAGTGCAGAGAAGGTGGCTATCTGCCTTGGAAGAAGGCGTTCCCTCTTTCAGGATTTTCCTTTGCTAATGAATTCCCAGGCCACATCCTTCTCTAGTTTTTTTTAACTGTCAGGTGCATGAATTATCAGGAAAAGGTCATTTATACCGTCATGAGAATATGAAAATCAATAAACTCTTGAGAGGAGGAGATTTTGATTGAATCACAACCTGCGCGGAAATCCAGTGAATGGGATAGAAGGATGGACCACTTTGGATGACGTACCCTGTATAACTTTTGTCTGCTT
Organism: Pseudochirops corinnae; assembly: GCA_028646515.1. NCBI lineage: Eukaryota > Metazoa > Chordata > Mammalia > Diprotodontia > Pseudocheiridae > Pseudochirops > Pseudochirops corinnae. The sequence goes on from CM053592.1 coordinate 162,926,437, forward strand.
GTTTCTTAGACTTCTAGCAGCAGATAGAGTGCAGGCTCTGGAGTCAGGAAGACTCATCTTCCTGAGCTGAAATCTGGCCTCCGACACTTACTAGCTATGTGACCCTGACCAAGTCATTTAACTTTGTTTGCCTCAGTTTCCTCATCTGTAAAATGAGCTGGAGAAGGAAATATTGCAAATCCCTCCAGTATCTTTGCCAATAAAGCCCTAAACAGTGTCACAGAGTCGGACATGACTAAACAACAACAGAATTCTAAGAGTTCTGCTATGTGCTAGGTTTCATTGGAAACTCCAATCAATACCTTGTTGTGTTGGAGGATACTGGTGCTGCTTCTCACATCCAGAAATGTATGCTCAGTCAGGGAAGGCATATTTGGGGCTCTGAATTGCCCAGTTTAGCATATATATTAAATGCTAAATAAATAATTAATAATATAAAAAAAAAATAAATAGCATGTATATAAAATATATTAAAGATATTCTTTGTGCCAGACATTAGAATAAACATTAGCACTGCCTAAGTTTCCAGAATTCAAAATGTAGCACCTTTACCTCTTTTTTGGAAGTAAGGAAAACATGTTGGGCCATGACAGGCTTTCATGTTGAATACATCATTTGTAACTTGTAGAGGAGAAAAGGAGGATAATTCATAGCATATGTGTATGCTCCAGTGGAAAACAGAATGAATGGATGCATCTGACCATTTAAATATTCAAAGAAATTTCATATTTCTCTGCTTTGCTTTCAAGGCCTTCTCCACTCTGGCCACCAGGGTATTTCTAGTCTTGTTTCATCCACCAATTTGGAAGTTATTCTTCCCCAAACTCACTTTGCTATCCTGCCCTTGTCAACAGTGGCTTCCTTATCCCTTATCTTATGATTTCCTACTAATATTTCAAAGTCCTGGTCCAATTCCAACTTCACCCTCCATGAAACTTTCTCTAACTCAGGATCCCTGAATGGCCTGCCTTGCCTCTGCCTCCCAGGAATTTTTACTCTAGAATCGAGGTGATGAAATGACATGCATACAGTTATTATTTTGTTTAGTATTACTAATCATGACATGACAGTACCAAGGAAAAGGTTATATGGACTCTAAATAAGTCAAACAGATAAGAAATTATGGGAATTGAAAGAGCCATGATTCTAGAGTATTCAAGGATGACTTTAGGAAGTGAGACTGAGGCCTAAATAAATGGGGGCTGTTAATTGGAGGGTTCCCACTTATTGCTCAGCTCTTGGGCTTTACTTAACCTTGCTATCTATGGACACAGTACCAGAGGCCCAGTACAGGTTGAAGTGAAAATATTTGAGCATCTTATTTCCTGTAGTCAGAGATTTCTTTCCTTTAAACTGCCTTGGGAAGAAAAAGGATATGCCTATGAAGGTATGGATGATTAAATCTCCCAGTTACTTCAGGCAAGTAGTCTAAATTCTTTTCATAGTTACCCCTAACTTTTTTTGCTGGAGAGGTTGGGGGGAGTCCACTGATTACATCTGTTAAAGATGGAAGTCAGTCACTTCTCAGCCAACATGGTCAAGAGAATCTGTGCTGTAAAAGCCTCCCTGTTTTAGACATGGATTTACATATTTAGTAGCTCACATTCTTCCTGTTTTCATGACAAAGGAGGGAAGACTAGAATTTCAGCAAAGGAACTCATTCGGAGGTATCTGTCTATTAACACTTTTAGTTCCAGTCCATCTGGCTGATCAGTTTGATACTGTTGCCCACAAGTTAGATCTGCCCATTCTCTCTGGTGTTTTCAGTGAACCAAGCAATGTTTATTAAACACTAGGTACTAGACTAATGGCTGTGGACAGAAAGGAAGGAAAAATCTCCCTTGAAGCCATTCACATTCTGATCAAGGAGACAATATATAAATAACTAGGCACATACAAGATATATACAGAGTAGATGGAAGGAGGCTCAGAAGGGAAGCACTAGCGGCAGGCAGGACAAAACTGATGAACTTCAGTTCCTTTAGGACGTTGGAGGACTTGTAGTCCTTAGAAACCCTCATGTTTCTTTCTTTGGATAAGAGTGGGACAGCAAAAGTTGCAATGAGATTTTGCAATTCTGGAACTATAAGAAGGGCCATTTTGGGTATGGAGGCTGTACTCAAGAGATTCCATGGAAATTCTGTCCTAGAATATACTGTTTGGAGCATGCTTTAAATAGGCTATAATGAAAACCCTTTCAGATATGATTTTACCTTTTCACAATATAGCATCTGAGATTTTATGTAACAGATTCAATTCAACTAACATTGGTATAGCAAGATGTGAGATAGAAACAAAGGTAATCTGGGGTACAGAGTTCTAGAGAAGGTGGGAAGGAAAGTATTAGCCTTGAAGGGAAAGGATAATAGTTATTTCATTCTGGAACTGGAGGGAAGGAGGAAGATCAAGGAAAAATAATTTCAATTGGTGGACATTGAAGAGTTGAAGGCAGCTAAGTGGCACAGTGAGTAGAGTGCTGGGCTTAGAATCAGGAAGACCCATCTTCCTGAGTGCAAGTCTAGCCTCAGACACTTACCGGATGTGTGACCCTGGGCAAGTCACTTAACTTTTTGCCTCAGTTTTTTCATCTGTAAAATGGGCTAGAGAGGGAAATGACAAACGACTCCAGCATTCAGTATCTAGTATAAAGAAAACCTCAAATGGAGTCATGAAGAGTCAGACATAACTGAACAACTCAACAACAAGGAAGAGTTTAAGAACCAATGAGTGGTGAGGAAGAGGAGTTAAGGAGTGTGGATTATCCTTTCTAAGAGTTTGGGAGTAAGGAAGCTGAGATAAATTTGAGTATGCGTGTGGGGAAGTAGAGGGTAGGGAGAGTTAAGGAATTCATGGTTAGAACTGTTCAAAAGAATGGAATCGCTTGAAAGCAGAGATGTCGAACATAAGACTGTTGAACCAGTTTAAAACGTAATTGGGAAATATTTGACAAGATAAGTAAAAATACAGTAGAATGCAGAGAATGTTAACATATGGGCTTCTAAGTCAATATGTGTGTGGTTTAGTGGACTCTGCATTTACTAGGATGACCCCAACCTCAAGGCCATATGGATCCCCAAAGTATTCCTACTCAATGCAAACAGACTTGGCTTTGCACCCCTTAGTACCCTTGTAATAGCTGTGAGAGATGCTACCATGGTTATAACCTATTGGTTTTTTTCCCTTAACTGCTTGGTAGTGAATTTGTGGAAGTATTTCAGATTAAATATGTGACTCACGAGTTATCAGCAAGGAGACTGAGGAAAGCCAAAAAGGTCCAAAGAGGAGTGCTCTTGCAATATCTTGATCCTTGTGGGGGGTGGGCAGTATTTGCTAATTCTCTGTCGGTTGCTCCACAGACAGCAAAGAGATTTAACCTGTTCCTGCGGCGGCGTCTCATGGTAATCCAGTGTTGTTTTTACGCTGCTCGCAGTTTGGATGGCTGCAGTGAAAACCTGCTTTCCTGGGTGGCAGTTCTGTTAGCTCGGCACTTCCCCTCCCTAAATCAACCCTGTTAGATCTGAGTGATTCCCTTCACCCATTTCCTAGGCCATATCCTACTAAAGCCTTAGAGGAGTCATCCCAGATGTTTGCACAAGGGCAGATATGTCTGTTTATCCAGAATCAGAGACAACATCGTGGCTATTTTGTGACCAGGCCGCTTTGCTAATATTTTGCCAAACAGATAACATCTGAGTGTCAAAAAGTACCTTCTGAAATATAGCCATGATGGGCCAGGTATCACGTGGAATAAAGATCCCTTCTGTTAGGCTTTGTTCATACCTGCCTGTAATACAGTATGTCTTTCCTATCTGGCCTCAGCAGTCATCTGTGACCAGGCATAGGACAAGGCCCTTCTCCCATGCACAGGAGAATCAATTCCCAGTCTTCCCCTCCTGCCCCACCAACATATTTTATTTGTGCCAGGACAGTCTTCCTAAGTATAGTCAGTACAGTTTCTCCCTGTCAACCAAGTTCTACCTGTGTTCTCAGTGACAAAAACATAGTATAGTTATCAAAAGACCATCAGTCAAATAGCAGACGATATTTTAGTCATATCAGAACAATTGTAGTCACCATGTAGGCATATTTTCCAGTTCGGGGAAGTCTAAATGTCCTGACTTGACTGGGCATCATATAAGTTACATAAATAAGACATTTAGTTCGGATGCTTATGAAATGAGCATGATGATTTAGTGGAAAAAAAAAATCACTGGTTTTGGAGTCTGGAGCTGGGTTATAATCCCAGCCCTGTCACTTATGACCTGTGTGAAGGTGGGTTAGTTTTTTTCACTTATCTGGGCCTCAGTAAAATTGTAAGCTTGGACTAGATGACCCCTAAGGGGTCCTTTCATTCTCTATCTATGATCCAAGGATGATAATTCGACCTATTTCATCTGCCAGGTACCTGGGTACACATTTGTCCAAATGGTTTGGTATTACTGGGCCATAGATTTTGCTTCCCTTTTATAATGCAGCAAGATATGTCAGATCAAGCCCAGCAGCCTTTGCCAACTGTGTGAACCACTTACTAGAGAAGGGAAACCCATAGTCACACTGCCTGGCACTGCTATTTTGCAGTGCTCTTAGTGCTTTCAAAGGGAAGGAAATGATGGGTTCATGCCACTAGTGAAACTTAATCCTGTTGGTTCTCTTAACACCCAGGAGAACCGAGCACTTTGGGCATCAGCCTGGGATAGGTTTTTGCTTACTTGAGCCCTCTGTTTGGGAAGTGAGCCCTGCTTAGGGAAGAGTGCATGGAGGCATCCTGGCAGTTAGTGCTCTTGATAGGGCTGCCTGCTTTTCAGAAATTAACTGCGCCTTCCTTTAGCGGTCTGCTTTAAAACCGCCAGAACAACAACTTAAAAAAAACACTTAAATGAAGAAACTCCAGTACCTTAAAAAAAATAGTTGTACCAAATGCTATTCCTAACCCCCTCCCCACCTTTTTTTTTAATTGTGAAACTCTGATCTGGCTTTGGTTAATCCTAACTAGCATAGAGCCTGGTTTGATTTTACCTGACATACAATGGACTCAATCTTTGGGATATAAAATATAAGCACTTTGAAACCAGGGACTCTTGTGTTTTGTTTTTGTAATCCTGGTGCCTTGGATACTTTGGATAGGTGCTTTGTAAATGCTTTTGTAATCAGATATTGTAGAGTGAAGCTAACCAGCTCCTTGCTATTTCTGCATTTCATTCTACGTATAAACATGTATTTGGTTCACTTTTCCATATACATGCAGCATTTGGGTTGTGTGTGCATGTCACTCACATGTCTAGCTTCCTTTCCCCTCAGATTCCTCTGTGTGTATGTGTGTGTGTGTGTGTGTGTGTGTGAGAGAGAGAGAGAGAGAGAGAGAGAGAGGCAGAGAGAGAGAGAGAAACAGAAAGGCAGACAGAGAGAGAGAGGGAGAGAAAGAATTAAAGAAGAGAACAGAGATGTGGAGGATGGGGGGAGAGAAGGAAAGAGGGGAAAGAGGGACAGAGGGACAAAGATGGAGTTAGAGAAGGAAAGGGGGGAGATAGAGGAAGACAGAGAGGGAAAGAAGGAAAGAGGAAGGGGGAGAGATGGGGGAAGAGAGACGCAGGAGAAAGAGAGAGAGAGAGAGAGAGAGAGAGAGAGAGAGAGAGAGAGAGAGAGAGAGAGAGGAGAGAGAGAATGAGAATGAGCACTAATCACTTCTGTTGGTCTTGGGCCACCACTTTGAGTGTGGGCCAGGAACCACCAACTGACCCTTAGACCATGCCTTCCTTTCCCTTTCTCATATGCTGGAGACAACCTCTGTTAATGGTACACCCTTTCTGTCTTCCACAGTTTGACAAGCGCCAGCAAAGCAAGGATTCTATTTTCTTCTGTGATGGCATACGGCGGATTGATTATGTACTTTCCTATACTGATGATCCAAAGCAGGAAGGTGACAAAAAGGTGGTAAGTAATAGAACAGTAATGAATCTGGAATGGATGAAAAAAAAAAAGAGCAAACCATGGCTTGTTCTAGGCAAGTTTGTATTGGACAAGTGGTCTTTATTGGATTCTTTTCTTCTTCCTCCTCCTTCCTCCTCCTCTTCTTCCTCCACCACCAACTCTTCCTCCTTCTCCCTCTTCATCTTTTCACAAATCTTACTTTGATTGATACATTTTGTACATTACTTTTATTTGCAAATATAATCCTTCCTTCCCCAGTGATCCATTCCTTGGAACATAGTCAAGTCAATTAGAATTAATTAATTTCCTACTATGTGACAGGCATCGTTCTGAGTGCTTTGGATGAGAAGAAAGGGGGAAAACAGCCCCTGCCTTCAGAGAGCTTACAGTCTAATGGAAGAGAGACATGTCAATAACTATGTACAAACAAGATAGACACAGGGTAAAATGTTTACAAAGATTTAAAAAGTCATTTACTAGAATCAGGCATGTCTGGGAGTGTATAAAATATTACACCCCTATGGTCTTTCACCTTTTCAAAGAAAAGCAGGAGACAAATTTTCTCAATTCTTCTCTGGGGCCAGTTTTGGCCATTTAAATTATATAGTATTGAAAAGCATTTTTTCAACTTTTCCCTAGGTTTGAAGTCCTGTAGGGCAGTTTGTCCACGGAAGGCTTAGGTTAAGACTTATTTGGCTTGTTCAGAAAGATTTCAAACTGCCAGTTGGTAGGTTAGATATTCGTAAGTGCTCTTTGATCACCTCTATTTGGGAGTTCCCCCTAGAATATAGATCACAACCTAGTCATTCCTGCCTATACTGTATAGTTTTCATCTGTGTCTTCCAGAAAGTTTGCTACAGGGTAGGAGACAGAGGTAGATGGGGAAAAAAATCTTTTTATATTAAAAAAAAAAAAGTAGAGGAAAACCAGGTGGTACAATGGATAGAGCACCAACCCTAGAGTTAGGAGAACCTAAGTTCAATTCTGGGCTCAGACATTGACACTTAGTAGCTGTGTGACCCTGGGCAAGTCACTTAACTCTGATTGCCTCACCTACCCCACCATCCAAAAAGTGGCTCATCTTGCATATTATCTAAAGGGAGTTTGCACTATCCTAACATAATGTACACTGTTTTGATGCTCTCTTAATGTTGACATCAGTGAAAGGGCTGCCTTCCCTGAGCTCTATCAAGGGGTTGGAGGTTACATTAAGGTCTCACATCTATGACAGTGGGGTCCAAACTCTGGCAGGATTTTAAGGTGAGAGAGCTTTAGGGTTAACTCAGTGATGGTTGATTGTAGCCCAGTTTATTTTCAAGTTAGTAATCACTGGGCAGCAGGGTAATGAATTCAACCAGAACCATCAAAATTATGATCTGTGTTGGCGGAGACAATATCCTGAAATATTGAGGTATCCATTCTGATCATGGCCATTTAGAGATTGGTATATATCTAGGTACATATCCACATACCCACAGTCATTGGATTATCATGAAATAATGTTACCGAGCTAACCAAATTCTCAGGTTTTTAAAAAATTGTAACACAGGGCAGCTAGGTAGCACAATGGATAGAGTATTGACCCTGGAGTCAGGAGGACCTGAATTCACATCCAGCCTCAGACAGGTAAGTCACTTAACCTCAACTGCTTCCAAAAAAAAATCTCAATACAATAATGAATTGGTTTTATGGCTTAGGAAGTCATTTCACGTCTCTGAGATTCAGTTGACTTATTTGTAAAGGAGGAGGTTGCAGTAGGTGCTGTCTAAGCATCCCTCTTGGCTCTGAACTTCTATGAGTCCAATGGGATGTTGAAAATATTAAGAGAGGAAGGGTGAATTTCTTCATGTACATTTTGGTTATTGGTGTTACTTTAGGGAACCCATTATTAATGTTCCACTTATACTCGGCCCTATCTTTGTGTCAGTGCCTTTATTCAATACATGGATTCTCTTAAAACAGAATGAATTCGAATCCTATACAGGTACACCTTACTGACTAAACTAATGGGAAGGACATTTTTGGGGGAGCAATGATGAGAATGGGGAAGAATAAATGCTATCTGAGCTCCAAGGAAAGCTCAATTTGGATAATATATTTATATCTGAAGAATTGCTTGAAAATAATACTTCCTTTCCTTTCTGTGGGCTTGGAATTAAAATAGTCATTTTTTTTCTCTGTCTGTGATTGAAAGAGTGAAAGAACACCTGGGTTCCAATTCTTACCTACTTATTCTTTGTGTGTTACCCTGGGCAACTCACTCAACCACTCGGGGCTTCAGTTTCCTTATCTATAAAATGCAAAGATATACTAGAATACCTCTCAAGATCACTTCCAGCTCTCACCCTCAGATTAAATTAATTGAATCTATTTTCCTTAGTAGGACCTTTGGAACCAGGGCTCATTACGTCCTGTATTCTCCATTTGTCATGGAAATATATGTGAAGGACAAGGCACATGGTGACTTGAAGAATAATACTTGAAGCATGTAGGCCTTGTATTATGCAATCATAGGATCAAAGATTTAGTCCTGGAAGGGATCTAGCAAGTAATCACATTCTCACCCTCTACCCCTTCATTTTATAGAGAAGGAAACTGAGATCTAGAAAGATTAACTTCCCCGGATAGTATCTAAGGTGGGTTTCAAACCCAGTTCTACCCCTTGTATCCTAATGACTTGCCTTTTGGTTTTTCTGTCCTGGCAATAAAATGAATTTTTGTTGTTTTGGGGAGTGAGGATCTTAGGGTTTAAAGGTAAAAGGGGCCTTAGAGATCAGAGAATTTGACTCCTTGATGATGAGGAAACTGACATCCAGATGAGTTAAGTGATTTTTCCCAGCTCTGCTAGGAGCTAGGTTTTGAACTCAGGGCCTTTGGCTCCAAGTCCAGTATTCTTTCTGTACCTTCCATATGTCCTTTCCTTTATCTTTTCTGCTGTGAAGGCATATCATCTTACTGCTCTCATTTTATGCATATATGTGTTATGGGCTTGCTTTTAAAACCCATGAATAAGGAGATTCTAAGTGGAGCAAAGAGCCTGGTCACCTCATTGGTGAGATCTCCATAAACATTAATCAGCTGGAAGTACAACCTACCATTAATGGTTAACCTAGGCAAAACAGCTAGTGATGCCAGATGCCGAGAGCAGTGTGAGTGGGTATTTCACATTCCTTTCACTCTCTCTGTTTTTGCAATGTAATGTTACTCTGGTGACTAAAAGCTGATATTTTTCCATGATGAAAATCACCTTGGCATTAAAGCTGGAGAGACTGAGTGATTTTGTGTTGATTTAAGAATTTGGATCAGAGCCAGCAGGAAAAAATAGCAGGGTAATCAGACAATTGTCCTTCCCCTTCTCCTCATGCCAAGGATGACCTAGGCTACCAATGTGTTCATATAATGTTACTTCCTACTTTCTTATGTGGCCTTTCCCATTTGAACAGTACACTTTACATTATGGATCTCTTTTCCATACCAGATGCTTTACTCCAGAAATGGGGAGAAAGTAGAGCCCTTAATATTAATTCCCTTAGAGGCAATTAGGTGGCACTGTGAATTAAGCACTGAGCCTGGAGTCAGAAAGACCTGAATTCAAATGCTGACTCAGACACATACTAACTGTTTGACCCTAGTTTTTGTCTGCCTTGGTTTCCTCAGCTATCAAATGGGGATAATCCTAGCACCTATCTCCGAGAGTTGTTGGGAGATTCAAATGAGATAATATTTATTTGTCAAGCACTTACCATAATGCCCGGCATATAGTAGGTACTTAATAAATGCTTGTTTCCTTCCTTCCTTCCCTGCTTATGCATCCATGAAATTATGGATCTTTTAATAGATTGTGTGCTTCCATCAATTTTTGAAACTCTAGAATCTATAAGCCTTGCTTATTGTACCTACTTGAATGAATGAATGGAAGACAAACAATTATTTAAATGTTTCTTCATTGGAAAACAATGTACTAAAAACTGAGCAGCTGAAAGACATTACACTCTAATAATAAATTAGATAAAACTAATAAATTCTTTTTTTTTTTTTTTTTTTGCTTTTTGGAGGGGGAGGGCAGGGCAATTAGGGTTAAGTGACTTGCCCAAGGTCTCACAGCTAGTAAGTGTTAAGTGTCTGAGGCTGGATTTGAACTCAGGTCCTCCTGACTCCAGGGCCAGTGCTCTATTCACTGTGCCACCTAGCCGCCCCAGAGAGCATTTTTATTAATAAATTCATCATTCCATTAGATGAGAATGCTTTGTAGCATTTAGGGGTCTTTTGATTCCCAAGGACCAACCTATATCTGCCAGTCATTCTTTATTTCTTTTTGCATAAATATACAGATTTAACTCTGAGAGGTGATATGGTCTATTGGGGGAAAAAAAACCTCACCATATTATACAGGCAGTTCTGCTACAATGTTACATATGCATTCCCAACAAACATCATGCTATGCAAATCACACGAGAAAAACCATAAAGCTTATGGGAAAAATGGGACTGGGACAAAATGCTAAAAAATTCATCAGAAACATGCAAAAAAAAAGATAGGAATCTAATAAAAAATGACAGCATAATTTTAAGTGTGTTAAATGGTTCAGAAAAACATAAATATTGCAGTGGCGGCTGCTGCTTGGTTTATGCCCCAGGTTGGCCAGGAGCTCATTGGACAGGCACAGGAAGGGGGGAGGGGTAAGAGCAGGGATGGGGCTAGGTCAGACCAACCCTTCTTTGCCCACAGCTCCTACTGCACCAGGCTCTGTGTGACCTATGCAAAGACCTGCAGTTTGATGGGAGGCATCCTGGGAGCTATGGTGAAGAGTTGCAGTTTTCTGAGTTCTCTAGCTGGTAGAAGAAGCCATACAGAAGCAAACTTGAAATTCAAGTTATGCTCTGAATGTTTCCTAATATATTAACTTAGTTGGAACAGATTCCCATTGGAACAGATTTGTGCTTCTGAAATGCATTATAACAGAACCACTGCCTGTATGTGAATTAGAAGGCCTAAGTTCTGGTCCAATTTTTGCTATTAACTAGTGTGATATCAAGCAAGTGACTTGATTTTGGTGGTCTTCAGTTTCCTTATATTAACTTCAATTTCCCCTTCCATGTGCGGAAGCTGTTAGACTAATTGATCACTGTGGTCTCTTTGCACTCTTATGATTTCAACTATGAACTTAATTTCCTTTCATGTGTTAAAGCAAATAATTCTGACCCTACTGATGAAGTCATTTAATTAAACCCCACTCTAAGTATATCTGTAAGAATTCCTAGTAAATGCATATTCTCCTAACATTTCAGTATATACCAGTCATCTGGATTCATCCTGACTCACTTTGGCCCTTCCTGACTAACAGAAAGATTTGGCAGAAGAAAAAGGACTGCCTAAATTTGGAAGAGAATGGCAGGAAAACCTTGTTTTTCTTTTTTTTTCAGCCAGTAGTTTTTCCCCCAGCAGTCTTAAACAGTGGGGAAGTGGGAGGAGTACAGGAAAGATGGATGATTGTCCTACTCTGTTAAGAAATATAACAACACTTTCACCAGTATGAGCCTGATGCTGTGCTCAGAGACATGGTGCACGGGGGAAATAACTTGTTGACTTGCAGCTGACTTGCAGCTGATAGCTTACAACTAGGTCAGCCTAGATGATGGATTATGATGTGGTAGACACTGAGTGTAACCCTTTCAATTTTCAGAAGAGGACATTAAGCTCAAGCTTGGTTGTGACTTTCCCAAGGTCACACAACTAGGTAAATAGAATTTGTAGATTTGATTTTTTGAAGGAAGAAAAAAAGAAATGTCAACTTTGGGACTGAAAGAGTCGCAGGCATGCTCTGCTTTCTCTACCTAACTGATTTCCTTTTTTATTTTTAAAAAATCTTCCGTCTTGGCAGTTATGTAATCTAAGAATAGATTCAGGGAAAACATTTCTAATTGGGTTTTTATAAAGACCATTTATGTAGCTCTGGGGAGGTACTCCCATGTTTTTTTTCTTTTTTTCTTTTTAAGTAGCAATGTTGGCTTTTTAAATGAAGAGCCTAGTGACAGAAACCATATGGTAAATATCCTCACTGCCTGCAGAGAGATTAAGTTTGATTTTGCTCTGGAGATTTGAAATATCCCTGGCCTTTTCTTTCCTTCTCAAGGGATCGCCTGCTTTTAGAATTCTTGGATCTGACAAGAGATTGATTGTTCAGTTTCCACATAGCATTATGTTAGAAGGATTGACTTTTAGAGGCTGTGTGGTGCATTGGATAGTGAGCTGGCTTTAGAGTCTGAAAGACCTGCATTCAAGTCTCACCTCTGACACATACGGGTTGTATTGCCCTGGGCAAGTCACTTAACCACTCAGTGCTCTGGACAACTTTTAGCATTGTAGTTTGCAGAGAAGGTGCCAATCTGCAATGGTAGAAGAAATTTCTACTTCTGGGTGTTCCCTGTGCTTATGAAATTAAAAGTCTAGCCCCTATTCTTTTTAAAATTCAGTTTAAGGTGATAAAAAAAAAATTCCATAATACATATAAAGCTATAGATTTCAGGAGGTTCATGAGTCCCCTGGCCCCCAAATCTTTGTTTTCATTTGCCTTTGGATTTTGTTTTGTACATTGAAAAACATTCTGAGAAGGGAGCCTCCAAGTTGCATCAGATTCCCAAAGGGAATGTACATGACTGAAGAAAGGTTAAGACTCCCTGATCTTGTAGATGAAATAACATTAAAATATATTGTTATTCTATCATTGTCACTGAAATTATATTTTTACACTGTGGTGTGTGGCCCCTTAAATTGCTTGTGACAGTACCTGGTTAAAAAAATCCAAATCTGAAGCCAAAATGTCATATTTGGTACAATGTTATTTCTTCTATTAACTAGCTTTCTGTTCTATGTATATATGTGACATACATGTGTATATTATATACATGTATATGTATCCATATATAATTACAACCAACTAAATCTTAGACCAATCAATCAACAAGAGTATATTGAGTATGTGTTTTAGGCAGTATACTGAGAAATCAAGACAAAAATGGAATGGTTTCTTTCCTTAGAGTTTATAGTCTATTACGGAGCAATGTGTACACATGTAAGCGTAAATAACTTAAGAATGCTGTTCCTGGGGAACATTTTGAGTTGAAAGTGGGCAGAGAGATTATTGAATCTAACCCTCTCATTTTACAAATGTGGAAACTGAGGACCAGGGATGTGAAGTCCTTAATTCAGGACCCCACAGCTAGTATATATTTGAGACAGGATTTGAACCCAGATCTTCATTACCTTCGCTCCTAAGTCCAGCACCTATGCGCTATGCCATGTGGCCTGTCTTTTATTTTGAAACCTTATATATAAGGCAACATATATACTTAACCTACCACTTTTGTTTAATTGGTAGAAGTTGATAAAGGATAGCTTTCTAAGTTAAACATTAACTCTAATTTTGATTAATAAACAAGTAAGGGTATCAACAGGAGAATTATGCTCATGGGAACAATTTATCTTTTGGTAGATAACTGATTTTTTTAAGCTTTGGGAGAAGTTCAAACCGTTTCATATGACAGCATTTTAACTTATGCAATGATAAGAATATATTATGAAATTTTATGGAACTCTCCCCCCGCCTTTGGAACACAGCACATTTAAGGTGTTGGCTTTTTCAAAATAATATCAACCAATCCTTTACAAGAAGATTTCATGTCATAACCTTCCCAAGCCAACATGGATTACAGCGTAAGATCTTTCATTATAAAATTTACCCTATGTAATCATGGATCGTGCTTAGTCCAACGTGCCCCTGTTCTTGGCTAGTTCCCTTTGACTTCAATTGAGGGAGGACAGAGGGAGTTGAGTTGAACATAATTGAGGAAAATAACCTCTAGGCTAATCTGGGGATTGCCATGTGTATTGCCTTTGACTTTATAAACATTTGTTTGTATTCAACTGAATCCCTCCAGTGGCAAATATTTCAGGGTTTGATGGAGAATGTCAGGATTTGCTATTTCTAATCAGTGATTTTATGTGTGTGTGTATATATGTATGTACATATGGCTATGTATGTATCTATACACATGCATATGTATGTGTATATATATGTATACAAGAATCATAGAATGAAGAAATCCTATGAGAGAAAGAGAGAGAGAGAATTCAAGTTCACTTTTAAAGACTATTTTAGGCATTGGCTAATTTTTAGGTCCAGGCTGTTGAGTGTGCTATAATATAGAGGTCAAAATGGTTTGGGCTTTTTTTGTTTCTATTTACCTACCCGGGATATGATCTTCTACTTATATATCATCTAAGGAAGGGTCAAGTAAAAGGAAACATCACTGTTAAAAAGAAGAGGGGGGGAAATGCCTATATCCAATTAAGTATAGTTTCAAGGTGTTTCCACATTCACAATCTTTATGTACTGCATTTGCATTATTGGGCCAACCTGATGCTAATGACATCTCTGTGTTGACTGCTTTTGTTTGTGTAGGAAAGAAGAAAAGAATTTGAAAAGAACCTCATGAAATCTGGTCTGGAATTAGAAACAGAAGACAAAAAGGTAAATATGGTTGTTAATGTCCCCACTTGTTGAGTAAGATTCATCTGAAACAGAACCCAAAATCTGGGTTCCCCCAAAGGCTCAGAGTCAGGAGTCTTGACTTCCCATCCCAGCCCCTACATTTCTGAGCTGTGTGACCATGGGCAAAGCACCTGGCTTCCCTGGACTTCTTTTCTCCTTTCTCACAACAACTGAGAATAATAATTGATTTTGTATTTTTCACCTTTTTCAGATTTTCCTTAACTACTCTGATCTCTCCATGGTTCTTGCCTACGAGGGAGTTTATTAAGAAAGATGCAAGATAGGGCAAGGAAGAGAGCCATACAGTGTAGTCTAGGAAAATCTAATTAGAGAGACAACAGTTCCAGTTTCAGTAAGTGGGGAATGAAGGCAGATTTCATGAAGGAGGTAGTGCTTTAACCTAAGTTTCAATAGCAGATTACCAAGTATTTGTGTGGCGCCTATTATATATTTAGTGCTGTTGGCACTAAGGTAGTTGGAGAAGTGTAAGGCATCTCCCCACCTGCAAGGCTATTTCTGCTTAATTGGAAAGAAGGGTACACACACACACACACACACACAGGATAATTTGAAGAGAGGTAGCTAAGGAAGGAGTGACTTGAAACTGTTATCATTAATATAAGTCTTTATATTCCCAGTGCCAAGCATAGGGCCTAGAGCTTACTAGATGCTTAATACATATTTAATTAAGTTGCTCAGAATTGGAGCCATAAAACATTTAATAGTAAGAGTTTAAAATACAATAGCACTTTCACTTTTACAATCTAAATAAAACAATTTATCAGCAAATAATTCTTAAGCAACCATTCATTAGGTGCACTCGGAGATACTTCAGTAGAACTATGATCTTCCCACTATGGGGATGCCCTTTAATAGTGCAGATCTCAAGCTCTATGCATTCATATCCTGCACAATCTTTGACCATGCCTTCAAGTAAAATTTTTGCAAGGATTCCATCTAACATGCAGGGTCTCTTCCTCTATACCAAGAGTTCTTACACTTTTTAATGTCATGGATCCCTTGGTCAGTTTTGTGAAGGTTATAGCCTCTTTCTCAGAATGATGTTTTTAAATGCATATGCAAATAATTTTATTGAAATACAACTTTCAAAACCCTTAAGTTCACATACCTCAGATTAGGATTCTATGCTCTAGACCTCTATTACATGAGCACCAGTGAAGCTCCCAGATATCCATCTGTCTGGGATCCATCGTATTACCTAGGTGGCCAGCCTGCTTCATTTTCCAGTCATATATTTTTTTGATTAATCATTTGTGCCTCTTTTCCCCTGCAATTTTTTATTGTAACCTACACTTCATTGTAGCTTCCCTCCAATGCCTTTTGGCTGACCTGCAACATTAATTCCTCGGAATTAAAAACAAATACTGCTTATCTGTGGGGAAGGAGGAAGGGAACAAGCATTTATCAAGTGCCTACTGCATGCCAGGCATTTTGCTTAAGTACTTTACAAGTTTCCTCTCATTTGATTCTTACAACAACCTTGTTAAGTAGGTGTGATCATTGTCTGCATATTATAGTGAAGAAAATGAGACAGACGGAAGTGAAGTACTTTGCCTAGGGACATCATTACTAAGTCTGTGTTTCTTCATCTTAGGACTCTGAGGATGGCCGAACTTACTTCATCAAGATCCATGCCCCTTGGGAGGTGCTGACCACGTATGCAGAGGTGCTGAACATCAAGATGCCCATTCGGGAGAATGACATTCCCCCAGCCATGGAGAATCCCTTTGAGTTTATGTTTGAGCCTTTTCGGCTCCCAAAGGAAGTGATGAACCCCGAACCAGACTACTTCACAGCCCCATTCAGCAAACAGAAGCAGGAGCTCTTCTTCATTGAAGATGAGAGCACCTTTTTCTCTCCATCAGTGAGAAATAGAATTGTAGGTACTTTCTTTAAATCTAAATGTTCTTTCTTTAAATCTAAATGTTCCCATGAGCATGTACTTGTGTGATAAGGAGCTATTGGGCAGTGCTGGGTGGGCATGGAGTGTGTGATGTAAGGCTGGACCATGAGGTACTGGAGACCAGACTTCTCCACACTTTTTTTGTGTCTAGGAGTCAGTCCTTCCCACTCTCACCCAATTTAGTATTCCAATGAGTATCAATTAATCACCAAGCACTTATTAAACACCTGCTATATGCCAAGCATTGGGCTAAGCCCTGGGGATACAAAAAGAGACAAAAGACAGCCCTTAATCTCAAGGAGCTTACAGTCTAATGGGAGAGATAACATGCAAGCGTGTATCTATTACAATCTATACATCTATACACATACACATACACTCAGAGCAAGATCTCTATATAGAATAAATAGGAGATAATTAAGAGAAGGGAAGCACTGGAATCAAGAGTAGTTGGAGAAGGAAAGGTAAAGTTTTAGTTGGTACTTAAAAGAATCCAGGGCTTTCAGTTCAGTCAGAGCAGAGGAGGGAGAACATTACAGATGTGGAAGACAGCCAGAGAAAATGCCCACAGCCAAGAGATGGAGTGTCTTGTTCATGGAAAAGCCAGGAAGCCAGTGTCATTGGATCAAAGAGTATGTGTCCAGGAGTGAAGTGTAAAAATCTAGGAAAGCTAGAGGGGCCTAGGTTATGAAGTGTTTTGAATTCCAAACAAAGCATTTTGTATTTATTCTTGGAGGCAACAGGAAACCACTGGAGTTTATTGACATAATCAGATCTGTGCTTTAGGAAAATCATTTTAGTAGCTATAGGATGGACCAGAGTGGGAAGAGGCTTGAGGAGGGCAGACCTACCAGGAAGTTATTGAAATAATCCAGGAATGAGGTGACAAAGGTCTGTGCTAGAGTGATGGCATCATCCAAAGAGAGAAGGGAACATATATAAGAGATGTTGCAAAGGTGAGATTCATGAGCCTTGGTAATAGATTAGATAAGGCAGATTGGGGTGGGGGGAATAGCTGGATATCTGGGAGCACTGTTCACTGTGCCACTAGGTAGCAGAGCTCTTTGGAGGTCTGTTACATAGGTGGCCCCTTACGTGGTGTGTTGTAGTGGGGACTCCTTTTTTGGGGATATATTGGCTGCTAATATCCCTTCCAACTCTAAATATTTTTTTTATTCCATGAAACAATATATTGGTTCAAGAAAATGGTCCCTAATCTCAGACTGTGGTACAAATTATGGTTCAAAGAAAGCCATGAGCCCATCTGTTTAGGTTTTTTTTTTTTTCTTTTTGATAACAGTGGAGTAATTTCTTGATCTTCACCTTCCCCTGCTTAAAGCCCTCCATCGAAACAGTTAAGCAAATTAACTTGACACTGAGGTGTGTAATGGCATATTCCAAATTCTGCACCTCTATACCAAGAGCCAGGAAGCATGCCTTTTTATTTCCTGTCTTCAATCAATTTTAGTTAAAGCATTTAATCGAATTCTCCTATTTTTAGTATTGTTTACCTTTAGGTGATTGCATTCAATATCGCTTTTGTGGTTCTGCTTTCTTCACTCTATTGATTTATCTATATTCTCTCATGTTTCTCCGAAGTCCCCATAGCCATTATTTCTTGTAGTGTAATAATATTCCTTAACTCTCATATTCCACATTTTTTCAGCTACTCCCAATTGATGGGCCACCTATTTTGTTTCCAATTTTGTTTTGCTATTCCCCAAAGGATTGCTGTGAATATTTTGGTACATATGGGACCTTTCTCTCTGTCCCTCATCTCCTTGAGGTACATATTCAGTAGTGAAATCTTCAGGTCAAAGGGCATGAATGGTTAGTGATACAGAATATTTCCTAGGTAAGATAGGCAAGAAGTCCTTTCTCCCCACTCCCAAATGTGCAAAGGGAGTAGAGTAGAAGCCATAGCTAGAGATGGTACTGTGGTACCTGAGGTTCTAAAAGGCTCACCATTGCTGTGTGCATAGAGCAATGACACCCAGGCCTTCTGTTCAAGTTTATCTTCATAGCAAAATGGAAACATGTGTGGGTTAAATGAGAGAACCAAAGTGTACTTGTATGGTTTGGAGTTTGACAGACCCAGAAATACTGGTTGACACTTCACTGTGGCTAGATGTCATGGTGACCGGGCTCTTGGCCTTCTCAGGAATAGGAAGATTATTATTTCTTTTTTGAAACCCAAGTAATTGATGCTGCCAGTCAAGGCCAGCTCTGATCTCTCTGGATGGCACGTTGGTGACCTTGGCCTCATGTTCAAATCAGGGGTAGAAGCCCTGACAGATGTTACCAAGTCGGAAATACTTGGCATGCTAACCTAGTGACAGATGGGCGTCTTGTGCCTGAGGATCAGGATCCTAGACCATGAAGCTGGAAAGCATCTAGTCTAACCCCTTCCTTTTACAGATGAACAGGGTCAGGTCCCAAGAGAAGAAGTGAATTTGTAAGTTTACTTAGGTAGTGAACGCGACAGGATCATAGATTTAAAAGTGAAAAGAATTTCAGAGGTCATTGATTCCATGCTACACATCTTACAGATGAGGAAACTGAGGCACAGAAATGTTAAGTGACTTACCAGGGTAGCACAACTGAGTTTTTGAGATAAGTGTTGAACTCATTTTCCTGATTCCAAATCTTCATTCTATCCACTGTATCACTTAGCTGCCTTTAATTTGGGCCCTCAGAGTCTGAAAGAGATAAGACACTCATTTCTGTCTTCAGATAGCACACTCTTTGTTTCTAAGGAGCCAAGAATGCCATCACTTCCTTACACATGTGTCAGCACACTGTGTCTCTCCCAGACTGAAAAAACCATCTCCAAAAAGAGCCATCCATTTCCATTGCTAAATGGATGAGGTGATATTTGCTGACAGCATTATTGAGAGAGAGTCAATGCCTGGAACCAGTGTGTGAATCTGAAAATAAAAACTGCCAAACCTCTCACTGCTCTCTGAACTCTTATTTGAAGAGTCTTGAGTGCTGACTTGGAACTCAGAATCCTTTTGGGGTACAATTAAATAAACATTTATTAAGACGTGGCACCATACTAGGCACTGGGGATACAACGATGCAAGAATCTGTAATCCTTCCTCCCAAAGGGATTGCAGTCTGATATATTCTAGACAAGAAAGAGAAGTGACTGATGAATCTCTGGGGATACTGGCTCCCCCTTATGTCTTTCCTAACTTTTTTTGGGGGGTACAGATAAGATTTTTATCAATCTGAGGAACTCCTAGTGTGGATGTTCTCTCTAATAATGCATATTGTCATCTCATATGTAACATCATCTTTGAGTATTGCCTGGACACATTGAGAGATTAAGGGACCTCTTCATGGCCATGCAAATATATTGTGTCAGAGGCAGGATTTGAATCAGAGTCTTCTTAATAACAAGACTGAGTCTCTATCCGCTATGACATTGCCACTCTTCAGTTATTTAATACTAGGGGCCCCAAACGTAAGTCATTTTTAGATTAAGATTTCCTCTATTTTGTAGTGAGACAATACCTTTTCTCCTTTTGTGGACACTGATGCAACGTACTTGCCCCCAACAATCCCTTTGCTTAAGAATCATGGCTTTGTAAATTGTTATTACTATGTGTGTTTGTATATGTACACACATAGTAATAACATATATAGCATTATGTTATATTATTATATATAATATACAACATATTATAGTATAATATATTATTATATTATAACATATAATAATAGTATATATGTACACATATATATGTACACACACGTATATGTATGTATATATATATATACACACACACACACATATTTTGTTCTTTCTAAAGCACTTTAACTTCTTTTGTGTCATTTGATTTTTACCCCAAGTCTTTGAGAAGATAGAACAGCTATTGCTATTATTATACCCATTCTAGAGCACTGGGAAAATATGAGTAATTTGCTCAGACCTGCCAGCATCTTTTACCATCTGACACAATTATGTCCTTGAGAAACGGAGAGAACCCCAAAAGCACTGTCAAGGATCCAGCTGTTTCTGCCAGCTTCCTCACTGCCAACCCATTTCATCTTCTCTGTGCCCAAAACCTCTGGTAGCTTGCAGCATTGTCTTACACACAACTTCCCCAAGAGCATACAAAATTCACCGAAACAGGAACATATACACTGAAGAAAAGCCACCCAGAAACCAGCCCCTGATGCCTCATAATACCACCACAGTGGTACTGTCTCTTCCTCCTTCCTCTGCATCTTCTTGCTCTAAGAGAAGGGTATATCAAGTACTGCAAAAACCAGCCCAGAACTTCTGCTTTCCATACTTGTAATTTGCTGTTCATAGATCACCTTAGAGTAGGAAAGAGACAGGTGCAATCCATTGCCCCTGGCAGTCAGTATCTTGTCTTCCTCCTGTTTCAGCTATTCTGGCTTCCTTAGTGTGAAAACAAATCACATAATGACTAGGGTGTCTGGGACTTGAAATAGAGTCTCCAGGTTCCTGGATGAGAACTATCACTCTAGTATACAGCACCTTTTACCCCCTTGACCTGAGGAAGCCTAATCAAGTAGGGAGTGCCAGAGGCTTATTTCAAAAGGAAGGATGAGAAAAAAATGTAATCTGCTCTTGAAAAGCCATCCTACATTCCAGAACCTCTCCTAACCATGCAGCTCACCTGAACCACTGTCTCTTATGTCCCATATGAAAGTAAAGACTGTCCCACTTAGCCCCAGGCTGGAAGATTTCACTGGAAATGAGTCAGAGGGAAGGGGGCCAGGAGCTGAATCACATGCTTACTGAATTTCCCTTGACTGTTTCTCATGGTCTATTCAAGGGACATTTAATGGAATCACAGTCTTAGGTTGCACCTGTCCCTAGACCTTCTCATTCTCAGTTTGCAGACCTGAATCATTCAGCTGTTCCCAGAAAGACCTTCATCTTGGTCAAATACCTTCAGCCACTGTCTTCCACAAACTCTCATCTTACCTATCATCAGCCCAGACCTGGCAAGTGAGAACTCTCTGGGAGGAAGCCTTCCCACAGCCACACCCATATTCATCTTCTCCCCTTCTCAAACTATCTCGTATTCATCAGTGTACATGCCACTTCCTTCCCCCTAGTAGAAGGGAAACTCCTTTAAGACTTTTTTCTTTTTTGTTTCCATCTTTTAAATAAGAGCCCAGAAAGTTTTTTTTCTTTTTGCTGGTGACTTTTTGCTGGTGTCTTGCAGTGTGATTTCCTTGTTGTAATTCTCTCTAGCCATGCAGATAACTAGCCATCCATGTCCATCCATTCTGTGAAATTCTTGTCCACATACTCCCAGAAATTTTCCACGGAGGCCTACCCAACATAGCGCAAGGTTTTCCTAATATCCTTCTGAGCCTGTAGCCATGCTCTTCTTCCCTGTTTCGCCCATTCACCCGAGTACCAATAAGGCCCAGAAATCTTTCCCTAATGGTATCTCCTTGAA
The DNA here is from genome assembly GCA_028646515.1 of Pseudochirops corinnae. Lineage (NCBI taxonomy): Eukaryota > Metazoa > Chordata > Mammalia > Diprotodontia > Pseudocheiridae > Pseudochirops > Pseudochirops corinnae. The sequence continues at coordinate 162,948,290 of CM053592.1, forward strand.
AATCCAAGAGACTTGGATCTGGAAGGATACTTAGAAATTAGCTGCATTTTGATGGATTGTAAGCTTCTTGAGTGCAAGGACTGTTTTGTTGTTAGCCTTTGTATTTCTAGAATCTGAGACCTACTATATAGCACATAAAGATCCAGTCTTGAAATCAGGAAGACCTGGTTTTATAAACCTGGGCAGGTCAGTTAAGCTCTTTGTGTTCTAGGGATATTGCTAAGGCTCTCAGTTGCAGAAGAGGTGCCATTCTACACTGATAGAAGTTTCATCACCCAGGACTTTCTGTCCCTAGACCAATGAAATCACAGGTCCAACCTCATCTCTATCTCCAAGGTGTAGCACAGTCTCAGTACACAGTATGTAGTTGGTGCTTGATAAATGCCTTCTGATTGGTTGATTACAGGAATACCAATGGAACATACAGGCTATCTGTCTACCAGTAGTCCACTCACACTACATAGTATCACAGAGGAAAATCTTATGTGGTCCATGTCTTTTTTTCTAGCTTTTCTTTTCTTTTAATGGCCATCCTTCACCTTCATCCTTCATCCTTCTCCTGTGTAATTACTTATATGCATTAGTCATAGAATAAATATTTATCGAAATGAAATCTTTTCTCAAAATGGCCACAAGAATATGAACAAGAAAACATTGTGTCTTGTTGTATAACCCCAGGTTTATTTGTATGTTATAACATTTCCTCTTCATGTGAGTGGTTAGACAGAGATTCTGATCAATCTCTCTCATTTGCATGTGGATCATCTCCATTGATGGATAATAAACTCAGTAAACTTGCTGAGTTTCCTCCATTACCCCCACACGCTCCCGGGCTTTTTCCCTCTGTTCAGCTGCTCTGTGCTGAGGGAACATCTGATAATGTCAATAAGCACATGGGTTAAATGTATATAGAAAGATAAAGTTGTGCCGAGGATGTCATGTCACGACATTTTCCTGACTTAAAAAGGACGATCCATTCTACTGTTCCAGCCCATTACTATGGCTGATCATGAGAGAACTGCCTTCCATGGTCTTATGAAAGAAATTCAGATACAAAAAGTATATGGAAAGTTTAAAGTGTTTGACTTTCCTTTCTCTCTCACTGTGCACAAATTCTTCTCCTTTGCCCCAGAGGATATCAGAGTGGAAGGGACCTGAAAGGCCATTGAGTCTAGCCCAGACTAGAACAAGAATTCCCCTACCACATAGACAATTATTCCTGACAAGTAGAGGTCCAGAATTTATCTGAAGATCACTAGTGAATTATAACTCTACCTCTCAAGGCAGTTATATTTTCACTTGTTAATCTGAAAGTGCATCTTATCAATAGTTGGGTTTTTTCCTTTTGGCTTTTATACTGCCTGCATTTCCCCCTCCATTCCATTTTTAGAAGTTGTGATTGTTAGGCATTTTTCCTTACTGCGAGTGTTCACCTGCCTTCCTACAACTTTTCTCCAAGTCCTTTTGATTCTATACTTGCACTCTCTCTTTCATTGATAGCTTCCTTTTCATTTCTAACCAGGTTCCATTCCTCTAATCTCTTCTCCCTTACATCTATCTTTCACATCAGTGACCATGGAATCTTCCTAATGCATAATCTGACCATGCTCTGCCTCTGCTTAACCCTTTGAAAAGCTTTCGATGACACGTACCAAGACATTCATGCTGTTTACTTTGGCATTCAAAGCCTTGCACCACATAATATCATTCTGTTTTCCATTCTGATCTCATTTTTCTCTCCGTCATCTACCCTGTACTGCAGTTGAAATGACCCCATATGCTGTCACTCAAACTCACTCATGCCTTGGCTTAGCCTCTTTGTTTCTAGGATCTCTCCTATGTCTGCATCTTTTAAGGACCGACTAAAATACCAGCTCTTATGCAAATCTTTCCTCCACCTCCTGGACTGAACAGAAATTATTTTTCTTCATGTGACTTGTACTACCATCATTGAGAGACAGTGTAGCATAGTGGAAAGAACACTGAACTCAGGATCAGGAGAGATATGTTTGACTCCTACCTCCAACACTTATTATGGTCAAATTATTTAATTTTGCTAAGCCTGTTTTCCTATTGGTAAAATGGATTTTAAAATACCTGGAGTACTTCAACTTACCAGGTTGTTGCAATGATCAAACAATCTATCATTCATTTATTCATAAAACACTTTTCAAGCTGTAAAATTACATGGAAATATTAGCTGTGTTTTATTTTTCATTACAGAACCTTGTATATGTCTTGCCTTGTCTGTCTCACCTTCCACTCATCTCTATCTCCCTAAGTTCCTGGTACTGACTGTGTCCTATATAGAGTAGGCACTTAAAATGTCTTTTGAAGTAAATAAATGGATACCCTTATCTTTCTCTCCTAGGTTTATTATATTCTCTCAAGATGCCCTTATGGTACAGAAGAAGGAAAGAAAAAATTTGGCATTAAGAGACTGCTATCAAATGGTACCTATACAGCGGCTTACCCACTCCATGATGTAAGTATTGATTTGATTTCAAAACATTTTAAGCCCATTTCTTCTTCTCATTAATGGATCTGGAGAACCTCCACTGGTGACTCTTTAAAAGAAAGGCAGCTTTACTTCTCCCACTCCTGAGCAAATCCTTAACTGGTAACATTCTGAGGCTCAGAAAGGGCAAATCGATGTTTTAAAAATGATTTCTCAGATTTATATACGAGGGTTCTTTCAAGGTCTGAGGACCAAAAAATAGCAAAGCCCCATAGGGAAGAGCATGCTGCTAAGTATAATCCTAGGATGTTTCTATCTAAACTTTACTTAGAAAACTCTGAAGATTCAGTACTAAGGGTATGAAAATACATCACTTTAGACTCAGAGTTCTTAACCTGGGGTCTGAGAATTTGTCTTTAAAAATAACTTTGATCACTGTATTTCACTATAATTGGTTTCTTTTTTAATCTTACATATTTTATTCACTTAAAAACGTTATTCCAAGAGGAGTCTATAGACTTTCCAAGACTAAAGGAGTCTGTGATCCAAAAAAGTTTAAGAATTTCTGTTTTAGAGTTAGGGGACTATGGATATGCAATGGTGCAGAAAGGCTTTTCTGATACAGTGTTAAGTTTCATTGAATTTTTCTTCCCCCTTCTTTATCATGAGGGATTAATCATTAGGAGAGGGAGACCTGGAGGACAAATTAAGAAGTATATGAAATATAAAAATAATATATAAATAAAAATTGAGTTTAAAAATAAAAACAATATTAGATAAAATTTTCATTTTAAAAAAGGATTAAGAAAACAAAGAAAATAGGTGATTGTGATAGGCTCCCTAGATACTTCATTGCTGTTTTCTTGCTACTCTTATTTTTTTAATGTAAATTTTTATCTCTTCTATTTTTACATCACTTAGATTTCTCCTTGTATAACTTCCCCCTCTTTCCTCACAGAGAATAAAACAATGAACTTTTTGGTAATAAAAGGAGAAAGAGAAGAGAAAGAAAAGGAAAACAATTAATTAAAAAAAACACCTAAAAATGAGTGTAATGTTTCATAGCTATGGACCTCCCACCTCTGCAGGAAAGGGGAATGGGGAGGTGTCTTATTATAGCTCTTCTTCAGAGTCAAACTTATTACTTTTTATTTTGCAAAATCTCCTCTTCATTGTTTTCTGGCTGTTGTTTTTTTTTTTTTTTAATTTATGCTGTTGTCATTATGTATATCATTTTCTTCACTCTGCTTTCTTCACTTGGCATCCATTCATGTAAGTCTTCTCATACTTTTCTCCTGTTACTTTCAGAGCAGGGGTTCTTGGAGTCTGTGGTTTAAAAAAAAAAAAAACCTATATTATATATAATTGCTTTATATTTTAATTTATGTATTTTATATGTATTATTTATTATTATTTATATGTATTTTATAATATATGTGTTTTAATTTATGCATTTAAAAACATGATCCTGATCTAAGGACTTTAGACTTCACCAAAATGCCAAAGCAGACCAGGACACAACCAAAAAAAGGTGTCCCTACTTTCAGGAGATCTGAAAACAAGGATAGAATGTTCTTAAGAACTAGTGCAAATCACTATTTGCATTAAGAAAAGGCTAAATTTAGTGGCTATCTCCATCATACCAGGCCTTTTCACAATATACAATGAGCCTGTTCAGAAAACCCATCCCTGGAAATGCACCTAGCATTCATCCAGTCTGGCAACAGTAGGGGAGAACTGTTCTTCTTATCTCATTTGGAATTTGGAACTCAGTGAATGGTTTGCTATGATCAGTGACAAGCTGAATATTTACAGATGGCTGCAGAGTAAAATGTGAATACACCTCCCCTACAAGTTAGTCATTCCTCCAGGATTTTTACTTAATCGTCCAACAACTACACAGATATTTCTCCTTCCTTAATTTTTAAAGGGCCTGCAGTGGTGCTTTTGCTTTATAAGCGACACCATATGTAAGTTTATGGAAAGCAGAAAATTCCAGGGAAATGTAGGTGGTTACCTATCTACTCATATTTACAAATGGAGAAAAGAAGTGCCATTACTATGCCCACAAATAGTAAAGCCTATCTATTTTAAGAGTTATTGAGACCATCAGATCATTTGTATTATGGTAGCTATTCTATGAGATACTTACCATAGTTTCAGGTCATAAGGGGATAAAGTTGGGAAATCAAGCCTGACAGATTTTTCTGATGTGAATGGCATGGGGATGTGATGAAAGGTGTTTCTTGGTATCAGAGCAAAAGAAGCTGTTCCCAAGCCTTGGCTGTGGACCAAGAACACTAAAGGAATTCCCCATTGACAGTAATGTCTTGGAACAGGCCTGAGGTGAATGAGTCAGCCCTTGAGCAACCACAGGATGTGTTCAGTGGCCTTCCATTTAAACCAAGTCATATCCAAACAGGAATTCCTTCTTCAAAAACCCTCATGAATAGAATGGTCTGGCAGCATCTTTCCGAACACCCCACTCACTACGCTTCGAGACAGACCATCCTGATTCTGGACAGCTTTAATGACTAAGAACTCCTCCCTTATATTGAGCTGAAATGTCTCTCTTTGCAGCTGCTAACCATGTTGTTATATAACTTTTGCCCTTGGAGGTACAGCTTTATAAATTTCCCTCTTCCATATGGCAATCTTCACATTCTTCAAAGACAGCTATTATCATGTCTTTCTCTTCCCCTCAAATTTTCTCTTGGAGGCCAAAAGTCTGTAATTCCTTTAAGCCAGTTCCCCTGTGGCACTGGTGTCCAGTTTGGAAACATTTTCTTTGTTAATGTCCTTCCTCAAATGTGGTGCCTGGAACAGTTTTCCTGAAGCCAAAAACTCCAGTTCTGCTATGGATACTGTGGGAATACAGTTGTATTTTTGGTACAATGAGGAAGAGAGATGCCTGCTTCATGCATTGGAGAGTTTTCTCATTTAGGGAGGTAGACCTAGAAAGATCAATGAACTTGGAGGCAAGACACATGGGTTCAGATCCCAGCTCTGTTGCTAGCTGAGTGATGCTGGTCAGGTCCCCTCATCTCTCTAAACTTTATTTCTCTCTAATCTAGCAAATGGGGGTGTTAATATATTATCGACCTTACAAAAGATGGTTCAAATAAAAATATTCTGTAACGTTAAAGCAATACAAAGACAAAATCTATGATTATTATAAAGGAAGGGAGCATATCACCTGCATATACGTATTTACGTATACATATATCTAGAACTTTAGAAAATATTCAGAGTGGTGCATAATTGCTGAACAGTGTGAGGTACGTACCTCCTTTCCTGTGGTACAGAGGTGGTGGGCAATAGGTGTAGAGTAGAGCCATATACTGTCAGATATGTTCAATGTGCCTACGCATTTTTATCAGTACTTCTATTTTACAGGTGAGAGAACTTAGGGAAACAGAGGTTAAATGACTTGTCCAGGGTCACAGAGCTAGTAAGTATCTGAGGCCATGTTGGAACTCAGGTCATGCTGACTCCAGTGAGCCCAGTGCTCCATCCACCTAGCAGCCTCAGTTGGATAGAAGGGGAGTGTATTCTATTTTCTAAAGGCTATAATCGAAACCAAAGCCCTGCTTCATGGAGGGTCAAAGGAGAGGGAATTGACTTTCACCTTGTGTCATTTCATTTCTGACTTTGGCAGGGAATTCATTTTAAATGAATGGGTTATTAGAATCTCAAGTAGGAAGTGTTTGAGTTAATGCATCCCCTGGGCCTCACCCCACCTTTGCCCTAGGCATTATGTTGTGGTAATTGGGAGACATTGTCACTTCAATACTGCCTTCTGCTTTGTCTTCTCTCTGTCATGTGAATGACTTCCTGTAGTGCCAATACTGGAAGAAATCGAAGTGTGGCAATGAGCGGTATACCCTCTATACCCAATGGGCTCGCTTCTTGAAGTTTTATAAGGAGCAGCCTTTAGATCTGATCAGGTAAGTTACTTCCATAAACATCACCGGGAATGAAATATCACCAGGCTTCTCTCTTCACTTGGCACTGCTGGGTTAGATATATATTTTTTTTAACAGTTACAAAAGAAAGAGCATGACTTCTAGAGTCAGAGGCTCTGGTTTCAAATCCTGCCACCTACTATCTGTGTCTGTCCTTGAGCAAGTTACATAGCAAATCAAGTCAATAACCATGTATTGAGCACTTGCTATGTGAGCACTTGCTAAGTTCTGGGTCTGTCAAAAAAGGCAAAAAAAGGTCCCTATCCTCAAGTATGTTATATTCAAGTTAAGCTCTTGCCTCTCAGTTTCCTTAACTGTATATTAAAGGACTTTAATCTAGATAACTTCCTAGACCCTTACCAGCTCTTGGTCTAGGATTATATCTTCTTACAGTGGACACTCTTGCTCGTGATCCTCTGGTTTCATCTTGGCCGCCATCTGCTGGTAATTTGGTTCTCCCAAGGTCATTCTTGAAGGAAAACAAAAGCAAGCCCTAACTTGTTAACCAATTGAGTGTCTACAACTAGGGCTATTATGTTAACATCTGCAAAAACTGATGTTGAATTTTAGAAAGTCATATTGATCTGATTAGGGCACTATTTTATTATTGCATATTTATTTGTCTTTTAAAATTTCATATTTTACTTTTTCCCAGTTACACATTAAAACAATTTTAATGTACTTTTTAAAAATTTTGAGCTGCAAATTCTCTCCCTCCTTTCCCCTCCACCATTGAGAAGTCAAACAATTTGACATAGCTTATACATATGTAGTCATAAAAAACACATTTCCATAGGATACCATTTCATAGGATACCACTAGAAGTTTGGCCACTAGGGTGACTGACTTGAGCAAAGAGAAAGACAGTAACCTTCAAAGTTATAGTAAGGCAGTGTGGTGTAGTGAACATAGTTCAGGTGATCTGAGTTCAAATCCCAGTTCTGATACTCACTAGCCATATGACTCTGCACATTTCCCTTGACCTGCCTCCAACAAGACCTTAGTACTTATCTCCTAAGACTCATCTGTTAAGATAAGTTTCTGTTATCTTATAAAAGCACTTGCCCTATACTGAAAGAAATGATGCAGGAATTATACTAAAAAAACCACAGGTCCTTTGCGTCCGATTATCTCTTGAAAAACATCTGCTAAGGTGTGGTTTGTTTTGCATTTTCTAACAGTGGAGGGATTTCTTACCCTAGTAAAATCACATCTTGAAGTATTATAAATCTGTCCTTTATGAAGGTGCTGTCCTCACAGCTGGAATTCTATCTCTACCTCCTCATTTCCAAGCTTCCTTCAGGTCCCAGCTAAAATCTTGCGTTCTCCAGGAAGCCTTTCGTGACCTTCCTTAATGCATTCATCCTGTATATATTATGACTATACGTAGTTGTTTGCATGCTGTCTCTCCCATTAATTAAACTGTGATTTCTTTGAGAGCCAAGACTGTGTTATGCCTTCCTGCTTCGCAGAATGCCTTGAAAAGGAGAAATAGCTCACATTATACTATTTCTTAGTATTTCCATTTGGAATTTCCCTAAACACATGCTTTGAATTTGTCTGGTTCATTCAAGGTAAAACACCAGATATTTGAAATTCATTTATCTTCCTCTCTATGGGCAGGTTTAACATGTATTTGTGAAAGGATTATTAATCTTACTGTGTTTGAGGAGAGAAAAATCAGAGAGAAGAGGCTTAATAGGTGCGAAATTATGATAACAGCTCCCCAGAGAAACCCAGTGTTGATCTTAAATCCTTCAGAAGTGCTGCCTTCTGATTGCACAGGGCCTTAGTCCCCACATACAACATTAGCAGATATGTTTTCTATTATTTGGGCCTTGGCCAATTGGCCCTGGTGGATTTCAGCTGTCAGGAGGGATGAGTTTGTCATTTCCTATAATCAACCTGTTGGTGGTTTTCTTTCCTAAACTTGAGCTTCTTAATTCCTTGAGCTCAATTTTTCCCTCAAAATGAAAAACTCTGCTGTCTTTTTCTTCTAAAAATTCATCCATTTTTCTTTGGAATACTATTGAAGAGAGCTTCTAGGGAAGTTGTGTTGGAAGGAATATTTTCTCAGCAAAAGCTCTTCTGTGAAGTTACTTGCCATTTGTCATTCAATCACTCTTCAGTCATGTCTCATTCTTCATGACCCTATGTGGGAGTTTTCTTGGCAATGATACTGGAGTGGTTTGCCATTTCCCTCCCCAACTTATTTTATACATGAGGCAAACAGGGTGAAGTGACTTGCCTCAGGTCACACAGCTAGTAAGCATTTGAAGTTAGATTCGATGAGTCTTCTTAATTCCAGGCCCAGCACTCTATCCACTATTCCAGCTAGCTGCAACAACAACAACTTGCTGCAAGTTCTCCACATGCAGGAATCTTGTGGAGTTAATAACCTTCTCCAAGCCCAGTCTGCCTAACACTCCAAAGAGAGAGAGTGGTTGATCATGGACTTTTTTTTTGGCAGAGCAATGCCACATGATCTTAAACATTCAGTGATTACATTTTCATAGCATCTAAACATTTTTATCAGTGTTTTGTTTTAATATGTCACCTTCATTTCCAAATATACCCTTTCCCAGAGCCATCTCCTATGACAAAGGATTTAAAAGAAAGAAGACAAAAAAGCAGACCAAGCAAATTAACCAACCCATGGGGTGGCTAGGTGGCACAGTGAATAGAGCACTGACCCTGGAGTTAGGAGGACCCGAGTTCAAATCTGACCTCAGACACTTAACACTTACTAGATGTTTGACCTTGGGCAAGTCGCTTAACCCCAATTGCCCTGCCTTCCCTCTCCATAAAGCAAAAAAAAACAAACAAACCCAAAAACAAAACAATACAACCCAAACAACAAGAACAACAAAAACCAAAATAACCAAGCCAACAACTGACTCTATTTCAACCTTATATGCAATGTTTCCCTCCCAGGAGAAGTCAACCTGTGCAAAGAAGGAAGGCAATTATTTTCAATTAACTTCTCTTTTTATCTCCCAGCCCCAATCACCAATCCTCTTCCCCAAACTGGTCTCAAAATGCCACACAAGAATCGGGAGCCAATTTTTGCTCCAATTCTTGCTCCAAATGGAAGGTTGTAGAACCAAACTTGGAGGATAGTGGAAAAGTCTACATGAAAGCTCCCTTTCCTTCTGTTTTCAGAGTGCTTCTTACTTAATTACTGGCTTCATCATAAAGATAGATTTGGAAACAATTTTTCAGACTATGAATGAAATGTCAGATTCATTCATGAAACTTCTCTATAACAGAAAGGAATCTTTTAGGATGAGTTTCTAGTCTTGGTGAGTAGTTTGGTCTGAGGGGATAATAGTAATGGGCTGAGAGTCAAGGAACATAGTTTTTAAATCTAGCTCTGTTAGACTAGTTATGTGACCTTGGCTAAGTCACATTGAGCTAACTGGGAAAAAAAGCAACCAACTTTGGCTCTTATTCCTCCTGTTCTTCTTTATGGAGTTGGTGCACTGTGTTGAGGAGAGTACTCTCTATACTAGGGGTGGAGAACCTGTGGCTTTGAAGCCTTCTAGGTTCTTCGGTGCAGTCTTTTGACTAAGTCCATGTTTTATAGAATAAATCCTTTTATTAAGGGGATTTGTTCTGGGAAGTTTGAATTCAGTCAAAGGAGGATTCAGTCACACTTGAGGACCTAGAACACCATATGTGGCCTTGAGGCCACAGGTTCCCCACCCTACTGTCTGAATTTGATGCTTTGTTTGATTAGTTTCAGTAAACTGCTTTTTTCCCTCTCTTTTAAAGTTTTTTTTGTCATAATTTGTCTGAGTGGGGAATATATTGTTCAATGTTGTTTAGTCATTTTTTTAGTCATATCCAACTCTTTGTAACCCCATTTGGAGTTTTCTTCGAAAAGACAGTGGATCGTTTTTACTATTTCCTTCTCTAACTCATTTGACAGTTGAGGAAACTGAGCTAAACAGGATTAAGTAATTTGCCCAGGGTCCCATAGCTAGTAATTGTCTAAGGCCAGATTTGTATTTAGGAACATTAGTCTTCTTGATTCCAGGCCCAGCACTCTCTCCACTGTGCCACCTGGTTGCCCTGTTGTTCAATGAGATGTTGTACAAAGTAAATATATCTCTTTATCTATATCTATCTATCTCTCTATCTCTCTACCTATCTCTATCTGTCTATCTATCTATCTATCTATCTGTTTATGTTAAATGAGAGAATTGGACTAAACTATCATGATGGTCCCTTCTAGCTCTAGGAACCTAGAGATCTGTCTGATTTGTATTTGGGAAGCAAAACCCAAACCTTCTAAGCACTTTTGAAGCCTTGCTATTCAGAGTTGGAAATCCACAGGATCAGAGATTTTAATCTAGAAGGAACCATAGAGATTATCTAGTTCATTTTAGTTCATTTCCCAGAGGAGGAAAATGCAGCCCTGAGTAGTTTTTTCCGTGACTTCCCCAACATCACACAGATAGTAACCATCAGAGTCTGGATTCAAGCCTATGTCCTCTGACGCCAAATTCAGGGCTCTTTTCACTGTACCATTTAGAGTCTGTCCTGGGAAACCAATGTGTCTCTGAACCCGTCCTTACCTCTTTTTCACAGGAGATATTATGGAGAGCGAATTGGCATCTATTTTGCCTGGCTGGGATTCTATACTGAGATGTTGTTCTTCGCAGCAGTTGTTGGCCTAATCTGTTTTTTCTATGGCTTGATAACAATGACTGGCAACATGAGCAGGTAAGGATCACTCCCCTGTACCAAAACATGAAAAGGGTTTGGTCATGTACTGGATAAATTTTCATGGTAGCAGAGTCAGTATTTCTATGGCAGTAGATCCTAATTTCCCTTAGAAAAAGCCTATATTTTGTAGAGAGGATGTCTTGCCTCCCATCTCTCCCCTTTCCAATCCACCTCTATCTCACCGCCAAAGTGATTTTCCTAAAGCACAGATCTAACCACACTACTCTCCTACTCAGTAAATCCCAGCAGCTCCCTTTTATTTGGATATTTCTTCTGTTTGGCATTGAAAGCCCTTCCCAGTCTGTCTTCCACCTACCCTCCTGGACATATTACATGTTATTATCCTTTCCAACCACACTGGGCTCCTTGCCATTCCTCATATGTGCCATTTCATCTCTCATCTCCATGCCTTTGTATCCATCACAGCATAGAAATCTGCAACGAGTCCATTGGAGGAGAGATCATCATGTGCCCTCTCTGTGATAGGAACTGTGAATATTGGAAATTGAATACCACATGTGAATCCTCAAGGGTCTGTATTGTTCTCTATGTTGGGCTAGAGAGACTGAGAAGAGCCTTGGGGTGCTGGTGACAGCTGGTGATTAATGAATCTTCCTTATCTTCTTCTCTGCAGTATTCACACTTGTTTGATAATGTGGCCACCTTATTTTTTGCAATATTCATGGGAATTTGGGGTGAGTATCTCTTCACAGATAGGAAAGGCACCATTGTCTAGTGGGTAGGGAGATACCTCAGAGCCAACAAGATCTGGCTTCAAAATCCTCCTCTGACTCATTGGCTTCATGATCCTGGGCAAATCATGTAACTTCTCAGTGCTGTAGGCAACTCTGTAAGACACCGAGTTTCAGAGAAGATGACAACCTGCACTGATAGATGGAGTTCCTCCCTGGAAGCTAGACACCAGTGAAATCACAGTTGAGGTCCTATCCCTCTTTCTTCATGGAGACCAGCTTCCTACAAAGGTTCCATTGCCACCTTTTCCCACTTGATCCAAGAGGCCTCTTCACCATCAAAAAGATACCTTTTCACCATTGGGCCTATAGGGAAGTACTTTGAAAACTGCTTAAGACCAGGGCCTCCTTTTTATTTTTATTCTTGTCCACTCACCTAGTAGAGCATCTCATACAGAGCAACTTATAGGATCATAGATACAGAGCCAGAAGGGACCTCCCTTATTTCACAAATGAAGAAACTAAAACCCAGGGAAGCTAGGTTATTTGCTCAACATCATTCATCTTGAAAGTCTGAGATAGGATAAACTCAGAGCCTCTGACTCCAAAACTGTGCTTTTTTCCAATGGACCAAACCTCCTATGCTAGTGGTCCTCAATCTGTGGGTCACGACTCCTTTGGGGGTCAAACGACCCTTTCACAGGGGTTGCCTGAGGCCATTGGAAAACACATATTTCGGATAGTCTTAGGAACTGAGACACTGCTCCTCTATCAGTCTCCAGGTGGGTCCGCCCACATGCAGATGTGCCCACATACAAGTATTAAAGGGTGGTGGCATGAGGAAGGTAGAGAACCACTGTCCTATGCCATGGATACTTAATAGAAAGTGAATACTAGATAGAAACTGGATTGAATTGGAGCAGCAGTAATTGAAAAAATTTTTCACTTAGGTCATATTGCATTAATATCTATTTTTCCTTCTTATCCCCCCATGAGTTCATAAGCCACCTTTGAAGCTTCATTTCTAGTTTGTACCATTTCGTGGGTCCTGGAGAATAGAACTAGACCAGGGAATATAAGTTTTGGCTCCATCATAAGGGAAAATGTCCTAACAATTCAACCTTTCCAACATTCAGTACATGGGTTCATAATGTGGTGGACTCTCTCCAACAACGGAGACTGTATGACTTCAGAGATGTTACCAATGGGATTAATGCATTAAAGTAAATGCGGTGCTGCATGGCCTCCAAAATCCATTCCACCTGGAATTTCTATGATTTGAAAGAAAAATCTCCCCAAAATAATGATCTTTTAAAAAAATGACTTTCTCTGCCAATTTGACTCTTTAAGCACAAGAAAACCGATTTCTTGAAATTTAATAATAAAAATGAGAGGCAGCCAGACAGTAAATAGAGGCCCCAGTCAGGAAGACCTTAGTTTCAGTCCTGCCTCCAAACACAGGTTATTCTGGAAGACTTTTAGTAGCAGAACAGATGCAGATCCACAAAGGTGGGAGGAATTTGCTCATTTAAAATTTCATTCACCAGTTAAATCACCAATTCAACCAGTGTAAAACAAATAAAACACAAAACAAAACAAATCCTCCTCCTCCTAATGCCATGTGACTCAATTATTCTGATGCCTCATTGTGACTTAGAAGTGGCCATAGATATTCAAAGGCTATCCCAGGAGACCAGCTGTTCTTACAGGTCCTACATACAAGGCTGCAAACCCTTTGAGTACAGGCTTGATAATGGCTTGTCTTTTGTTTAAGGACCAGCCTTGCTAAGCTCAGAGAGACTTAACATTAGCCAAACCATGTATTTTTTTCCAGTCATAAAAAAATAGTTGTAGGTCATGTGCTGCGGCTCTAACAATAAGTGGGAGAGGTGGTAGACCTGTATGTATGACTTGGCTATACTGATCTTAAAAAGATTAGCCCTGTCCTGCACTGTTGCATGTGAGGACTGGAACATAGGATGTATGGAGTAAGGGTAAAGCTGCAGAGAGAGCTGAAACTAACAGATTCCATAGTACCTCCTGAAAGAGATTGTTCTGGGTTTGGAGAGTCAGTAAAGCTAGATCTTGACATCATTGACCATCTAAACCCACTTCCAGATTTTTCAGGATGTTTCATTCATAGGATCATAAATCTATAGTTGGAAGGGACCTTAAGGTCATTTCAGTCTTGGATAGTTCAGAACTGGAAGAGATCTTAGGGTGTTGACCCTTTCATTTTTACATAGGAAGAAACTGAGGACCAGAGTGGTTAAGTTACTGGTCAAGGGTCTCACAACTATTAATTGTCTAAGGTACTTAGATCTAGCACTGTATTCACTATAACCCTGCTGCATTGAATCCAGAGTAAGAAGGAAAATATGGACCTGTGCTCCGAATCCCGGTCTTTCTTCCATCATGTCAGGTAAGGTCATAGTGTGGAGAGAAAGAGACCACTGAAATGGGATTCAGGAAGCCCATCTCTGACACCAATTCTGTGAATGACCTTGGACAAGCCACTCAACCTTCTCTGGGCCTCTGTTTTCTCATTTTACAAATGAGAAAGCTCCTTCTAGAGTTAAATTGATAATCCTGTAATCTCAAAAGATCTTTAACATTTCATGATTCTTACTCAGGGAGCCCAAAAATAAAAATTTTCTTTTAATGTTTCAAAAGATGTATGAATTTGATCCATTTGGATTCTATCTCTAGTGACACAGATTCTTTTTTTTTTTTTAACTTCAATTCAATCCAGTCCACAAATTTTCAGTGCCTACTGTGTGCCAGGTACTTTGCTTAGCACTGGGGATATAAAAAAGAGGCAAAAAGTTAGACACAAAATCTAACCCTCCTTCTGCATACCCTTGTAGATGCTTCAAAAAGTTGCTGTTTTGGAAACATTTTCTTGCTGGGTGACGAAGCTTTTGCCTGGCAGCTAATTTAGTATGCAGAGTACTATATAACCTCTCCCATGGAGATCAAAGGCAGACTCTAGTGTTAACTTCACATTTTTTTTCATTAATTCAAGAATGTGTCCCATTTAGAGACTCAAGAGACTAACATTGGCATCCCAGATGGAGAAATGGGGAAAGGTGCTTTCACAATGCTGCCATCAGGTGGTTCTTTCAGGGATTGTCAGAATAGCAATGAATTGATTTGCACTTGAATTTTTGTATATTTTTCATTTACTACTTGGAAATTCAGCTAAATGATCTACATTGTACCCATCAATGGGAGAGATATAGAAGTCCTGGCTCCTGCCCTCCAAGAACTTATGATTGCTGTACAAACATTCAATCCTTCAAATGTTTATTGTATGCAAGATCTAGATGGAGAAGGAAACTCAGCCCAACCCCCTCATGGCCCTCTTAGGTTCCATGGTCTCCCAGCTAGTAAACTATACGTACAGAATTCTGTCCTTTTGTCAGCATGTGCAAAATTACTAGAAATATATGAAAAGACCTAGTATTACCACTTAGGGTGAATTCTGCAGTGGCCTGTCAAATATTTTAGAGAGATAACCTCTCTCTACCTTAGTAGATAAGTCTTCAGAGATACCTGAAACACATAGAGGTCATGTGAGTCCTCCAAGGCTAGGAAGGATCATAGGGCAGACTTGAATCAAAGCAAAGCTCAAACACTATTTTATGCTCCCTCCCCCCACCTTGAGTTAGTACTATTTGAAACGTAAGCTTTGGGTATCAGCTTTGCTTTCTGCCAACCTCAGGACACAGGATGTCAACACCAATGTCTTTCAAAAGCATTGGGTTGTTCTGCTCTTTTCCAGTTTGAAGGCAGAAACTGGGACCGAACCTTGATTCCATTGCTGTAAGGAACTCCTTTTACCTTCTCTCTAACTTAGAGATGCCTAGAGCACCTTGAGGCTGAAGAGTTTTACCCAGGGTCATTGAGCTATCATGTATCAAAAATGGGAAAAGCAAAGGGTGCCAGACTTAGAAACAGGCAGCCTCAGGCAACTCAATTGGTAAACAAATGTTAGAATGGGGAAAAAAGGACCACTAGTGGCACCGGCTCCTTTTTTTTCATTTGATTCGATTTTTCAATTAACCAGCATTTACCTTATCCCCTCTCCCTGCCCCCACTCCAGTTCAAAATGTTAAACAAACCTTGTAATAACTAAGCTTAATGAAGCAAAACAAGTTCCCACATTGGCCATATCCAAAAATGTGTGTCTCATTCTGTACCTTGAAAACATCTCCTCTCTGTTGGGAGGGGGGTGGCATGCGTCCTCAGGAGGCCTCTAAAATCAAGGCAGGACATTGTATCGATCAGAGCTCTTGCAGAGTCTTTCAAAATGAAATGTCTTTCAGAATGAAGTGCATAGAATGAGAACAATTTATAAGACTTATGCAGTAACAACACTGTTTTCTGTTTCTTTCTCCCTCTCTCTCTCTTTCTGTGTATGTCTATCTCTGTATGTCTCTTTCTCTCTTTGTGTGTCTCTGTCTTTCCATGTGTCTCTCTCTGTCTTTCTCTGTCTCTCTTGCTTTTTTCCCCCCCAACCCCTTTATAGTTACCTTGTTCTTGGAGTTTTGGAAACGGCGCCAAGCCCGGCTGGAGTATGAATGGGACTTGGTGGACTTTGAGGAAGAGCAGCAACAGCTCCAGCTGAGACCTGAATATGAAGCCAAGTGTACTCTAAAGAAAAAGAACCCTGTGACTCAGGTAGCAGCATACCTCATACAGAAGTGTGGGTCCCAAACTTTGAGGCAGCTAGGTGGTAGAGTGGATAAAGAACTGGGCCTGGAGTCAGGAAGACCTGAGTTCAAATCCAGCCTCAGAAACTTACTTGCTATGTGACCCTGGGCAAGCCCCTTAGCCACTGTTTACCTCAGTTTCCTCACCTGTAAAATGGTAATAGCATCTACCCCCTAAGGTTGTTGTGAGACTCAGATGAGATAATTATAAGTTGCTTAGCACAGTGTCTTACGCATAGTAGGTGCTATATAAGTTATTATCATCTTCATCATCATCAGCATCATCATCCTTGACCCCCAAGCAACTCTTTAAGACTTTAAGGTATAAGAGAGTTGCCAGACTGTATTAGAACATTATTGATTGGGAGTTTTCATAGCAGGGGATCCCAAGGCCAATGAAACCACAATGAAAAAAATATTTATCTGCATAAAAATAATAAGAGAGCACCTTCCACCATTACAGTGTGCATTTGTATTGATACCTCAACATAAAACATTATCTAAAAGATTAAATTTATAGTAATCTGGCACCCCTGTGCAGCATTGGTAAGAGGTTGGCTTGTGAACAAGTAGGTACCACTGACTAAATCCATTTCAGAATTTCATGTTCCCCTCAAACATAGGCAAAGTCAATGTTCTAGATATATGATAGGTGAGTGTATCCTCTGGAGTATGTCATATCCCGAGTTGGTAACATAGAACACCAAAAGATTTTCCTTGGTATGAAAATGAGTATATAAATGAATAATGAATTGTCAAGCCCTTTGTACAGAAGTAGCAAGTAATCTAGAATAAACTCACCAGAAAGGATGAAGCCATTGATGTAACTTGTGTTCTATCAACTCTGATAAGGAGTTGTGAGAACAGGCTGATAAGGAAGAAGATGGAGACCCTGGTCCACAGAAATAGGAAAACATTTTGTGTTTTGAGCGTGATTCATTTCAGGATCCTGCCTTTCACCCTCACCTGTAGGGGCCAAAGCTAAAACCATGAATAATCTAATAGACTATTTCCAGCCACCAGAAAACTTTTGTGAAATAATAATAATAATGATGATGAAACATTCTTTAAAGTACCCAAACAACCTACTTCCTTATATTAATAAAGGAACAAGGAGAGAGGTGGTGTTTCTCTGAAGCCACAGTAACAGAGAGGAGAGAGAATAAAGAAGTACTACAGACCTTCAGGTTAATAAACTAAATTGAGATTTGGACTTTTTTTCCCTCTTGGTGCTATTTTTGTACAATGAAGTAGCATCTATGGTGCCAAATTATGGTTGCTAGTACTTAGTCCTAATTCTACAGTCCTTTTAAAATGGGCAGCCTTAAGCATGGTTGTTGATATTTTTGGTCTCTTTCTACATTTGTAGTCCAACACTTAAGTGATAAGTACCAAAAATATTTCAAATAGGGAACCATAGAACAATGGGCTGAAAGTGACCATAGAGACTATCTATCTAGTCCAGGGGTTCTTAAACATTTTTTATGATCATGGTCCTCTTTGACAACTCATCAGAATAATATTTTTAAGGCATAAAATATGTAGAATCACAGAAGAAACTGATTATATTGAAACACATGTATCAAAATAATTTTCAAATCAAGTTTAACAATCCCAGATTAAGAATCACTAATCTCATCAAATCCCCTCATCATAAAGATAGGCAGAACTGAGGTCCTTGAAGGTTATGACTTACCCCAGGTCACACAGAGGACTTTTGTCTGATGTTCTTTGCAGTATTATTGTGGGTGATGTTCATTCAGAGATGTTCATCTCTGAAGAAAAGGCCTCTCTTTTAACCACAAATGCTTTGGTATCCATTAAGCCAGACTTGAAAAGAGCCTAATTCCCATGGACTTTCTTGTTTCCACAATTTACTTGCCTTTGGTGTCTTTTTCATATATGGTCAAAATACTTAAGGAAATCAGTGTAGCAATTTTGGGGAGGGTCAAACTGGAAGAAATTGCCATACGTGGGAAACAAAGTCTGAGGGAAATGATGACCCATGACTCTTTTCTATTAAGGTGGTTAAAGCCACTGGGAAGACACAAGTAGAATCATAGAATGGTAAACCAACTAGGTCCCTTTTCAGATTCCTTCTACTGCTCTCATTTTGTAGGAATGAGGAAAAGATTGAGGAAAAAGGAAACTGAGGCCAGTAGAGAGGAAGTGAGGTCATATAGATAGCAAATCGCAAAACCAAGATATACAGGATTGGTTTATAATGCCCTGGTCTTCAGATGATTCTGTGTATGTGACATTCCCTGTATCTCAAGCCCAACAGCCCAGTGACAAGACCCAATGAGAAATCAAATGGTACTAAATCCTCCATCTCAAGTTCTCTCTCATTTCCCACCCCACCCAGTGAACTAGGGTTCACCAGTAGATGATCTCAACTCTGGTTACCCAGGGCTTTATGAAAGAATATGCTTATTTTTTGCATAGGTGGTTTGGCGGTGGTTTTTCTGAAAACACTTGCCATGACTGATCTCCTGGTGCTTGATCTTAAATAAGAGAGAGAACCTTTTCATTTTCATTCCTTAGAATACCTATGGTGTCCTGAACACATGAAAGTCCAGTGGTCTTGATGAGCTTAGAGCCACAGATTAGAAAAAAACAAATATATGTAGTTGAGTGAATCAATCCTTCTCCATCATTGCTCTAATGCAAACTTGAAAATGTCTCCATTTGACTGCTCTATCAAAGTTCTATTCCCAGCATTGCTAATAGTTGTTGATGCCATGTCTGTCCATCCAAAGACTATAATTGTTGCATTGTTTTTTATTCTACAGAGGAATCATCCTGATATATCAAGTTAGAGACAATTAGCCAGGAGTTAAGACCTTTTTATCTATGTGCTGAGTTTAGAG
The DNA here is from genome assembly GCA_028646515.1 of Pseudochirops corinnae. NCBI lineage: Eukaryota > Metazoa > Chordata > Mammalia > Diprotodontia > Pseudocheiridae > Pseudochirops > Pseudochirops corinnae. The sequence continues at coordinate 162,967,721 of CM053592.1, forward strand.
AAGGCTCTGGGTTGAAGCTGAAATTATAGTACCATTCCTCTGCCAGTATATAGTGGAAGATAATTAAAGAGATGCTATAAAAAATGTGCTGTAATTCAATGGTTTTATAATTCCTAACGTTTGTTGGTTACAACTCCATGATAAAGAGAGCAAAAAAGAAAGCCCAGGCACCATTAACCCTGCTAACAATTATTAACAGATAAATTGGTATATAGTAAGCCAGTTGTCAAAGAGTGACCATTATACTACACTGTGAGTAAGAATTGCTATGTTGTGATTCGGCCACCTTCTCCTACTGGACAGCCGATAGCCAAAGGATGATAAGAATCGTTTTGCCAAACATGAACGCCACATCCATGATCAGCAAGTACGATATCAGTGTATTATAAAGGGGCCAAGGCGCCATTTAAAGAATCCTGGGGTTTGTCGGGGCTTGCCCTCTTGGATGTCCAACTCTGTACATGTGCTTCCATTCTCTTTTCCCATTTGGCTGTCACCCCAGCCCTCTTTGAATCACCTAATCTGATATTTTAGGAACTAGAACTTGAAAGAAAGTGGACTTTAGATTTCTATGGGAAGCTATTCCTCTGCTGGATGGCAATCCTCTTTTGGGTAAGACATAGCTGCTTCCTTTTGAAGTTGGGAGTGTGGACTAACCCAACTAATACTTTACATGAAGAATTCTGGCAGTGGTGATGGTCAGCCTTCAAGATGGTGTGGAAGAATGGGATGCATCCAGATAGATGCAGGTGGAAGAAAGCTTCCACACTGAACCTCATGCAAAGCAATGCCAGTCTCAGTGATACACTAGAAAGAGTGTTGGATTTGGGGTCAAGAAATTTGGGTTTACATCTTACCTCTTTCATGTGTTACACGTATGACCTTGGGCAAGTCATTTAAGGTTAGGAATCTGTTTCCTCATTTGAAATATAAGGGAATTGGACTAGATTCTCTTAAATATGCTTTCCAGACCTTCATTTATGATCTTGTTTCTCTATGAGCTTTAGAGCATGCTCAGTCGAACCTTGGTGCTCCTCCTGGGGTGCCCACATGTCTTGCCAACCTGCTGCATGCCCACAATAGCAGGTGGTTCAGCATGCTGAGTTCAGCCCATAGTAGTCCTCTGACCTTCTGACCCTGACCCACTCCTGGCATTGACTTTCCATGACTGGTGGTGGGCTTGCCCAAGGTGCACCTGCTCTCCCACAGCTCTCAGGGGCTCTGACAGCTGCTTGGTGTTCAACCTGTTTGGAGTGTGGATTTTGAATCTTGCTCTGCCTGCTGGCTTGTTACAGGAAATGGAGCCTTACTTGCCCATAACTAGTCAGGCGCTGCGGTTCTGTTTCTCAGGAGCTACCGTGTTGTTCTGGGTGAGCATTTCTTTGATTCCTCATCCCTTTAACCACAAATTGTTTGAGGCTTGCTCTCCCTGGTGGGATTCCTTGTGAGCTCTGGTAGCCAGTGTTTTCCTGCATGCTTCTTGGTTTGGTCCTCTCATGGAAAGGGCACCAGAATTAGAGTCAAAACTATTATAGGAGATGAACTAGAAGCAAAGGAGAGAACTCCTATTACTTAGTCTTCTTCCCATGTGACCAGTGAATTTTGTCCTACCCTTTCCTACCTGAGATGAGCAGAGAAAATTTGTAACTGAAAAGGCTTGTCAATTTTCCATCCAGAGCTGCCCATAATTTTTTAGTTTTTTTTTAAAAATAAAGTCTGTTTCCCATATCTCCTACTCCTAATGAGAAAACAACCACAAAACCCTGCCTGTCTTTTTTATTTGAGCTCTTGTTGGGATAACCATAGATGAGAAGACAAATTGTCACTCATAGATTGAAAAAAAATCATGATTTTTATCAGCATAGAACCTGCCACAGGAGGATTGTGACACTGATCACAATCCTTCTGTGACTTAGAACACAAATCCTTGGGCATTACCTGAGGCACATAAGAGGTTTAGTTCCTTACCCAGGACCTCACAGTCAGTGTTTGACAGAGGCTGTCTTTAAACCAGAGGCTCATCTTTATGAGCGGCATACTATATGTTATACTACCTCTACACCACCTAATGTCAAAGGATGGAATTAACAGAGGCTATAACAGATAACCGTTTAGAAGAACATTTGATCCTTCTGATCATAGAACCACTATCCCTATTTCACACTCTCCTAATATAATCGCTTCCAACTGGTTCTTAATTTAAGGAAATGAGGAGGAACAGCCTTTTTCATGGGCATTTTTGTAAATGCAAAGGGTATTAAGAGATAGAGACAGAGTACTATAATGGATAAAGGAGTAATTTTGAAAAGACATGGCTTCCAATCCAGCCTCACCATACATCCCAGCTGAGTTCCACTGGCAGTCACTTATGTTCTCAGTCCTACAGGCCTCGTTAAGATTGTAAGTTGAACAGCCAAAGCTGCTCTGCTTTGGTAGAGTGAGTTTCCTTCCTTTGTGGAGAAAATCACAAACAGATCACTACTTAAGACAGGTTCAGTTTGACCTGTTGTGGTAAGTTCCTACTCTGTGACCTTTAGTTTGATTTTTTTTCAGTTAGTGGCTTTCTTTTCCCATTGGATTGGTAATGTGGAACATTTCCTTCCAAACCTATTGCCAGCCCAAAGGAGGAGGGAACACGCCATACAGCATACCTTAGGACAACAGGACTTTCCCTTGGGAGGGAACAAGTGGTGTTCTACCACTGTTGTTCTGCTTCCCATTTCCAATTCTTACCTAATTAGACCCTAACAACCCCTAAAAAGGCAGATTTGGGTAAAATGGTCATATCACAGATATTTTGATCATAGGATCAAAGCATATCCCTCCCTCAAAAAATTTATTGTTGCATTTTAAATTAAATGGTGCAAGTCACAGAATAGGGCACCCTGAACATGTGTGATACTTTTCCTAGCAAGAGGCCTCTTCCATGTCATACCACAATAGGTAATGACTTCTGACTGCCTAATAATAGAGGGAAAGATTAAAAAGTAAGACTTCTGTAGCTGTTATTTCAGAATGGATAGAAGGCCTGGACTCAAGAAGTCCTAAGTTCAAGATCTGCACATGACAACAAAATGGCTCTATGATCCTGGGGCAAGTCCCTTCAGGTCCTATGTAAGTTACACAAAGGTTGTCAATAGAATTCTTGATCTGCAGTTAGCTCAGGAAGGAACATCCATACTAGGAATTCCCTACACTCATGAACTCACTGCACTGGCTCAAGGAGTTTGCCAACAAACCTGATCTTCCCAGTAACCAGAGGACACTCACCCCAACTTTGCCCTAGTTCTTAGGGAGTCTTAAATATTTTACAGTGGAACTTTGCTAGGTGCAATAATACCCGTATATGTGATGTTTTCTTAATATTCAGGTCCTATCAATAGGAGGGGAGACTAGTTTGGTGCCCTTTACATGTTAGGCTTGCTATATTGGCTGATTAAAATGAGAAGTGACCAGTGTGCTACACAGGTCTGGGGAAGTCCCCACCAGGTTGGGCATGCAGCTCCAATGCCTGAAGCCATAAGTTCTCAACACTTGGCCTCCCCATAGATCTCTCTGATCATAGCCAGTATGATAGCAGTGATTGTATACCGTCTGTCAGTCTACGCGGCATTTGCAAGCTTGATGGAGGATACAGAAACCCTCCATCCCATCAGCAGCGTGCTGACACCGCAGCTTGCCACGTCAGTCACTGCATCCTGTTTGAACTTTGTCATCATCATGATCCTGAACTTCTTGTACGAGAGGATTGCTATCTGGATCACGGATATGGGTAAGTTGTCCCAATCACTGGGGAAAATCCCTAAGTGCAGCTACTAGTATGGTCCTACAAGGTAGAGTGGAAAAAAAAAAAAACTGGCTCTGGAATTAAATGACCTGGATTGAAATCCTACCTCCGATTCCTAACATCCTGTGCAGCATTGGGCAAATTGCCTCACCCTTCCTGGGCCTAATTTTCCTCATCTTCAAAATGAGGGAGCTGTACCAGATGTTCTCTGAAGACACTTCCATCTCTAGGTCTACGATTTGATAAACATCAGACCTTGAAAGCCAAAATGGGGCAGAGTCGGATATACTGCACCCCAAAATAAGGTGTGGCCTTAGGGTGGCTGGAGCAAATTTTAATAAAATTCTTAATATCAAAGTATCAAAGTGTTCATTCAAATGAGTAATTACTAATTACAACTCAAAGTTGTCATCTTGGGAGATTATATTAACCAAAATATCCTTGGGACCCTTTGAGGGCCTTGCCTTCACAGCCAGTTCACAGGTCCATAAAAGAAAATGTGTGTGTGTGTGTGTGTGT